>OY740817.1:4242319-4947319 GCA_963514005.1 Raja brachyura
CGTGTGTGTGTGTGGGGGGGTGGTGGTTAGTGTGTGTGTGTGTGTGGGGGGGTGGTGGTTAGTGTGTGTGTGTGTGGGGGGGTGTTGGTTAGTGTGTGTGTGTGTGTGGGGGGGGTGGTGGTTAGTGCGTGTGTGTGTGTGGGGGGGTGATGGTTAGTGTGTGTGTGTGTGTGTGGTGGGGGGTGGTTAGTGTGTGTGTGTGTGTGGGTGGTGGTGAGTGTGTGTGGGGGGTGGTGGTTTGTGTGTGTGTGTGTGGGGGGGGTGGTTAGTGTGTGTGTGTGTGTGGGGGGTGGTGGTTAGTGTGTGTGTGTGTGGGGGGGGTGGTGGTTAGTGTGTGTGTGTGTGGGGTGGTGGTTAGTGTGTGTGTGTGTGGGGGGGGTGGTTAGTGTGTGTGTGTGTGTGGGGGGGGTGGTGGTTAGTGTGTGTGGGGGTGGTTAGTGTGTGTGTGTGTGGGGGGGGTGGTGGTTAGTGTGTGTGGGGGGTGGTTAGTGTGTGTGTGGGGTGGTGGTTAGTGTGTGTGTGTGTGTTTGTGGGGGGGATGGTTAGTGTGTTAGTGTGCGTGTGGGGGGGGTTGGTTGTTAGTGTGTGCGGTGGTGGTTTGTTTGTGTGTGGGGGGGTCAGTGAGTGTGTGGCGCCGCAGGCCGTACCCCCCCCCCCCCCGCCCACCCAACCGCGCTTTGAGGGGACGGGACACGACGGGTCCCACTTTGTCTGTTATATATATATGAAAGTGTGTGTGTGTGTATGTATATATATATATATATATGTATACACACACATTTATTATAGTGTTTACAGTGATTTCATACACTGAGCTTTGTATGGGTATTAGAGTGAGGATGTGTTGGACGTAACGGCGATAGACACAACAAGCTGGAGTAACTCCTACACAAGGAACTACGGATGCTGGTTTAAACCGAAGATAGACGCGAAAAGCTGGAGTAACTCAGCGGGACAGGCATCATTTCTGGAGAGAAGGAATGGGTGAGGTTTGGGGTCGAGGCCCTTCTGATGAAGTTGGATGATGACCCTCCAGACTTGATTTCTGAGCCGCTGAATTACTCCAGCACTTTGTGTCCATCTTAGAGTAAGGATCATGGGTTGAAGAATCATTGCCAGTGTTCATGTTCATAAGTGATGGGAGCAGAATGAGGCCATTCGGCCCATCAAGTATACTCCACCATTCAATCATGGCTGCTCTATCTCTCCCTCCTAACCCAATTTTCCTTCCATCTCCCCATAACCCCTGACACCTGTACTCATCAAGAATCTATCTATCTCTGCCTTAAAAATATCCTTTCGCTTGTAACAAAGCCTAACAGGGTCCCGACCCAAAACGTCACCTATTCCTTTTCTCCAGAGTTGCTGTCTGACCCGCTGAGTTACTCCAGCTTCTAACAAGGGTTGACTGCCTTCAGAAGGGGACGGAGGAGTTTGTGTGGACTAGAACACAAGAAAGAGAGATAATTCTCCCCTCTCCCTATCAGGCAAAAGGTAGTGAAGTGTGATAAAGCACACTACCAGATTCAGGGACAGTTTCCTCCCAGCAGTTACCAGGCAACTGAAGAAGGGTCTCGACCCGAAACGTCGCCTATCTCCTTCGCTCCTTAGATGCTGCTGCACCCGCTGAGTTTCTCCAGCTTTTTGTGTAACCCCCGATTCTCCAGCATCTGCAGTTCCTTCTTTAACGCCAGGCAACTGAATCCTACCACAACCAGAGAGCAGTGCTGCACTGCTATCTACCTCTTTGGTAACCCTGGGACTATCCTTGATCGGACATTGCTGGCTTTACCTTGCACTAAATGTCATTCCATTATCATGTTTCTGTACGCTGTAAGTGGATCGATTGTAATCATGTAATGTCTTTCTGCTGACTGGTTAGCACGCAACAAAAAAAGCCTTTCACTGTACCTCGGTACACGTGGCAATAAAGCAAACAGAAACTGATTTCTCCTTTCTCTCCCCCCCCCCCCATCAGCTTCCGGCAGATCTCAGAGGGGTTGGAAAGCGGGCAAGGACGCGCGCAAGGCAAGGTATACAAGTGCCGTACTCAGGTCGTCCGACGTTCGGCCGTGCCAGTGTTTGGGGTCCCGTCGGTAGCGGTCAAAGACCTCCTTGGTGTAGGTGGAATGGGCCTCGCTCTTCCAGGAGCCCGAGTAACCTGGCGTCACAACAACACAGGCATCCACATCAGTCCCCACTCCCGGCGCAAGGATGATTCACGTAACAAAGCCTCACAGAGTGATACAGCGTGGAAACAAGCCCTTCGGCCCAACTTGCCCACACCGGCCAACGCGTCCCATCAACAACTCCCTGCCCAAGTTTGACCCATATCCCCACAAACCTATCCTATCCATGCACCTGTCTGACTGTTTTTTTAACTTTTGGGATAGTCCATGCCACAACTACCTCCTCTGGCAGCCTGTTCCATGCACCCACCACCGCTTTATGTGTGAAAAAGTGACCCCTCAGATTCCTATTAAATCGTTTCCCCTTCATCTTAAACCTTTGTCCTCTGGTCCTCGATTCGCCTACTGTTTTACCGAGAGAGTTGTGAATTTGTGGAATTCCCTGCCACAGAGGGCAGTGGAGGCCAAATCACTGGATGGATTTAAGAGAGAGTTAGATAGAGCTCTAGGGGCTAGTGGAGTCAAGGGATGTGGGGAGAAGGCAGGCACGGGTTATTGATAGCGGACGATCAGCCATGATTATATTGAATGGCGGTGCTGGCTCGAAGGGCCGAATGTCCTCCTCCTGCACCTATTTTCCATTTCTATGTCTATGTTTCTACTCTGGGCAAGAGACTCTGTGCGTCTACCCGATCTATTCCTCCTTCCAAAGCGACAGCCCGATTAATTAATCGGAAGTTCATCCAAATTAAAATGTTCCGCCCAGAGTGGCCTGGCCCCGGTCGGGGATAGTTTTTCTGACCTGTTTGCTCCTCCGTTGACGCTGCCTGACCTGCTGAGTATTTCCCTCCTTTCCTTTTTCACCGTCGTATCAACATTTTTACCATCTACCTGAATTAAAATGACACCTGCTGGTATTATACCAGCTGGTTTTAATGTCAATATACTTGCAGGTTTTAATATACCTGTTGATTTTGTCAATACATCTTCTTTTAAGGTAGGTATGTTGCAAAACTTACCTTTAGCGGCGCTGCCGTTCTGCCGCTCCACGTGTGCGTGACTTTGGCGCCTTTCAGAGGGGGGCGGGCTTAAAGTGCCGTTTTTCCACAGACTGGGCAAATCGATGAATGTCGGGCGATTTCGTTGCGGAAGTAAAATCGCTCCGACATTTCATCAATGAAGGTATTTTTAAATTACTCTAAATTATTTATTAACTAGAGTAATTTAAAAATCACCTTCAAAAGCCGTGAGCGCCGACAACCGGAAGGATTTTCCGTAGGGCAGAAAGAAAGGTAAATAGTTTATTTTTATATTAAAAGTTGGTTTTTTCAGGAGGCTTTAATAATATTTTTATGTTGCGAAATGGGGTCCCAAAAAATGTATGAACAAACAATATTTTTCCTCCTGACTTCACCGCTAACCGCAACGTTCCAATCCACCGCATTCCACTAAAACCCACTAGCTAGTTGATTTAAATGGCCATTAATTTACAGGAATCAAACACTAAATTCCTTCCATTTGGCCCAGAAATTCATGAAAATGAGATTTAAAAATTATGTTATATTGTGGATTATTGTGTGAATGTTATTTGGACACTTAGGCAATTAAAAAAAATGTTTATCTTTTCTTAAGAAATGGATAGATGTTTAGATCTACTCATTGAATTTTGTAATTAGCTACAATTAGATAACTAACTAATTATATGCTTTAATTTCAGGTCATCCAAGTAAGATTGTTTAATATTTGTTTCAGAATGCTTCAATCTATAATAACTGAAAATTTCATTGAGTTCTCTTAATTTTTAAGAAAGTTATGGGCTTTTAACTGTTCCAGATCACAGCTTTTGAGTTAAGTCAATTGAAAGGCAATGGGGAGCAAGATGCTAATTTCCGAGTATGAAAATGGCCATAACTTTCTTAATACTGAAGATATGAAAGTAAATTAGGTGTCAAATTAAACTTCTTTTTATGCTTTATCTGATGGGATAAATTGCAGACTTGATTTTTTAAATCTCAAAATTTTGTAACATTGCTATTTAAGGTCAACAAATCTGCTGGGTTTAGGGTCAATATACTTGCAAGTTTTGAGGTCAATACATTTGCTGGTTTTATTTTGCCCACTGAGTTTTAAGGACAAGATACCTGTGGGGTTATGGTTAATATGTCTGCTGGTGTTAAGGACAATGTACCTACTAGTTGTAATATTTCTGCTGGTATTAAGGTAATATCCATGCTGTTTTAAACTACTTGCTGGCACTATACCTGATGGTTTTACAGTTAATAGACACACTGGTTTTAAGTACTTGGCTTTATCTAGCATTTTACAAATAATCAACATGCTGTCAATAAAACATCTTACATAGGGATAGATATTTTCTTATTAACAGTGGACTATACTTACTTTCCAATCTTTCCCACTCCTCTGTAACTTGAATGGCTGCACTAGTATTAGCTGAAGATCAGAGTGAACACTTTATGAATGTTTTCAGCCAAGGACTTTAGTTAGAATGGGCAGTACCTGGGAAGATGTTACATCGCAGGGGAAAGCCGATTTGTTCATACATGTTTGCCTCATCAATGACGTTCTTTGCTGCCTCCACTGTGGTGTCCTTGGCATCCACCGTTCCTGCAGGATGTTCTTTGTTATACAAGAACTCCTTAACCTTCAGGGGAACAGCAATAAAAGGCAGGTCAGGGTGGAAACAGTACAAACAAGCCTTCCCTCCGCTTTGTTTAATAAGGGGTGAGACCACGTGGGCTTCTGTAGCATGGATGTCATCTGATTCTGGCCGTGTACCAGAACTCTGGTAGAGATGTAATGCTGGGGCTCTATAAGGCACTGGTCAGGCCTCATTTGGAGTATTGTGAGCAATTTTGGGCACCAAATCTGAGGAAGGGCGTGCTGGTCCTGGAGCAGGTCCAGAGGAGAGGAGGTCCAAGAATGATCCTAGGAATGAGTGGGTTAACTTGTGAGCATTTGATGGCACTGGACCTGTACACGCTGGAGATTAGAAGAATGAGGGGGGATCTCATTGAAACTGAATAGTGAAAGGCTTTGATAGAGTGGATGTGGAGAGGATGTTTCCACTAGTGGGAGAGTCTAGGACTAGAGGTCACAGCCTCAGAATTAATGGACATTCCTTTAGGAAGGAGATGAGAAGGAATTTCTGTAGTCAGCGGGTGGTGAATCTGTGGAATTCTTTGCCACAGACGGCTGTGGAGGCCAAGTCAATGGATATTTTTAAGGCAGAGGTAGATAGATTCTTGATTAGTGCGGGTGTCAGGGGTTATGGGGAGAAGGCAGGAGAATGGAGTTAGGAGGGAGAGATAAATCAGCCATGATTTAATTGCAGAGTAGACTTGATGGGCCGAATGGCCTAATTCTGCTCCTATTACTTATGATCTTGTGTAACAATATTCACAGATTGAGTATATGTGGTTAATATTTCGTTTGTATTTAGCGTTTAGTATTATTTAATGTAAAGATGGGTTTCGACCCTAAACATCATCCATTCCTTCTCTCCAGGGATGCTGCCTGTCCCACTGAGTTACTCCAGCATTTTGTGTATACCTTTGGTGTAAACCAGCATCTGCAGCTCCTTCCTACATTTTTGTTTAATTCCTTCGCTCCATAGATGCTGCCGCACCCGTTGAGTTTCTCCAACACTTTTGTAAACCTATTGTTGAATTTAGTTTAGTTTAAATATAAATTAAAGTGAAAGCAGACCCTTCGGCCCACCAAGTCCACGCCGACCATAGATCACCTATGTCCTATCTTATCCCACTTTCACCTCCTACACACCAGGGGCAATTTACAGAGGCCAATTAACCTACAAACCTGCACGTCTTTGGAGTGTGAGAGGGAACCGGAGCTCCCGGAGAAAACCCACGTGGACACAGGGAGAACGTACAAACTCCACACCCAGACAGGATCAAACCCGGGTCTCTGTGGCCCTGTGCCTGTCCCACTTTCACAAACAAATTCACAACCTTTTTTTACTCGTGGGCATTTTTCATCATGTTAAGAAAATGCCCCGACCTACTTGATTCCACGAGTACCTACGACTAGCATCACCACCTGCTACGTAGGTATGTTACAAAGCTTACCTTCAGCGGCGCTGCAGTTCTGTCACTGGCCGTGTGCGCGACTGTGGCGCCTTTGAAGGGGGGGAGGGAAGCGGGGTTAAAATGCGGTTTTCCAACGCCTTCCGGAGTTATATTTTTTCAGGGTGCGAGCTTTTGCTAAAGATTCGTTCCGATTGCCGGTAAGTGAAAATTATTTTTTTTTAAATCGCCCGACTATTTCAGCACTGGAGTAAAATAAAAATTAGCTCCTAATGCCGTGAACGCTGACAACGGGGACGGATTTTATGTAGGTGACAGGTAAACTAAATATAAATTTTACATATAAACGTGCTTGTTTAGATTACCTTAATCCAAATTTCATGTTGCGAAACGGTGATTTATTCCCCATAGGAACCGGCAGTATTTTTCCTGCTGATATGGGGGTTAAAATTCACCGCAACCGCAATGTTCCAATCCATCCCGTTCCATAAAATCCCACTCGCAAGCTGATTTAAATGACCACTAATTTACTGGCATTAAACACTAAATTCCTTCAATTTGGCCTATAAATTCATGACAATGAGATTTAAAAATCATGTTATATTGTGAATTATTGTGTGATTATTATTTGGACACTTAGGCAATTTAAAAATGTTTATCTTTTCTTAAGAAATGGATAGATGTTTAGATCTAGTAATTGATTTTTGTAATTAGATACAATTGGGTAACTAACTAATTATATGCTTTAATTTCAGGTCATCCAAGTAATATTGTTTCATATTTGTTTTAGAATGCTTCAATCTATAATAACTGAACATTTCTTCCAGTTCTCTTAATTTTTAAGAAAGTTATGGGCTTTTGACTGTCCTCGATCACAACGTTTGTGTTAAGTCAATGGAAAAGCAATAGGGAACAAGATGCTAATTTCCGAGTATGCAATTGGCCGTACGTTTTTTAATACTGAAGATATGAAAGTGAATTAGGTGTCAAATTAAACTTTTTTTTTGCTTTATATGATGGGATAAATTGCAGACTTGATTTTTAAAATCTCAAAATTTTGTAACATTGCTATGATATAACCTACCTACGACCTCGTGACGACCGTTCTGCGAGTATGAGTAAGGGCAAACTCGGCAGAGGTCGTGAATTAGGTTGTGAAAGTGGGACACGGCCCACTGTACCGCCGTTGGTCTCTGGCCCTACACTCCCATGCTGGTGGAAACATCCTCTCCACATCCACGTCAGCTAAACAAGTAGAGAACCAAGTGAGATCCAGGTGGGCTCTTTTCACTAACCTTCTCGTCCGATAGGACCTCGTTCACAACGTGGGTCCTGAACTTGTGCTCGATGTTTCTTGGGATTAGACATTGCTGGTCCCGAGAGGGCGGCCTGTCTGGGGTGTCGCACATCGGCGATTGGGAGGCGGGCTTCTCTCCCTGCACGGACGTCGCGCTCCCCTCGAGGCTTCTGACAGGGCTGACGGTCTGCGATTTGGGCGGCTTCTTCGGGGGAAGAGGGGACGCCCCTTCCTTGGCCAAGTCGCCGCACGGGGTGGCGGTCCCGTCCCTGGCAGAGCCTGTCTTCGAGCTTGTGCTCCTCACAGAGTCGTGGCACAGTCGGTCGGGCTTGGGCGTATGGACTGGCCGCGACTTGCAGTCTCTCTCTGTATCTTGCACCATGGGTGACTCCGGTTGACAATGACACTTGGACGTATCAGAACTGTGTCTCTCTGGTACGACTGCAAGCCAGAGATGAAATAATTTATTTTTTTTAAATAAAGTTTTTTATTAGAAGTAAATACATAATAAAAAGCATTTGTTTGTTGTAGTCATACGTTATTAATATTGTTTGTATTAACAATTGTATAATAGTACTTCTATATATATTTTTTAAATTTTTATATAGATAGAAAATAAAGGAGAGGGAAAGAAAAGAAACCAAGAAAGTTAAAAGAGAATGGAGTAATCAGCTAATTATGCATCATTGGAGATATGTCCGTGGGTTATAAAATGTAATTCTTCATCTAATCCTTGATTCGGGTTTCAGTCAGGTTCTTGTGCTGAACCGGTTTGCCCCTTCAAATATTCAATGAATGGGGACCATATTCTAGTAAATAGTTCTTGTTTGTCCATTAAGACAAATCTTAATCTTTCCAAATGTAGGGTCTCCGACATTTCCGTAGTCCATATTTTAATTGTGGGGGTTATAGGGCCTTTCCAAAATTTTAATATTAATTTTTTCCCAATTATTAAACTATAATCGATAAAGTTTCTTTGGTTTGTTGTAAATAATTGATTTTGTTCTAGTATTCCTAATATTATTAATTTTGAATCGGAGTCCAATTGTGTATTGACAACTTCCGAAATTATCTTAAACATTTCCGTCCAAAAATTATTAATTTTTATACAACTTACAAATGTGTGCGTTAAGTTAGCCTCTGAGTGTTGACATTTTTCACAAATAGGAGATATGCACGGGAAAATTCTATTTAATTTGGTTTTTGAATAGTGCAATCTATGTAATACTTTAAATTGTATTAAAGAATGTCTAGCATTTAACGAACAGTGATGTATATGTTGTAAGCTTTCGTCCCATATTTCTGACCTTATTGTTTGGCCTAGTTCATTTTCCCATGATTGCCTATATATTTCCGTCATGGGTGCATCATTATCTAATAGAATATTATAAATATAAGATATCAATTTTTCTGTGTTAGGGTGTTTATTCAAACATTCATCAAGAATTTCTGTCTTTCTATTTCTACAGTCCTGTGTATTTGATTTAGCATAGTCTCTAGAGATGAAATAATTTAAGGTGTAAGTTGCACATTTGGTCACTCAATTTCCACTGAATGTTGATAACATAGTTCTAGTTCCAGTGATACAGGTCCTTCGGCCCACTGAGTCCGCGCCGACCAACGATCACCCTTACACTAGTTCTATCCTACACACTAGGGTCTTTTAAATGGCGTTATAGTACCAGCCTCGACTATCTCTTCTAGCAGCTCTTTCGATATACCCACCAGCCTCTGATTGAAATAATTGCGCCTCAGGTTCCTGTTAAATCTCCCCCCCATTCACCTTAAACCTATGCGTTTGTACATTCTCCTTGTGACCTGCGTGGGGTTTGTCCGAGTGCTCCGGTTTCTTCCCACACTCCAAAGACGTGCAGGTTTGTTGGGTAATTGGCTCAAGTAAAAATGGTGTATTGTCCCTAGTGTGTGTAGGGTGGTGTTAGTGTGTCGAGGACCAGTCGCACGCTGGCCACTCCCTCTTCTCCACTCTCCCATCGGGCAAAAGGTACAGAAGTGTGAAAACGCACACCTCCAGATTCAGGGACAGTTTCTTCCCAGGTAACTGAACCATCCCACCACAACCAGAGAGCAGTGCTGAACTACTGCAATGTATCTACCTCTTTGATGACCCTCGAGACTGTCATGTTCTGAGAGAATGGAGCGGCTGGGCTTGTACACTCGGAGCTCAGCGGGTCAGACAGCATCTCTGGAGAGAAGGAATGGGAAAGGAATTCCCTTTCTCCAGAGATGCTGTCTGACCCGCTGAGTTACTCCAGTATGTTGTGTCCATCTTCGGTTTAAACCAGCATCTACATATCTTGAACAAAGGGCTTTACCACCCTTGTTGTATGTTGTTTAAATGAGCAAGCAATCCAGTAATGTACATCTGATTCTGTATGTTCTCATTCCTCGGATCATCATGATATGCTTTGGTAGGATTAACAAGGGTAGGACATAGACAATGGACAATGGTTATCCACTTTGGCGGCAAAAACAGGAGGGTAGATTATTATCTGAATGGTGGCCGATTAGGAAAAGGGGAGATGCAACGAGACCTGGGTGTCATGGTACACCAGTCATTGAAAGTAGGCATGCAGGTGCAGCAGGCTGTGAAGAAAGCGAATGGTATGTTGGCATTCATAGCAAAAGGATTTTAGTACAAGAGCAGGGAGGTTCTACTGCAGTTGTACAGGGTCTTGGTGAGGCCACACCTGGAGTATTGCGTACAGTTTTGGTCTCCTAATCTGAGAAAAGACATTCTTGCCATAGAGGGAGTACAGAGAAGGTTCACCAGACTGATTCCTGGGATGGCAGGACTTCCATATGAAGAAAGACTGGGTAGACTTGGCTTGTACTCGCTGGAATTTAGGAGATTGAGGGCGGATCTTATAGAGGCTTACAAAATTCTTAAGGGGTTGGACAGGCTAGATGCAGGAAGATTGTTCCCGATGTTGGGGAACTCCAGAACAAGGGGTCACAGTTTAAGGATAAGGGGGAAGTCTTTTAGGACCGAGATGGGAAGATCTTTTTTCACACTCGAGTGGTGAGTCTGTGTAATTCTCTGCCACAGAAGGTAGTTGAGGCCAGTTCATTGGCTATATTTAAGAGTGAGCTAGATGTGGCCCTTGTTGCTAAAGGGATCAGGGGGTATGGAGAGAAGGCAGGTACAGGATACTGAGTTGGATGATCAGCCATGATCATATTGAATGGCGGTGCAGGCTCGAAGGGCCGAATGGCCTACTCTTGCACCTATTTTCTATGATTCTATGATTCTAATGACTGGTATGGAGTACTTGTACACTCTGGAGTGTAGAAGGATGAGAGGGGATCTCATTGAAACATATAAGATTGTTAAGGGTTTGGACACTCTAGAGTCAGGAAACATGTTCCCGATGTTGTGGGAATCCAGAACCAGGGGCCACAGTTTAAGAATAAGGAGTAAGCCATTTAGAACGGAGATGAGAAAACACTTTTTCTCACAGAGAGTTGTGCGTCTGTGGAATTCTCTGCCTCAGAGGGCGGTGGAGGCCGGTTCTCTGGATACTTTCTATAGAGAGCTAAATAGGGCTCTTAAAGATAGTGGAGTCAGGGGATTTGGGGAGCAGGCAGGAACGGGGTACCGATTGGGGATGATCAGCCATGATCACGTTGAATGGCGGTGCTGGCTCGAAGGGCCGAATGGCCTACTCCTGCACCTATTGTCTATCCTTGATCAGACTTTGCTGGCTTTACCTCGCACTAAATGTTATGCCCTTATCATGCATCTATACACTGTAAATAGATCGATTGTAATCATGTATTGTCTTTCTGCTGACTGGTTAGCACGCAACAAAAGCTTTTCACTGTACCTCAGTACACGTGACAATAAACTAAACTGAACTGTACAGGGGATCGTAGGTCGGCTTGAACTCGGTGGGCTGTTTCCGTGCTGTATCTAAATTAAACTCTACCAGCTGTACCACTGTTGTTGCCACATCCTCTGGTAATGAAATGTCCGGTTATGCAGCCTCTTACCTTTGTCCAAACCTTGACTGTCTAACGTCGTGCCAAAGAGGCTTCGACCTGGGAAACTGCTAGCTGCTGCCACTTTAGTTTTCATCAATTTATCTGGAAAAAAATATTTATTTTTAAAAATATATAGGACAAACTATTCTAAAATTGATTTGTAGGAAGGAACTGCAGATGCTGGTTTACACTGAAGAAAGACACAAAACGCTGGAGTAACTCAGCGGGTCAGGCTAAAGTTGATGCCTGTAGAAGAAATGTCTTAACTAAAATGGTGAGCCTCAAAACTTTAATGTCTGTACTGCCTCAGTGTAATCTACTAATCTTACACTCATGCTCAAATATAGTTGTGCATGTGCGCAGTAAGATTTTTACTGAACCTTATGCATAAAAATGAATGTCACCATTCGATGTAACAATAAACTGCCATTGATAAAAGTATCATTGACGGTGGCGCAGCGGTAGAATTGCTAACCTACAGCGCCAGAGACACGAGTTGGACCCTGACTACAGGTACTGTCTATACGGAGTTTGTCCGTTCTACCTATAAGCACGTGGTTTTCTCCGGGTGTTCCAGTTTCCTCCCACACTCCAAAGACATACCGGTTTGTAGGTTAATTGGCTTCAGTAAAGATTGTAAGTTGTCCCTAATGTGTAGGATAGTGTTTAAGAAAGAACTGCAGATGCTGGAAAATCGAAGGCCGAAACGTTTCCAGTCGATACCCATCTTCAGACTGTGGCATGAAAAGGGTCAGAACAAATCAGAGCCGGCACTGATGGCCAAGGAGCCCACAATGGTCCATTGTTGCCTGTGGTGGCGGTGATAACAAAAGAATACGAACAGTGAAACTGACAGGCCGACTAGGGTGGGGGATTCCCCCTCTCTCTGTCCATGCCCCACCCCAGCCGTCCTGCTGGTTTCATTGTCCGCATCCCTCCGCCACAGCCAACAATGGACCATTGTGGGCTCCTTGACCATTGGTGCTACAGTTGTTCTGTACCTTTCTCATACCAGAGAGCGGTCCTGAACTACTATCTACCTGAAGGAGGGTTTCGGCCCGAAACATTGCCTATTTCCTTCGCTCCATAGATGCTGCTGCACCCGCTGAGTTTCTCCAGCACTTTTGTCTACCTGGAGGATAGTGTTAGCGTGCGGGGATCGCTGGCTGGCGCAAGCATGTTGGGCCGAAGGGCCTGTTTCCACACTGCATTTCTAAATGAAACGAAACTAAGTACCATTGATTGCGTTGTTTCCAAGATCAGTTCTTCAAGAAAGGGAAGATAGACACAAAAAACTAGAGTAGCTCAGCGGGTCAAACAGCATCTCTGAGAGAAGGAATGGGAAAATAATTCCCTTACTCCAGAGATGCTGTCTGTCCCGCTGAGTTGCTCCAGAATTTTGTGTCTATCTTCGGTTTAAACCAGCATCTACATATCTTGAACAAAGGGCTTTACCACCCTGTTGTATGTTGTTTAAATGAGCAAGCACTTCAGTAATGTGCATTTGATTCTGTATGTTCCCATTCCTCTGATCATCATATGTTTTGGTAGGACTATCAATGGTAGGACATAGACAATGACTGGTAAGGAGTACTTGTACACTCTGGAGTGTAGAAGGATGACTACCTGAAACCCTCCTTCAGGTAGAACTACTTTCTGTGGCAGAGAATTCCACAGATTCACCACTCTCTGTGTGAATTTTCTTTTTCTCATCTCGGTCCTAAAAGACTTCCCCCTTATCCTTAAACTGTGACCCCTTGTTCTGGACTTCCCCAACATCAGGAACAATCTTCTTGCATCTAGCCTGTCCAACCCCTTAAGGGTAGGCCCAGTTTGTCACCAAGAGGATCTTAAACTCTCTGACTGAGGACGGACACTGATATCAACATGAGTCTCTGGAATTCTCTGCCACAGAAGGTAGCTGAGGCCAGTTCATTGGCTATATTTAAGAGGGCGTTAGATGTGCCACTTGTGGCTAAAGGGATCAGGGGGTATGGAGAGAAGGCAGATACGGGATACTGAGTTGGATGATCAGCCATGATCACATTGAATGGCGGTGCAGGCTCGAAGGGCCGAATGGCCTACTCCTGCACCTATTTTCTATGTTTCTATGTGTACGAAGGAACTGCAGATGCTGGTTTTTGCTGAAGATCCTCACAAAATGCCGCAGAAACTCAGCGGGTCGGGCAGCATCCCTGTAGAAAAGGAATAGGTGACATTTCGGGGCGAGATCCTTCTTTAGACCCTTATCTAAATCTGATCCGCGTCTGAAGAAAGGTTCCGACCCGAAACGTTATCTATTCCTTCTCGCCAGAGATGCTGCCTGACCCGAGTTACTCCAGCATTTTGTGTCTATCTTCGGTATCATCAACGTGTCGCGGCTTAACAACAGGAGCCCCGAATCAAGAACTGAAAAATGTTGTTACCTGCCAGTTTCATGACTTCGGAGACTGCAAAAGAAAGAGCGGACAGCGGTTAGATCTTTGACTTTTACTCTTGTACGTTTTTTAATCGCATTTGATTATTTATTATTATTTTTTGTAGATTCGTGGTTTTTGAGAATAACCGACCTTGGAACTGAGGGCAGTCGGTGGCTGGGTCCATTTGGAGAGCTGGGTGAAGGAACTGCGGCCGGTCCCAGTGTCTCCAGCTGATGTGTGATCAGAGGTTGGGCGAGGGAACCTGTGGCAGCTCCAGTCCCACCTGCGGCAGCTCCAGTCCCACCTGCGGCAGCGGTTCGGGTTGGTTACATTTGTCAAGTTGTTACATCGTCAAGTCGCTACATTCCCTCCGCCAACCGACGCCCAGGTAGCCGGACACATGACAGAAAAAGCAACGCCGGTTGCCGCGGCAACCGAGGTAAACACTCCGAGTGTAACAACCAGGAACTGCAGGTGCTGCTTTACACCAAAGAAAAGCACCCCCCCCCCCCCCCCCCCCAGCATTTCTGTGTAGCTTCGATTTTCCAGCATCTGCAGTTCCTTATTAAACCCATTCGCCTGCCTTCTCACCATAACCTCTCGACACTCGTACTAATCATCTTTCAAGGCGCTCTTGAAAAAAAAACGTTGGCGAATTCCTGTTGTATCCATTGTCGAAAATATATAGACACTAAATGCTGGAGTAACTCAGCGGGACAGGCAGCATCTCTGGAGAGAAGGAATGGGTGACGATTCGGTTCGAGACCCTTCTTCAGACTGATGTCAGGGGAGAGGGAAGTACGGATAAGAAAGTGTAAGGTGTGAAATCTGGCATAGAGTCAGAGGAATCACAGAAGGGGAGCAGCAAGAGAAGGTGTTGCAGACATCTCGTCAGAGAACTTCGTCAAAGTAGGCATAACTTGAAACGATTTCGCAGTGGAACAGATGAAATGTTTGGGAAGTATATATTCAAGTACACTGAGTGTTGGAGGGTGCAGTCAAACAAGCTGCTCCTCTTCACATTAATACGATTGAGGCAGTACAACGTAGGTTCACGCGATTGATCCCTGGTATGGCAGGACTGTGATATGAGGAAAGATCGAAAAGACTAGGCTTGTAAGCTGAAGGATGAGGGGGTATCTTACAGAACATATAAAATTATAAATTGACTGGACAAGCTGGATGCAGGAAAAATGTTCCCAACGTTGGGCGAGTCCAGAATCAGGGGCCACGGTCTTAGAATAAAGGGGAGGTCATTTAGATTGAGGTGAGAAAAAACTTTTTCACCCAGAGAGTTGTGAATTTATGGAATTCCCTGCCACAGAGGGCAGTGGAGGCCAAGTCATGGCATGGTTTTAAGAGAGAGTTAGGTAGAGCTCTGGGGGCGAGTGGAGTCAAGGGATATGGGGAGAAGGCAGGCACGGGTTATTGATAGGGGACGATCAGCCATGATCACAATGAATGGCGGTGCTGGCTTGAAGGGCTGAATGTCCTCCTCCTGCACCTATTTTCTATGTTTCTAATACCAAACTCCAATTAATTTGATGGACAAGTTGAGTGTCAGGCACAAGAGTCAGACTACCTTGCTCAATAGATCGGGTGGCTTGATCTGATGAGTGTCCGATCAAATGCAAAGTTCTCTCCCCAGTGAGGAAGGAGCAAGCAGGACGGAGCAGTAGTAAATAGCAGTGAAATCCAACTCTTGTCAAACTATCACCACATAGAACTTGTGACAGATTTTTTTTGCCACTCATCAGCTCCAACCAAAGTGATGTCTGCAGAGAGACACAAAATGCTGGAGTAACTTGGCGGGGTAAGGCAGTACCTCTGGAAAATAGGAATACAGTCGAGACCCTTCTGCAGACTGAGTCAGAGAAAATGGAAACAAGAGATATAGACGGTGACATAGAGACACGTAGAACAAGTGGTTGAAAGATATGCAAGAAAGTAGCGATGATCAAGGAAAGGTAGACCCTGGAATGGTCCATTGTTGGCCGTGGGCTCGGTGATACCAAGTTATACAATGAAGCTGGAAGGTAGACAAAATTGCTGGAGAAACTCAGTGGGTACGGCAGCATCTATGGAGCGAAGGAAATAGGCAACGTTTCGGCTTCGATTTTCCAGCATCTGCAGTTCCCTCTTGAACATACAATGAAGCTCAGCAGGACGACAGTGAAACTAGATAACTGTGACGATTAGCATAGATGAGGGATGGAGAGAGAGGATACAAGGGTTTTACAAATTTAGAGAAATCAATATTCATACCGCTGGGTTGTAACGGGGTTATGACTCCATCACTGTATCTCCACAAGGTCCAGCAGAGGTTTCAGTGAATCTGGGGACAAGGCATACCTTATAATGGCCTGCTGTGCTCCCAATTCTGGTCGATTGTTTTTAACAAGTGATGAAGCAGTATGCGCGTCAGATGAAGACATCTGCAGAAGCAAACTTCGCCTGCTCTTCCAGAAAGTTCTGCAGCAAACAGGTTGCTCCAGACACACAGGCTTTAATCATCTCAACTGTTAACTTGGTGAAATCGAGCATTGCATGGGTACTCTTACAGTGACTGGTGGAATCCTGAATTAGATCAGGAACCGACGGTTTCTAATGCCCCTGTCCCACTTAGGAACCCTGAACAGAAACATCTGGAGACTTTGCGCCCCACCCAAGGTTTCCGTGCGGTTCCCGGAGGTTTTTGTCCTCCGGCAACCACCTTCAACTAGCATCGCAACCGGCTTCGACTAAAAAATTACCGATTTTTAAAACGGAAACCACTTTCGACCATTAGGGAGACTGACAAAAACCTCCGGGAACCGCACGGAAACCTTGGGTGGGACGCAAAGTCTCCAGAGGTTTCCGTTCAGGTTTTCTAAGTGGGACAGGGGCATTACTCTTTCCCCCCCCCAACCCACTCCAAGACTCCATGTATTGGCCACATGGTAAAGCCATTAGCCATCAGGTCAACCCATCACCTCAGCAATGTTGAACAGCTACTGTAGAGTGGAGATAACATGTTATGCACGCAATAACTCATAAACGACCAGGAAAACTCTGTACTTTTTGCTTTTTAATTTCTTTTTCTAAACACAAATACATTAACAAACAGCATACAAACAGAGGTATCAGTGATTGAAATGGTGTGTGCTGCAATGGTACATGGTGCTCAGAGGCGATTTGAGCCTCAGTGGAATGATTTCGTCACGTTTAAACTTTCCATTCATTAGAAATTTATTTTTTTAAACAAGCGCATTTTCTTGCTGTTCGAGCCGCTTTTTCAATATTACAATTTAATTTTTTTTTGTTCCTTTCGGGAAGCAAGAGATAAGGTGAGCAAACATGGCCCGTTGAAGTGTGCCTGGGAAGGTGGCAGATTCTATGTCAGTAATGTCGCACAAGTCACCATATTACATTACAGAATTGTACAAATTTCTGAAAGTGTTCTCTCGAAAACAAGCAATGACCTGGATAAAGAGCTAACCCAGCAATTAAAAAAAAACATGCCCCCAATTCTGTTTTTGTTTTAACAAATGAAGCTGTGTGCACGTCTGATTAAGATATCTGCTGAAGCAAACTGCGCCTGCTTTTCCAGATGCATCTGTGTGCTAAGGCATCATCCTTACATCACACACGACAATAAATGCCCCTCAAGTGTAAGAATGCAGTGATCACCAATTGCTCAAATAGTTTTTGTATTAAACATGGGAATCCACCTGCACATCAATGGACCCATATTTAAAATTACAGATGAAAACCACCTCAGATATTAGGCCAAACACGACACATTAGTACTTTGCCAGGTTTATAAAAGCTTATTATCAAGACGTCAATTAAATGCAGCATCTCATGTATAGAACTGAAACAAATCGAACCAGGTTAGCGGCCACAGCCTCGACTAGTGTGGATCAGATGATAAAGACACACCTGTCATGCCATGCTGAGTGCAGATCAGTACTCAAAGAGCTACGAGGAAATGAAGCACCCAGGTATAAATCTACATTTTAATTAAAATTTAGAAGTTCAGGCAGCTACATAACTCTATAACATTCTATTACAGACTCAGAATTCTGTACTTCATTTTATTTAGATGTCTTTACACCAAGAGTTGGTTCTTGCCGTAAAAGGTAAACTGAATAGAATGACATAGCTGAAGAACTCGATTAAAATACCACTTATTCCACTTTAAAAAAAGATGCAAAAAAAAACAAAAAACAAGCAAATAGGGAATGCAAGGACATGTTTTTATAGTTTTAATTAAACATTTCACAACACTTTGAGCACATTAAAGGACCAAAGATGTGCTGGTAATGCAATTAACAGTTTCACGGTTGTCTGGTTTTGTAATATGATGAGATGGTGACGTACTCAAGACAGAGAAACAGACCAGGAATCCCAACCACACGTGGCCATGCGAGAGGCAACCATTACAACCATCGATATATATTTTTTGATTTTGTTTCTTTTCCCAGGGAGGCAAGGTTGGGGGACATTACAATCAGCACGTATTCTGAAGACCTGCCAATTCCATACTCAAAATCCAATGGACTGTGAAAAAAAAAAGATATAAAAGTATTGTACAAGTTTACAACACTACCCTGGAATACTGGCTGTAATTTTTTTTTAGGTTTTTTTTTGTTGCTTTATCCATCAAAAAATATAAACAAAGAAATGGATGCACCAGTATTCCAAGGGAGTTTTTCTTCTTTTTCAAAATGTCTTTAGCAAGTGCCTGTTCTGGGTCAATTAAGGAAGTTCACTGCAAGTTAAATGTTATCAATGCAGAGATAACGTGGGCCCTGGTGATTAGCCCTCATTCTCTAAAAGCCATTTTATTTTTATTTTTTAAAAAGATCCCCTTAAATTTCAAACACAATATTATAGGCAAATTGCATCCTTCTGGGATTTCCAACTGAAGATGCCCCATAAATACACTTTTTTTAAAAAAGCACTCAAGTTCCCTTTTCTTTCATGCAATCAGCATGTTCAAATTTACACCACAAAATTTCACTTCTTGGCTCTGTACATGTGAGTGCACTACTGTGTCAAATTATTACAAATCTGACCAGTATCAAAGAGAGAACATCCTTAACTCGCGATTCCACAGGTTCCCGAGGCAATCAGCTGCTCGAAACTGGACTGTGGAAAGAAACACATGTTGCTGGCTGAAATCTAAGGAAACAGCAAAGCCTTTGTGATGAGCATCACGTTTTTTTTCTCTTTTACATACATTACTTGATGCTCAGCACTGTACAAAATTTTTTTTAAAACCCTTACGAAAAAAAAAGGCTATAACAAGTGTGAAATGCCCATTAGACCCGTCCAAAGTATTTGTGAATAGAAGTGACATTTTTTTCCCCAATGGGCACTTGCTTCCCATCAAGTTTCAAGGACACCTTTGGAACTCAAGTCACGCTGCCGCAGTGGTCTAATTCACATTTGCAAAATATGAAAGGAGATACCCAATAATTTCAGCAAGCCAAACACACAAGACATTGCATTATCACTTAACTCTCACATTGGTAAAATAACAGTACCAACAAAATCAGAAATGTTTCCTATGGAATGTATACAAAGAAAACACGAGGAGCATGGGACGACTTGGGGGGGGTAGATAATTGCATTGATACAAATGGAATTTAAACTGTATCCTTTAGCTCAGGGCACTCATACCACACATCAAGGAATTAAAATTGAAGTCTGGACATCCTTATGTTTATTACCACATAATCGGGGGCTTGTTCCATCCAAGAAGCACTCTCCCGAATAGTATTCTCCTTCCAGGTTCATTTCACGCAAAGGGTGGATCAACTCACTCCCTGTCTAGTGAAGCACTCGATGCACAATGGAACAAAGATACATGTCAGGGCATCTAGCATGACGATAGCTGTGGGCAATTCTGGATTTCCGTAACCAACACACAACCCTGCACCAATACAGCGGCAACAGGTGCATCCAACCGATATAATGTTTGACAAGGGGCAAACTCTCGCTAAGAGCCCACATTCACGGAACAGTCGCTAACTTCATTTACGTGCCTGCAGTGTCAGATATAGGACAGATAGTGTTGTCAATGGGATTTTGGGGGGGGGGGGGCGATTACGCAAATCCTTCTCAAAACCAGAGGCAGTAGTATCAGAATGAAACAGCAGCATCATGCTCCTTGCTACACAGGTTGCAATTTTACTGGCCTTTCCAGCAACACACTTACCCAGAGAATGACTCCCCTCCTCCCCAAATCAAAATACTAACTTGCAGAAATGGTCTCCCAGCAAACCAGATCAAGCCACCCAAAACGTAAATACAACAATTACACCATGCTATCTTTAATAACCGAGTCAGATCACAAATTAATTATTAATCTGAATATCAGAGGGCTTTAGAACACAGACCCTGAAGTCATAATGCATAAAGCTGGATGGAAATCAGGCGATCCAACTGATAGACACAAGCCCGAAAGGCACCAAAGAACAGGAGCTCTCGAACTGACTCACCCAAATGACCTGATTTTCTAAACCAGGTGACGCGACAGCAGCGAGAGTTGGATTTTACGCAATTCCTGGATGCAACACAATTCACAAAATTCTTCATCCTTCCTGAAAATTACAATTTCTATTCTCTCGAATCAAACACCAGAATAATGCTGCACAGCGCGAGTAAAGACTCACTCTGAACGGAAACGCAATGGAAGGATTGAGTCCCGTTATTGTCTCTGCATGCCAAACTAATACCTGGTTCAATCCAAAAAACTCTCATGAAGTGTGTTTATGAGAATGGCCACATCCAATTAAATTGTAACTAGATACATTAAAAAGAAATACTTGCAGTAGTTGCAGGGTAGACAGTTATAACTGCTTAAAACGATTATTGTGGAATTCTCTCACTACTAATACATGAAAAAACAACAGATGCAAAACCCCTTCTTCCAAGTGAAATACAAAAGTCTAGATTCCAATCTTAAACATGCACTTTTCTACATGGTTAGCCTTTTTCTCTAAAAATCCCTGCTTTACACTTAAAAAACTCTTCGCAAAGCCACTAAACTGCACTAAGATGGCACACGGTATCTTTATTCCTTTTTTTGTTGTTGTTTATTCCAGATCTTTGTTTAAAACTGTGGCACATGCGCTTACACTTTCCAGACAGGAGGACAGAATAACATTATTCCAAACTATTCCAAAGAAGCACAGGGACGAAATCTAAAGCAAAGACAAAACATGAGGCGCCAAGAGTGCACCCATGCAGGGAGCTGTGGTCAAAACAATTCACATGTGCCAAACTACCACATTTAAGAAGAAGCAACAAATTTTGTTTGAGGTTATAAGCCAATACACCACACAGCAGCTGGGTGCATATACTGAGCTTCTCTTACTGAGTTCCAAAAATGGACTGCTCAGAAAAAAAGCAACACAAAGTGCTGGATTACCTCAGCGGGTTAGGCAGCATCTTTGGGAGGGTGTGGGAGAGGTGATGTTTCAGGTTGGAATCTTTCCGCTGACGTCCGAAACGTCGCCTATTCAGGTCCTCCAGAGATGCTGCCTGACCCGCTGGGTTACTCCAGCACTTTGTGTGTGTTTTTATAAACCAGCATCTGCAGCCCCTTGCACCGACAATGAACCGTTCAGGTTAACTCACGTTCTTTCAACGAAATCAACGAACAGTGATGTTTTAAAAAAGGGCAATGTCCCACAACCACGTTCGGGCTGGGATGGGATGTGTTTTGGAGAATGGGTATATAGAAAGAACATTTTATTAACAGCTTATTTTTTAAAAATACACCATTTATTACAGGAGTCAAGTCTCTTTTAAAGGGCCACTGTGGATTTAAGATAGCCTTGGCATTAAGAGCAAAATGCAGATCATGGTATGCAAACAGATGTAATAGTTCTCACGTTCTTCTTGGAAAATCTTCCTCTCGATGAATAGTCCTGAAAGCTTGACAACTTAGAGATGCTTAGAAAGAGGCCTGGAAACCACACAGTTGAAAGCTGAAAAAAACCCAACTGCATTTTTTCTAGTCAGCCAACATTAAATAGGAGCCTGAACTTCTGGCTATACTGAAAGCCAATCAACCCGTCGAGCATTAGGGCTATTTTTTTAAATATAAATTAAACATTTTAATACAGCCGCCACAGAAACACAGCACGTTTCGTGCCGAGATGATTTGCCTCTTTTTTTTTTTATGAACTGGAACTGTCCAAGTAATGATGCATTTATTTCCCCCAGAGATTCCCAATTGCTTGTAACAGGAACTTGCTAAGTGTGAATAGCGTGCCTTCTTTTCTTAGCCGACAGTCAGAAATCCATATCCTGTTGTTGCTTGGTTTTTATGTTGGAGCAAATTTCTTGGCCTGTGCTCGCACTCGCTTCTCGTACTCTACTCTGTTCTGGCTGTGAATGATGAACAAGGAATTGCAGAAATCAGAACACATCTTAGCATGCATTTCTATCTTTTTTTAAAATTATTTTTTATTAGAAGCATATACATATCATAACCAAAACTCAATTTGTTTATCAATGACATATTAACACAGCTTCTATTTATTTATTTTTTTAATAGATTTTTTGAAAGCTATAGTTATAGAAAGAAAAAAAAATTACCAATAACATAATTTTGGAGATAGGTCCGTAGATTATAAAGTGCAATTATTCATCCAATCCTGGATTCAAGTTTCAGTCAAGCTTTGGTGCTGGACCAATTTACCCTTTCAGAAAATCAATAAATGGAGACCATACTCTAGCAAACAATTCTGGTTTGTCAATTAAGACAAGTCTAATTGTTTCCAAATGTAAGTTCTCAGACATCTCCATAATCCAAATTTTAACTGTGGGGGTTGTTGGGTTTTTCCAAAATGTTAATATTTTTTTTTTCCAATTATTATACTATAATCAAGGCAGTTTCTTTGGTTTGTTGTAAGTTTTAGGCTTTGTTCTGATATTCCTAATATTATTAGTTTTGGATCAGAATCCAATTGGATATTAACACTGCATTTCTATTTTAATAACGATATTTTTGTATACAATCAGTCATGACAAGCCATTTGAACAAATCCATCTTGTTTTGGTGCACGAAGATGCACAAGTATTCTCTGAGCACTAGTACAGTGGTGGAGTTGGTGCATCACAGTGCCAGAGACCCAGGTTCGATTGGTGACCTTGGGTGCTGTCTCTTTGGAGTTTGCACGTTCTCCCTGTGATCGCACGGGCTTCCTCTGAGTGCTTCGGTTTCCCCCCACATCTCAAAGACGCGTGGGTGTGTAGGGAGTGGTAAAGTGGGATAACACAGAACTAGTGCAAAGAGGAGATCGATATTCGGCATGGACTCAGTGGGCAGAAGGGCCTGTTTCCACGCCGTTTCTCTAAACAGAAAAAAAACTGAATACTGGTTGCCTGAAATCCGGCTGCAGGTCTGAGAGAAAATAGTCAGCTGGGCTCCAGGTGACTGTGCCTCCTTTGGCTGACAACCGGCAAGCATAAGCCAGATGAATCCTGTCTCTGCCTCACTCTAGGTTTCCTTAATCATGTCCATGAGCGGAAAATCAGAACCCGTACCACACACAAGTAAAACGGACGATAATCTCATCCAAGCCCAATAGAGACTCGCCCCATGTAACACTATATTTACACTGATCCTAAAATACTGATTGCACCTATCAATAGCACTTAGACACAAAATGCTGGAGTAACTCAGCGGGCGAGGCAGCATCCCCTGATATCAGTCTGAAGATGGGTCTCAACCAGAAACGTCACCCATTCCTTCTCTCCAGAGATGCTGCCTCACCCACTGAGTTACTCCAGCATTTTGTGTCTACCATCGATTTAAACCAGAATCTGCAGTTCTTTCTTACACATATCAATAGTACTTATTCTATAAATAAAATGGAAAACAATGGCTTTTTTTTTCATGACACTTTCAGCAAAAAGAACGGCCCATCTTTTAAATATTTAGTGTCAATATACATGCCGTCTTGGCTATCTTTTAAAAAATATCAGGGATATATAAACAGAATACAGGCACCTCGCATTTTACGTCGAGGTTATGTGCTTGAAAAGTGTTGCATAATTTAAAGGTGTGCAAATTATACATATACGCAACTATGCTGTCGGCCGTAACTTTGAGCACGTTATTTTAAAATCATGAGCGCGTAATCAAGCTTTGGTATTAAAGGGACAAGCATGCTATTCCAAACGCGCATAAATCAAACTGGCGTAATTCACGAGGTGCTTGTACATTCTGTAATGCATTTGGTGGCAGTTATCAGATGATGCTAGTCCATGTATCTTTTTGAACAGTTTATTTTCAAGATTAAATCACATTTACGCAGGATAATCCGTAGTTAATGCCATTCTATTCAAGGAAAATATTAAGTGTGCAGCATTTTAAGTTGGCTAGAGCGAGTATCAGGAGAAGCCAGAGAGTGCAGAGACAGTTAAATTGCAAATATTCCTAGAGCTAGAATCAGGAAATTTATTTAGAATGTATTTAATTTTCACCCAGCAAATACAAATTTAAACTTTAACAATTAATCCAAATAGGGCAGGATCGTTAATACAGCTTTTATGATTGAAAGTAATTAGTGATTAGATTAGTTTATTGTCACGTGTACAGAGGTACAGCGAAAAGCCTTTGTGGCGTGCTAACCAGTCAGCGGAAAGACAATACATGATTAACAAGCATGTAACTTTGTGCCATTTCAGTTAGTTTAGTTTAGAGATGCAGCACAAAAACAGGCCCTTCGGCCCATCAAGTCTGCTCCAACCAGCAATCCCCGCACATTAACACTGCTCCACACACACTAGGGACAAACCACATTTATACAAAGCCAATTAACCTACAAACATGTACGTCTTTGGAGCATGGGAGGAAACGGAGAAACTCTGCAAAATTCCACGCAGGGCACGGGGAGAACGTACAAACTCCGTACAATAAGCACCCGTAGTCAGGATCGAACCCGGGTCTCTGGCGCTGTGAGGCAATAGCGTCACAGTGCTGACCTTAGGACGGGGGTTAGTTAGGAGCCTTAGTTAAGAGGGTTGAACATTGGATCAAGAATATACCTTGTGTAACAATTTCTCAATCACCTTTTTCCCCCCCGAGTGAGATTAAAAGCAGATTAATATTATTGGATGAGAAAGATAACTGGGTTTCCTCAAGTCATGCATTTGTTTGCTTTCCTACTTACCAGTAGATTGTGTATGCTTCTGCTTGTGCTGGATCTTGAATGTTTGGCTCGTTAAGAAGTTCTTGAATTCCTAGTAATATCTATGATGAAAAACAGATCGCAGGTCAATGGTTTGAAAGTTAAGGACCCGGTGCAGTTCCACAAAACCGCTTTTGTCAGGTGAATCTGATTTCTGACCTGCTTGATGGTGATGGCGGGCCTCCAATCCTTGTCCTCCTCCAGAATGGATAGACACACCGTTCCAGAGGGGTAGACATTCGGGTGGAATATTGGCGGCTCAAATTTACCTGCAACAAAGTTTAGAAAAGTGCTGCCTTAAAACCTGAACTTTAACTGTATGGTAGATACACAAGGTTGACTAAGGCTGGGCTAAAATAATAAACCCACCTTGTACTAGATTTCTTCTGATCCAATACAACCAAATAAAACATAAGCAAGACTTTCACATTCCCTTCTAAGTGCATGCCTACATCTTCAACCAAAAACACAAAGTGCTGGAGTAATTCAGTGAGTCAGACAGCATCTCTGATAGGTGATGTTTCAGGTTGGGAATCGTCCTAGACTAATAAGACAATAGGTACAGGAGTAGGCCATTCGGCCCTTCGAGCCAGCACCATCATTCAATGTGATCATGGCTGATCATCCGCAATCAGTACCCCGTCCCTGCCTTCTCCCCATATCCCCTGACTCCACTATCTTTAGGAGTCCTCTCTCTTGAAAGTATCCAGAGAACCGGCCTCCACCGCCCTCTGAGGCAGAGAATTCCACAGACTCACAACTCCCTGTGAGAAAAAGTGTTTCCTCGTCTCCGTTCTAAATGGCTTATCCCTTATTCTCAAACTGTGGCCCCTGGTTCTGGACCCCCCCCCCCCCAAACACCGGGAACATGTTTCCTGCCACTAGCGTGTCCAAACCCTGAATAATCTTATATGTTTCAATAAGATCCCCTCTCATCCTACAACTCCAAAGTGTACAAGCCGAGTAATAAGAGTGGTAGTGGTGGCGTGGGGGGGGGGGGCTGGAGAAGAAAAGTTAAGAACTTTTCAACCATCTTCCTCATTGTTCTTCCTTCATTAAAAGCCCATTCTGGAATCTATAATAAAAACAGAACACTGGAAGAACTATACAAGTCAAGCAATATTTGCAGGAAACTAAAGGAGCAAGTAGCATCCCTGCTTTAGGACTGGGGAAAAAACAAGAAAAAATTGCATAAACGCTACAAAAACGGAGTGGGAGAGGCTGAGAGGGATGAACAAAAGAAGATGAGACAACTCGGTGGACAGGAGAGCATGTATTGGAGGACAGCATTGGGGGATTCCGGGTTCAATCCCGACTATGGGTGCTGTCTGTACGGAGTTTGTACGTTCTCCGTGTGACCGCTTGGGTTTTCTCCGGGTGTTCCGGTTTCCACCCACATTCCAAAGACACACAGGTTTGTAGGTTAATTGGCTTTGGTAAAATTGTAAATTGTCCCTAGTGTGTGGGATAGTGCCTGTGTATGGGGATGGCAGATCGGCATGCACTCAGTTGGTCGAAAGGCCTGTTTCTGCAATGTTATCTCTAAAACTAAAAATGTTGCCCAGTCTACACTTGGTTCATCAATGTAGAGAGGCCACATTGCAAGCAGCAAATACAACAGAAAGCAGGAACGGGGTACTGAAGGGCCGAACGGCCTCCTACTGCACCTATTTTCTATGTTTCTAATCCCACCTTTAATGTTACTTATTGGCAATTCTTCCAGTTCCCCATCAGTCCTGATGCAGGATCTCAACCCAAAACGTCAATTCAAACCTTTTACCTCCACAGGTGCTGCTAGACTTGCCAAGTTCTTTCAACGTTTTGTTTTTAATCTACATAACTTGAAACATGTTTTTCCCCTGGGAGTTGGCTGTGCATTTTTTTAAAAAGAGTTGGGCTTTACAACCCAGTAATACTAAACAGATTTGAATAGATATCAACTGGAATGGCAAATCAAAAATTTACTTCATGCATTTTTGTATTAATGGTACACTCCGACAGTGTCTATATTCAAAACTATTATACTTCCATACTAAGTTTGAAACTTAGTACTAAAGCATGTTAGTTTACAATCTTATAGTTGAATGAGGGGACAGCTCCATCACCTAAAAATATACATGTTTAACATACATTGCCCCTAAAATTGATCGCAAAGGGCTGTCCATTGTCTGTTTGTATCAATGCCAATTTCAACTCTACTCGTTACGTGGTTTGTTTACTTAGGTTAGATGCTTATTCACGCACAATCAATCAAGATGTTTGTGCAAAGCCAAAATTATAAGAAAACTATTAACAAAATTCTTTATATTAAAACAGAAAATAGGTTTCACAACTTATCCAATTCAATTTATTTTTGATATTTACGTCACTAATGACATGCTTGAATGCATCGCCTTCGGAGACTGGGATTTATATTCAATCTACTCTAATTTTTGTTTAGTTTCCATCCACTTTATTAATTTGTTGTATTTTACTTTTTACCCAATTCAATCTATTGATATTTTCAACTCGGCTTTCTTCAGCAGCTCCTTTTCAAACTGTGTTGAATTAATCACTGGGCTGTACCTCAGTCAACAAGAGCTGATGATTATGTTCACAGTCTTTTCATTAATGTGATATCAAAACAAGCTTGCAAGTATTGTTCGACATTCGACACAAAAATGGGCCCTTTGGGCCAATTCGTCCACGCGACCATGGTGTCCCATCTAAGCTAGTCCCATTTGACCGCGCTTGTCACATACCCACCCCCCCCCCCCCCCCCAACATTTCCTATTCATGTCCCAGCCCAAATGTCTTTTAAAGTGTATTATATCTGCATCGACTACTTTCTCTGGCAGTTCGTTCCATTTTCCCACCACTCTGTTGGAAAGTGATGCCCCTCAGGTCCTAATCAAATCTGTTTAAGAAGGAACTGCAGATGCTGTAAAATCGAAGGTAGACAAAAATGCTGGAGAAACTCAGCGGGTGAGGCAGCATCTATGGAGCGAAGGAAATATGCAAAGTTTCGGGTCGAGACCCTTCTTCACTGATGTGAGGGTGGGGCGGGAAGAAGAAAGGAAGAGGCAGAGATAGAGGGCTGAGGGAGAGCAGAAAAGGGGAAGGAGAAAGCAGGGACTACCTGAAGTCTGAAGAAGGGTTTTGGCCCGAAACATTGCCTATTTCCTTCGCTCTATAGATGCTGCCTCACCCGCTGAGTTTCTCCAGCATTTCTGTCTACCTCCTAATCAAATCTTTCCCCTCTCGCCTTCTACCCATGCCCTCTAGTTCTTGATTCCTCTACCCTGGGAAAAAACACTTGCTAATTAGCAACGGTGAGAGGGAGGAAAGAAGGAATTGTGATTCAAACGGCCTTGAATTATAAATGGGGAGTTCCGTTTTGTCATAAACATGCCTTTTACTGTGTAACACTGCTGAGGAAATAAAACAATCGAGTTAAACCCCCCCCCGCCCTCACAATAATCAAGGTCCCTTCTGGCCTGACCATCATTTAAAAATCAACCTGAAAAATAGAATAAAACCACCTAAAACCACAAAACATTGCAAACAATTTAATAAGCAACTTTAGCAATGTATCCATAACATTTTATTTTATGACAGCCCTTGTAGCAGGGAAATTGTGGCAAACGATGCCGGAGAAGGGAAACACCCCACATAAGTGCTGGGGAAATGTCACCAAGATTATGTCGCCATTGGACTCTGCACAACAGATTCACCAGCTAGAATCTACTAAGCTTGGGGTCCATTTATCTGGACTCACAAGTGCCAAAGGCCCAAACATCCCAACAATACAATTCACTAAGGAACTGCCAGAATTATATTCAAGCAATTAAAATTGAAGCGACGTGAAAAATAATCAAGTGCGGCGCCTAAATTTTAAACTGCTCCAACGGATCAAAATGCTGATAAAGCATTAATTTTAAAGAGGTTTTAACCGCCGGGAGGAGAGTATCGGATTGGCAGACACTGGACAAAGGGCCGGTAGGGGGAAGTCGGTATGAGGGGTGCAACCTCCCACGACTTCAAGGACGATGTGGGAGGCGCCCCCGGGGCACAAAGGCTCACTGGTGAAACGTATGATAGGGAGAGGCAGTTAGGCCACACTGCCGAGGACAAAGAGGGACCAGAGAACAAAGGAGGGACCCAGGGGGCGCCAAGAGCAAAGAGGGACCATTAGGACTCCAATGACTACTTTGTTGGTGCCAGACACGTGGCGACTCTTTGTGTACTTTGTGAATTGTATGCAAAAACAAAGAATCTTACAGTACCTAGGCACACGTGGCAATAAAGTATAATTGAATGATTGAAATGATCCATTTGCAATTTAGACAAAGAATGATTTAAAAAAATAAAAAAATTAAACAAGCCTTTACCCCCACCTAGACTATCCAGCTCTAGGACATTTTGAGGGGTTTCACCAGGTGACTCAAGAGATCCGCCCAAGAGATGTCTGCACTGTCTGTACACTTACACTTTGGTGGCGATGAGGGGTAGTCATCCTTAAACAGCATTCGAAGCTTATACTGCCCACCTTCCCACGGCGTCTGAAAGAGAAGGGCTCATTAGTATTTATCATTTGATCAACTGATCTTTTTTTTTTTAATGCTGAGTAAACCATCAGTATATTGTTAGCGATTTGACAAAATCAATACCAAGAATAGTGCAAATTATTCTCTATAAATAACAATTCCAAAAGCTTTTGAAGTACTAATATGCAGTGGGTCTTGTTGCCTTTCTACTTAAAGAAGAAAAAAAGAACAATTAATCGTACCACATTAACGGACAGACCAATCATTACAAACTATCACACTAAAGAGCCTGTCCCACTTACGCGATTTTTTCGGCAACTTGCCGGCACCCGTCATAGTCGCAGCAGGTTGCCGAAAATGTTCAACATGTTGAAAATCCAGCAGCGACCAGAAAAAGGCACGACTCTTTGGGCGACTACTCACCACCAAACAGGCGTCAAACCGCGACCCGCTGGATTTTCAATATGTTGAAAATTTTCAGCAACCTGCTGCGACTATGACAGGTGCCTGCAAGTCGCCAAAAAAAATTGCGTAAGTGGGACAGGCCCTTAATCAGTTACAAATACAAGGATTGAATCTTTTTAAATGCAGATCAAAGGGTACAACCCATCCAAGATACTTTCCAATTATATAATTTCTCCTATTTATCAAAAAATGATACTTGCAACCATTTCATCCAGAGAAAAATAAATACATTGTCAATATATATAGGTCTCTACTAGAGAGCCAGTCATAAATAAGTCACTTCTTCTCATACTTTGGCACTACTGATCTAAACTGGCTTTAATCCAGTAAAAATTTAAATCCCCATCTGCATTTAAATCCTGCCATGGGATTCTTTCTACCTATTTCCATTTCTCTCCAGCCTTAAAAGCCTCCAAGAGGACAGCATTGTTATAGTTCTTACACATTCCTGGTCGAAAACACTTGGTTCTTCCTTTAGCAAAATCAGAACTTCTCAACTTCTCTGCTCCTATTCCATCTCCTTCCTTGCAGTTACTCCTTAAACCTGTGTTCCAAGTGTTATAATATGTTCGAATCAGTGTTTGAATCAGTTACATTTTACCAATTTTTTTTATTCCTGTAAAATGCTTTGGTCATCTTCGTCTATTAAAAGACCCCATATAAATGCAAGTTGTTGATTAAGTGCCGGAAAGGAGGTCTGCAACAAACATTTTACACTTTCGGAGGCACTTCAAACAATATCTGGACAATGTAACATTCATAAACATAATGGAACCATTCATTCTGTGTACAGGCTCCAACTGGACAATGTTTCAAACTTTAAAACTCAAATAAATCTTTGCCAAAGTGGTGCCAAGTAAATATGCAGTCCTTGGCTCTGCTTGGCTGAAACCCTGCAATTTGACTGTGGCAACACACCTCCAGATGCTCACACCTCACTATTTTAAAGCACAGTACACCTTGGAGAAAAGGCACTGCATGACGAGAATTAATGTTCAGAAACCATAGAATAGAAACTCAATGTTAATAATTCAGTCAAACGACAGACTTCAGGTTATTGGCAAAAGAAGAAGGGTCTGAAGAGGGTCTCGACCCGAAAGGTTATCCATTCCTTCTCTCCAGAGATGCTGCCTGACCCGCCGAAAGGACTCATGATATTTTAGCATGAATGGCTTGACTGACATTTGCTCTTTTATGGAGCGTTATTGAAAATGTGAACAGGCCATTCATCTTAGTTTTGCTTGTGGCTATCTTGCTGTGCAGATACTTGCTGCTGCATTTGTGTACATAGTATTTGAAGTATTATTTTTTTAAAATATTATAAAATGTAAAAAATATAGATTTAATCTAGCCATTACATTTGTACTCAATGCAAAGGAAAGGGTTTGTGCTTTTAAAGTTTATCAGCAGTAGTGGACTGATCATTTACAACTAGATTAAAGCTGCATTAACAGAATCAATCCCAGAAACTGCGCAACCATCTTGATCTAACTATCCTAGCTGCCATTTATCACGCAGCAGATTTTGGACCCCTTTCAAGCACTTATCCATTTCTCGTTAAATGTTAGAATCAAACCATCCTCTTGGGGTTTTGCCTCCTTTTTAAAAGAAACTTTATTTTACCTCTTGAAGGTAGACACAAAATGCTGGAGAAACTCAGCAGGCGAGGCAGCATCTATGGAGCAAAGGAAATAAGCAACTTTTCGGGTCGAAACCCTTCTTCAGACTCAAGATAAGATCTATTTTATACTTACTGCTTTTTTCCCTGGAATAGCACATTCCCAGTTCATTAAGTTTAAAGTACCATCTGGATTCTTTGTGGGTACTGCAACAAAACCCTGTAGGTAGGACAAAATATACGAGTTAGAAATGAACGTACTTCATTTCAGGTCATCATTTGTAAAAGTTTCTAGACAGATATAGAAAGTACATAGAACAGTGAAGCACAAGAACAGACCCTCTGGCCCTAATGTCTGTGCCGAACATGATGCCTAGATAAAGTGTTAAAGTTCTTCTGAAGAAGGGTCTTGACCCGAAACGTCGCCTATCTCCTTCGCTCCTTAGATGCTGCTGCACCCACTGAGTTTCTCCAGCCTTTTGTGTACCCATGATGCCTAGATAAATTAGTCTTCTCTGCCGGCACGTGATCCATATCCCGCCATTTTCTGCATATTCATGTAATACATCCAAGACTCTTAAAATGCCATTGTGTTATCTGCCTCTACCACCACCTTAGCAGCATATTCCAGGCACCCATCCCCCTCTTGGGTAAATAAAACTTCCTCCTTTTGTCTTCTACACAAACCTACAGGACCTCGACCATAAATAAAGCCATAGACTTGAATATGCTTCCTCTCCAACAGGAACATCAAGTTGCCAGCAGTGAGTCATGTCAAAGCACACTGATCTGCAGGATCAAATATCTGTTTCTCCCCAACATTTAATCACAGAAATAGTTCCAACGCACCATTCGGTGAAGATTTTATTCAAAGGTTTATTCCTCTCGGGCAGCACAGTGGTGCAGTACTAGAGTTGCTGCCTTACAGTGCCAGAGACCCAGGTTCGATCCCGACTACAAGTGCTGTCTGCATGGGTTTCCTCCAACAGTCCAAAGACATCCTGGTTTGTAGGTTAATTGGCTTCAATAAGTTGTAAAAACAATTGTCCCTAGTGTGTTAATGTACAGAGTGATTGCTGGTCGGCGCTGACTCGGTGGGCTGAAGGGCCTGTTTTTGTACCTGGAAGCCTCCAAAGTAAAGTCTAAATACTTTATTTGTCTTTTGCCAACTCCTGCAGCAGCCAGGAGGGTAAAAACAGAATTTCTGATTACAATGTATTCATCTGAAATTCCTTTCTTTTTGCTTTTGATGGACAACAGGCAAAGTCCATCCATCCTTTACTTCTACCTTCAAACCATCAGCTTTCCTAACGTGATTCTAGAATGAGCAGCCTGGTTATAGGTACAGGACTATTTCACTACATTCCTCACCTTTTCCTCATCCTCCAGTGTAGCTTAAAACTCATCAACTTCTAGTTTACACGGTGAGATAATGAATCATTTTGCATCAACCTATAAATAAGATTTAACGCTGAAAAAAAGTTGATCCTTTACTCAAACTGTTAATTGGAAATGTTCTACCATACTCCATCTTACGCCAAATCCATCATCCGCATTTGCTGACCTGGATCATCTCCTTGTCCTGCAGCAGATCAAAACTGGACTTCTCACGGGTGTTCAAATCACTCCATGGCCTCACATCAATATTTTGCCTCAACTGGCTCTTGGTCTGCCACGTTTGCAATGATCAACCACTTGTATAATTCAACATTAATCCTATTCACAATCACTCACCCAAGTGCAATCTACGGTGGTCAAAACCACCTACCAAATTACACAAAGAGACACAAAATGCTGGAGCAACTCAGCGGGACAGGCAGCATCTCTGGAAATAAGGAATGGGTGACGTTTTGGGTCGAGACCCTTCTTCAGACTGAAGCATTTTGTGTTTATCTTCAATTTAAATCAGCATCTGTAGTTCTTTCCTACACATACCAAATTACACATACCAAATTACACATACGTGGAATGTGGGAGGAAAGCAGAACACCTGGAGGAACCTCAGGCAGTCACAGGGAGAATAGGCAAACTGCATACAAACAGCACCCCAGGTCAGGATTAAACCTGGTTTTCAGGTGCCGTGAGGCAGCAGCCCCATTGAGCTGCTCCGGATGATGAGTGATCTTGAACCCAAAATGTTAACTACTTTTTCCACACATATATGCTTCTATATTTTATTGCTTCTACTGCAGACCCTGGCAGCTAGAAAAAGGCCTGTAAAAATAATCCAAATTGCTTCCCAAACAGTTCACAGTAATAAATCAAGAATAATTTAAATTTGCTACTCTGAACGGGCATACTGCATCACCAGGCATCACAATGGATTTGATTGGCATAGTCAATGGGAGCAGGTCACTGAGCATAATACGAATGCATTCGAAAATATATTCCAATAGTTCCACAATCACCTTTTAATCTCTGCACCGCTTCAAGAAAGGTGTACCTTACAAACAATAGTAATCTTTTTTGACTTTTTAATATCTAACATACGGTATCCAACTTAGTATTTTCTTACTGAGCACAGATTTGTTACAGCACTTTTGATCCTCCAATTCAAACAAAAGCACTCCAATATACTTAAAAAAGGACACCCACTTGGATCACGCCTGCTGCCATAGGAACCTGGAACAAACTCCTGCCCTCTGCATAGCAATGAATCAGTCATGGCTCAGTGTAGAGGCTGCATGTGGGGGCGTCAGGGAAAACAGTGCAGCCCCTCAACATTGAGATGTGGATGTGCAGGAAGGAACTGCAGATGCTGGGTTACACCGAAGATGAGCCACAAAATACTGGAGTACCTCAGCGGGACAGGCAGCATCTCTGGATAGAAGGAATGGGTGAGGTTTCGGGTTGAGACCCTTCTTTGGACTGAGAGCCAGCCGGGGAGAGGGAGAAATGTGGATTCAAGGCTGCAACATACCTGATACAGCGAGAGCGATCTGATTCAATAGCACGCAAAACAAGCCCTTTCACTGTATCTCTGTGCACATGACAATAATAAACCCATACCCTAAATCCAAACCTACACACACATTGCTGGGGTTGCTGCGGCTGCTTCAAATGTTGACAGACCACCCAGGACCCATGGCCTCTCTCTCATCGCCCACAATTATGCATGCAATGGAACTAGTTTCTCCCTTTCTCTGCACAGTTCTTCACAGGCCAGAAAATGCACTAATAACTACAGTTGACTTGTTACCACAGAAATCTAGGTAATGAAAGAGCTCACATTTCTTTACTGCAAGATAGATAAGATCAAGCTCTAAATAGTTTATCCCTAGATTAACTTGTATTTTTAGCTGCAAAGCACAAGCAGGGAGGTGATTATTTTGATCCTTCAACCATCACCAAGAAGTTTTCCAAATCCAGAAATTAGTCAACCAATACAATATCAAATAAAAGGACACAATGTGCTGGGGTAACTCAGTGGGCCAGGCAGTCCCTCTGGAGAACATGGATACATGACTTTCTGGGTCAGTTCAAACTGATGTCTGAAGAAGTGTTCCGACACGAAACATCCACTATCCATTTTCTCCAGAGATGCTGCATGACTCGCTGAGTTACTCCAGCACTTTGCCCCCTTTTCTGCAAACTCACATCTGCAGTTCCTTGTTTGAACAATGTAACACAACCAGGGGATAATTAGTCTTGCTGGCTCATTGTAACTAAGACTTTCACAGCCAAGATGACAAATAATTTCCAGCATTACTAATGTTTGAATTATCATGCAGATGAGCCTTAATAAAACAGCTTCCTTCTCTGCTGTGATGGCACAGTAACTTTCCAAAGAAAGTTAAATTATACATGGAGAAAAGAACTGCAAGAATACAGAGAAAGACTAAGGGAAGACGACAGAAACTCAGTAGGTTGACTGGCTTCATTCTCAACCAGTGTTCCATGATTCTAAACCATAGCCTGGATTTTCATTTTAGCTGCAGTGCAGATAAGATCAAAGGATCTGAACAGTCCTTCTGTAAACAAGGGTACCATCTGATTCACCTCTACCCCATTGCAGACATTGAACTTTGTCTATGGAACTGTTGCACTATAATGCTGAGAACTATATTCTGTCCTCTTGTATATTCCCCTTTGCTCTACCTATTGTACCCGAGATTGGCTCGATTGTATTTATGTATTGTATTATTTGATTTCATAAGTTCCAGGAGCAGTATTAGGCCGTTCACCCTGTCAAGTCTACTCCGCCACGCAATCATGGCTGATGTGTGATTGTCAACCCCATTCTCCTGCCTACTCCCCATAACCATCTTACTAAATCAAGAATCTGTCAATCTCCGCCTTAAAAAGTCAATTGACTTGGCCTCCACAGCTGTCTGTGGCAATGAATTCCACAGATTCACCACCCATTTGATTGCATAGCATGCAAAAAACTTTTCACTGTACCTCAGTACATGTGACAACAATACACCTAAACAGTTGACATGTCCACAGGGAGGTCAAGTCAAGGGATTGTGAACCGCTAGCTTCTAAAGCAGCAGTTTGAAAGAGTTAGTTATTAATCGATTGTTGTCATATTTAAGCTTTCCTGTTGTAAAAAGCCAATTGTATTGCATGATGGGTTTTGGCCAAAATCATCACGACAATGTTTTTTTTTTAAACTTATGTTGAATAGTTCACAGCTCTCTTACAAGGTTTTTTTACGCAAGGTGAATAGTTCACAGCTCTTTTACAAGTATTTTAATGTAAGTTGAAGATGTTAATCAGATAAGAAGGGGCCAGAGGATGCCTTTGGGATGACTGGCTTTTGGCAAAGAGTGAAAAACAACTCCATATTTGGAGGTGGCTGAAGGTATATTAACCCCGGTTTTCTGGTATTTCCTTGTGTGTGCTGCTGGAGATTTGGAGGTAAAACTGTTGCCTCTGGGTCTCTAGGTCCACACCCGTCAGACGTTAAATTAAAGCTTTGTATGGTCTTAAGAATTTGTACTTTGTCAATCTTTAATAAAGTGAACTTTTACAGGTTCACAATCTATGGTAGCACAAACCCCCATGGGTCTACATAATATAACGCTATGGGACATGCAATGAATTTGCACAAATGATAGTGAAAAGCAAAAATTATATTTAAAACGTCAAAATACAAAATGTTTGCAGGGGGATATGGGGCAGCTTGTGAAGGCTAGGATTACGTATTCATACCAAAATGACTGGGAACCTCAATTCTAAAGGATTTTCTTCCTTGATCTATTGGCTTTCTAAACATTGTTGAACTGCATACTTACAAAAGGATGGTCTTTTCTCCAAGCTTTTCTTTCTTGTGCAAGTCGACTCAATGCAATTCCAGACATAGTTTTACGTCAACAGTCCCCTGAAAAATAATTATCCATGGTTTACATGAATCAGTTGTTTTTATTTTAGCCTGCCTAGTTTTCACCTTGAGATTTAAGGAAAGCACACAGCGAGTGGTAGAACATTTTAAATACCTACTCTGAAGTCGGAGGGGAGAGTTTTGGGGGGTGGGGTGGTAAAAATACATTTTGTTCTTCCAAACATAATCCTGTGAATAATACTTGCATTGATATTGGTTGTGGGAGACGCAAGTGATAAATTAAAATCAACGGAACACAAATGGCATAAGCTGAGTGCATTTTATTAAACAATCACTTCTATCGCAGCTCGCAGATAAATTTGTGCCCCCACCCTTTCCTGACGTAATTTAAAAATCCTAATGAAAAACATGAATGAGAAAAAAAGAAGCAATATTGAACAAAACTCCGAAGCAGCACATAAGTAAAAGAATGATAAGAGAACTCGTATGGAACTACATATCCAGATATAGTACTAGGACGAGGGAAAGCCCCGGAGACTCCTCCAAAATTGTGGAGAAATATCCATTGGCTAAAGCACCTCAATGTCACAAGAGCACGGTGTCACCTCAGGCCACTCAGACAGATGAAAAGGTTCTGATGAAAGATCATCGAGCCGAAATGTTAACTCGTTTCTCTCTCCATAGATGCTGCTCGACCTGCTGAACATTTCCAGCGTTTTCTACTTTTATTTCAGATAGGCTTGACATTTTCCACAGCAGAAACAAAGCAAAAAGCCACTGGGGAGTTCCAAAAGTAGAAGGAACGAAAACACATCACTACAACTTGAGATTCAGAATCATGATTATCTGCCACTTGCTTTTGCAACAGTTTGAAACAAGTTTCATTCAAATTTCACTGATCTCCCTGGGACATGCCGCACAATAACATTTTGTATTTATGTAGCAATCGTCACATGGTGAAACATTCCAAACTGCTTTACAGAAGCACCGACAACATTTGACACTGAGCCTCAAGAGACGATAGAATAGTTGACTAAAATCTTGGTCAAAGAGATAGAACCTAAAGCGCATCTTGGAGAGGAGGAAGCCTGAGAAGTTATGGATTAAATTGTGCACCTAAATAGCAGTAGGTAAATCAGTGGTGGCAAATCAGAAATACTGCAGAGTCTGAATTTGGAAGAATACAGAGAGATTTCACAGGGCTGCAGTGCAAGAAAAGATTAAGGGTAACATGAAAGGTACAAACAAGGAACTTACAAGCCAAGGATGAGGAAAAACAAACAATAATTGCCAGATCACAACGTTTAAATATTCCGTTTCCAAAGCTGGCCCATCATAATAAGAACAATTCTAAAGCAGTGGCGCCCAACCCTGGTTGTAAAAACTCCTTAGCAGTAGGCGAGGTGTCATTAAAAATAAAATGGGCTGCAGGAGACTTTTATAATGTCATGGTAGTTAGGAAGATCAGAAATAGTAAAAATATACTTTGTATGTTAACTGGTGATCGATCGCTACCAATCTCCAAAAAAGCCCAAAATCTCCAAGTACCTAAGACAACATCAAGAGTTTTTTTTTTAACCACGTGTGAATAGGTATAGCTGTCATTCAAAATGGTTGCAAAGCACTGGTCCAAGTCATCTCTTTCTGCTGATGTGAAACCTTCTTGAGGCCTAACCATATTTCCAAAATAGGATGAATAAGGGGCCGATAAGTTATTAATGATAGAGATTAATTAAAAAAAAACTATATTTCTCCTATTCATAATTTATACACAAGCTCTGACAATTAAAAATTCTGGAGTTTTAATTATGAGGTTTAGTTCTGGATTTAACTGCAGACAGAAGTATCAAAAATCTGTACTGTAAACAAAAATCAAACAAAGACCTCACTTAAAAATAAGTTACCAGAGGATGAGCATCGAAATTTACCAATAATGGCAATCCAAAATTTCTGCTCCTGTACTGAAAGGCAGTTTACTAGATTGTTGAAATGCAAAATAAATGTACAGGATCCAACACATCAGGCAACATCAATAAGCTAGTGGTATCATTCATGACGCAGGCTGTGAGGCCCATACAAAGATTCTCCATTTTCAAATACAGTAGGCAGCACTGCAATAAACATTGATGTACTTTCTCTAGGGCAAGTTTACCCTAATGCAGCCCACTAATTGGAGATTCACGACGCAGCAATTGGTGATTCGGTTCCTCAAGCTAGTTGTTGTTCCATTAAAAGCGTGTTGAATTTTTCCTCTGCATTTTTTCATTCATTCATTCGTGTTCTTGCACCATGGAATCATAAGGCATAGAAAAGGGCCCTCAGGCCCACCATATCCATGCCAACCACTGTACTTACCTCAACTACTCCTACATCTATGGTTGGTACATAGTTTTCAACAGGCTGGTGATTAAAGTGTTTCTCAAGTGTGCCTACCACCATAACTATGACGTCCGGCATTTCAACCCTGTGTGAAATATTTCCCCCCTCAGATCTCTACTAAACCTCCTCTCTCTCTCTCTCTCTCCCCTTCCCTCCTTGTAAACATACTTTTTTGTTTTAGACACGTCCCATCAACGGAAAAAGATTGTTACTGACTACTCTCTCTATCCCCCTCAAATACAGGTTACCCTTCAATCTCCTCCATTCCTGGGAAAACAAACCCAGCCTTTCCACACTCTTATAACAGAAATGCACCAGCTTGGCAAGTCTCCTTTGCATCCTCTCCAGCTCAATCACTTCCTTCCTATGGTGTAACAAACAGCACTGCATACAATATTCCACGTGAGCCCCAAACAAATGATTCGTAAAGTTATAATGTGATATTGCTTCTCGTCTATTTCATGCCACACTTGGTGAAAGCAGGGATTCGATGGACCTTCTTCAGTGCCATGTCTACTTCTGCTGCTTCGTTCATGGATCTGTGGACGTAGCTGCTTTGTTAGGGCCTTATAATTTCCTGACTTACCCTTATTTGAGCAGTGAAGAAAGCAAATGGTATGTTAGCATTCATAGCGAAAGGATTTGAGTATAGGAGCAGGGAGGTTCTACTGCAGTTGTACAGGGTTTTGGTGAGGCCACACCTGGAGTACTGCGTACAGTTTTGGTCTCCAAATCTGAGGAAAGACATCCTTGCCATAGAGGGGGTACAGAGAAGATTCACCAGACTGATTCCTGGGATGTCAGGACTTTCATATGAGGAAAGATTGGATAGACTCGGTTTGTACTCGATGGAATTTAGAAGATTGAGGGGGGATCTTATAGAAACCTACAAAATTCTTAAGGGGTTGGACAAGCTAGATGCTGGAAGATTGTTCCCGATGTTGGGGGAGTCCAGAACAAGGGGTCACAGTCTAAGGATAAGGGGGAATTCCTTTAGGACCGAAATGAGGAAAACATTCTTTACACAGAGAGTGGTGAGTCTCTGGAATTCTCTGCCACAGAAGGTAGTTGAGGCCAGTTCATTGGCTATATTTAAGAGGGCGTTAGATGTGGCACTTGTGGCTAAAGGGATCAGGGGGTATGGAGAGAAGGCAGGTACGGGATACTGAGTTGGATGATCAGCCATGATCACATTGAATGGCGGTGCAGGCTCGAAGGGCCGAATGGCCTACTCCTGCACCTATTTTCTATGTTTCTATGTTTCTATTTAACCTTCCAAAACAAGTCACTTTGCACGTGTCAGGATTAAATTCCATCTGTCATTACTCCACCCAACTTTTAGCTGATCAATATCATGCTGTCGCCCTCGTTACCAACATGACAGTTTTGACTACATTTCAGCAACACTGACTCTTAAAAATATTACCATACAGTGAAGGCATCTTAGCAACGAAGAGTCTGAAAGAACCTGACCCAATACGCCACCTATGCATGTTCTCCAGAGTTGCTGCCTGAGCCGCTGAGTTACTCCCGTCTTTTGTAAACCAGCATCTGCTGTTCCTTGCATCACCTTGGCAATGACATACAAGGCTCTAAATATGCCACTATGCTGTCCACAATGAGCAATTCATGCATCTACCACGGATGAATTTCTAAGTTAAAAAAAATCTTCAGAAACCACTGTCAACCAAATGAAGTTCCCTGTGTTTACAAGGCTCAACAGATCCATTCTTTACATGAACTTCTTCAACCTTAATATGGTTACAACAGGTAACCAGTATATTCATGAAAAATCTTTAAAATCGTGATAGGTTTAGTGTCAATAAGTCTTAAAATGGAAGTAATTTACTACCAAGTAAAATAAAAGAGTTAAGATAGCTACAGGGCCAGAGATTTCCTCAGAGGCACAAATTTTAAAAAACATTTCCTGTAATTGACTATCGGTTTCCTCCAACTTATAGGGAATTTAAATGAGACCACTGATCTAGATTACAACATTCAATTAGTAGACTAACCAGGATTAGTTTTGATAGTCTCTCTAAGGGGTATGGGGAGAAGACAGACACGGGTTACTGATTGTGGTTGATCAGCCATGATCACAATGAATGCCGGTGCTGGTTCGAAGGGCCGAATGGTCTCCTCCTGCACCTATTTTCTAAATGTTACAGGCATCTTTGTAATAAGGACAGCAACCCGAGTACAATTAATAGTATAAGTGCTGGAAACATCGCACTTTGCTTTCTTATTATCTTTCACATACAAAAAAAATTTCCATTTATAGGAAGAACAAAAGGACATATTTTTAGGGCAAATTACTTAACATTTGCCCTTTTGACATTGAGACAATTGGTCTCGACCCGAAACGTCACCCATTGGTTCTCTCCAGAAATGGTGCCTGTCCCGCTGAGTTACTCCAGCATTTTGTGTCTACCTAACATTTGCTCAGCTACCTTAATGACAAAACAAGCTTGATATTCCTATGGAACAAAGTCTGAATGATTTATTTCTTTACTTCCAAGAAACAGTATCAATGTTCAGCCGATTGTGTAAAGCCTACTCCCAAGTTTCTATTTGCAATACACCATGGTATGAGCCTTTGGCAGTCATATTCATCCCAAAATGAGATTTCATCCTTGCACCCAAATTACTATCAGACATTACTCTCTTCTCAATCTCTACAGCATCCCCAACTCTGAGACTTGTTTCAGCCCCATTGTTAAATCCAACACAGATTTATTACCCAATCTCAGCGTCAATATTCGTCCAGATGACCTCAAGTTCTCTCACTGCAACCAATTAGGAATATCACTGTCCACGTTACTTCTGCACGCCCATCCTCCAAATCTTACTGGAGCTCCCTAGTTCTTGAAGGCTCAATAAAATAAATTCTGATTATTGCATGGCATCTTGCGTTTTGTTTGCCCTACCCATCCTATGCAATTTCGTCAGCCACCCATCTTCAAATACACCCTCCACTCGAATATATAATTCTGCCTACTTTTGTTCTTTCATCCAAAAATGTCCTCATAATACAATCTTACATCTGATTATGGTGTTTCCACAGGCCATTCCAAAACTGTCTCAATCGTAGTTTAGTCTATGAAATTGTAATTAGAGAGCAGGAATCGGAGATGATTTACATTTCTGAAACCTACACTTGAAGATTACAGCCGATGTCAGTCAAGACATCTATTAAAGCGACGCACAGAGTTAGTATGACTCCAGTGCACTCGTTAATTGCAAATCAACATATTCAGACAACAAGATAGGTAGAAATAAATGCCTTAATGCAAGAATAACTGCCCGTTGGCACTTGGATTTTGCCATGTTTTATGACAGTGTGCCTAAACATGGTGATTTAGGAGTTGAGAGAACAGAGTGTTCCTGCTTCAAGAAGCATTGCCAGCTGAAAAATGCTAAAATTATCTGCGGACATTCACACAGACAAAGAAAGATATTCAATTCCTAAAAAGGAATTAAAGGAGTGACTGGTTTGTAATTGCTTTAGGTTGGAGTGTACTTTTCTATTATCAGTTTATTTTAACATAGGATGGAAAGATTTATTGGGTGTTCATAAATGCAATTAGTAATTGGTACTACTTGTTATTAACTACCAAACACTAAGCAAGTCTTCCCAGATGCATTTCCCGAGTGTAAATTAAACTAGTAGCCAACTTAATACTGAATTTTAGAAATTCGCTACTCAGGAAACCCTTCAGCCCGATACATCTAAGCTAGAGAGAAATAGTTACGTGAATGAATCAATACCTTCTTAGCCTCAATGTATTTCTGAAGTGTCTCTTCCATTGTTGCAGTTAATGAGCTTCAGATAACTTCTGGATGAAATTTTCCACAGCATCTCTATCTTCACAAAAAAATCTTCTACAACTACTTTAAATGTCCCCAAGTAATTGAACCGAGGAAAGAGGCATTCAAATCGACTCTAAGCCCCTCAATTTTACATTAAATCTTCTGTCCGAAAGAAAACCAATTCAATTTAGTCACTCCAATTGGTCATCAATTCTCTATCATCTTCACAAATCCGAACAAAGAAAAAACCTTTTCATTCATTTGTAACCCAAAATGTCCTCCTTACCCCATGACATATACCAAGGCAACAACAAAATGCAAAATCTTCTTTTATGGCGATCTGCTAACCAGATTGAGATTACAATTTTCACTAAGAAAACAGCTTTAGGTGGATAAAACTACGTGCCTCAAGGTTTTTCCAGGACTATTTGACTATATAAAATGATTAATTGATATCGGATATCCGCTGGAGTGTGTAAAAAAAGAGGAAGCAGGATCTCAAGGTTGAAATTTCAGTATTTGTCATGATGACCAGATAAAATGTACACTCATTTTAACCCAAACTACAGTTGGCAATTTATTTTAGATTGTGTTTTTTATGAAACGCGAATATAGTGAATGTTAGAAAGTCAATCAGACCCTTTATGTAAACTGAGTTTGACACACCTGGTTTAGAAGTTTCAGCAATTCAACTGAGAGTCAAAATAGTTAAGGGATTCAACAAGATAAACACATTTCCTTTTATGGGGCATTACAGAGCAGGAGTATTTATCTAGTTAGTGTTAGGATATTTCAGAATGGTATAATGAAGCATTTTTTTCAAACAAAAACTAGCAATCTGGAACACTTCCCCAAAAGGCTATGTATACCGGATCAATCAAAATTTCTAAGACAGATTGATAGATTTTTGTTTGGAATGGTTAACAAGGAATACACAAGGGTAGGTAAACAGAGCTACCATACCGTTCAGCCATCCTTGAACTAATTAAATGGTTCAATGGGCTCAAGGAGCCAAATGGCCTACTTGCAATCCAAAAGTAATGCTCCATAGATTAAAGTCAGTACCAAATACAAGAGAGCACAAAAAAACTAAAGCACCCAGCGTACAATACTGATGTACTGTGCATTCATAAGTGTCTTCTTTCCAACTAAATGTTAAACTAAGCCCCCACCCCACCCTTCCACAAATCCTACTGGACTACTCTGGGAGTTATTCCAATGACTCTGATCAACATAGAAACATAGAAAATAAGTGCAAGTGTAGGCCATTCGGCCCTTCGAGCCTGCACCACCATTCAATATGATCATAGCTGATCATCCAACTCAGCATCCTGTACCTGCCTTATCTCCATACCCCCGACCCCTTTAGGCACAAGGGCCACATCTAACTCCCTCTTAAATATAGCCAATGAAATGGCCTCAACTACCTTCTGTGGCAGAGAATTCCAGAGATTCACCACTCTGTGTGAAAAATGTTTTTCTCATCTCGGTCCTAAAAGATTTCCCCCTTATCCTTAAACTGTGACCCCTTGTTCTGGACTTCCCCAACATCGGGGACAATCTTCCTGCATCTAGCCTGTCCAACCATTGATCCTTCCACCAACAACTAAAACAGATGATGTCATTATCACATTATTGTCATGTTTCCTACACTTAAGTAATTACACTTCAACGTGCTGGCTTAAAAATACTTTGGGACATTGGATTTACAAAAAGCACTGTAACGTAACCTAAGTTTTGTCCACCATGCCTTTGCGTTTAAGATGCCCAGTCATTTAGTTTTTGAAAGCCAGATTTTAAAAAAATCTAAAGCAAATAAAAACAAAAGCAAAGTAACAATGATAACAATATGCTAAAAGTCAATCAGCCTCTGAAAGAAAACAAAGTTAATATTTTGGATAGAAGTCTTTGAGGGTCTAAAATGAAAACTCATCAGTACAAAAAATATGCAATTAACCACTTGACTGAAAAATGTTATCAAAGTCTGTACCTTCAATTGGTCGTAGGCACTTTCAATGTCGACTCGTCACCACAAGCTGTCAGTCCTATGCATGCAAATCAAAAATAAGTGAAAAAAGCATCGTCAAGACCCGACACTGGCCACCATCCTAAATGCAACTTTGCTGTCAACTGATGCCTAAATTGGCAGAGAGCCTAGCAGTCTCACCCTCAAACTACAGAAATTCAAAAGTATTTGCACTAAAGAATGATGAGAAAAATGAATGTTTACTAGTGGAAGAGGATACAGGTTGACTGACTGTGCAGACAAGTGGCAGGGGAAAATGAATGCAGATAAAGCATGATGTTGTACATTTTGTCAGAGAGAACAAAGGAAATCTGGACTAAATGGCACAATCTTAAGTGTGCAAAAATGGGACCTGAGTGTACAAGATCCTTGCCAGGTTACAAACACACCAACTCATGAACATCCATACATATGAATTTTGGGGACCGGCAGAATGGATTGCCAGCTGCTGAGCGGCTGAAGGAGTCTTCCACCAGATGGGAACTCTGTGCACAGCAAAAAATGCCCTGGTTTACCTACACTTTGCCTGTGGTTTCCCTATGCTTTTATTTAAATACACAGTTCGTCAGCCTTGAACAGTGTCACCTGGACATTTTCCATTCAATTCCTGTGAGCTGTTGGGTACGGCGGTCGTTTCCAGCCTGTGAACGGTTTGGATTATGAACAAAACTGTGTCATAACTTGGTGAGGACTTGCATGTGTACCTTTGAAAGTGCCAGGACAAATTGAAAGAACAGTTGGTAAAGCAATGGAGTTTTAAAGGTGACAAATTAAAACAAAACCAGAGAAAACAAAAAAAAGTGGGGTGATGAAACAAGAAAATAAAATAGGCATTTGATGTTGAACTCTGGTAAAATACCACTAATACCAGATTATTCTGATACTTTTGGAAGAATGTGAAGCCCCTGAAACAATGGAGTATCCATTTAATGGAAAGGTTCCAGGGATAAGATGAGAGATTTCAACTCCAGTGTTAGTGGAGAAGCCAGGATTGTAACCTCAGGGCAAACACTGAGAAATTTGACAAGATTTGTATATGATTATAATAAGTTTAAGTACGGTAAATAGGGAACAGATGTACCCAGATGGGACATCTTGGTCGGCATGGCTGAATTGGGCCCATGGGCCTGTTTCCGTGCTGTAAGACTCCAGCAAACGTTTCAAGCAGAGATTCTCTTTAAATAAAAGATGTCTGTTCAAAGTCAGAGGATAGTAAGCAACTAACTTCCTGCACAAATATTAATAACATTTCAGTAAACTATTACATGAAGTGTAAAGTTACTTGCGCAGTTCCAAAATGACTTTGTATCTGCAATGCTCCTTCATTTAAAAAAAACAAAAAACTACTTCCAACATTCAAGACAATGGAAGGTAGACACAAAATGCTGGAGTAACTCAGCAGGACAGACAGTATCTCTGGATAGAAGGAATGGGTGACGTTTCAGGTTGAGACCCTTCTTCAGACTGATCGATCTAAAAATACCAGTGACTAGATAGAGCATGTCTGAATTTGGAATATTGGATAATCAATGTACTTAGCCATTTTCTGAAATGATTGTGGATGAATGCAAAGTTCATGAAGGTTCCTGCCTCAATTTTGTGATAATTCTCATAATCTCAGCCAGATGAACTCACAAATCTCGAGCCAATGGAAATTAATGAAGGAGTGAAAGGCAAGTAGCCAAGATTTTAGTTTCCAGCTTTTGTTCAGCAATCTCTAGAGGGAAATGTATAGATATCAAAGGATGGCTGCTTTAAGCTCAGCTGTGCAAACACCCAACTAATAATTATAAGGAACATTACTAAAGAGCTGCTACACCAGTCGAGAGAGATTGAGTGGGGAGGAAAGAAAAAAAGAGGTTGGCATACCAAAGTTGGCATTGCACAAAGAGCAGCTATACCTATTCCCCTTCTGTTTCAACATTTGTAAATGAACACTAGCAGAACTGAATAAAATATATAAAAGCATATCCTTAAACAAGTAAAGGAACTGTGGTTGATATAAGATATATGGACTTCCAAACAACATCTGACTGCCACGTAAAGGTTTCTCTTCAAGAATGAAGGCTGTGAATAAGTGGAGCTGGAGCAGCGTGGATAAATCCAACACAGATTTATTACCCAAAATTGGCTAAGCAAACAGAAATAACAGTAACAGAAAGGGGTGTTTATCTAACCAGCGGGAAGTACGATTTGGAGATCCTTGGAGACATGATTTTTGTAATATTTAACGGACTTAGATGTTCTGGACACATTTTACAAATTTGTACAGGACTTTAAAGTTGGAGCCAGAGTCAAGCATGAGGATAGTTACAAACTATATACAGAACACAAGGTGAGCTGAAGGGCCTGTTTCCGTGCTGCACAACTTTGTGCCTCTACAAGGAAGATACAAGCAGTCAAGTGGAACAGTGTGTAGGTGACCGTTGAAATGTAATGCTGACAAATATAAAATATTGGGCAAATGGGAAAAATCAGAGGGCAATACTAAAAAGTAGTACAGGAATAGAGGTCTGGGACTATGTGTATGGTTCAATGAAGTGCCAAGATAGTTTAGGAAAGTGGCTAGAAACCCCCCCAAAAAACTTGCATATAGTAGAAGACATGATGAACCATACAAAATAATAGTTCAGACATGGCAAGTATAATATCCATTTCTGGACAAGACATACCAAGAAAAATATGAGGACTCTCTAGCGAAGAGATTTTCCAAGACAATTTCAGGGGTATGTCTGTCAAGCGTCAAGAGTGTTTTATTGTCATATGTCCCAGATAGAACAATTAAATTCTTACTTGCTGCAGCATAAGAAAATATGTAAACATAGTACACTGTAAACAATATGATAAACGAGAGGAAAAACAAAGTTTAGTGTGTATATATACACACACAAATGCACACAAGTACACACACACACACACATACACACACATATATATATACACGTATACACACAAACACACACATATATATCTAACATAGATATTTAAAATAATCAAGAATATTAAGCGTAGAACAAGATAAATTGTTCCCATTGTCAGAGGGGTCAAAGGCTAGGACACTGAAGGAGATTGCCAAGGAACCAAAAGTGACTTTTAAAACAAAAGTGAATAGTTCAGGTCTAGAACACATTGCCATGGAGGTAATAGAAGCAGAATCAACTGTAGCATTCAAAAGGGAGCTGCATTACTATCTGAATGGGAAGCATTTGCTGGGGTATGGGGGGGGGGGGGGGGGAGACCAAGGCAGTGAACCTTGCTTGGGGCTGGCAGAGAATCAATGGGCCAAATTACCTCCACATTTAACCATGCTACAGTTCTTTGGAAATACATTCAAGCCCATGCCAAAGACTTCAGTAATAATACTTCAGTACAGCATTGAGTGGAGAAATTCATCCAAAATACTGCACTTAAGACATTAAAATGAAAAGTGCTACCCATCCTCTTGGATTGACTTAAAAGATCCCGTAGGCAAATTCAGAGATAAGTTTTCCCTGTTAGTTCAACTGACACCAAATTAACCTCACCGTTCACCACTGAACTTAAGCTTCCTATTTACTGACCACATTATGCTCAATCAATTCCGACTGATCTGTGTCTCAATTCTACTCAACCACAACTTGATTCATATCTTCTTCTGAAAAATTAAAATTAACAAAAAGGATTTTCATATTGATAATGAAGCCAGCGTTTTAAAAAAAAACTAAACTCCAGCTTCTTTGAACAGGATTGACAGGCACAAATAAAACTTTTATATCACTCAGGCAAGCTTTTGGAAATTCAAGCAATTTAGTTCTTTCCTCCTTTCGGGCATATTTATGAAAGGTTCATTTTTTTCTCAAAAATAACTGGTTACAGTTTTGACTCCTGAAATTTGTGTGGGAGAAAAATGCCCATGAGAAAGCTTAGCTCTGAGTATTTTTAAAAATGCGTAATGACTTAAAATAATTTGATCATTAAAAGTGTTCCCCTCTCAAGGGGGTTGTTGCCAGTTCAAAGCAGAGACAGATGTATCACAGAGTACCATGGTTAAGAAAGAACTGCAGATACTGGAAAAATCAAAGATAGACAAAAATGCTGGAGAAACTCAGCGGGTGAGGCAGCATCTATGGAGCGAAGGAATAGGTGACGTTTCCGGTCGATACCCTTCTTCAGACTGATGTGGGGGGGATGGGGCAGGAAGAAGAAAGGAAGAGGCGGAGACCATAGGCTGTGGGACAGCTGGGAAGGGGAAGGAGAGAGAAAGCAAGGACTACCTGAAATTGGAGAAGTCAATGTTCGTACAGTAGGGTGTAAACTACCCAAGCGAAATATGTTGTGCTGCTCCTCCAATATGCAGTGGGAATCACTCTGGCCATGGAGGAGGCCCAGAACAGAAAGGTTGGATTCGGAATGGGAGGGGGAGTTGAAGCGCTGAGCCACCGGGAGATCAGGTTGGTTAATGCGAACTGAGTGGAGGTGTTGGGCGAAACGATCGCCAGACCTGCGCTTGGTCTCACCGATGTAGAGCAGTTGACACATAGAACAGCGGATGCAATAGATGAAGTTGAAGGAGGTGCAGGTGAACCTCTGCCTCACCTGGAAAGACTGCTTGGGTCCTTGGATGGAGTTGAGGAGGGAGGTAAAGCAACAAGTGTAGCATTTCCTGCAGTTGCAAGGGAAAGTACCAGGGGAAGGGGTGGTTTGGGTGGGAAGGGACGAATTGACCAAGGAGTTATGGAGGGAGCAGTCTCTGCGGAAAGCCGAAAGGGGAGGAGATGGGAAGATGCGGCCAGTGATGGGATCCCATTGGAGGTGGTGAAAATGTCGGAGGATTATCTGTTGTATGTGAAGGCTGGAAGGTGAGGGCAAGGGGGACTCTGTCCTTGTTATGAGTGGGGGGGGGGGGGATGGGAAGTGAGAGCGGAGCTACGGGATATAGAGGAGACCCTGGTGAGATGGTCTCATCTATAGTCGAAGAGGGGAACCCCCGCTCCCTGAAGAATTAGTGCATCTCCGATGCCCTGGTTTGGAACACTTCATCCTGGGAGCAGATGCGGCGTAGACAGAGGAATTGGGAGTAGGGGATAGAGTCCTTACAGGAGGCAGGGTGGGAAGAAGTGTAGTCCAAATAGGCTTGGGAGTCAGTGGTTTTATAGTGGATGTCTGTTACCTGCAGTGGAGATAGTGAGGTCTAGAAACGGTAGGGAAATGTCGGAAATTACCGAGTACCACAGCAGTTACCAGAGGTATGGTCAAAGTGATACAGTTTTGATACAAGAGTTGAATAGAAATAGAAATAGAATTCCAGAGTTTTTGTTTTAAAGCCTTTACGCATCGGGGATTTAGCAAATGGAACGTACTTCATTATTTGCCACCCCCAGAGATCACAGAACAATGACAAGAAATGCCTTTTCATGATACTCCAGGAATCACATACAGATCAGCTGCGCTTTCCCAGCCCTTTGATTTCTTTTTTTTTTTAATTGTCAATTTCAACGCACAACACCAAATGAGGATAGGTAATATTTTACTGGGTAATTAATAATTTTAGGATGCATTTTGACTGTTAATGTTTATGACTGAAGTTTCACCAAACAGGAATCAGAACATGCAAAGGTAAGAAATCTCATAGCATAACCCAACAGGCATTAAAATGTTATCTCAGCGATATAGGTCTCCATCACTTACAAGGCACAAATGACAGAGCAATAACCGTGCACTTTCTGGGATTGGTGCATATTTTACCCACCAATATCTCAAATTACATCAAGCCAACCAATATAGTCCACCTTTTTAAATGCCTTTTACTTTAAAGGTAGCGGAGTCAGGAGACATGGGGAGAAGGCAGAAACAGGGTACTGATTGGGGATGATCAGCCATGATCACATTGAATGGCTGTGCAGGCTCAAAGGGCCGAATGGCCTACTCCTGCACCTATTGTCTATTTACAGCATGACAAATGATCTACAGATCTACCAACCAAATCATCTCTGAACCAGGATATAACAGGCTGTGCCATTACTAGACAATCTTCAAAATGAACTGGATCAATGTGTCCTATGTATTTATTAATGGAGCCTTTAAAATGAAGTCAAATGCATATGAACAAGTTAAAATAGCACCACAAAATGGCAATCCTGCTCAGCAAAAGAGGATCAGCAGATTTAGATATATGGTGAGGAGATAATGGTGCAAAATTATCAATCCATGGGATAAAGACTGAACACCAATTCAGAATTCCACCTAAATGATTGAAAAACCCTCAAAGGATGATGACATGACAGACACCATCTGTGTAAAGAAATGTATTTACTATTTCAGGTGATGTCTTTATCAGAACTCAATGAAAGATCTTTCAACCTGAAAAAGTTAACTGTTTTTCTCCACAAATGTCATCTGACAACTATGTTCAGCACTTCCTCATTATACCCATGAGTTTCAGTTACTTGGCATTTTATTTTTATGCTGCTTTACTGATTCATGTCAACTTACTATAGTGCATGATGGCCTTCAGACTTTTAATGACGACAATATTGATACCTCCAAATCATTGATGTATTTATTATGTTAAAACAACACACATTGGTGCAACACATTGGACCAATCTCTGTCTTTCCAAAAGCTTTTACAATGTCAGTTTGAATATCAGTGAAGATACCTGGAAGTTTCAAAAGGTTTAGATTATGTTCGCTGAAAATGAAAATCCTGGTACCTGGCCAGTATTTGCCTCGAGAAAATATTTTGTGTTGCACAATACTAGGATGAAGTCCTGCTGCTTTATCACGGATAGAAATAATTTGAAAAGTATAACCCTTTTAAAAGTATCGTAGCTGAAAGCAAATTGTCTAGCAGTTTTGTCAGTAACTAACCATTAATTGTAACCAAATAAAACCAGATATTTGATCAGAACAAGATGGAAATTTAAACATTGCTTGAAATTATATCCAAGTAATTGGATTTAACACAGTCCTATCATGAACAATTCTGGCCAGCACTTATATAGAACTCTAGGTCACAGGAAGCAGCACTTCCTGATACACGCTATTAACTGCATTTATACAGTGTCATTAACATTAAAAAATGTCAAGAAATTAACATAAGGAATCATTGAGACTGGAGATACTAGACAAATAAACTTTGGATAAAGCAGAACGTTAAATAAGACTATTAACAAATGAAGATGGAGAGGGTGTGCGCTTAGGAAATTTACAATTCTAAGGCTTGGGGTCTGGATAGCTCAAGCTCGACTGCCAAAGCTTAGTTAGTGATTGGAGATGCAGATGACGAATGGTTGTGTTAATGAAAGCTCACTCATAATTAATGGTACAGGAATTAGAATGGATAGGACACTGCAGGGGAAGTGTAAGCAAGGTGAGGATATCAATACAAGGGCAATAATTTTAAATAGGTGACACACACAAGTCAGGCAGTGAACAACCTACAAGCAAAAAGGCTTTAAATGAGATGAAATTAGAAGGGACAGTGTTACAAAATATTTTCTAAACTGTTTTGGCATGACATGAGAATTATGGGACAGAAGTTTAGGGGTAACATGAGGGGGAACTTCTTTACTCAGAGATTGGTGTTTGTGTGGAATGATCTTCCTGCAGAAGTGGCGGAGGCAGGATCGATTTTAACATTTAAAAGTAAAGTGGATAGGTATATGGACGGGAAGGGAATGGAGGGGTATGGTCTGAGTGCAGGTAGATGGGACTAGGGGAAAATAAATGGTCGGCACGGACTGGAAGGGCCGAGAAGGCCTGTTTCCGTGCTGTAATTGTTATATGGTTATATGTTTCTAAATATTTTCTAAACTGAACTAGTGGGAAGAGCACTGGCAAATCTTACAGGGGGGTACCCTTACAACTGGACTAAAATCTTGTTACTTTCAAATAGACAACTGATATTACTGGGCATTTTTCAGCCCAAGACTGAAGTAGCTAATGGAATAGGTGGCTATTCAATAAGACTACACATCTGACTCTGATTGGGAAGCTATGGTGGGAGATAGAACTAAATATTTCAATATATACTCAAACAGACCTCACATCAGCATGTATTGTTACAAAGATGCAATATGCAAATGAAGAAAATATACCATTTACCCCAGTTGAAAGCAGCCAATGTGTTGCAAATGAAAAGTTTGCAAATCAAAGTAGTAATACATTTAAAATTTAGCAAATCTGCGATTTTTCAAAACATTTAACAGCCAACTAAAATGAGTGAGTCTGATACCTCATTAACCACCCCAGTGGGATAGGCAAACATCTCATAACCCTACAGATCATTATATTGCAGAATAAAAATATTAAAATCATCTAACATGATCCCTGAAACTGAGAATAAAGGGGTGCAGGACCACAAGTCCAATTTTAAGAAAGTCCAAACCCACAAAGAGAGTCATGGGCCTGTCCCACTTGTGGATTTTTTACGCAACTGCCGGCGACTGTCGTAGTCATAGCAGGTCGCCGAAAAACCGGCGACAACCTACATTATCCTGGCGACAACCTATGACAGCACCTAGATCAAGCTATGCTCATTGGCGTCAGACCCACTGTCGCCGAAAAACTTTCAATTTGTTGAAAATTTTGTGGCGACCAGAAATACGTTAAGACTTTTTGTGCGTCCGAGGAGACTACACCCGGCGACCACCTGCGGACATGTGGTGACAAACTACACCGTAGTTGCCTAAAAAATCATCTAAGTGGGACAGGCCCATTACTTTCCCTCCTGGGTGACTTCAATTCTGTAGTTAGAACAGAATAAAGCCTCTGGAAAGGCAATACAGACTAGGAAAGTGTAGGTAAAGGTCACTCCAGGGGAGTCCTCGTCCTTATGCAATGCTCCAAACACAACCGTTTCGGGATCAACATCATTATACCAAAGAGACAATTACAGGACCTCAGAACCAATCCATACACGGGTACTCTTGGATCTTGTCATTACGTGAGTAAAAGATAGCTAGTGGAAAAATGCAAGAGATCCAGCAACTTACTGATAACCACAGTACACATGGTTTCTTCAGCAATGTCTGGACTATCTAAGGCCCAAATATCCAAGGACCCACCCTGTTGAGAGACAATAAAGGAGAAATTATCATGAGCCTTCATATTTACAACCAAGATGGACTATGGAGACATGTAGACAGAAGGAAATGCAGCTCTAGTGCATCATCAGTCTTCATGATGTAAGACATTAACGATTGGGCAAATGATCTATACCTTCCTTGATCTTCAAATACTTTTCTCTTTAAATTATGAAGACTCTACTGGTACAGTGGAGATGATGTTGAATTTTGGAAATGGTATCTACCTTCAGAAACTTGGATAGTCTACAGCAGGTGTGTCAAATAACTGGAAGGATACAGCAAATACTGTTTTCACAGAATTTTCCAAATTCAGAGTGGATGGGTGAACCAACATTAGTATCTGCTCCCAGCCAACATCAATGCTCCAATAGTACTCAGTGGCATCCGATGGGCAGGCCACGTCATTCGCATGCTCAAATCAGACACCCGAAGCAGGCATCTACTCTAGGCTCCCTTCTGCAGTGAGGGATTCCCAGAATTTTGACACTGTGTCCGACATTCATGAGAGGTAGCGCCAGGAATATAGAATTTGGAAATGTTCCACTGCCTTAATTGTTTGGAACAGGGTGAAAAGTTGTGCCACCTGTGGTAGTCTGCAGATACCACGATGGCCTCAAGGCCCCATGGTAGTGAGGAAGCAAGACATCTTCAACCGCTAGGCAACCCAAGGAAGATTACTTTAAGGCTTATCAAATTAAAAAGTTATTCCCACCGTAAAAGGGTCTAGCATTTCTTTACAAATCAATCCCAAGATGCTCAGGCAGCAGTGTATCAATTTTCTATCATTGTGGGAAAAGTACATGGTCATTGTGTACTGGTTCCCTCTAATGGACTCACTGTTTAACAGCAGATGGAAAACAAATCAGTGGCTGCATTCCTCAAGGGAGTGCATTCTCAAACCAGAAAAAAATGAAAGCCTTTGATGAACAGCTTTTAGAATATTTTCCATATCTGGCCCTGGAAAGCTTCGAATCCCAAGCACAAATTTCTAACAGTTGAAATATTCCATTTTGGACTTTGCTTCTTTCCAGCTCTGGCCAAAAAGTTGCAAAAGCACGAGTTTGCTTCATTATTAGCCATTCCCGATGCACAATTGCATCCTACCACTCTCTCTCTCATCCTAAATAAATCAAAACATCACCTGTTCCACATCTGGTTTAGAGCTCAGTGTTCAACAACGACAAGCACAATATAATGGACATCAGCCTTTCTCTCACACGCAGATCTCTGATCTTCTCCAAGCTAACTCGCCAAAGGGAATAAAGCATGACTGCCATTATCCTAAGTAGGCTCAACTGCACAATAACTGGGGTAAAGAAATACTCTGCACGAGAAACACCAGAAATGCTCCACAGGTGGAGGAATAAAGGGCGTATTTAAAATAGATCCACAACGTTCCAACATCTTACGTTGAGTTGAATGCCAGAATTTTTGTATCTTCCATTTGAACCAACTCTTCAGGGTAGAAGATTGCAACCTTCATGTGGTCCGCCCTGTTTCGACTAATGCAATCAACTCGACGTGCACAAACGGAAGATCAAATAGAACAAGTTTAGTCCAACAACTTTAGGCTGTGCACGCCACACAAAAGAAGAAGAAGAACCAACCCTTCAATGAAATACAGCGATTTAAAGAGAGTACAAGGTACTACATACAGGTTGTTTAGCGTATCAACAGCAGGAAAATGTCTGTTATGAAGGATGCAAAATACCAACTGAATCAAACAGAATCATCATTGATTTATGAAAGAGATATTAATTTATGGTTACCTAGTATTATGGTTAGTAATTTATTATATTGGTTATTAGTTATCTGTGTTCTTGCATTTACCTGTTAAGCTGCATTAAGTAAGAATTACAATGCTGTTGATGAAAGACCTGCATCACAGGTAGTTGTACAAAATTATAGCACCTTCAGAAAGGGTAGTACACAGATATGGATTGAAACTTAGTTGGTAGAATAGAAATAAATTGGGTTTTTTTCTCTCCAGTGTGGGAGGTAGCAGTGGAAACAGTGCACAGACCTGAGTGCGATTATAAATTCAATAAGGCTTCTAGACAATTCAGATGTCCAGTGAGTGGCAAATTCATGGCAGATTATATAACATGTGTAATTAACATCTTTGGTAAGAAATAAAGGCAATACAGGCCCACGCGTTTTGCACGGGAGTTACATGCTTGAAAAACAGTGTTTAACTCAAAAACGGGTAAAATAAGTGCGACTGCACTGTCAGTAGTAAATTTGAGTGCATTATTATGAAAATACTGGTGCATAATCAAGGTTTGGTATTCGAGGAACAAGTGCGTTATTTTAACAACAGCACATGTAAAACGTGAGATGCCTGTATTATTTATATGATGAGAGATTGGGAAATGAATGTACAGACACCTAGATGTCAATGTACATGAGTCCTTGAAGGAGAGCAAACAGTTACAGCAAGCAACAGGAAAGATGGCCATTGCATAAGGTTGAGTACAAGCAAAATCTGAGAACCTGGATAGATAAGATGCTGGGTTGAGGGAGGGGGCGTCACAGCAAGGGAAAAATGTTTTTCCTACTGGGACTATAAAACAGGGTCCTGTTTCAGACAAAAACGCTAAAGGGATTTCTTCATACAGGTGGTGAATCTGCAGAATTCAGTTGGTGAACCAGTGGCATTTTGTACCTCCGACGGCTGTGGAGGCTAAGTCACTCAATATATTTAAAAAGGAGACGATAGATTGCTAGATGCAAAAGCTGTCAAGGAGTATGGAGAGAGAGAGCAGAAGAATGATACTGATTGAGAATCAATGAACTGCAAACAAATCTGCAGCTACTCCAGATGTTATGCTCCCATAGACCAACTTCAATAATTCTAAGATTTGGTCATTATAGAATATGTACATTTTCACATCTAGAAAGGTGAAAAAAATAATCACATTAAGAACTTTGTTAAGTATGAGTGGCCACACATGATTCCAGAAATTAAGGTCTGTTAGATGGGATTCAGCTAGAACTATAAGCAGGAACAAAAGAAAATGTGTACTAGACTTCTGTTGTGACAAAATAACTTAATTTTTGTTCCCAGAAAAAAAATGTTGCCAGAGACTGAAGCAACATGTTCAAATCAATATGCACATGAACCTAGAGATGGAAGAATTGGGGCTGTAATTAATTAAATGATAATTTCATATTATGGGTCTTGCAACCAATGGACCTTCATTTACATGCAACCAAGCTTCAACAATCTGGACTGATGACCACACATCACTCCCGCTGTTCAGTAATTCATTTATCTTATTTGAAGTGGAGAAAACAAATTAAAATGTTTTCTGTCATCGTGACTAGTTGGAGGGTTTGGCATGGTAAAAAAGGAAAATTAACCAAAATCTAATTATTGAGCAAAAAACACAAAGTGCTGGAGGAATGGGATATAAACGGGACTGAGGTGGAGCGGGTCTCCAACTACAAATTCCTCGGGGTACACATCTCGGAGGATCTGTCCTGGTCCCTCAACACCTCAAAGCTGATCAAAAAGGCGCAGCAGCGCCTTTACTTTCTGAGGAGGCTCAAAAAAGCCCACCTGTCCCCCCAGATCCTGACCAACTTTTACCGCTGTACCATCGAAAGCATCCTGACCACCTGCTTTACGATATGGTACAGCAGTTGCACCGTGGCAGATAGGAAGGCACTACAACAGGTGGTGAAAACCGCCCAGTACATCATCGGTGCCCCGCTCCCTGCCATGGATGTCCTCCACCGAAAACGGTGTCTGAAACGGGCCGGGAAGATCGTCAAGGACCCCTCACACCCTAACCATGGACTGTTTGCCCTCCTACCATAAGGTAGGCGGTACAGGAGCCTCAGGTCCCGCACTAGTAGGATGAGGAACAGCTTCTACAATAACACCATCACACTGCTGAACTCGGAGACCCGCCGATACATTTCTCCAGTCTCTTCGTCCACATTGTCTGTATTCTGTATTTATTTTTCTATATTGCTATCACTACAAACTGACGCTAAACTGCATTTTATATATACATATACTTGTATTTGTGCAATTACATTAAAGTTGAATTGAATTGAACTGAACTCAAGATTCAATTTAATTGTCACATGTACCAATTAAGGTACAGTGAAACTCAGCGTGTCAGGCTGCAACTGTGGAAGGAATGGACAAATACCATTTCAGGTCAGGAACCTTTTTCGGACTCAAGGAAGGTCCTAATCCAAAACATCGTCTGTCCATTCCCTCCAGATGCTGCCTGACCCACTGAGTTCACCCAGAACTTTTTTTGGCTCAAAATTCCAGCATCTGCAGTTACTTGCATCTCCACGATCTAATTATTTCTGCTTTTCTGTTGTATGTGATTGAAAGTACAAATAGTAGTGATGCATTTTACAGCTGAATAGCCATTTATTTGATGTTTAGACACAACAGGTGCAGAAGACTCAAAGACTCAAAATACTACTGGGTGTACAGCATTGCAATGCTAATATTTTCAGGGGCTAGGGCAGGAAATTGGATCAAGCAAGACAATTTTTGAGCAATTGGACTTGTGGCTAATGACTGCAATTAAAAAAGACCTTAAGTAATGAACATCAAACATATGGGGATAGCCTGAAATCAGTTCTGAAAGAACACCTCCCACCTACTTCCGAAATAAAACACCTTTGAATTTTCTGCATATGGGTCAATGTAAGAAACATAGATCTAACAAGGCTAATCATTTCACAAATAGGAGATCTCAATGAGAAGCTGCTCAACCTGGCTGATGTTGCAATGTTAATTCCTTAAAAATGATTATGGAATTTGTAATGTTAAAGGCACCTTACGCTCAGGCAGAATAACAAAACTGCCTCAATAGTCAGTCATTGATTGAAACAGCCAATAACTGAGTTAAGTACCAGCCTCAAATTACCACGCACTCTGGATTATTGGAAGTTATCTCAGAACTATAGATTCACAACAATGGGACAAAGCACTCATGAGAACAGTCACACCCAACTGTTAATTAGAAATATAGAAGCATAGAAAATAGGTGCAGGAGGAGGCCATTCGGCCCTTTGAGCCAGCACCGCCATTCATTGTGATCATGGCTGATCATCCCCCATCAATAACCCGTGCCTGCCTTCTCCCCATATCCCTGGACTCCACTAGCCCCTAGAACTCTATCTAACTCTCTCTTAAATCCATCCAGTAACTTGGCCTCCACTCCCCTCTGTGGCAGGGAATTCCATAAATTCACAACTCTCTCGGTGAAAACGTTTTTTCTCGCCTCAGTCTTAAATGACCTCCCCTTTATTCTAAGACTGTGGCCCCTGGTTCTGGACTCGCCTAACATTGGGGACATTTTTCATGCATCTAGCTTGTCCAGTCCTTTTATAATTTTGTATGTTTCTATAAGATCCCCCTTGATCCTTCTAAACTCCAGTGAATACAAGCCTAGTCTTTTCAATCAATTCAATTGGTCTTCAGAAAGCTACTGCACCAAATGAGGAGCAAATAATTAAAAGTGACATGCCCTCCCAGAACTCTCAGACTATACAATATGGATTGGATTCAGGGAGGAAGATGTCTGAAAGAGAGACCGGTCTTGGAATAAGAGATAAAGCATTTAGGACTGAGGTGAAGAGGAATGTCATCAGAAAATGGAGAGAACCAGTGAAATTCTCGACCACAGAAGACAATGGAGGCCATGTCACTGAATATATTTGAGGTCAATGAATTTTAAGATAAAAGGCAGCAAGGTGTATCGAGACAGCACAGCACACATGTTGAAAAAAGAGTAACAACTTTTCAGAACGGCAGAGCAAGCTCAAAGGGTTGAATGGCCTAATCAGCTCCCACGTAAACACTAGATGGGCAGAATGGTCTATAATTCTGCTGTAAAACTGTTGAATCTGGTCTATATAAAACATGACACTTAAAAGATCAATTCCTCCACAAGATACTCTTCTATTGTTAATGTTAACTATAATATATTTCTTTAAAGGTTAACATGCATGGAGAACCCTATATTTTCACTTCTAGAATTACAGTAAAACGCCAATAATCCACTGGAATTATTCAGACATCTACAGTTTGGCATTTGGCTCACCAGGTACTATGCCCCCTTTAACGGATCAGGGGCCCCACTTATTGTACTCCCTTTAAACTTATCCGGTAGAATAGAAATGGATTATACTACTGCATAACTTTCTTTTAAAAAGGCAAATTAAAAGCATCTTGGCCTATTAATAGGAAATAACATCAAATAGCAAATCTGATAGTAAGACACTAAAGTCTTGAGTGTGCTGGGTTACAGCTCTACTGTATTACAAACTTCTAATTTAAAGTTGTCGATCCTTGCTGCACAACAATGCTAGGAGCATCCCACATGAACATTATCTCGCTTTCATGCAACACACACATTTGAGTCGACCTATACTTATATAGAGTCGTTGCCAGAGACCTGGGTTCAATCCTGACAATGGGCGCTATCTGTACTGAGTTTGTACGGTCTCCCTGTGACTGCCGGTTTTCTCCAGGTGCCATAACTATTTTAATACTCAGTTCACCCAAATAATGGCAACAGAAATTCACATTATTTGGGGGGGGAAACTATGCCAGACAGAAAATTTCATTAGCTTTTAGCCTGAGGTGCAAGAGTTGCACAGTAACAGGTGAGATTATTACAACACACTAAGAATGCATAAGAAACAGTTTAGGTTGAGTGAGTTATACAAACACTTCCTCGGCCTAAGAGTCAGAAGACTGTGTAAAAGTGTATACAAACATCTGTTCAGTTTATTAATTCTGTTCCACTCGTTTAGGTGCCCAGTCCCCTGCCTGCAGTCCATCCATGCCTCACCGATATTCAAACATGGCCAGAACATGATGGGTGTTGAGCATTTCCCCAGCCTAGCCATCCCCCCTTCACCCATCCTTTCTACTCCTCCCTCCAACCCCCTCATTCAGGCAGAGAGAGCAATAGTAGGGAGAGAGGGAGGGGGTGGAGAGGGGCTAGGGATGATTGGAGGGAATGGATGGAGAGGGGTGAGGGAGGGAGAGAGAAGGATGGAGGATTATAGAGGGATGAATGGAGAGAGAGGAATGGAGGAAGAGAGGAAAGAATGGATTACTGGAGGGACGAAGACTGGATATAGGGAGGAGGGGGGGGGGTGGATGGTGGAAGGGCGAGAGGGGATGGAGGGAGAGAGAGAGAGAGGGATGGAGGGAGAGAGAGGGATGGAGGAAGAGAGAGGGATGGAGAGAGAGAGAGAGGGATGGAGAGAGAGAGAGGGATGGAGGGAGAGAGAGGGATGGAGGGAGAGAGAGGGATGGAGGGAGAGAGGGATGGAGAGAGAGAGGGGGATGGAGAGAGAGGGAGGGAGAGAGAGAGGAAGGAAGGAATGGATAACTGGAGGGGAGAAGATTGGATAGAGGGAGGGAGAGCGGCATTGAGGATTATAGAGGGATGGAGGGAGAGAGGGAGAGATGGATGGAGGGAGAGAGGGATGGGGAGAGAGAGGGATGGGGAGAGAGAGGGATGGGAAGAGAGAGGAATGGGAGGAGAGAGGAAGGAAGGAATGAATAACTGGTGGGAAGAAGATTGTATAGGGGAAGGGAGAGGCATTGAGGATTATAGATGCATGGAGGGAGATAGGAAGGAAGGAATGGATAACTGGAGAGAAGATTGTATAGAGGGAGGGAGGCATTGAGGATTATAGTGGGATGGAGGGAGAGAGGGGCATGGAGGAAGAGAGGAAGGAATGAATGGATAACTGGAGGGAAGAAGACTGGATAGAGGGAGAGGAGTGGATGAAGGGGGAGAGTGGATGAAGGGGGAGAGTGGATGAAGGGGGAGAGGGGGTGGAGGAAGGGATGGAGGGAGAGAGGAAGGAAGGAATGGATAACTGGAGGGAAGAAGACTGGATAGAGGGAGGATGGGGGAAGGGGGAGAGGGGATGGAGGGAAAGAGGGGGTGTATAATTCACCCCCCACACACACACACCGCAGCCACGCCCAGTGTGGCGGCCTGGTTCCGCGCCGGCGCCCGGGAGAGGCCGCGCTTACCTGTGGCGGAGTGGCGGGTGTGGGAGCCGCGGCCCGGGCCCGGGGGCTGTGCGTATGTGTGTGTGCGTGTGTGTACGCGTCCCTCTCCCCTCCCGCTCCCGCTCCTCATTCACATCCACAGAACAACAAGGGACTGCTGCAACATGGCGGCGCCAGGACCCCGCCACCCCCTCAGGACCCCGCTCCGGCCAGCTGCCGCCTGCCGCCAGGCCACGGTTAAAAAAACCCGACCGCCGCCGGGTGCCCACGCCGCGCAATTCTACCAAGTGCAACACCTCGCCACAACCCTCCCCTTGCTGGTTGCACACTAAAACGTTGAATGGCCTTGTGTTTTTTTTTTGGCGGGGGTGGGGGAGGGAAAAAGGGGAAAATTCAGGCGCGTGTTTCGCTACCTAAAAGTGGGGTCCCGAACCGGTTGGAGCCGGTTCTGTCCGGCTTTGGTTTGAAAAAAAAACCGTTATGGACTCGTCCTGCCGGCGATCCTCGTATGTTTTCTATTTTTTTTTCTTTCTTGTATATTTATATATATTCATCATTTTATTCTTTATACAAAGAAGGATAGTGTCAATGCTTCTCCACCCACCCTCCCCTCGCTAAAGAAATTACCCCATCTGACAGGAGAAAAGGCCAAGGAATGTTCTAGAAGCCGCCACTTGGCGTCACCCTCGAGCAGCGGTGACGTCATTGGTCTAACATTTATTACTTGTGTAAAATGGAAGAAAGATGCCAAAGGCTCAATGGGGGTGAAGCTGTTCTCATGAGTGAGGGTGTAGCAGCTCCAGTGGGTGGCACTAGGCATGTGGGTGGTGGTGCGCCCATAGGTGGGGGTGGGTGGCATGGCGCTCCCATGGTTTGCATCAGGTCGGGTGACGTTCATTGGGTGGCATTAGGTGTGTGTGTATGAGGTGCACCTAGAGGTGGCATGGCTCTCCCATGGTTTGCATCAGGTCGGGTGACGTTCAGTTGGTGGAATTAGGTGTGTGTAACGTGCACTTGGAGGTAGGATTGGAGGGTGGTTCCAATGGGTGGCATGGCGTTCCCATGGTTTGCATCAGGTTGGGTGAAGTTGAGTGGGTGGCATTAGTTGTGTGTGTGTGTATGAGGTGCACCCAGAGGTGGCATGGGGCTCCCATGGTTTGCATCAGGTCAGGTGAAGTTCAGTGAGTGGCATTAGGTGTGTGTAACGTGCACTTGGAGGTAGGATTGGAGGGTGGTTCCAATGAGTGCCATCAGATGGGTGGCATGGCGCTCACATGCTTTGCATCAGGTAGGGTGAAGTTCAGTGGGTGGCATTAGGTGTGTGTGTTAGGTGCATAGAAACAGAGAAAATAGGTGCAGGAGTAGGCCATTCGGCCCTTCGAGCCTGCACCACCATTCAATATGATCATGGCTGATCATCCAACTCAGTATCCTGTACCTGCCTTCTCTCCATACCCCCTGCTGATCCCTTTAGCCACAAGGGCCACATCTAACTCCCTCTTAAATATAGCCAATTAACTGGCCTCAACTACTTTCTGTGGCAGAGAATTCCACAAATTCACCACTCTCTGTGTGAAAAAAAAAAATTGCACCCGGAGGTGGGATGAGTGAATGGTTCCAATTGGTGGCATGGGGCTCCCATGGTTTGCATCGGGTAGGGTGAAGTTGAGTGGGTGGCATTAGGTGTGTGTATGAGGTGCACCCAGAGTAGCAATGTTACAAAATTTTGAGATTAAAAAAAATAAGTCTGCAATTTATCCCATCAGTTAAAGCATAAAAATAAGTTTAATTTGACACCTAATTCACTTTCATATCTTCAGTATTAAAAAAGTTATGGCCATTTTCATACTGGGAAATTAGCATATCGTTCCCCATTGCCTTTCCATTGACTTAACTCAAAAGCTGTGATCGAGGACAGTCAAAAGCCCATAACTTTCTTAAAAATTAAGAGAACTCAATGAAATTTTCAGTTATTATAGATTGAAGCATTCTGAAACAAATATGAAACAATCTTACTTGGATGTCCTGAAATTAAAGCATATAATTAGTTAGTTACCTAATTGTAGCTAATCACAAAATTCAATTACTAGATCTAAACATCTACCCATTTCTTAAGAAAAGATAAACATTTTTTAATTGCCTAAGTGTCCAAATAACATTCACGCAATAATTCACAATATAACATGATTTTTAAATCTCATTTTCATGAATTTATAGGCTAAATGGAAGGAATTTAATGTTTAATTCCCATAAATTAATGGACGTTTAAATCAACTTGCGAGTGGGTTTTAGTGGAACGTGATGGATTGGAACGTTGCGGGTTGCGGTGAATTTAACCCACAGTCGGCAGGAAAAATATTGCCGGTGCGTATATATTTTTTGTCCCCTTTTCGCAACATGAAAATTTGATTAAAGGCTTCCGAAGAACCACATTTTTATGTAAAAATAAACTATGTACCTTCTTTTATCCCCTACGTAAAATCCGTCCAGTTGTCGGCGTTCATGGCTTTAGAAGATGATTTTTAAATTACTCTTGCTAATAAATGATCTAGCGTAGTTTAAAAAAACATTCAAAAAACATATGTTGGAGCGATTTCTCTTTATTAACGAAATCCCCTGAGATTGATCGATTTGAATTGTCTGGAGAAAAACGATTATTAAACCCGCCCCCCTCTCAAAGGTGCCAAAGTCGCTCACACGGGCAGTGGCAGAACTGCAGCGCCGCTCAAGGTAAGTTTTGTAACATACCTACCCAGAGGTGGGATGAGTGAATGGTTCCAATCGATGGCATGGGGCTCCCATGATTTGCATCGGGTAGGGTGAAGTTGAGTGGGTGGCATTAGGTGTGTTTAACGTGCACTTGGAGGTAGGATTAGTGGGTGGTTCCAATTGGTGCCATCAGATGGGTGGCATGGGACTGCATCAGGCAGGGTGGAGTTCAGTGGGTGGCATTAGGTGTGTGTGTAAGGTCCACCCAAAGGTGGACGGTTCCAATGGGTGACATTGGATGGAGGTGGGTGGAGTTGCCATGTTTTGCTTTAGTTTAGTTTAGAGATACAGCGCAGAACCAGGCCCTTCAGCCCACTGTTCACAACAACCAAAGATCCCCGCACATAAACACTATCCTATACACACTAAGGACAATTTACACTTATACCAAGTCAATTTACCTACATACCTGCACGTCTCTGGAGTTGAAACCGAAGATCTCGGAGAAGACCCACACAGTCACGGGAGAATGTACAAATTCCATACAGACAGCACCCATAGTCAGGATCGAACTCGGGTCTGCGGTGCTGCAAGTGCTATCAGGCAGCAACACTACCGCTGCTCCAACGTGCCACCCGGTGGGGTGAAGTTCAGTTGCATTAGGTGTGTGTGAAGTTCATCCATAGTTGGCATTAGGTGGGGTGGCTGGTTTTCCAATGGGTGTCATCGGATGGTGGTGAGTGGAGTTCCCATGATTTGCCTTAGATGGCTTGATGTTTAATGGGTAGCATTAGGTGTGTGTGAGGTACACCTTCTCACTCTCTTTGCAGTTTCTGGAGATTTTAGTATTCTACCTAGTGGCAGATGAGTGGAAAAAGAAAACGATTTGCATTTTTATCGTGTCTTTCATGACATCGGGATATCTCAAAGTATCGTTAGATTAAGGAATAAATATTGACTAGACATCAGTAAGAAATTCCCTGCTCTTTCAGGATTGTGACATGCTATCGCTTATACATCAGAGAACAGACAGTCTTTGGGTAAATGCTTCATCAAGGACACAGTAACGCGAATACAACAACAGTTTCTCAGTGCTGCAATTGAGTGTAAGCTTGGATGTTTTCTGCTCAGGACACTCACATGGGAACTGAATGCATAACTTCTGGTGCATAGTGAATAATATTGCCAAAAAGCCACGGCAACATGAATAAATTACTTGTCTCAGATATGATGATGCCCAACTAGGATTATGTGAAGTCTGAATTATTGTATAAGCTTTCCAGTCCACTAACAGGTGCTCATTCTGCAGCATTTGAATAGGCTTAGTCATTCTCCATTCGGTTTTACGTCTTAGACCTGAAGTTATTGTCATTGCTTAATCTGATATTTTGCTTTAATATCAAATTAAGGAATTAAGGCATCATTGTTTATCGCTCAATCCATTATCAGCCTGGAAGGGACAGTGTTTAGGGACATGTGGTCTTTATGGTGAAGGGACTCCCACAGTGTAACTGGGTAAGGAAATATCAAGATTTTAAGCAGGCAGCAGCGATATACTTCTGAGTCAGAAATTGTTGTGATCTACAAGTGACGGTGTTCCTATATTTGTGATCACTCTATTTTGTAGATGATGGAGATCATAGATTTGAGACGCGCTGTTGATCAACCCTTGGTGAGTAATTACTGCGGTTTTTTTTTAATGGCAAACTGAATCCATGATGAAGTGAATATCCAGTGGGCTGATGATGCACTTAAGCGACTTTCGTCCGAGTGAGGAGTGCTGCCATTTGTAGATGATAGAAAGCCTTTGGAGAATCAGGAAGAGAGTCACTTACCACACGTCATGTAACCACAGTATTTGTAACTATGATCCAGTTGGGTTTCTGCTCAATAACGACCATGAATCCTACGCTGACCCAGGCTCCTTGAAGCCACACGAGTCATACTGTATATTTCCTAAAGTCGGTACTCTCACTGCAGCTCTGAAATGTATCCACATCTTGTATAACATGGCCCAGGTCCAAGCTGTGTGGCATTACTCAAACTCAGCATCAATAAGCAGGTTATTGGTGTGTGACTGAAAATTATATATTTTTTGTGTGCCTTGTGTGTTGTGACTGTCGGCAGACCAATTTCCCTCCGGGGATGAATAAAGTTTTATCGTATCGTATTTGATGGCAGTGTTGACAATACTTTTGCCATTTCTGATGTAAAAACAAAAAATGTAGGAAGCACTTAGCAAGAGAGGAAGCATCAGTAGAAACTGTGGAACTAAAATATTGATTGTTTCCCATTCCACGCGGACCTGCTGAGTGCTTCCTGCATTTTTATTTCAGATTTCCAACATCTGCAGATTTTTTGATTTTCAGTCACTGATGGGGTGGTAATTGCCAGATGGATTGTCTTGCTTTTTAAATGCTGTAAAACCATAGGAAATGTTCCACTGTGCCAGGCTGATGCTACTGCTATGGCTGGTCTAGTATACCATTCCCACTGTTCAGCAATTTTAAACTTCTATCGTGAATAATAATACCTACCAAGATATACTATTGAACGAGGTAAATATTTCTCTTTGGATATCTTGAATTTCCATTGTCTACATGAGAAGGTGGAAGGAACTAAACTTGAATTACAGTGAGGCATTGCATCAGGCATTTGTTTCTAAAATGCGAACACTGACTGTCTAACGGGTCTTCTAGACCATAAAGGCAGGTATTTTTCACGACTTCACCAGTGACCAACGTCTGGTTGAAGCCTGGGGCCTACTTCCATCAAGAATGTTATTGTCATAAATATCTTTGCAATTGAATCGTGCCACACAGACTTTGTTATATGTCAGGTAGCAGCTCTCATTTAAAATAATCCTTGCTCTCAGAACGGCTGCACAATTCATTTTTTTAATGGAAGGAAACAAACTAGGAGTAACCCATTGACAGTATACATGTCTCACAATCATTTGGATTAATCTATCTGACCTCTTTATGAACAAAAATGTTTTGGTTCTAATAAAAAGCGCTATGGTTAACATATCCCACCCATGAAAACCTGGTAGCCAAGAAACTGTTGACACAGTTCCATTCAACATTCTGATATTTAACATTCATGAGTGGGGCCATCAATTAGCATGATTGATCAGACCCAAATCTGCCCTTTCAGCAGGGTTTTGACCTATAGGGAAATGCTGAAAATGCTCAATTTATCACACCAAATGTCTGAGACTAATCAATTGGAATTTCATATCATTTCCCGAATCTTCCAAGAGCCTGCAAACATAGCCAGTTGTCTCAAGAGTCTCACCCCAGTTTTTTTTAATACCATATTGAACATTACATGGCAAAAGGCACATTGTTCCAGTTGCTGAAAGATGTGATGAAGAAGAGGAATATAAGCATTCCTGGCTTTGCAACATTAAGAAAATAAACTGTGGGATGGGGTGGGGGAGAATGCAAGGATGCAGATGAGAGCAGGGATCAGCCAGAGAAAGGACAGCCACTTATAGCCAATAATGCCAACGAACAATAGATGTTCTGAAGGCCATGGTTTCCATGCTGTAAGAATTAAGGAAAGTTTCCTGGACCGACTTTAGGAAGGTTTCCTGCATTGGAGTTGGAATACACACCAATCACGCCAGACCTGCACTGTGAATAAATATTATATCTGAGAGGAATATGGGTTAATCAGAGTACCAACAGTTCCATTCAACGTTCTGGTATTTAACATTCATAAGTGGGGACATCTATTAGCACTTCAACTCCCCCTCCCATTCCGAATCCGACCTTTCCGTCCTGGGCCTCCTCCATGGCCAGAGTGAGGCCCACCGTAAATTGGAGGAGCAGCACCTCATATTTCCCTTGGGCAGTTTACACCCCAGCAGTATGAACATTGACTTCTCTAAATACAGGTAGTCCCAGCTTTCTCCTCTCCTTCTCAGCTTTCCCTCAGCCCACTGTTTCCGCCTCTTCCTTTCTACTTCCCGTCCCCCACCCTCACATCAGTCTGAAGAAGGGTCTCCACCTGAAACGTTGCCTATTTCCTTCGCTCCATAGATGCTGCCTCACCCGCTGAGCTTCTCCGGCATTTTTGTCTACCACAGAAAATATATGGTGTGATGTGATGATTATGGATTCTTATAATACAAAAGCAGGCCCTTCAGCCCCTCATGTTTATGCTAGTTGAAATGACTGCTTTGATTCAGAGTACATTTATAAACCTTAATATTTGGAAATGGTTGATCAACAATTCTGAATAACTTAAGGAAAGTTTCCTGCATTGGAGTTGGAATAGAGACCAAGCGCTTGTGAATAGAGCTTTTCCGCCCAGGAGTGGAAAAGACTACAAAAAATAGTAAACACTGCCCAGTCCATCATGGGCTCTGACCTCCCTACCATCTAAATCTATCGCAGTCACTGCCTCAAAAAGGCTGGCTGCATCATCAAGGACCCACACCATCCTGGCCACACACTCATCTCCCCGCTACCTTCGGGTAGAAGGTACGGGAGCCTGAAGACTGCAACGTCCAGGTTCAGGAATAGCTACTTCCCCACAGCCATCAGGCTATTAAACTCAAATGAAACAAAACTGAAGATTAATAGACCATTATCTGTTTATTTGCACCTTATCTTTTTATTTATTCATTTGTGTATACTATTTATATAATAGTATATCGACACACTGATCTGTTCTGTATTCATGCCTACTATATTCTGTTGTGCCGAAAGCAAAGTAAGAATGTCATTGTCCTATCTGGGACACATGACAATAAACCCTCTTGAATCTTGAACATCTCAGTGAAGGGAAACAGTCCCGGTCATAGAATATGTAGGACACCATGTGAAAGATAAACCCCATTTTCCTCTCTGCTGTGCCCAAGTTAAGCTCTGCTGTTTCTCTTTTCAGAGTTTGCGAGATGAGGTAAGCTCCCTCAGGCCCAACCTCCAAACATCAGGCCAGACATTGTACCTTGTACCTGATGAGCGAGCCTACTTCATCTGGCAGCTTGTTTTGTATACCCACCATCCTCTGAGTTAAAAAAAATGGACCAGTTGAACATTTGGAACAGCGCTGCTAAATGGGATTAGTTCTGACCTCGGGAATATAGTTGGGGGCAAAGATCCTATAGCAAGCTTGGTGGGGGGGTCTGTTTCCTGCCGGGTGACTGGTTCCGCCTGGACGCTGTGAAGGCAGAGACGGAGCTATGGCGTGGGTGCGCAGTGTGGTATCTGCAGCCTGGCTGGCCGAGGCTATCCGCACGGCCAAGGCGGGGACACTAAGGGTGCTGGACTGCTCCTGGTATCTGCCGACGGTACCGCGCAACGCCAGAAAGGAGTTCGAGGAGCGGCACATCCCGGGAGCCGCCTACTTCAACCTGGACGAGTGCAGCGACCTCTCCTCGTCCTACGAGCACATGATGCCCCCGGCCGAGCACTTCGGCCGGTACGTGGGATGTCTGGGCATCGCCAGCCGCACGCACGTCGTGGTCTACGACGCCAGCGACTGGGGGATGTTCAGCTCCCCGCGGGTGTGGTGGATGTTTCGGGTTTTCGGCCACAGCCGGGTGTCGGTGCTGGACGGAGGACTGAAACACTGGTGCCGCCAGGGTCTGCCGGTCTCAGCCGAGCCACCTCAGCCGTCCCCCGCCGACTTCGAGCCGCAGCCCCGCGACTGGGTCAAGAACTACGAGCAGGTCCTGCACAACCTTGACAGCAGGGAGTTCCAGTTAGTGGATGCCAGGTCCTCGGGCAGGTTCCAAGGCAGCGAACCCGAACCTCGACCAGGTTTCTCAACTCTTCCACATCATTAGCTCCCTGCTGTGTTAACCTCCTGTAGTGTATTGCATATTGTATTTTTAAACAACGATTTTTGTAGAACATAGCCAGGTTCAAAACCCAACAGGCCATTTGGGAAAAGATACAGAATCAACAGCTGCAACAGGAAATCACTTTTCCATTTGCTGAAACCTAAAAGTAATCCCTCCTCATCCTAATATGCTACCTTTACGGTTCTCTTGCACATCTTGTTTATAATTGTACATTTCAGATTGTATTGTCATTCCCCAATCTTTCTATCAAAGTACATCTGTACTCCCAATTGCACCAGCCTGAATATTTCCTCTTGAAAATTATCCTCCCTGCCTTGAATGTAAATCAAAAATTGTAGGTGCTGGAAATCTGAAATAAAATAAAAAAGTGCTGGATACACTCAGTATACCAGCCGGCATCAACGGATAGTGAAACAGTTAATATTTGGTTGAAGATCCTTCCCCAGAACTGAAATAGTGAGGAAAAAAAATGTTTTAAATTGCAGACATTAAAGAAGAATGGATAGGACTAAGGAATATATTTGATAAAGGAATAGGCTTATAATAAACTGTTGATTAAGTCATTTGGTTGATACGTTAACAAGGCAGTTAGAGAGAAGACAAACAGGGACATGTAAAAGTTCTGAAATGCAGATGAGAACAATAAGAAATGCTTAGCAGATGAGTGTCACTGGAGAGATTACAAAACGGAGTCATTATTGCAGATGGGTATTTTACGGTTTAGCTGTATAATCTGATATTGAGTCCAGAACAGTTGATGAGGTCCTTTCTCTCATCCATATCGGAGGAAGATTATTGGGTCATTTTGTTCTTGTTTGTGGGTTCTTGTTGAAGCATCTTGAGGAATCCTGAGTCTCAAAGGCTGTCACATTATTTAATTCTTGTAGTTTCAGGATTCTTTTGTTCGATAGATGATGAGTAACAAACTCTGCTTGAGCTGAAACCCACTCACCATTTTCCATGAGGAACATTTACGTTCTGCACAAGCTGAATTATCGCCTTCGGAAATTATTGGCTGAGAGGGTTGGTGATTTGAATTGTGATAAGCTCTGAAATGATTAACATCCATGTTGATTCAGTATAATAACAGAGCTTTGAAAATGATTGATCAAACATTTAAAGGTCAACTACCTGAATAACTGAGATTTATGTAATTTATAGTGTTATCTACCTTCAACTTGAGATGAATAATCGAGCTGCAATCATTTAAAATTTCCAGTGAAATTTTTGGTTGCTTCAGTGATCAAATTAATTTTACTATAGAGGTTCTGAAGATATTGTTTCTATCCTAGAATATAAAAGCCAAAACATGGAAATCTGCACTGACTACAATGACTGGTGGCAAAAAACATAATTATTTGGGTCTCTGGAATCACAGAAATCCACTGAGATAGAAATTGTAGAAACAAAGAACTGCAGGTGCTGCTGTATACCAAAGATAGACACAAAGTGCTGGAGTAACTCAGGAAGGTCAGGCAACATCTCTGGAGAAAAGGGATGGGCGGCGTTTCGGATCCGGACCCTACTTCAGACTGAAGAAGAGTTACCCCAGCCCTTTGTGTCTATCTTTGAGATGGAGATTGTGTTGATCTGTGCATGGCCTCTCATCAATGTAAATTCTCACCCCTCAGTAAATTTCCTCTCCCATCAATCCAGGTAATTTAAGCAAAGATCACCGTTAAAAAGCTTGGAGAAACAACAAGTCTGCATGGATCTAGAAAACCAAATGTGATTCTCATTTCTTGATGACTGTTCCACGATCACTACCTAACATCTTGTAATTGTGGATGTGATGTGCAAGGGCATTCAGCTCACATTTTGTCATTGTTCACCACAGCACCACCTGTTTCAATTCTGTAAAATGATCAACCCACCTCAATTTAAATTATGATCATAGTCGTTACTTTGTTGATCACCGTGGTCCATTTGCTCTATGTTCTTCTCCCTCGGTTTGAATACCCACTGTCACCAAGAAAGAATTATATTGCCCGTTAGATGGAATGTCTCAATATAAGAAGAGCACTACCCAGGAGTATTTGTATCCTCAATCTTTGATTGCTTATTATGTAAACATTGTGAATCATCATCACCGGCAACTAAGGTGACTTAGGAAAGGTCAATGTTTTATAATAAGACCTGGGTGACGACTGAAGTCGGTGGTGTGACCTTCTCCGCATAGCACACCAAGGTCAGAAGAGACATTGAGAGGTGAAAAAATGAAGTCGGCTGAGGTTTAAAAAAAAAATGAGGACTGGGGAAAATGTTTGAGAGTTGCATAGATATGCTGCCCACTGTTTGTTTCTTCGCTTCACAGGTACTACCTATGAACTCTCTTCATCAGTAGACTGCTCTCTCTCATCCACTAGTTTGTCCACTTTCCTCTGAAATACTTCCACACAGTTCATCTCAGTCAATCTCTCTCTGGCAGCAAGTTCCACATTCTTGACATTCCCTAAGCAGAGAAGTTCCTCTTGAATTATCCTCTGTTTTAATAATGGCAGCCAAATATAAGGCCCATCGTTCTGGAATCACCTTGAAAAACAAATCTTTATAGCTACTCTTATACTATTACACAATCCCTATCACACCCACCCCACTAAATCAGTCTGAAGAAGGGTCCTGGCCCGAATTATCACATATCTATGTTCTCCAGAGATGCTGCCTGACCCACAGAGTTACTCCAGCACTTTATGCCGCCTTTCGTTAATCAAATAATATGATTTTCCTTACATAGATTAGTCTGAGCCCACCAACTCCACTGTGGTGGAATGATTGTAATTATCCCTTTCGCTTTTTTCAATAATAGTGCAAGAGTTCTACTATCTGTTTCTCTGACGCTTTTTCCTAAAGGAAAGGATTGGAATATTGGGGGGGGAATCCAAAGCAGAAGTATGGTAGATGCAAAAGTTGAGACAAACATATATGTGAAAGTGAGCATGTTCAGGAGACAGGACAGATAGGGATGGGAGAGAAAAGTCTGATAAATTAAACCTCAATTATTTTAATGCAAGAAGCCTGATAGATAAGGCAGATTAACTCCGGGCAAGGATTGGTATATTAGACTGTTTTTATAGCCACGACAGAAACATTGGTGAGGGAGGGGCAGCCCAATGTTCCAGGGCACTGATGCCACAGACATGATGGAGTTAGAGCTAAGAGGAGTGGGGATTTTTGATTAGAGAAACATCACAGTAGAACTTAGAGAGGATGTTCTTGGGGGAATCATCCAGTGAGGGTATATGGTTGCAATTTAGAAATAAGAAGGTGGTGATAGCTTATGTGACCAATTTTATAGATGTTACAGAGATAGGTGGAGGGACAGATAGTGTTGATGAAGCAGGGAGCCTGTACAAGGACTTGAACAGGTTGGCAGTTCATAAATTATAGGATCTGAATTCTCTTCAGATGCTAGCTGATCTGCTGAGTATTCTCTCTACAGTTTGTATTTCGGACTTTCATCACCTTCGGTATTTTGCTTTTGAAGTAAAGGGGAGATCTTGAGGATGTGTGAATAGCTTAGAAATACACCATGGGAAAAGGCCCCTCGGCCTACCGAATCCATGCTGACTTTCGATCACCCATTCATCCTGGTTCTGAGTTATCCAACTTTCTTATCCGCTCCCATCACACAAGGGGTAATTTACAAAAGTCAATTAAACTACAAACCTGCACATCTTTGGGATGTGGGAGGAATCCGGAGCACCCGGAGGAAATCACATGTGTGAGAGCGTGCAAACTCCACACAGGCTGCACCTGAGGTCAGGAATCAACCCGGATCCCTGATGCTGTGAGGCAGCAGCTCAACCATCTGTGCTACCCAAATAGAATTTACAGAATCATATTTGAAAACTGTGGCATTGAGGATTAAAGGATAAAATTAACATTAAAAGTTAAATTTGGCACATGTGACAAATAAATGTATCTTGTATCTTGTAATTTAGCCTAAGCTTAAGTATAGCAGGTTGAGGTCTTGGTAAGATTAGAACAAATAATTAATTACCCTCTTTCTGCATCCAACCTTCTGCTGCTGAACCATCCAGTATTTGCAATGTTTCATTTAATATTTCTCACATGCACAGTATTTTGCTTTGAAAAAGCTCTCACATTTTTTCTTGCCGTACTGCTCCAGGTTACGATTCCGGTCACATCCCCGGCAGCATCAATATCCCCTTCAACAATCTCTTGGAATCGGAGACCCTAAAATTCAAGAGCGAGAAAGAGCTGAATAGCATCTTCACAGAACACGACATTGACCTGTCCAAACCACTGGTGGGGACATGCGGCACTGGGGTCACTGCCTGCCACATTGCTCTCGCTGCCTACCTCTGCGGGAAAGAGGATGTGATGATCTACGATGGCGCCTGGGTGGAATGGTTCACAAGAGCTGACCCGAGTTATATAATCTCAGTGAAAAATGAGAAGACTGAATAGGCACCACGGAACGTCAACCATTTGGATTGTACTTCTTCCCTTCTGATATCTTTGAAAGATTAGTGAGTCTCTTCATTTTTTTTTATTATTGCTAGGGCACACTATCTCTTATTCAGTTGAGAGTTGGGACAAAGGATCTGTAAAACTAAGCTTGTAATTTTACATTAAGGGTTCTATCTGCCCTGTTAACAGGGTATTCCAAGTTCCAGGGTAGTATTCTTCATGGTAGCAATTGCATCTTCCTCCGCACTTGTGGATTTATGAAGCTGGTTTATAAACCAGGGGGGGAAGTTTGGGTTGGTAGAGAAGAGCCAAGGTGATCCCACCCCAAGAGGGGGAAATGTTAACACTAGAGGAATATATAGCAAACATCACACAACCCCAGCCTTAGTACTCAGATCCCTGGAGGCAGACCTGACCCCTTGATTTGTGATTCGTGTGAGGTTTCTCACAGTCGAGTCAGCTGCACAGTAATGTCAGGTCATACAGTGAATTACCGGTACTTCAAGAGCACAGCCATGCTTTCTGAATGAGAGACAAGTCTTTCAATTTAGGATACCAGAAATTGAATTTAATGCAAGTCTGAATATGGTCGATCTTCCAAATGACATTGCCAAAAGGCAAAAGTTTCTGAGCTCCTTTCAAAAGTGCAGCATGACCAGGCTAGGAATTGAATTTACCCAGCACTTTAGCTTAGATCCTGGCTCCATCCTGTCACTAACTTAAGCCTTGCCAAGCAATGCTAGAACACATCCCTTCAGCAAGGTAGAAATATTGGATGTGGGAAGGAAGTAATTAAATTGAAACGGATAGAAAGGACATTGTAAAGATGCAATAATACGTGGGATGAATTAGCATAAGGTAAATCCCCCTATCGTTCCCAATTGATCAAATTAAGAATCAAAATAGCCTCCAAACTAATTTTACATTGAGTGCTGCCAAGCATATGCAACAATATTGTCCAACGTATAGGGCAATATACTAACCTAGAATCAATCTCAGATAGAAAATAGGTGTAGGAGGTGGCCATTTGGCCTTTCAAGCCTGCACCACTTTGAATGTATAAAAGATTAAAACTGTAGAATTGACCGAACTTGTGCCTTGGTTTGTTTATACTCTACTTATTGAAATAAAGGTAAGACAGGCAACATAGGCATGTCTGCTTACTGACTGAATTTACTTCACATTGAATGCTACAGAGAAGAACAGTGCCTGAGCAATTATTAGTGTCCCTTTATTGGTCCCTCTTCACAAAGTGTTCCTCACTTACTGCATGCCCATGTTTGCTCTGACTTTCAGGAATGGCTTGTGAGGAGAGATCAAGTACACACACTGTACTTTGAAAGAATAATTGGTGACTTAATTGAACTAGGCAATATTCTGATAGTTTGACATGGTGGATGGTTATATGCAGTTTCCCCTAAGTGGAAAGTCTAGAACGATGAGAATTGTCCCAGGAGAAGGGCCACCAACTTTGGACTAGGAGGAAATAATTTATCAGCAATTGATCATAGAATTCATGGAAACAATTTTTCTCTCAGAATTGTAATTTTGGGGATTCTTTACGTTGGAAATAGAGGGAATTAATGTATTCCAGGTGGAGATTAAGAAACATTTTAACTACAAGGTAGTCAAGGGCCACGGAAGGGGAGTGAGAAGGCTGAACTATGATCTTATTGAATGGGCGGAGTGGGCTGCTCCTCTTTGTTTAATTACAGTGGCTGAAGACAACAGGTTCCCTGTGGGCACCACCGCACTGTTGAGATGGCATCCACATTGTGGAACCAAAACCAGAACACTGGAAGAACTTGTGGGTCAAGCAGCATCTGTAGAGGCAAAAAAAATATGTTTTAGGTCAAGACCCTGCATCAAGGTCCTTTAGCAGTCCCTTCTCTGCTAACCCGGATATCAAGAATTCAATAGTGCCATATGTACTGACAACGGAACAATTAAATTCTGACTTGCCACAGCATTCAGTCCTGTTAACACAATACATACAGATAAAATGCAATAAATGTTGCATTATTCCGAGAACACTGATGCAACTATCAAGAAAGCTCATCAGTGCCTCTACTTCCTGAGAAGATTATGGAGAGTCGGTTTGTCAAGGAGGACTCTCTCTAACTTCTACAGGTGCACAGTAGAGAGCTTGCTGACCAGTTGCATCGTGGCTTGGTTCGGCAACTTGAGCGCCCTGGAGAAGAAAATACTACAAATTAAAGTGCAAACTGCTGGAAACAGCAGCCAGGCAGCATCTAGCGGTGGCCTTTCAATAGAACACTCAGAGCACTAGTGGTGTCCCTTGACCTGGATTATTCTATGTATATTCAAGTACTATATATGGAAAATGTGACGTCAAACAATTGAACCGTTATGTTAACTCAATGAGACAGGTGGCACATTGCAGGATTTGTGCTAATGCTATCATATCACAAGCTTTACAATGGACTAGAAACGTCACCCATTCCTTCTCTCCGGAGATGCTGCCTGTCCCGCTGAGTTACTCCAGCTTTTTGTGTCTATCTTATGTGAACAAATTAACCATTCTACATTTCCTTATCTTCAACTGCTTTGATCTGGCCGAACACAGTGGATGTTCTATTCATTTATTAGTTATATATCCCTCTATAATCACTGTCTATATCTCTCATACATGATGATAATCAACTCGTTTTCACACCTTACCCTTCCATAGTGGAATGATCACAATGAATGGCAATGTTGGCTGGAAGGGCATAATGGCCTCCTGCACCTATTTTCTATGTTTCTATGAAAGGCCGAATGGCCTCCTCCTGCACCTATTTTCTATCTTCTACAGGTGCACAGTAGATAGCTTGCTGACTGATTGCATCGTGACTTAGTCCTTCCATCGAGGGGATTTATTGCAGTCACTGCCTCAAGAAGGCTGGCAGTATCATCAAGGACCCACACCATCCTGGCCACACACTCATCTCTCTGCTACCTTCAGAGCCTGAAGACTGCAATGACCAGGTTCAGGAATAGCTATTTCCTCACAGCCATCAGGCTATTAAACCTGTCTCGGACAAAACTATGATCATTAATAACCCATTATCTGTTATCTGCACATTATCAGTTTATTTATTCATGTGTGGATGTATTTATAAAATGATATATGGACACACTGATCTGTTTTGTAGTAATTGCCTACTATGTAGGTATGTTACAAAACTTACCTTGACCAGCGCTGCTGTTCTGCTGCTCCCCGTGTGCACGACTTTGGCGCCTTTCAGAGGGGGGGGGGGAACTTAAAGTGCCGTTTTTCCACAGACAGGGCAAATCGATCCATGTCGGGCGATTTCGGTGCGGAAGAAAAATCGCTCCGACATTTCATGAATGAAGGTATTTTTAAATTACTCTAAATTATTTATTAACTAGAGTAATTTAAAAATCACCTTCAAAAGCCGTGAGCGCCAACAACCGGAAGGATTTTGCGTAGGGAAGAAAAAAAGGTAAATAGTTTATTTTTATATTAAAAGTTGGTTTTTATGGAGGCTTTAATAATATTTTCATGTTGCGAAATGGGGTCCAAAAAAATGTATGAACAGTATTTTTCCTCCTGACTTCACCGCTAACCACAACGTTCTAATCCACCGCATTCTACTAAAACCCACTCGCTAGTTGATTTAAATGGCCATTAATTTACAGGAATCAAACACTAAATTCCTTCCATTTGGCCCAGAAATTCATGAAAATGATATTTAAAAATTATGCTATATTGTGGATTATTGTGTGAATGTTATTTGGACACTTAGGCAATTTTAAAAAAGTTTATATTTTCTTAAGAAACTTAGCTACAATTAGATAACTAACTAATTATATACTTTAATTTCAGGTCATCCAAGTAAGATTGTTGCATATTTGTTTCAGAATGCTTCCATCTATAATAACTGAAAATTACATTGAGTTCTCTTAATTTTTAAGAAAGTTATGGGCTTTTAACTGTTCCAGATCACAGCTTTTGAGTTAAGTCAATTGAAAGGCAATGGGGAACAAGATGCTAATTTCCGAGTATGAAAATGGCCATAACTTTCTTAATACTGAAGATATGAAAGTGAATTAGGTGTCAAATTAAACTTCTTTTTATGCTTTATCTGATGGGATAAATTGCAGACTTGATTTTTAAAATCTCAAAATTTTGTAACATTGCTATACTATGTTCTGTGTGCCGAAGCAAAGCAAGAATTTCATTGTCCTATCAGGGACACATGACAATAAACTCACTTGAACTGACAAAAATGCTGGAGAAACTCAGCGGATGAGACAGCATCTATGGAGCGAAGGAAATAGGCGACGTTTCGGGTCGAGACCCTCCTTCAGACAACCCGCTGCGTTTCTCCAGCATTTTTGCAGTTCCTTCTTAATCAGTGGGAATAACAGCTGTTGGTCCGCTGCCGTCGCCGCCGCTGCTGCAGGTGGCGCTATGTTTGGAGGGCTGACAGGCGGGCGTGTGGACGCGGTGGCAGCAGTAGGGGGCGCTGCAGCAGCGGCTTGACCGGACGCGGCGGCGATGTCGGCGGCGCTTCTCAGAAAGGGGCTGAATCTGCTTAGCGACGACGTGAAAGGTAACGGTACTCGGGCACAAAGGGTTCAGCTCGAGCGCCGGCGGCCGCGGGGGGGGGGGGGGGGTGGAGAAGGAGAAGGCGAAGGCGGTGGGATGGAAGGCGCCATTTAGCATCAGGTCCCCAATGGCCGCCTCGCCAGCCGTCGCCGTACCGGCCTCCCGACGCAAGGGGCGCCGTGGAGGTCCGCTGTAGCGCCCCCTTGTGGCGCGGAGGAGAACAGCGGCGATTCCAGGCAGAGTGATAACACGTGGGGAAACAAGGCCAACTTGGCCAACAAGACCGACCTGCCAACATCTCCCAGCTGCACTCGTCTTTAAGCAGGAACTGCAAATGCTGGAGAATCGAATAATAGGAATCTGAGGGGTAACTTTTTCACACAAAGGATGGTGGGTGTATGGAACAAGTTGCCAAACGTCGCCCATCTCCTTCGCTCCTTAGATGCTGCTGCACCCGCTGAGTTTCTCCAGCTTTTTGTGTAACCCTCGATTCTCCAGCATCTGCAGTTCCTTCTTTAACAAGTTGCCAAAGGAGGTCGTTGAGGCAGAGACTATCGCAATGATTCAGAAAAGGTTAGACAGGTACATGAATAGTAGCAATGTTACAACATTTTGAGATTTTAAAAATCAAGTCTGCAATTTATCCCGTCAGATAAAGCATAAAAATAAATTTAATTTGACATCTAATTTACTTTCATATCTTCAGTATTAAAAAAGTTAGGGCCATTTTTATACTCGGAAATTAGCAACTTGCTTCCTATTGCTTTTCTATTGACTTAACACAAACGTTGTGATCGAGGACAGTCAAAAGCCCATAACTTCCTTAAAAATTAAGAGAACTTAAAGAAAATTTCAGTTATTATAGATTGAAGTATTCTGAACAAATATGAAAAAATCTTACTTGGATGACCTGAAATTAAAGCATATAATTAGCAATGTTACAAAATATTGAGATAAAAAAAAATCAAGTCTGCAATTTATCCCATCAGATAAAGCATAAAAATAAGTTTAATTTGACACCTAATTTACTTTCATATCTTCAGTATTAAAAACGTTAGGGCCATTTTCATACTCGGAAATTAGCAACTTGCTTTTCTATTGACTTGACACAAAAGTTGTGATCGAGGACAGTCAAAAGCCCATAACTTCCTTAAAATTTAAGAGAACTGAAATAAATTTTCAGTTATTGTAGATTGAAGTATTCTGAAACAAATATGAAACAATCTTACTTGCATGACCTGAAATGAAAGCATATAATTAGTTAGTTACCCAATTGTAGCCAATTACAAAATTCAATGAGTAGATCTAAACATTTATCAATTTCTTAAGAAAAAATTTAAAAAAATTTAAAGCCTAAGTGTCCAATTAACAGTCACACAATAAAACATGATTTTTAAATCTAATTGTTATTAATGTATAGGCCAAATTGAAGGAATTCAGTGTTTAATGCCTGTAAATTAATGGGCATTTTAAACAGCTTGCGAGTGCGATTTTATGGAACGCGCTGCATTGGAACATTGCGGTAGCAGTGAATTTAAACCCCATATCAGCAGGAAAAATTCTGACAGTTCATATGGGGGCTAAATCACCGTTTCGCAACATGAAATATTGATTAAAGTCCCCTAAAAAAGCAAGTTTATATGAAAAAATAAACAGCTTTCACTTACCTGTCCCCTACGTAAAATTGGTCCCCGTTGTCGGCGTTCACGGCATTGGGAGCTCATTTTTATTTTACTGCAGCAATTAAATAGTCGGACGATTTATTTTTAAAAACGGACTTATCGGCAGTCGGAACGAATCTCCAAAAATAGATCGCACTCCGAGAAAATAAAGCTCCAGATTGCAAGGGGAAAACCGCATTTCAACCCCGCGCCCCCCCCTAAAGGCGCCAAAGTCGCGCACACGGCCAGCGGCAGAACTGCAGCACCGCTAAAGGTGAGTTTGTAACATACCTATGAACAGGACAGGTTTAGAGAGTTATGGACCAAGTGCAGGCAGGTGGGACTAGTGCAGCTGGAAAGTACACAAAAATGCAGCAGCATCTATGGAGCGAAGGAAATAGGCAACGTTTCAGGGTCTGAAGAAGGATTTCGGCCCGAAACGTTGCCTATTTCCTTCGCTCCATTGATTCTGCTGCACCCGCTGAGTTTCTCCAGCATTTTTGTGTACCTTCCAGCTGCCTCAACGACCTCCTTTGGCAACTTGTTCCGTACACCCACCATCCTTTGTGTGAAAAAGTTACCCCTCAGATTCCTATTACATCTTTTCCCCTTCACCGTAAACTTATGTCCCCTGGTTCTCAATTCACCTATTCTGGGCAAGAGACTCAATACATTTGCCTGATCTATTGCTCTCATGATTTTATACATCTCGATATGATCACCCCCTCATCCTCCTGCCCTCCAAGGAACAGAGTCCCAGCCTGCTCAATCTTTCCTTGTCGCTCAGACCCTCTAGCCCTGGCAACATCCTCGTAAATCTTCTCTCACCCTTTCCAGCATGACAACATCTTAGAACTGAACACAATGCTCTAAACGCGGCCTAACCAACATCTTATACAACTGGAACATGACCTCCCAATATCTATACTCGGTTTTATGGACTCCCAGTGCAGGAGGGGGGGGGGGGCACAAATGGGACCCCCCTCCCCCCCCCCAACAAGTAGCTCCAGCAAAACAGAATGTGGTCTCATAATTTCATAAGTGGTAGGAGGCGAATTAGGCCATTTGACCCATCAAGTTTACTCTGCTGTTCAATCACGGCTGACTATTCCTCCCACTCAACCCAATTCTCCTCATAATAATGATGCCCATACTAATCAAGAATGCATCTATCTATTTCCGTCATAAAAATATCCATTGACTGGCCTCGATAGCTTTCTGTGGCAATGAATTCCACGGGTTCACCACCCTCTGACTAAATACATTCCTGCTCATCTCTTGTCTAAAGGAACATCCCTTTATACTGAGGCTTTGGCCTCTGGCTTTAGACTCTCCCACTAGTGGAAACATCCTCCAGCTTTTTATGTCTGTTTCTGGCACTTTGTTAATTTCAATATTTCCTGAAGAATGCTGTGGTGGATGTTCGTGTTAAATTTGTATTGTGTTTTCTTTTTTTATTGTACCGCTGCTGGCAAGTTCATTTCACTGCACTTTATTGTGTATGTGATGAATAAATCTGATTGATTGATCGATTGATTGTTAACGCAGTTCAGGTTGCCTTACTGATTAATAACCAATGAAGTACTATCAAAGTGTGTAGTCATCTGGAGATACAAGGAACTATAGATGCTGGAATCTTGAGTAAAATCCACAGTGCTGAATAAGCTCAGTGGGTCAGTCGCTCTTTTACCCCCAAATATTGTAGTCCAGTGCTACTCTCTCATTGTCATCCCATGCTCCCTGCTGTAGTGACCGACCCTCCTTGCTGTGTTCCAGTTCAAGGTCCAGGCAGGAAGGCAACTCGAGGACAACCGTCCGCTGCTGACCGTTTGGCCAACACAACCAAGAAGGGAAAAATGAAGCATTTGGAGAGAATTCGCAGACAGTTGGAAACAAACAAAGCTACCGTCAAAGGGAAAATAGTTAAATCAGCACTGGGTAAGTTTAGTTTAGAGATACAGCGCAGAAACAGGCCCTTCGAATCCGTGCCGACCAGCGATCCCAGCTCACTAACACTATCCCACACACACTGGGGACAAGTTACAATTTGAAGTGTGGGAGGTAACCGGAGATCCCGGAGAAAACCCACGCAGGTCGCAGGGAGAACGTACAAACTCAGTACAGACATGCACCCCGCAGTCGGGATTTATCCTGGGTCCCTGGTGGTGTAAGGCAGCAACGTTGTCGCTTCATCTACTAGCGTGAGATGGTTATCGCGTGACATAACCAGCTACCGCACCAGGTGCACTGTTTGTTTACACAGCATAATAACCTGCCCAACCCTGATACTGCTGGCTGTTTTCTTAACAGGAAGCACGTGCTGACACTGTTGTTAAGGTTCATCCGCATTCGAGATCAAGTAACCAGCAGCTGCAGAGTTATGCATTACATAAGGAGTCAGTGACTTCACTCTCGGCACAGAAAATCCATCACAGACGCGTTCTACTCAACCTGCCCCCTGATGGTGTTTATTTTTAGTTTAGACATACAGCGAGGAGGCATACCCTTTGGCCCACCGACTCCGCACCGACCAATAATCCTCCCCACACATTAACACAGGGTAGTGTTTTTATTACCACAACTTTCCTAACGCCTTCATAATCTGAAATCAAAAAGGCCTTTTCTCGAGAAAAGGACTACAGTCAGCCGACGGATCAGCGCCTGGTCCTAGTTCCTGATTCCAGAACTAATGAGTCTCCTTTGCCTTCACAGAGGAGTACAAGAAAAACAGAACCGCTGACCATACTGAGGAGAATCTCCGGTATTTGCTTGGGTCCAAAGAGCTGACCGAGAGCAGCATTACTCAAAAGGTTTGTATATCCACTCCATCTCCTGTTGAAGATAGATTTAGGAAATATGTGAGGATCATGACATTCTCCACCGAATCGCATGGTTGTGGGTTCTAACATTCATCCAGAGACTTGAGCACATCATGAATGGACATTGAACTGGTTATCTTTCCATTTGAGGTTAAATCCTAATCCCCATTGTGTACTCTTTAGCAGGGGCATGTGATGCTGTAAATCTGGTAGGTACATGCGTAGGAAAGGTTCAGAGAGATATAGGCAGGTGGGACTAGTGCAGATGGCGCACCTTAGTCATTGTGGGCAAGTTGGGCTGAAGGGCACGTGTCTGCTCTGCATGACTTGATTTTGACATGGAGCAGAGAAGTTCTCCCTGTGTTATGGACCATACTTTCCCCCAAACCCAAGTCCTTCATATGATTTATTTGACCCTTGTCACGCTGCTGTTTGTGAGGACTTGCTAATCGCATGTGACTCGCGTTTTAACACGAACGAACGGCACTTTGTTATCACACGTGACATGTCAACCATACACAAAGTATGCGAAGAGTCGCAACTTCTAGGTCACAGACAAAGTTACAAAGTGTTCAATGTAGTCCCAATGGTCTGTCTTGGTTCTCGGTGTTTCCCGTCCCGCCATGTCCCTCTCCGATTAGGAAAAGGGGAGATGCAGCCCGACCTGGGTGTCATGGTACACCAGTCATTGAAAGTAAGCATGCAGGTGCAGCAGGCAGTGAAGAAATTGAATGGTGTGTTAGCTTTCATAGCAAAAGGATTTGAGTATAGGAGCAGGGAGGTTCTACTTCAATTGTATAGGGTCTTGGTGAGACCACACCTGGAGTATTGCGTACAGTTCTGGTCTCCAAATCTGAGGAAGGACATTATTGCCATAGAGGGAGTGCAGAGAAGGTTCAGCAGACTGATTCCTGGGATGTCAGGACTGTCTTATGAAGAAAGACTGGATAGACTCAGTTTATACTCTCTAGAATTTAGGAGATCGAGAGGGGATCTTATAGAAACGTACAAAATTCTTAAGGGGTTGGACAGGCTAGATGCAGGAAGATTGTTCCTGATGTTGGGGAGGTCCAGGACAAGGGGTCACAGCTTAAGTATAAGGGGGAAATCCTTTAGGACCGAGATGAGAAGGACTTTTTTCACAGTGGTGGGTCTCTGGAACTCTCTGCCACAGAGGGTAGTTGAGGCCAGTTCATTGGCTATATTTAAGAGGGAGTTAGATGTGGCCCTTGTGGCTAAGGGGATCAGAGGGTATGGAGGGAAGGCAGGTACGGGATACTGAGTTGGATGATCAGCCATGATCATGTTGAATGGCGGTGCAGGGTCGAAGGGCCGAATGGCCTACTCCTCCTGCACCTAATTTCTATTTTTCTAAGTTCTCGGCAGCATTGCAACAATGACTGCGCTTCAAACATGCCATTTTCTATAGTTCCTCCTCGGGGCTCAAGCAGCATCGTTGTGATATGGCTCCACACTTATCCATGTTCAGTGCACGATTGTAATGGGTTGCACAATTATTCTTTGGTTTTGCGCCCCTCTAGTTAGCTTGTTGTCTGATCCTGCGTGTGCTGTACAATGCCTTTGGCAATTTCCCTAGATAAAGAAGATAAACAAGTTCATGCATATACTAGTACGCATACCAGTATGTTGCCTCCATATTCAAGGCAGTTCTGAGCAGCTAAAATCTTTCGTACTGATGCAGTTCTGTGTGTTAGTGGAGCAACAAGACCATGACTTAGGACACAAAGTGATGGAGTAACTCAGAGGATTAGGCAGCATCCCTGGAGAACATGAATAGGTGACATTTTGGGTCGGGACCCTTCTGTTCTCCAGCGAAGCTGCCTCACCCGCTGAATTGCTCCGTCACTTTGAGTCCTATTTTGTAAACCAGTATCTGCAGTTCCTTGTTTCTACATTAAGACTGACTTAGTTACATTCTTGTCAATCTTCTCTCTAATACCTAAGGAGAAATAGTGAGGAGTGGGACGCATTCAAATTATTTTTCCTGTTCACGCTTCTGCCACGCCAACTTCTAACGGCGTTAGAAAAGTATGACGCTGCTGCTATGTCTGCCCAGCTGACAGCTAGTGTTTAGTTTAGAGATGCAGCGGGGAAACAGGCCCTTCGGCCCACCAAATCTGTGCTGACAAGCGATCCCCGCACACCAACACTATCCAACACACTGGGGACAATTTGCAATTTTTCCCAGCCAATTACCCTGGAAACCTGTACGTCTTTGGAGTGTGGGAGGCAACCAGAGCACCCTGGAAAAAACCCACGCAGTCACGGGGAGAACGTACAAACTCCGTATAGACAGCACCCGTAGTCGGGATCGAACCCAGGTCTTTGGCGGTGTAAGACAGCAACTCTACCGCTGCGACGTTGTGGAATAGTGGAAGGTGTTTATGTGACCAAGATCGCTGTATGATTATAATGCTTGGCGCCTTGCTTATTCATAGGTTGAGACGTACAGTCGAGGCAGAAAAGCAAAGGATCGTCCAAAGTTAAAGAAAGTGAAGAAAGAAGAAAAGAGTATATTCTCAGAGCGCGATTTTAAGAAGTTTGAAAGGGAATACTTTGGAGCATCCTAAACTTGGCAGCAGGTTTGGTTTTGACTGCTCGGTACTTGACTGCGATATTATCCTGGGACTGATGGACAGAGCCAAAGAAAAATCCTGCAGCTGCTGAATATCTGAACGAAAATGCTGGAAACACTCAGCAAGTCAGGCAGCATTCATGAAGAGAATCAGATTCAACAGACTGGTTATCCTTCATGAACGCTAAATGTTAATGCTGTTTCTCTGCATGATGCTGCTTGGCCCATGTATTTCCCACTTTGTGTGTCACTGATGTCATCATGTTTTGTGTGTGTGTGTCATGCACAGAATGAAAGTATAACTCCTGAAGTCAAGGTCTGGTTGCATCTTCTGTCATTGTTCAGTAACTGTTGTACGGACACTGGATTAATAGTTGCATCAAAAACAAGTTTTAGAGATACAGCGTAGACAGAGGCCCTTCGGCCCACCGAGTCCACGCCGACCAGCGATCACCCGTACACGAGTTCTACCCTACACAGTACGGACATTTTACAGAAGCCAATTAACCTAAAAAAATTTAGTGTCTTTTCAATGTCGAAGGAAACCGGAGAAAACCCACCCAGGGAAAATGTACAAACTCAACAGACGGCACCAGTAGTCGGGATCGAACTTGGGTGCTAGACAAAGACAAAGTGCTAGAGTAACTCAGCAGGTCAGGCAGCATCTCTGGAGGACATGGATAGACGACATTTCAGATGGGTGCCTTTCATAATATGAGGACTTGACTTGATTGTATAACATGAGGGACCTGAGATATGAAACCGAGTCTTGGAGAGTACTGTAGATCCCAGGGGAAGTGTAGACCGCAGAAAGTTATAAAACCTGGGAACTTGCAGATCACAGAAGAACTCAAAGGATGACACAAAACGGTGGAGTAATTCAGCAAGAAAAGGATCTCCAATGGGTTGTAGATCTCACAGGGTTATATATCTTGGAGGGTTACACGTCTCTGTGAGATTTGGAGGAAGTTAGAAAGTAACAGAGGGCAGTGAGCTTACGTAGGGATTTGAAAACAAGGATGATAATTAAAAATCAAGTCATTACTCAATCAGGAACTAATGCAATAAATATTACAAGCACAATACAAAGTGCTGGAGTAACTCAGCAGGTCAGACGTCATTGTGGAGGGAATGGTTAGGTGACGTTTCGGGTTGGGTCAGTCATTTGCACGAATGTCTTGTTTTCTTGCAATGTCTTTCTAAGGTCAGCAGAATTTTATATATAAATTATGTGCTTGTGATGCTGCAGCAAGCAAAATTCTGGCTGGTAGCCAGCTCCAGCGTTACATCGATCAAGAACAGCATTGATCTGGATCACAAAATGCTGGAGCAACTCAGCGGGTGAAGCAGCGTCTCTGGAGAGGTGGAATGGGCGACGTTTCGGGTCTCGATTTAAACCAGCATTTGTTATGCAGTTCTTTCATACAAATTGACCTGGATTAACTGGTTTTGCTTGGTGAACTTAGGTGGAGCATAACATGTGGAAACATGTCTCATGTCTTGTACACTGGGCTGAGCTGCAATGATATCTGGCACCCCTCCCTGTATCTCGAACATGTTGTGCGGTATTAATGTTGTACGCCTTAAGGTTGTTCCAAACAGCATTCCTGAACAGTGCAGTGAAGTTATCCAATAACTGACTGTGTTTTTGGAAGCTCCCAGGTAGAAGCTCCTCAGTAAAACTTGCTGCCAAGCTTGGACGTTCTTGGTCTATCTGCTCAACGGTTGAATGATTCTTTGTTATCACATATGCACAACACGGGGAAATTCTTTTTGGTGCCATTTACAAAGATAAAAGTTAATTGTCCAAAAAGTCCAGTCCATGACAACAGAACAGAATCTGACAAGTTGTCAGTGGCCAGACAAGGAAGTTACTCACCCAAACTTCTGAAGGGTCCCGACTTACCATGGACTCACCTATCCATGTCCTGTACAGATGTTCCATGACCCGCTGACTTACTCCAGCACCTTGTGTCGCCTCCAAGGGTAGCCAGGATGGGTTATTGAACACTTGCCACCCAGAGAAATCACATCCTTGGAAGGATTAAAAAATACTTTATAAAGAAAAAACTCAGTGGTCCCTGGAGAACATGGATTGGTAACCAGTATCTGCAGTTCCTTGTTATTAACAAAATACATCCCGGAATCCCAACTGAAATATTGGTCTGAAAAGTGAAACCATTTGAGTTGGCTTTTGGTATTTAATTCCACATGACTGATTTTTAATTTTTTTTTTAATTCCTTGTTCCTCTTGTATCAAAAATAAACACTTACTAAGGGAAGTTCATTGACACTTCCTCATTTCAGAAAATCCCGTTACCTTGGCGGCAGAGGGGTGTAGCGATAGAATTGCATCCTTCCAGCACCGGAGACCCAAGTTCGATCCCGACTACTGGTGCCGTCTGTTGAGTTTGTACATTTTCCCTGGGTGGGTTTTCTCCGGTTTCCTTCGACATTGAAAAGACACTAAATTTTTTTAGGTTAATTGGCTTCTGTAAAATGTCCGTACTGTGTAGGGTAGAACTCGTGTACGGGTGATCGCTGGTCGGCGTGGACTCGGTGGGCCGAAGGGCCTCTGTCTACGCTGTATCTCTAAAACTTGGGGACAATTGTCCTCGAGGTGAGAAAGGCCAGCACAACAACCTGGTTCTCAGTGTCAGCCAGACCAATTAACTGATTGTGGACTTTGGCAGAGGAAAGATGAGGACCCACAGTCCTGTTTATATCAATGGCGGAATCAAAAATGTCAGATTCCTGGAAGTGCATAGTTCTGAAGATCTTTCCTGGACCCAGCACAAAAAGGCATCCAGCATAATCAGACACCCACATCACCCTGGCCACACACTCATTTCAATTTAATTGTTCCAGTTCACATCTGGTGCATATAACAATTAAACATTCTTCACTATTTGACTGTATCATGAACGATCCTTAGAAGGTTTTACTGTGAATGCAGCTTGTTCTCAATCAGAGACTTGAGTCACAGATGCAGCTGTTACACCCTTTGCCTCCCTGCCCCCACAGGGAAGACATGCTTATACAAACCATACCACAACTTCTCCCTGACTGCTGCAGGACTAATGACTGTTTCCACAAATGTGGTTAGAACAGGAATGTAGGGGACATCTCCCTAAAACAGTAAGCTGATATTTAACTTTAATGAGAGGGGTTGTGGAATGGATTAAGGGAGAACACACCCTCAGCCTTCTGATAAATTACTGGGTCCCTGAGCCCCATCTGACAGGTTAATAAGCACCTCAGTTGAACATTGCGACTTCTACAATGCTCCTGCTGTCTCTGCCCCTTTGAATGAAACACTCTGCAGTCTTTCAACCTATAACTAACGCCCCCAGGGAACCATTACCAACTTGCTTGCTGCTTCCCTGCAATGTATTTGCTTTCATCTCAACATTCAGTCGCTCCGAAGGGGGCAATAATTAGGTGTAAGGAGTCCCTAATGTCAAGGCTCTAGTGCCAAAGGGTTTGAGAAGGAGGTTTGAGAAGGATAGCAGCTCAGCTGCCTCACAGCAGCTGCTCGGATCACAGCAGTCGTTGCCCAACTGCCTCAAATTACAGTGAAATTTGCGGTCTCTGTTGAAAATATATAGAACTTAGTTGAAATATCTGTGGTGTGCTGCGCAACGGCAGTTTCTGATACGAGAACGAGTTCTGCAGCTGCATATGGAGAACTGTATGGAGTGTGCACCCATTAGACTAACTATTCCTGTTTATTTACATTTCCACACACCTCATGTTCTGGATTGCTCAACCTCTCCCTACAACAATAACTACTGTTGCTGCAGCCCAAGCAACAACAGTAGTAACCTTTAAGGCATAGGTAGACAAAAATGCTGGAGAAACTCAGTGGGTGAGGCAGCATCTATGGAGGGAAGGAAATAGGGGACATTTCGGGTTGAGACCCTTCTTCAGACTGGAGGCACAGGCAAGTCGCGAGAAAACAAATGTGGCTGTGGTAACGGGTCTGGCTTAAGATGTGGTCGTAGAGTTGGGAGGGAAGGAGAAATCACAGAGGGGGGGGGGCAGTGAGAGGAGTCTTCAGAGAGAGAACTTCTTCAAAGTAGACATACCTTGAGGAGATTTTGCCGTGGAGTAGACAAAATGTTTAAGGAACTGCAGATGCTGGAAAATTGAAGATAGACAAAAATATGGAAAAACTCAGCGGGTGTGGCAGCATCTATGGAGCGAAGGAAATAGACGACATTTCAAATCGAGGCCCATCTTCGGACTTGGGTATTAATGCATAGGTATTCTTTTATGCCGCAAGTGTTTCCAAACAGAAGAGTGATGCTGTGCTTTGTTGAAGAAGGGTTAGGGCAAATGACAAGTTTGGTCAAGGGCTCCTGAGGCTCAGTTGTTGCTCATTTCTGTAAATGTATCACACTTTACACAGGAAGATCCCTAAATCAATGCAATATTGCGAGTCTGATAGATTATCTATGCTGTTAGGATCGTGGGTGTATGGAACAAGCTGCCAGAGGAGGTAGATGAGGCTGGGACTATACTATCGTTTAAAAAAGTTAGACAGGTACATGGATAGGACAGGTTTGGAGGGATATAGACCAGCACAGGCAAGTGGGAATAGTGTAGCTGGGACATTGTTGGCCAGTGTGGGCAAATTGGGCCAAAGGGCCTGTACTATATCACTCTATGACTCTGTTAGGCGGATGAACATTGGCCATTACACTAAAGACTGCAGCTGCTCTAGATTGTAAGGGATACTCCTTTCTGGAGTGGGGCTTGGACCCAGTCAGAAGATGGAAGCAACAAATGCAGCCTTCACCAATTAATAATTCCATTCTTTTCTTCTTCTACTTAGCTGGCCAACTTTTTTTTCCACACACCGATCACTCAAACAGGCTGTGATCCAGATAGATCCTGTATTCCTAATTTGATCCAAATATTTTCTATAAACACATATTGTATGAAAAAATGACAGTAATGACTATAATGTACCAATTGTTTGTAAAACATCTTTGTATGAATTGCCTTCACACCTTTTTTTATTCTCTACAAAGTGAAGTACTTAAATTTCTATTTTAATAAACTTTAACTATAAACTTCAACAGTGCAAACCTCCTAAATATCATTTAGGAAGAGGGATCCTCACTAGGCACAGTTGCCATTAGGATCAGGGAGCAAAGCAGGTTCTTCCCTCTATGGGGAACATCTGATGCGAGTTGTTGAGCAAAGGAAGAGCACCTTGCATTTTGTAAGCACCTTTGAACATCTGTGGGAAGGTCTTTGGTGATCTGAATGTTTCTTTGTCCACTCTTCCAACTGGAAGAGCATTCATTCAGTCAGTAGTGGTCTCATTCTGGACTTGAGGCAAATGGTTTGAATGTACGCATGAGAAGATCACAGGTGAAATGAGAATTACTTCACACCACCTTCTGTACAATCCTTTGTACACTGTTGGTGGCTATGCCTTCAATTCTTGGAGGTTAACTATCCACTTCCCACTCAGGACTACTCATGTTCCTCTGCATACCCTGGCAGTTTTCAGCTTTGTTATTGCAGCATTCCATGCCTCAACAATAAAGGCAGGCTAGCTGTTCCACATGGCACTTATTATTGTAATGTGTACCAAGATAGTGAAAATATTTTGACCATCTCCCTAATTCTCATCAGACTGGAACCTTCACTCCAGCCAGCATAGCATTTCACTTTATGGACTATTCAGACATTCAAGGACCTTTGCAGTCTCAAGCTGTGATCTGAATCTTGATATTTTGTTGCCTGTATCCAAACTAGCTAATTAAACTTCTCTCCAGGTGCTACCTGCCTTGCTGAGCATTTCCAGGACTCTGCTCACATCAAGCTCCCACACTCCAGCCACCAGGTTCAAATCCAACCAACAATGCATATTATTTGTAATCGCATAGGTTTCACTTGCTTAAGTTATCAAAAGCTCTGCAGGTTCGTTAATGTAATTACAATAAAGCTAGAGGGGAATGCAAATAGTCAGATTATTAATGAGATTTTATTTTAAATTCAGTTAAATTGCTATCTCAGACATTGAAAGGGGAAGAATTTGTTCAATTCAACAGATCCGTGCACCCCCCCCCCCCCCCGAGCTAATAGTATTAGTTCCATTTTCCTATCCGCATAGTTTAGATTGAAGTCAAGCATTATTTCAACTGATTACTTTCAATTGCCAATGGTAGGAACCACATGAACAAGGGATTGAAATATATCAAATTGCAGCAGGCAGAATTAATTTGCCAATATAATGCGCTCATAAACCAGATAAAATAAAATGGATTAATGTAAAATACACGCTTGTCATCACCTTACACCAGAAAGAAAAAACAAATCTGAAATATGTAGCTAATGCAGAAATGGAAGGGATAAGTTGGAGTTACTACAAATCAAGACATTGCAAGTGATTGTTGTTTCACATTTTATTTAAAAAAAGTACAATATTTAGCCAACACTACATATATGCACAAAACTAAACCATTAATGCCATATTACACGCTTTTTGCACTTTTACCTTTCCAGACCTCTTCTATCAGGCCCTTTAAATATTGGATCTCTTTAGTCAACGAATCAGCTTTTTCTTGCAAGGTCTTATTTTTTTTCTCCAATGAACTACACTCTTCAGAAATAGCACCTTGTTCGTCCCTCTTCTTCTGTCTATATCGTGTTGCTGCACTCTTGTTCTGCTCCATCTTCTTCAACTTTTTTTCTACACTCTTCGGCTCCGAACAATTGCCTTTTACTTTTGGTGAATTTGCTACAGTTTTCGCACCAGGACGATCATATGGTTTTGACCTTGCAGGGATATAGTCATTGAGTATGGACTTGGCTTCAGGTGATCTCTCTGACACACTTCTATCTAAAGATTCAACAGGGGAATGAGGGGGGCTGGAACCAATCCCACTATCAGAATCTAATATTGGCCCTTCGTCTATTTCTGTGCAGGAATCCTGCAGAATGGTTGATTGAAGCAAAAATAAGTCTGGCTTTTCCTCAAAATCTGAAATATCAAGTATCTTTTCTTCCTCTAAATGGAATGAGTCAGAGAAGAATATGCAATCTGGAACAACTGCAGGGGCCAGTTGATCTACCCCTCCAGGTGAATTTGGGACAGACGCAAGATCAAGACTTAGGTCAAGATCAGCTACCTGTTTAGTTGGCAAGGGATCAAAAGGCAGCTCTCCCAGAAGACCACAAGAATTGTCCAAGACAGCCAGCAGATCTTCTGAAGAGGTGCTGCCAATTTCATCTTCATTCAGTGTGTCAAAGAGATTCACCTTCCGTACCATCCAGTCCAAGCCGGTGAATGCATCCTCTGGAAGAAAAAGGGGAAAAATGGATGAAATAGCTTCAAATATACTACATCGTCAGTCAATTGGGTTCAGCTCAAGGATCTAGAGTTATCATTCTTGCATGTAAATTCCTGATACTTGCTACAGGTACCATACAATAGCTCCACATTAACAATTCCCAGTTTTAGTATTAAATACATTACTAGTTGATACAATTGCAATACTGCTCATCAACTCTAGGGTTGGCCTCTGAGCCACCAGCAAATTTCAATCAATGTTACATTTGTTAACTTACCCACATTACAAGCGCCCAAAGGGTCAATACATGGGCACTGGTAGGACAATTCACTTTCCTCATTGTCACCAAACTGGTGAGGTCTGAGGCAAGGCTTCACCGGCCCGGCCTCCAGATCTGCGTGCAGGAGACACGGGTCCCCGTCAGCCGTCAGAAACGGCAAATCGAGGTGGGGCATATAGTCCATCATGGATGAATCTGACCAAACTGACATCTTTCTGAACTTTGAGATACTCTTCGAGGGAAAACACAGTCTTCAAGTCGAGTGTTTCTACGCTGTCGACTACAGCAAAGCAGAGAAGCCCATTGTGGAACCTGAGAACAACAAACAAGATGGCTCAATGCATCCAATCGTATCACTGTAGCATTCAGAAAAATGTTTAATTTACCAATGTTGATTCCACAAAACCCACCGATTTTGGTGCCCGCCAATGCTATTTAAGTTGGGCACAAAGTACTGGAGTAACACAGCGGGGACAGGCAGTGGGGTCTCGACCGGAAAAGTCGGTAAATTGTCATAATTTCCGTGTCGGTTGCCAACAGCACTGGGAGCTGTCGTTTCATTACAATTGCCCATCGTCCACGACTCACGGACCCTTGCCTCACCCGAAGTGAACTGGAGAGCAACACTAAGGAATTAAACAAAGGGGAAGAGGACGGCCGGAGCCAGGCGGAAATGCCACGGTTGTAGTTGGCGGGAGGGAAGTGTAGAGAGGACATGCCCCGCCCGGTGCGAGGGAGGGAGGGAGGGAGAGAGACCGCCCACATCAGCCACTGCCACGTTTCACTCGGCCGGCGCCCGCCATCTTAACCTCACCGTCTCCTTCAGCTCCGACCCTCAAGGAGATGAATCTGCTTATCAAACCCGACAATCGACGACCTCCCCCCCCCCCCCCTCCCCGAACGTCAACCCACTCCCCCATGTCATACAACGAAGAAGGGTCTCGACCCGAAATGTCACCCATTCCTTCTCTACCCACGGCGGCTCAGATTCACCGCTCACAAAGATAAGATTATTAAACTATTATAAAGGGTTTTGTTGTATTCGGCGTCGTTTAAAGTTGAAGCGGGTCCCGTCCCGCCGGTAGCGGGGAGGGCGACGCGCCACGCCCGCCATGTTGAGTCGCCGCCCGCTCCCGCCCGCTCCCGCCGGCGCGGTGGCTTGAGGACAGATGGGGAAACGGCGAAAAGGGAGTCTTTAACTTAATACTTACGCCATGTTGAAAGGATGCACGATTGCCCAGTGTTGTGCACTGTTGCGTTTGGCCGCTGCTACCGATCTATTGAGCCGCCATGCCGAGCGAGAGGCGGACCTGCCAAAACCAAATCGCTAATCGTCAAACAGCCGCTGGAGGAATACGTAGAACGCTCCGCGCGTCTCCTTATATAGTCTCACACCCCGCCGCTTCACACCCCGCCGCGTCCCTCGGCACACGTCATCACAATATAGTTCCACCTCCAAAACCGCCCTAGACCCCGCCTAACTACTTCAATCTCAGATTTTCTATCGTGTCTACAACGGTTGGAGGTGCTTTATTTTTATCCCGTGGGGGTTTGGGAGGGGGGAGGGAAATTTGTCGCTTTTGTGCGGCGGAAAAGGCGGTTGGTCCCGTCTGGGATCACGCGCTCGGCGGTTTGGTAGGCGGCGGGGGATTGGTCAGTTGGGAGCTGTTGACGTGGTAGAGGGAAGGTGGTTGGCTGAAGGAGGGCGGGAGCTTTTCGGCGGGACGGCAGGAGACGACAGGAGACGACTCCGCGGGACACCTCTCAACTCAACTAATCTCGACTCAACCCAACTCATCTCGACTAAACCCAACTCAACGCAACCCAACTCAACGCAACCCAGCCCAACTCAACCCAACTCAACTCTCAACCCAACTGAACCGCATGTATTCAACCATCTTTGGTATGAACATTGGAGGCGGACACAAAATGCTGGAGTAACTCATAGCATCGACACAAGAGTCAAGAGTGTTTTATTGTCTTATGTCCCGGATGGGGCAATGACATTCTTACTTGCTGCAACACAACAGAATATGTGAACATTGTACATAACATTGTGAAAAAAAAGATAAAGTTCAATAATAATATAGTCTTTTGCAGTTCAGAGCTCAGAGACAATAGGTGCAGGAGTAGGCCATTCAGCCCTTCGAGCCAGCACCGCCATTCACTGTGATCATGGCTGATCATCCCCAAACAGTACCCCGTTCCTGCCTTCTCCCCATATCCCTTGATTCTGCTAGCCCTACTCTACTCTAAGAGCACTATCCAACTCTCTTGAATGCATCCAGTGAATCGACTTCCACTGCCTTCTGAGGCAGAGAATTCCACAGATTCACAACTCTGTGTGAAAAGGTTTTTCCTCGTCTCAGTTCTAAATTGCCTACCCCTTATTCTTAAACTGTGGCCCCTCATTCTGGACTCCCCCCCCCCCCCCCCCCCCCAACATCGGGAACATTTCCTGCATCTAGCATTCTGAATTCAGTGGGGTGGAACCCTCTCCAACAAAGAGGTAAAGCTCACCGTTTGACCTGTTTTGTGACAACCTCATGTCAAGTTGACAGTTCAGTGGTCTGGTCAGCTTCCCACCATCCATTCTTTGTATTGGTTTATTATGATTATGTGTACTGAGATGCAATGAAAAACTTTTGTTTTGTGTGCTATCCATGAAAATCACCCATACATGATTACAATCAACTCGTTTTCACACCTTACCCTTTTCACACCTTACCCTTCCATATGTCAAATCTTCCTCTCCCCTGACTCTCAGTCTGAAGAAGGGTCCCCTGCTAGGATAAATAAAGTTCTATCGTATCATATTGATCCAACAGCCCTGTCTGTTGTTGCTGGAGTAACTCGGTGGGACAGCATCTCTGGAGAAGGAATGGGTGACGTTTTGGGCCAAGACTCTATTCTGAATACAGATTCAAGAGTGGTGACTTGGATTTTATGTACTTCCTTTCAAAATCCTGGAGATGCACCATTGAGCATTATCGACTAAAGTGAAAGAGAAGGGCTTGTGTTTATGTAGCACCTCTCAGGATGTCTCAAAGCATTTATAGCTACTGGATTGCCTTTGAAGCAAAGCGCTCGTTGCATTGGTGATAATGTGCCAGCCAATTTGCAATCAACCACTCAAACTCAAGGTGAAAATTTCTAGAGAAATTGTGTTTGTGGTATTGCCTGAGAGATAAGCATTGAAGCGGAAACCAGGGTGTACTCTTTGCTATTTGAAGTAGTGTCATGGAATCTTTTAGAGAGCAGATGGGTCAAGTTTATTCGTCACATACACATACGAGATGGGATCATAAAACACCATCACCCCACAATGTCCTTGGTAACTGACAATTATCAAGTATACTGAAGATAGACACAAAATGCTGGTGTAACTCAATGGGTCAGGCAGCATCTCTTGAGAGAAGGAATGGGTGACGTTTCGGGCAAAACCCTTCTTCAGATTGAGAGTTAGGGGTCAGGGTCAGAGTCCCCAGTCTGAAGAACAATCTCGACCCGAAACGGGTACACAAAATGCTGGAGAAACTCAGCGGGTGCAGCAGCATCTATGGAGCGAAGGAGATAGGCAACGTTTTGGGCCAAAACCCTTCTTCAGACTCTGGCAGTGGAGCACTCCCTCCGCACCATGTTGGACACTGGATCAGAATTGGAGGCAAAGATATACAGCTGACACCTGCACTATTTTAATAGAATGAAACTGTTTTTTTAATTTTGAAATTAAAGTGCTGATTAATTTCTGATTGTATCTCATTTCAAAGCATATGGAGCCTTTTTTAATGTTTCTATAATAGTATTATGAAGGAATCATGTCCGTAAAGAAAAGGGACATTTTACAGACAACGTGATGGTGGATTTGCATTGGAACAGAAATAATAGGATTACATACACTCTCTCCTGACCCTAATCCTGTTAATCCACTATGTCACTTAAGCACTCAGTAACAGCCCAGTGCTTTTGCTTCCGTCATCACTAGAAAAATAAATTTCTAGCTAATGCTAGTCATGTTGTTATCTGATCATGGATTAAATGAGATTTAATCTTCACAGCAAGGTATCCATGGAGACAAGCATTGTTTTACTTCACAACGTGGCTTGTCGGTTTGACAAATCAGTGAGCAGGTCAAATAATGTGGCATGAATCCAGCACTTTCCTGAATGCCACATTTACACAAATACACCTGGGTGTTGATGCACATGATTACATTCACTTTCAAAACCATAAGTCTACCTTTTAAAGGCAGCTTTAGCAATTGCAGGATCTGTTACTGACTTGTACCTGAGATGTTAAATTTAGGCCCCGTTCTCCTATTTTGGTCTTTTAGATGGAGGGTAAATAGATTGTGGCAGGGAGACACAAGAGACTGCAGATGCTGTAACCTTGAGCTAAAAACAACTGGCTGGAGCAACTTAATGGGCAAGCAGCATCTGTTGAGGGAAATAGACAAACAACATTTGGGGTTGGAATCTTTCTTCAGATCATGTGTCATTCCTGGCCTTAAATTTCTGTCAGTGAGGGATTTCACCACACTTTTGCACAATTATGGAAATTACAACACATTCTAGCCCTGCTCACTTGCAAAATACGTCTCTCTCAATTAATGCCAAATTGAAAGAGACAAGTTGAGTCCATCTGAGTGAGGGCTCAGCCAGCTGCTGCATTCTCCATGTCAATGGCTGCTTACTTTTCAGCATGGACTGAGTGAGTTAAGGGCATCTTTCCGTGCTGTCATGGTCATACAGCAAATATTGTATCGTTGATTGTTGAGGGTGGTAGACATTCAACATCAGGGGGGGGGGGGGCAGGAGGGGGATACGTATACGTATATTTTGGCCTGGGTAACCTTCAGGACAGTTGGGCACAGGACGCATCATCAGTAGTGCATCACTGGGTGTTTTGGCCTTTTAACACTATACACCCTCCACAAGGGCGGCCCGCTGCAGGATGATCAGTCCTCAGCGCGTGTCCCGTGTCAAACTGTCCCAAAGATTCACCATGACGTACTTGGGGCCCATGGTGATGTTTGGGCCAACAGCTTTGGGCCATTTCACTCCAGGTTTGTGCCCTTTGAAGCTTTCCTCAGTGTTAATGATCCATATTATCCCCCAATTAACATCACTAATACGGTTTACAACATTGTTCTCGGTGAGAGTTTGTGGTTCATAAATTTGCTGTTGTTTCTAGCCATGCTACATTAATTACGTTTCAAAAGTCTTGATGTGCTGAAATAAGCTGGAGGAACATGTTTATTCATGAACATCTCCTGGATGAACATCTTCTCATCTCTTTCCTAAACGAACACCCTTTAATTCTGACGCTATGACCTCTGGTATTAGACTCTCCAACTAGTGGAAACAACCTCTCCACATCCACACTATCCAGTCTTGTACTTCAAACTGTACTTCAAACTCACTACAGTAGCAAAGGCTAATGAGAAGTTCTAGGTCATAATGCTTCACCTGGGTTAATTGAATATACAATATGATTTAACGTGAATTAACCATTGTCCAACTAAAGGAAACTGATCACTTTAAAGACAAACATGCATTTTCTCACTCGTCACTGACAGGTAAAAAAAAAAACCTCATTTGTTTGGCCCGTGATGCTTTGGCTTTCCACCATCACTGTAACTTGAGATAAAATTATCTGTGTTTTGTTCAAAGACGTGTAATGCGAGACAGTCACTTAGTTCCCAAACAACCTGTGCCATAAATGTTCCTCTGGCTCTATGGGGCTCAATCTGGGACCTCATAAGGAATTGGAGGTGGTATACAAAAATAATGTAGTCTAACAGTATGAAAGGTCTAAACATATTTTCCAAATCCTGTGATCTTCGTGGATCCTCTCTTTGTAGTCATGGAATCATACAGTGTGGAAACAGGCCCTTTGGCCTATCATGCCCACACCTACCAACATGTCCCAGCTACATTAGTCCCACCTGCCTCCGTTTGGCCCATATCCCTCCAAACCTGTCCTATCTATGTACCTGTCTAATTGTTCTTAAATGTTGCGATAGTTCCTGCATCAACTACTTCCTCTGGCAGCTCATTCCATACATCTACCACCCTTTGTAAAAATGACCCCTCAGATTCCTATTAAATCTTTTCCACCTCACCTTCAACCTACGTTTGCTGGTCCTCGATTCTCGTAATTTGGGCAAGATTCTCTGTGTGTCTACTCAATCTATTCCTCACATGAGTTTTTAATGGCTAATTTGAACAGTTAAAGCATTACGTATTAAAGAAGGAACTGCAGATGCTGGAAAATCGAGGGCACACAAAATGCTGAAGAAACTCAGCGGGTGCAGCAGCATCTATGGAGTGAAGGAGATAGGCAACGTTTTGGGCCGAAACGTTGCCTATCTCCTTCGCTCCATAGATGCCGCTGCATCAGTTAAAGCATTACACTTTGCTCACAGTTAAGTTCTGCATTTAAAAAGTGCTTGGCATGTCAAATGTACTGAGAGTAATTTAACCCCAGAAATGAGAGACCCATGAGACGGAATCTGTGCGAAAAATGGGTTGGGATTAATTGACTAATCCGTTCTCGCGATCGGGTCAGTCAGAAATATTTTAAGATGGCGATGTCTCTATTTTAACTGGCCTTTTATCTTTTGTGGGTTTCTGATTTCCAGAATTAAGAAAATCAAGAAAGGCGACATAAACGAAAAGTGTCACTGATAAGGCCAGCATTTATTTGTAGTAGCACCATACCTGTGCGTGACTGTGCCAGGCAACATCTCTTCCGCCTACCGCTGTGTGGTCAAGTGTCAAAAAGTCAGGATGAGCAACTCCACATTATTTGGCAAGTAGGAATTGAAAATTAAGTGAATTTCACTGTTGCATTAATTTTGATGCAAAGAAATTCGGATTTTAAAAAAATGAACTGTAGATGCTGGTTTATACCAAAGATAGTTTATCGAGGGATAAAATTGGACCATTAAAGAGCCAGAATGGACAGCTATCTGCAGAGCTTAAAGAGATGGGGGAGATATTGAACAATTTCTTTACTTCGGTATTCACCAAGGAGAAGGATATTGAACTCTGTAAGGTAAGAGAAAAAAGTAGAGTAGCTATGGAAACTATGAGATTCAAAGAGGAGGAAGTACTGACACTTTTGAAAAATATAAAAGTGGATAAGTCTCCAGGTCCATACAGGATATTCCCTAAGACATTGAGGGAAGTTAGTGTAGAAATAGCAGGGGCTATGACAGAAATATTTCATGTCATTAGAAACGGAATAGTGCTGGAGGATTGGCGACTGCGCATGTTGTTCCATTGTTTAAAAAGGGTTCAAAGAATAAACCTAGCAATTATAGACCGGTTAGTTTGACGTCAGTGGTGGGCAAATTAATGGAAAGGATACTTAGAGATAATATATATAAGCATCTGGATAAACAGGGTCTGATCAAGAACAGTCAACATGGATTTGTGCCTGGAAGGTCATGTTTGACAAAACTTCTTGAATTTTTTGAAGAGGTTACTAGGGAAATTGATGAGGGTAAAGCAGTGGATGTTGTCTATATGGATTTCAGTAAGGCCTTTGACAAGGTTCCCCATGGAAGATGGTTAAGAACGTTCAATCTTTAGGTGTTAATGGCGGAGTAGCAAGATGGATTCAACAGTGACTGAACGGGAGATGCCAGAGAGTAATGGTGGATGGCTGTTTGTCAGGTTGGAAGCCGGTGACCAGTGGAGTGCCTCAGGGATCTGTGTTGGGTCCACTGTTGTTTGTCATGTACATCAATGATCTAGATGATGGGGTGGAAAATTGGTTAAGTAAGTATGCAGATGATACTAAGATAGGTGGTGCTGTGGATAATGAAGTAGATTTTCAAAGTCTACAGAGAGATTTGGGCCATTTGGAGGACTGGGCTGAAAGATGGCAGATGGAGTTTAATGCTGATAAGTGTGAGGTGCTACATCTTGGCAGGACAAATCAAAATAGGACGTACATGGTAAATGGTAGGGAATTGAGGAATGCTGTGGAACGGAGGGATCTAGGAATAACTGTGCATAGTTCCCTGAAGGTGGAATCGCATGTAGATAGGGTGGTAAAGAAAGCTTTTGGTGTGCTGGCCTTTATAAGGCTAGAGCATTGAATATAGGAGTAGGGAAGTAATGTTAAAATTGTACAAGGCATTAGTAAGACCAATTCTGGAGTATGGTGTACAATTTTGGTCGCCTAATTATAGGAAGGATGTCAACAAAATAGAGAAAGTACAGAGGAGATTTACTAGAATGTTGCCTGGGTTCCAGCAACTAAGTTACAGAGAAAGGTTGAACAAGTTAGGTCTTTATTCTTTGGAGCGCAGAAGGTTAAGGGGGGACTTGATTGAGGTCTTTAAAATGATGAAAGGGATAGACAGAGTTGACGTGGATAAGCTTTTCCCATTGAGGGTAGGGAAGATTCAAACAAGAGGGCATGACATGAGAATTAAGGGAGAGAAGTTTAGGGGTAACATGAGGGGGAACTTCTTTACTCAGAGAGTGGTGGCTGTGTGGAATGATCTTCCTGCAGAAGTGGTGGAGGCAGGATCGATTTTAACATTTAAAAGTAAAGTGGATAGGTATATGGACGGGAAGGGAATGGAGGGGTATGGTCTGAGTGCAGGTACATGGGACTAGGGAAAAATAAATGGTCGGCACGGACTGGAAGGGCCGAGAAGGCCTGTTTCCATGCTGTAATTGTTATATGGTTATATGGTTATAGTTACAAAATGCTGGAGTATCTTAGGGGATCAGGCGGATCTTAGGGGATCTCTGGAGAACATGGATTGGTGACGTTTTGGGTCGGGACCCTTCTTCATCCATTTTCTCCAGACATGCTGCCTGACCCACTGAGTTACTCCAGCATTTAGCGTGTAGCATTCAGGCATATAAATAAATTGGTTTGGATTGAGGTGTCTTGTTGTACAGAGGGAAGTGGCTTTTCATAAACTCAGTATTGTTTTAAATACTCGGTAGCAAACAAATCACTTTGGACCTCACTGTTGTAATGTGGGGAAATAAGATGCAACAAGTCTCATATGTGCAAACATGTTAATAGCTAAATTATTTTGTTAGCTATAAAGTCTGAAGAAGCATCCCGACCTGAAACGACACCTATCCATTTTCTTCAGAGTTGCTGCCTGACCAGCTGAGTTATTCCGGCAATTTGTATTTATCTTTGGTATAAACCAGCATTTGCACTTCCTTGTTATTACAATTTGGTTAAGGACAGTGCTTTCTTTGTGACTGTATGCGCCAGTATGGCATACTGACACCTATAAAAAGTTAAATGTTATTACTCTGTTTTTATGTCATGCATACCAGTAGCTTTTCCTACATACGGACAAGCACTGGTTAAGGATAAGTGTTATCAGGGTCACCAGTGGGGTGGGAGATTGCAACCTTCACGTGGTCCGCCCAGTTTCGACGAATGCAATCAACCCGGCGTGCACAATCAAATTGAACAAGTTGTCCTACAACTTTAGGCTGTGCACGCCATACGCAAGAAGAAGAAGAGGGTCACCAATGATCTTTACACCTCCTGAGAGACCATAAACATTGAAGAAATAAGAGTAGGAGTAGTCTATTCAGCCCCGTGCCATTTAACAAGATCATGCCTGATCTTCTGCCTCAGCAACATTTTCCTTTCTATCTCCATATTAAATATCTATTGATATCAGGTTTGAATTGAATTAATGGCTGAGCTTCTACAAGTCTCTTGGGTGGAGAATTCAAAGATTATTCACCCTCTGAAATATCTCCATGTGACTACCTCTTATTATGTGCCTGCAACGCCTTGTTTTATACTCGTCAGCCAGCCTAAAGAATTATTTATGTCAAAATGAGGTCACCTTGTATTTTTGTAACCTCTATAGAACAGAGCCCAGACTTCTCAATCTCCCTTCTTGTGAAAAACCTGCCCTCTCAGCTATCTCAGTCGTGGAGAAATACAACATGGAAACAGGCTCTTTGACCCTGAACCGACTGAATCAACCACTAAACCAACACAGATTCTGCTTTTCATGTTCCTCAAATTCTCTTCAACACCCCCCCCCCCCCAATGATTCTACCACTCACCCTGGGGCAATTTACAGAGGCCAATTAATCTTCTTACCTGCATGTCTTTCACACGTGGGAGGAAACTATAGCTCCCACACAGTCACAGCGAGAATGTGGAAACTCCCGAGGTTAGGATTGAACCTACACTGCAGAAACTGCTACTAGCTGCATCACTGTGCCACCCTGCCTGAATTTGTCTTGATGAATCATTCATTTGAAAGTACGTCTTTGTTTTAGCTAGAAATCTCATCTGAAAGGCCCCAGTGTTGCACTAAAGTCTCAGTCTCAATGTTAATGGTGTGCTTATGTCCCAGAAATGCAGCTTGTACCCAGCAATTCTGCCTTGGAAGTGAGAGAACTACAGCCAAGCCCTGAGCAGTAGCCAACTAATGTGGCTGAGAATGATGAGGGTATAAAGCAGAAGGGGCAGAATTAAAAATCAAGAACAAATATACGCTTACAATCGTCTAGAACAGGGGTGGGGAACCTGTGGCCTTCTAGGCCATTAAGTGCGGCCTTTTGAATGAATCCAAATTTTGTAGAACAAATCCTTTTATTTTTATTAATATGTTTTTTATTCGTCTTTTAATCTTAACCTTAATATGAACGTATTAAGAGTAAAAGAAGATTCAACAAAATAATCTTCCCTGACTGATGGTCACAATTAAAACATTAGTAAGTCATGAGGGCTATTTTAGATTGCTCACGGCCAGAGTGAGCAACACCACAAGTTGGAGGAACAGCACCTCATATTCAGCTTGGGGAGTCTGCATCCTCTGGGCTTAAACATTGAATTTTCTCAATTCTGTTAACCCAGACTGCCCCCTCCCCCTCCCCACCTCTCCCTCAGCCCTCGGGCCCTGACATTCCTTCTCCATCTCCCCCCCCCCCCCCCAGTCGCACTAGCTTCTCATTTTCACACCACAAACAGCTTACAATGGCCTGTTTCCTTTATCATCGATACTTTTTTGCATATCTTTCATTCATTGTTCTTTATCTCTCCACATCACCGTCTATATCATTCGTTTCCCTGATCCCTGACCAGTCTGAAGAAGGGTCTCGACCCGAAACGTCGCCTATCTCCTTTGCTCCTTAGATGCTGCTGCACCCGCTGAGTTTCTCCAGCTTTTTGTGTAACCCCCCAGGGCTATTTTAACACTTGTTAAACTCACGATTTAGTTCTAATGCGACTCTAGACTCTAGAAAGCAGTCACAACAAAGTCTTTAACCTTAGAATTAACAAATTGTTTTCATTTTCTTGAAGTTAGTATATAGATTTTTACAAATTAATGTACATTTTGAAGTATATCTAATTGACGTTTCTTCTACGTGGCCTTATTAGATTACAGCTAACTTAATGTGGCATTCCAACATGAAGAGGTTCCCCACCCCTGGTCTAGAATCTCTTAAGAGCAATTCTAGTTTCAATGTCGTGGGCTGGCTGAATTAACATCCGTGAATACTTGAGGAAATGCAGTCAGTGACGTCTATGTTTCCCTGGAAACCAATCTCTCCACATCATTATGTTAAACGTTTGAAGCGTTAGGGCTGCTGTTGCGACCCACTGTCCTAACAAAGTTAAAGATAAGACTCTCCCATACTAAAATGAACAGCTTCACATTTTTAAATAAATTACATATAGCTTGGTGTCTTCTCTGTCAATCGAATAGGGCTGCGGTAGAGTTGCTGCCTTACAGCGCCAGAGACCCAGGTTTAATCCTGACTACGGGTGCTGTCTATACGGTGTTTGTACGTTCTGCGTGGGTTTTCACCGGGTGCTCCGGTTTCCTCCCGCACTCCAAAGACGTACAGGTTCTTAAGTTAATTTTTGTGGGTAAAATCTGTAAATTGTCCCTAGTGTGTCGGATAGTGCTGGTGTGCAGGAATGGCAGTTCGGCGTGGAATTGGTGGGCTGAAGGACCTGTTTCCACACTGCCTCTCTAAAACTAAGAACGAAAAATTATGAAGGTTTAGGATTATTTTTTCTCATGAAAGATGTTACAGAAATAGAAGTTATTATTCTTCAAAAACATGCCTGCCTTTCTGCGTGATAGTACGATTGGAATAACTTAAGAAGTTATTTCAAGTTCATCTATTAAACCATGGTGTACAGTGAGCTGGTTCCAGGGTGTGGCACTGAGCCAAGTGTAGTGTAAGGGTTAAACTGACAATTTCAGCTAAAATGTGAAATTGAGTTATCAGCTTAATACACTGGAGGGGTTGGACCATTTGAAAGACCACACTTCCTCGAGGCAACAAGTGAGGAGAATTGATGAATCCAATCCCAGACCAAGTCAAGTCAAGTCAAGTCAAGTCGCATTTATTTATATAGCACATTTAAAAAACAACTATCGTTGACCAAAGAGCTTTACATTTGTTATAAGAATAGAATACACAAGCAGGCTACATACATATATACAAATAGCCCTCGCTTAGAGGACGTCAGGAAAGGCTTGGGAGAACAGATACGTTTTTAGACTAGACTTAAAGGAGCCGATGGAGGGGGCAGTTCTAAAGGCGAGGGGGATGCTGTTCCACAGTCTAGGAGCTGCAACCGCAAAGGTGCGGTCGCCCCTGAGCTTATGCCTAGCCTGCGGGACATTCAGCAACCCCATGTCGGCTGATCTGAGGGACCTGGAGGTGGTGTAGTGGGTGAGAAGACTTTTAATGTAGGTGGGTGCAAGCCCATTGAGGGCTTTGTAGACAAGGAGAAGGGTCTTGAAATTTATTCGGAACCGCACAGGGAGCCAGTGCGGTATCTATCCAGAAAGGAATTCTTTCTGGCCCTCCGAGCTGCAATAGATAAGGGACAGATAGACGTCATACCCACTAGCACCCGTATGCCCTTTGGAAAATACATTGTGAGAAAAAGGGGAATCAAGGGCAGAATGAAGAAAACCCGGCTCAAGACGAGAGTCCCCGAGGATGGACCGGTTCCCCTAGACTAGGGGTGTGGCCAGGGTCCCCAGCGGGTTTTCTCGGCAGCCCTCGCTCGACCTGGCGACCCGAGGCCTTATGCCCCTGTTACCCTCCCCCATGGGGTCGCTGTGTCCCACTACATGGCTGAGAGGTTGAACAGGCGCTCCCGCTTACTTTACAGCGGGAGAATGTCTCGATTGAATTACAGGTGTTTCAAGCTACTGCTACTGCTTGTGAGGAGGAGTGGAGTCTGTGGCAACAGCATGACGGACGGCGAGCGTGTCTAGGCTTCTGGCAAAGACATTTTCTGATCCCGCCGCGCGATATTCACCCTTTGAGCGACAGTTGTTTGCAAGTTACTTGGCAGTCCTTGCTACCGAACACCTTATGGGTGGGATAGTGGTTACGCGCCCCCAGTTACTTATTATGCCCTGGGTTAAGTTCGCCAAGGTCTCCCATAATGAGGAACACGCACAGAGCTGCTCTGTTGTAAAATGGAAATGGTACATCTCTGATAGGGCTGAGAGAAGCTGTGACGGTGTTAGCCGTCTGCATGAGGAGATCATGGCCCTCCCTTTGTCCGATGACAACACTCCAGTGTCACTGTTCACCAACTCCTGGGCAGTTGCCAACGGTATGGCTGTATGGATGACACAGTCACAGTGGCAGTCCCAGGGGTGGGAGATACCTGGTCTGCACCAGCTAATGGCCGTGTATGGTCCCCCAATGGAGATTCAATCTTACAACGGGTCCCACTTTACCGGTGACAAAGTGCAACAGTAGGCAGCTGATAATGAGGTGCAGTGAACCCCCCACATCCAGTATTACCCGCATGCAGCAGGGCTGGTGGAACATATGAATGGTCTACTAAAAGAGCAGATATGTACACTAACTTCCTCCCACACCCTCAAGAGGTTGGCCCTGGTGTTACAGAAGCAATAAGCAACTTGAATCATAAACATGTGGCAGGGAGACACCCATGAGCCAACACCTAGCTGTTGCAGTCGAGCCAGTTGATGCCACGCAGACGAAAGAACATCAGGATTATGTTCAGGTTTATGGTGACTGGGGAGGATAATCCTATATGTCTTCTTTTACAGCACTTAACCAGGCGGGAGTGAGCCTGCTCCGCACTCTCCCTGCACAACAGCCACGAGACGCATTATGTATACCGGACGATGGCGTGGGCTGATACTTCTGGTAGTGCTGCCTGCTGCACCACCTGTCTGCACGGAATCAAACACCTATCTCTCGCTCCTGCATGCGTACCTACGTAAACTGAGTTTGTGCATATGTCCCATATCGCAGACAATGGGATCACTCTGGGGCTAGTAGAGGCAGGCAGGCTATCGAAGCCATGAGTGCCAAAATGGCGGCAATACGAACTGTTGCCTTATAGAATTGTATGACCCTGGACTTACTGCTAGCCGAGAAAGGGGGCACTTGTGCCATCATAGGGAGAGAATGCTACACTTACATACTGGATGCCAGTGAAAACATTACAAACCTGATGGCCCACATACGACCACAAGTTGAGGTCTTGAATAAAGTCAGGAAACAGTTGCACGATGAGGCCAGGGAGAGCGTGTGATGGAATTGGTGCTCTTGGGGGTTCGGAGGTTGGGGGCATATTATTATGCAATGGCTGGTGACTGGGCTTGTTTTGGTGGTGGTTGGCATAATATACTGCAATTGTGTGCTTCCCCACTGTCGTGTGAGAAGTGCCAACAGGATGAAGCGTTGGTATTGAGCCTGTAGGCCGAATGTAACAGGATTTGGGTAGTATGGGGTTAATGTGAAGTGAAATTGTGTTCAAAACACCCTGCGGTATGTTCTGCTGTGTACTCGGGGTTTGTGAGTGCGTTCGGGGATAAGTGAGAGTATGTGCCTTATTTAGCAGGGTAATAAATTACTGAGTGAGCCAAACCTGTTATCTGAATCCAGTGATTTATGAAACACAACACCAAGGCAAATAGGCTTGTCTCACATCGATTACAGTGTTGCACCAGTTCACCTATCTATAATTACAGTCCTCCTCCACACTACCCCACCTAACATTCCAGCACTGGAAAGTACTTAGCAGGAGTTCCTGTTCCTTACGCCCACGTTGGAATGATTCACTCTCTGGGACTGTGAAACTTGTACTGTGTGAGGGAATAAAAAGGAAACTTACCTATACTTCTGTGTAGGAGGGAGCTGCACATGCTGGTTTACACAGAAGATAGACACAAAAATGCTGGAGTCACTCAGCTAATCAAGCAGCATCTCTCGAGAAAATAAACAGGTGATGTTTCGGGTCGAAAAACGATTCTTCATGCTGAAAGATAGAGGAGGCCAGAATGAAGCAGGGCCAGCAACAGATGGCCCCAGGAAGGGTGGTCTGTAATGGCCAATTGTTGGCTGGGGAAGATGTTCTAACTTTAGGGATACATATACCTGGGCTGAGTGGTACTATCCATGGGCAGGCTGGGCTACACTCATAAGAGACCATCTAACCTGGAACTTGTTGGCCGGTGTGGGAAAGTTGGGCAGAAGGGCCTGTTTCTGCACTGTATCACTTTATGACTCTATAACCACCATTAGTATTGCTGAATCCTCCCCTCCCCCGAGTATCAGTCACTGTGGCTCAAAAACATAAACTGGATAAGTCACATAAATTCTGTGGCTAAATGAGCAGCCCAGAGACAGTTTCATCCTGCAACTTGCTTCCTAACTCCACAAACTTTAAACTGTGAATCCTAAACTGCGAATCTTAAAGATAGTGAAGTGTGTTTAATTGTCATATGTACTGACGATGGAACAATGAAATTCTTACTAGCACCAAAAGAAAACTGAGGATACTGTTTGTAGGAGGGTTACACAAAAATCTGGAGAAACTCAGCGGGTGCAGCAGCATCTAAGGAGCGAAGGAGATAGGCAATGTTTCGGGTCGAGACCCTTCTCGGGCCCTGTTTGTAGGAGGGAACTGCAGATGCTGGTTTACACCGAAGACAGACACAAAATGCTGGAGTAACTCAGTAACTAGATAGAAGGAAAGGGTGACGTTTTGGGTTGAGACCCTCCTTCAGATAATTTATTGCCCACCGAGGGAGCCCAGTCTTTAATCTCCCTCTGCATCATCAACTGGGGAGGGTAATTCGCTTTGCTCCCTGTGGCTGCATCCAGTTGCACAGTGTCTACAACTCGGGACTTTCCAGCAGCAGCAGCTGTAATTCCAAGAAATTCCAAGAAATAACAAGTAAAGTTGGCGTGGGTGGGGAAACTAAGGGTGAAGAAAGGAGGAAAAAGCTTGCAGAGAGGAAACCGGAGTTGTGAGGGATTTTAATTCTATTTTCTAATAATTCACTGAATTTACCTTGATTGATACAAACATTGAGCACATTTCCCGAATGATATATGGCTAAATTATTTTATCGCTAATCTGCAGGTAACTGGTAGTAACAGTCCTGATACCTGCTCCCTGCCTTTTTTTAATGGTAGAAATTTAATCTAGCTGACACTCACCCATGGACCACAAGGTAGAATCCCAGCCTGCCTCTTTAACCCTATCTCCTGTTTGACCCCCATGTCTCTGGATTATAGCAAGGAAGGAATTGAATCTCTCTGAGATCCAGTGTATAAGCCCCACACAGTCCTTATAACTTTCATCACTGGTTTGGACTCTGAAGGGCCTGTTCGGAATTTGAAGCTGTTAACTATCTCCACAGCCGACTCACTCATGAAAACTGCCATGCGGTCACCCAATTTCTCCCAAACTGAAGTGAACAATTATTTCCTTGATTTTGCTGATGTCGAGGGAGAGACTATTGTTGCGGCATCATTCAACCAGGTGTAGGATCCCTCTCCTGACTCGTCACCATTCGTGATTCAGCCATCTACTGTGTGTCATCGGCAAATGTATAGATGGCATTGGAGCTGTGCTTGATCTCTTTCCTATATTCCGTGTCATCTTTGTTGTTCCAGCTGACATCAATGGTACCATTGGCGATCTTAAAGATCAAGTTGATGCTGTACTGGGCCACGCAATCATGGGTACACATGGACTAGAGCACACATCCTGAGCAGCATCAGTGTTGAGGGTCATGTTTGATAAAATGTCATGACTAATTTTAACAGACTGTGTGTGGTCTGCAGATCAGGAAGTCCAGAAGCCAGTTTCAGATAGAGCCCCAATGCCTCGGTCCAGAAGTTTTGAGATGAGTTAATTTGGTGTCGTGGTATTAGAGGCTAATTCGGATCTGAATGTGGTGCAAATTCTGCTTTTTTCGAAGACTGATTAAACTTGTTAACTTGCAGGAGTGTTATGCTCTTGCAGCAATATTATTCCTCCCCCATTCTTCCTTTGTAGCTTTTAGTTTTCATTCCAATTCTTGTAGGTCTGTGAAATGACACACATTCATTCACCCAAAGCTTCCTTGTCGCACTTCTGTTGGGCTTCCATCGTCCTCTGTTGGACTGTGTATGAACTGCAGATGCTGGTTTAAACCGAAGATGGACACAAAAAGCTGGAGTAACTCACCCTGAGCTACTCCAACTTTTTGTGCCTGCCCTCTGTTGGACTATTGCACCTCCACATTTTGTTAGAAACCATATTGTGCCTCTACATTTGTTAGAAACCAGTTATCAATGGTGCACACAAAATATTGAAGTAACTCAGTGGGACAGGCAGCATATCTGGAAAAAAAAGGATGATTGACATTTCGGATTGGAATCCTTCTTCAGACAATGGTGCTAGTTGCTGCAAGTAAGACTATATTATTCTGCCTTGAAGTGAAAGCCGATTAGTATTGATGGGCGATAGTCGGGAAGATGTGAGTATAAGAGTAAAGAGGTCCTTCTGCAGTTGTACAGACCCTGGTGAGAGTATTGTGTGCAGTTTTGGTCTCCCCTGATTTGAGGAAGGACATCCTTGCTATTGAGGCAGCATAGCTTCACGAGGTTAATCCCTGGGATGGAGGGACTGTCATATGAGGAAAGATTGGAAAGACTGGGCTTATATTCACTAGAATTTAGAAGTGTGAGAGGATATCTTATAGAAACGTATACAATTATAAAAGGATTGGACAAGCTAGATGCAGGATAAATGTTCCCAATGTTGGGGGAGTCCAGAACCAGGGGCCACAGTCTAAGAATAAATAGGAGGGCATTTAAAACTGAGATGAGAAAAAACTTTTTCAACCAGAGTTGTGAATTTGTGGAATTCTCTGCCACAGAAAGCAGTGGAGGCCAACTCACTGAATTAATTTAAAAGAGTTAGATAGAGTTCTAGAGGCTAGCGGAATCGAGGGATATGGAGAGAAGGCAGGCACGGGTTACTGACTGTGGATGATCAGCCATGATCACAATGAATGGCGGTGCAGGCTCTAAGGGCCAAACGGCCTCCTCCTGCACCTATTTTCTATGTTTCTGTACTTCCAATCTTTTTATTCTGGCATTACTCAAATTTTCCAACCTTTATTTTAAAAACAGACATGGAATATTATTCAGCTATACTGGAGGAAGTTGGCAGATCAGGCAGCACATATGGATGATCTTAGAACAGATACAACCTAACCCGCTGAGTTCCTCCAGAGGTTTTGCGCCTAAGATTCCAGTATCTGCAGTCTTGTGTCTGTTGGTGATATTACAATATTGTATTTATCCAATATGTAAAATCTGGTTTAGGGAAAAGTTATTTTTTTGCACATTACTTTTTGACGTGATAAAATGAACCACACTGCATATTTATTGTCGACTAAAACTGATCACTTTATACATGGTTATTCCTTACGTCCTTCATGTTGCCAGCTTACCCGGAATATTTTTACCCCAGATGCTGAATGATCTACGTATGTATCACTGAGTATTCTATTCAAATGTCTAATTACAAAAATTCCAGTTGTTTTGAAGGAGGATTTGATTTTAAATGTACCAAGATGAAACTCGCTGCATGGAATGAAGTTTCCAAGAATTGGTTGCAAACCCAATACTCTTCACCAGTCAGTTCGGTCACCAAATGGTAATCTCAATCAAAGTAAAAATTGCAACCTAATTATGTTGAGTACCAACAGAATACATATCCATACAATTTCACATAACTTGGCAGAGACTAAATATCCATTGACTAAATATTATAAATTTGCAGAAAGCCTTTTCCCTCATCTGTTTTCCTCCCTTTATTTTCACTGGAAACAGAATCCTCTGTGATTAAAGAAGGAACTGCAGATGCGGGAGAATCGAGGGTACACAAAAGGCTGGAGAAACTCAGCGGGTGTAGCAACATCTAAGGAGCGAAGGAGATAGGTGACGTTTCGGGCCGAAACCCTTCTTCAGACTTCATTGCATAATAAGTTTTGGCTACAGTGTACTGTAAAATAATTACATGGCATTTATTAAATTTGAACTGGGGCTAAATTTTGTTTTGTTTTCTGGTCTATTTGAATGTTGGTAAATTATACAGATTTTTACATTGCCTGTGTGATGTCTGAACTTTATTGCCTTCCCTCACAGTGGGAAACGTTGATTCTGCTGTGGGGGATGTTCATGTTAAATTCTATTGTGTTCATTTTATTTTATTTGTGAGCTGCATGGTCACTCAAATTTCACTGCACCAGTCGGTGTATGTGACAATATATGTAACTTAACTTAAGCCCCAAATCTGGTTTTACCTCCAAAAAAAAACACAAAATGCTGGAAGTACACAGCAGGTCAGGCAGCATCTCTAGAGAAAATGGATAGGTGACGTTTTGGGTTGGGGCCCTTCTTCAAACGGATTGTATTAGGGAGAGCAATGGAAAAGAACTGGAAGCGAAAAAGGCACCTGCAGTTGGTTTGGCTTGGTTCGGCAACTTGAGCGCCCAGGAGCGGAAAAGACTACAAAAAATAGGAAACACTGCCCAGTCCATCATCGGCTCTGACCTCCCTACCATCGAGGGGATCTATCGCAGTCGCTGCCTCAAAAAGGCTGGCAGCATCATCAAGGACCCACACCATCCTGGCCACGCACTCATCTCCCCGCTACCTTCAGGTAGAAGGTACAGGAGCCTGAAGACTGCAATGTCCAGGTTCAGGAATAGCTACTTCCCCACAGCCACCAGGCTATTGAACTCAACTGAAACTAATCACTGAACACTAATAGACCATTATCTGTTTATTTGCACTTTATCTGCTTATTTATTGATGTGTGTATATATTCATGTAATGGTGTATGGACACACTGATATATGTTCTGTATCCGTGCCTACTATATTCCGCTGTGCTGATGCAAAGCAAGAATTTGATTGTTCTATCTGGGACATACGACAATAAACTCTCTTGACTTGACAGTTCCTTTTTATTACATTCTGGTTTTACCCATCCTCCATTTGTGAATTACATGTGGCAGGGTCTTAGATCTGGAGAGTATATGGAACAAGTTTAATTCCAGCACAGATTATTTCCACAGAGAGACCTCAGCTAGCTGTATATTTAAAAAAAAAAAGTCAAAGAGCCACTCAAACCTTCCAACCTACTATATTTCATGCTATTCCTTTCATTCTTATGTATATCTTGTTCCCCCTTAGCATTTCCCATAGTTTCCCCATAGCCTTTAGCATTTGCCGCTGTTCTATGTGGTGTGATGATGATGGGTTGGCATCACACAGGAGCCTGGGTCTCATTGCAACAGATGAGCAAACTGGAATCTTCAGCCAAAGATTAATCTCCTGAACATCTCACTGACGGCAACTCCGGCTATTCTACCTCGAGATCAGCCAGTTCAGCAGCATCGCCCTTGACATGCTCCTCGAAAGAGCAATGCATTAACACCACAAAAGTAAAACACTTAAAAAAGCAAATTACAGATGATGGAAATAAAAAAATCAAATATAGCCAGATGTACTTGTGTCAGGCAGTGTCTGGAGACAAACAATAGGCTGTTTCTCTCCACAGATGTTAGCTTATCAATAACTAAATACTGATACTTTATAAGACCAGTATCTCGTGTGCTTCTGAACTAGGAATGGGACAAGGCAATAATCAAAATCCTGAATATAGAGTTATACAGCAACAAAGAAACTGTGGCTATCAAGTCTATCCTAAACCTATTTTTCAGCATTTGACACTGTGTCATGGTGTTTCAAATGTCAAATAAATACTTAAATATTGTGAGATAGTACCTCCAACAATCATGTTTTCAAATTTCAACCACTCTCCATGAAAAAATAAAATCATTCAAGTCTTCTGTGCCTGTGACCTCGGATCATGAATACCTCTGCTAAGGTGAAAGATTTCACTATCTGCCCCAAGGGTTCCCAACCTGGGGTGAATTTACCCCCAGGGGGTAAATTTCACCTACCCAAGGGGTAAATTTGTTGATTCTGGATTTGTACATATTTTTTTCTCATTGACTGACTGTGTTTGGTTCTGGTGTACCGGTATCTGTTGATTCATTAGTTGTTCATAAATAAGTGAAATAACATTGTTATGTGCTAGTAAATTTTCCTGGGATAAACGGGACGGGAAAATGTTGGGAACCCCTGATCTACCCAATCCCAACAACTTTATATTTCTATTCTATATAACTCAATCTGGTAGGTCCTCACATAGTCTTTACTATCCCGAGGAAACCAAACCCAACCTGTAGTCTCTCCTCGTAACTGAAACACTCCTCCCAGGTAACATCCATCTTTGCACCCTCTCCAGTGCAATTTCACCGTACCTTCATATTCAGGCCCTTGGGGCTAACGGAATCAAGGGATATGGGGAGAAAGCAGGAACAGGGTACTGATTTTGGATGATCAGCCATGATCCCATTGAATGTCGGTGTTGGCTCGAAGGGCCTACTCCTGCACCTATTTATGTATTTTAGAGAAAAATACAAGTTCACAAGACCAAATAACTTTTCAAATCAATGAAGCAAAATGGATATTTATTCAATGAAATAGATTTGACATGAGAATTAAGGGACAGAAGTTTAGGGGTAACATGAGGGGGAACTTCTTTACTCAGAGAGTGGTGGCTGTGTGGAATGATCTTCCAGCAGAAGTGGTGGAGGCAGGATCGATTTTAACATTTAAAAGTAAAGTGGATAGGTATATGGACGGGAAGGGAATGGAGGGGTATGGTCTGAGTGCAGGTAGATGGGACTAGGGGAAAATAAATGGTCGGCACGGACTGGAAGGGCCGAGAAGGCCTGTTTCCATGCTGTAATTGTTTTATGGTTATTATATGGTTATTTCATTAAACTTGGTGTAACGGCTGGCTAATTAAACACAAAGTAGTTCTCTGTAGAAGACAGCCTAGCTTCATAGATAGGGAGCGGAAAAACATTTTCACTGCTGTATCACTGAGGGAAACCTTTCATTGCACAAAAGCTACAGACTTGACAAGGGGGATTTCCAGCATTTGAGGGAGGAACTGTGGTGGTACCTTCATCAATCAATGGCAGGGTCTAAGTTAATTCACTGAACTAGACTGCAAAGATCTGTCTCAATGATATAGAGGCAGCAGTTTGTGTCCTTTTACAGGAATTTAAATTCAAGTACTTAATCTAGCATTTAATTACAACAGTAACCATGATATGAATGGGTTGTTGGAAAAACTAATCGGGTTGATTAATGTTCTTCTAGGTTGTAATCTGCCAACTTTACCCTCGCTGGGGTGCATGCCAATCTTGACTCACCCGACAATAAATGCCAGCACTACCAATGATGTCCACCTTCAATGAATGAATGAATGTATAAAAAGTTATGTGCGAGCTCTCATGACAACCACAAGCATTGATCAGTTGTAGTTAGATGAAATGTTGAAAGGCCATCAACTAGAACCGTTAATTGTGCTTCCCTCTCCACAATGGCATTTCCAATATTTATTTCAGATTGCAGCATTCACAATATTCTATGAGAAGAATATTGATGTAGCCCACTGCCACTTCCGCAGGCCATTAAGAACAGACATTTTCTGCTGTAATCGGCTAGGTATGATCTGCACCACAATAAATCATGCCTCCTTTAAGTTTAAAATGTAATGTGTTTCCCCATTTTATTTTGAATTTATATTGTCTTGGATTCACTAATTTGTATATTTTTTCCAGAGGATTCAATCGAGTCAGGAACTGCAGTTAAGTAAGTCTTAACCACCGACTCAACTGTTCCTTGTTCATTTGCTAACCGTTCAAAGCATTTAGGAGCCAATCTTAATTTCACAGACATTTTTTTTAAAACAGATGCTGGAAATCTGAAATAAGCACAGAAAATGTTGGGAAACAGACAACAGGCCAGGCAGTATCTGTGGAAAGTGAAAGAGTTTTGTGTTGAACACAAATGTTATTTTTGATTACAGATGCTGCCTTTGACCTGCTGAATGTTTCCAGTTTTTTCTGTTTTTATTTTATTTCGGGGTCAGAATGCTGAATTAAAAGTTTCAGGTCACACATACCCTTATGTGCAACCAACCCACTGAGGTGGCAAGACTTCTCACATTAACTCAGGTGGAGGGAAAATTTAGAGCACTGAATTTCTGTTTGATATTATTTAATCCTCTGTGTGTACATTCCTTTTTAGATGTAACAATCCCCAAAATTATTGGTTTTCAAAAAAACTGCAGAAAATGTAACTGGACAAGTCAAATTGGCTTTATTAATAGTTTTGCAATTTTGAAAACTTCTTTCCAAATCTTTTAAAATGTTTTTTATTTTACTTCTCTAAATTTTGGTGCAACGTTGGGAAATATATATTTCATATTTGGCTTAAGAATGGACGAAATAGTACTCAGCCCAAGCCTAGATCTTGCTCGTCTCCCTAAACTGCAAACAACCTTGAAGCCCTTCCCACGGAATCACTTTCATGCAACTTCCAATCATAATTACAGCTTTAGGAAATGCAGGACAGAGACATCTGGTCAATAGGATGATTAAATGGTCTAACTTGGTCTTCTGGAGAAGCCTGATAACTATCAAAGTATGAATCTCTGTGTACAACCACACCCAATTCAAGTATTTAAGAGGGTCTCCGGCTCAGATAGGGAACAGTACAGCATGTATCCCAATTCATCTATCTCCTCTTCTGTAAGTTCCAAGAACAGGTTCACTTTGGTATCTAAACAGCACGGCAAGAAGCCTTGCTCCAAGTAAGTAATCAGTTCTTTGAGAACCAGAAGGAATTTGTCAGCCAGCATCTCTTCTGCCCAGTCTGATTCCTTCTCGCAACTGTGGAGGATCACGTTAGTCAGTTGACTTGCCGTCAGCTTGTTGAGGGGGGCGTTGGACTTGCAGATAGCCTTCAGTATCTTGAGGCAGCAACAGCGACAGCCCCCGTCCCCTTTGTCCAGGGTCCGAAGCTTGGCAGTTTCGGCAGTTCTGAAGCTTTGCCGCCACATGTTTTCGTACCGGCCATTGCGGTGCGGTTTGGCAATCAGCATGGTGTCCTCCATCACTAACAGCGGCAAGAAGTCAATAAATAATTTTTTACTCGTGTCATACTGAACCTCTAACGTTAATGTTTCGGATGGAACCACTGGGCGAATGATGAGGTCCAACACGCTCCCGATTGCCGGCCAGTTGATGCTCCCTGACAAGAGCTTGTCAAATGTGTCAATCATCACTTTAGGTGACAGGTAACCACCCACAATACAGCGGTCCCAGTGGCTGCTGCTCCGGGGAAAGTATTCCAGGTTTTCCCTGCGGACCAGCCAGAATCCAGGGATATTCATGATGGTCTCCTCCCCTGGAATTGTAGCCCAGAGATTCTTCTCTAGGATCAAAGGTACCATCAGCTGAACATGATCTGCAGTGATGACCTAAGGAGTCAGATTAAACTCTACAGTTATTAAAGCAGGTTACTGTATTAAGACAAGCATTTACAGTAACTAACATGCACTACAATTAAAAAATAGCAAACAGTTACATGGAAACATCCCAAAATTCCTCTGCAAATTCCTCTCACCACAGCTGTTGAATATTCTTACCCCCTCCTTTTGCTCTCTGCATGATCCAAAGATAATTGAGTAAATCTGTATCCCTGGTTCAGGAGCATAACAGGTGTAAATATGACATCCAGGAGTTCCCAAATCATAAAATAATTAAACTCCTGGGGATTCAATCAACAACAGGGCACCTGTGTCTTTTAGATTATTGCCACTTTGCAGTATTTCTGCAATTTTTATGTTGCAGCAGCAGCAGCATCCAGAACTATTGCATAGGGCGGCAAAATAAATATCTATCCTCTCTTTGCATTGCCTAACGATGTATGCACATTTCTCAAGGCCCTTTCCAGTACCAATGAGCTATTCTAACTTTCTACACATTTTATCCAGGGCTGGATAAATAAATCCTGGGTTAATCAACTTGCACAGTTTGTGAGCCCTGGTGTATAAATAGCACCAACTGTTTCTGTGGTAACTATGAATAAAATACACAGTTCGGTGGGGCAGTCTGAAGAAGGGTCCCGACCCGAAACGTCACCTATTCCTTTTCTCCAGTGATGCTGCCTGCCCGCTGAGTTGCTCCAGCATCAGTCCAATTTAATTTATTGTCATGTGTACTGAGGTACAGTGAAAAGGGGTACTGCATTTTGTATCTCTCCATTTTTTATCCTTATGCTGGTGTCTACACTACACAGTATTTAGTAGCAGAGAAGGTGGTGGTTGTCTACTGTCAGGTACAACTGAACCAATTTAATGGAATTAGATTGAACCCAAACCTGTAGGTCGTCATACAGACTGCCGCTGAGGTACATATCCCGGAGGGGCATGTCAGGAAGCTTGGTGTGGATGAAATTCCGCAGCTCTGCGCAGATGTCCAATGCCGCCTGCTTGGCTCGGCTCACTTCCGCACCCGGAATAACCACGTGCTTGCGATAGTACACAAACAGCTTGTCCTGTATGGACAGGCGGAATCGGGCTCTCTTCAAATCCATTTGGGCTTTCTTACTTGGACTAGCATCCTTGAGAGCATCTGCATCAAGATACAAAACAGAGCAAATATAATTCAAGTTGTACCATTAAACAAATGCATGTTTGGAAAATGAAAATGTTCCACAAGTCAATATCCAGCAAGTATGGTTTTTCTCATGATCTGCAGCGAGTCACTAGAAATTGGCAGCACAGCGGTAGAGTTGCTGCCTTACAGTAATCCTGACTACGGGTGCTGTCTGTACGGAGTTTGTACGTTTTCCCCGTGACCTGCGTGGTTTTCCCTGGGCGCTCTGGTTTCCTCCCACACCAAAGATGTACAGGTTTGTAGGTTAATTAGCTTGGTAAAATTGTAAATTGTAGCTAGTGTGTAAGTTAGTGTTAGTGTGCGGGCATCGCTGGTCAGTGTAGAGTCGGTGGGCCAAAGGGCATGTTTCTGCGCTGTATCTCTAAATTAAACTAAAATAAGTGAATAAAATGTGGCACCAGTGAGTCGTGGCTAACAGCAGGTCCAAGAACTAGACGAGATGTTTACTCCATTACCTTGCTAAAGGGAAGTTACTCAGATATGACAGCTCAGAAATTGGCCAAAACGTTGTCTATTCGACCCCTCCACGGATGCTGCCCGACCCACTCAGTGTCTCCAGCATTGTTTTTCACCCACTGATTGCACCCTACTGGTTACCTGCTTCACAGGTTGTGGACAACGTCTGTAGAGATCGGCTGACGTTTACTTTCATGTCCCTGCTCAGTAAACGGGGAGATGCCCCAATCCAGCTGGGCTCCTCCCAGCTTTGCTTTGCAGATCTCAAATCCATCTTGCTGGGGCTACTGGGGGCACTGATGGCCCGGTCATACATCTGCAAGGTAAAGACAAAAGTGCACAGGATTCTTGAAGGAACAGGTAGGTACTGTGTCCCAGTAGAGAGAGGAAGAAAAGATCAGTACAGATGAAGAAACCGGCTCCCATTCAAGCAGCTTTAGTATCAACTGGGTGACAAGATATACCCTGCCCTTATTTCCAAACCCACTGAAATGACACCAAGCCCTGTCGATAAAGATCAGATGTCCAAGGTGCTTCACAGGAAAGTTACCAAACAAAATGCAGGTGAGTTAAAAATCTAAGTTTTGGCCAAATTATTGAAAAATTAGAAAGGGAGACAAGGAAATTTAAAATAAGTAAATTTAGGGTGTGGGCACCTGAAGTTACATCTGTCAAAGGAGGGGTTAATACTGCAGATGCAGCAGAAGCAGAATTGGAAGGTCTCATAATATTCAGAGACAGGAATGATTGTAGGAAGAGAATAGGGCAATGTAAAGAAATGAGTCTAAAGACGGGTCTTGAGACGAAACATCACATATTCCTTCTGTTCAGAGATGCTGCCCGTCCCGCTGCATCACTCCAGCATTTTGTGTCTACCTTAGAGAAATTGAAGCATTGTTCGAGCAATAATTAACATGGACAGGGTCGAGGTCTGAAAGAATCATCTCATCGAATAGTGAAAGGCTTGGATAGAGTGGATGTGGAGGATGTTTCCACTAGTGGGAGAGCCTTGGGCTAGAGGTCATAGCCTCAGAATTAAAGGACGTTCCTTTCGGAAGGAGATGAGAAGGAATTTCTTTAGTCAGAGGGTAGTGAATCTGTGGAATTCTTTGCCATAGAAGCCATCAATGGATATTTTTTAAAGGAGAGATTGATAGATTCTTGTTTAGTACGGGTGCCAGGGGTTATGGGGAGAAGCCAGGAGAATGGGGTTAGGAGGGGAAATAGATCAGCCATGATAGAATGGCGAAGTAGTCTTGATGGGCCAAATGGCCTAATTCAGCTCCTATCATTTATGACCTTATGAATTAGGATGCTTTTGAGAATATTATACAAGATGCGCACCATTTTCTCATTATGGTTTAAAAATGATTTGAAAACTGAAGGCATGAAGAACAATAAAAAGTGATAACAATATTCTTACCCTCTTAACAGCCAATGTTGCAATGCCCAACACAGCAGCTCCACCGACACCCAACACCAGCCTGGCATTTGACAGGACAAAGTCGATGGCATTCCCAACCCCATTATCGCCTTTCTTGCCCTTTCCTTCTCCCATGCCGGCCATTATGAACCGAGGGCACCTAGAAAAGAAAGTGTGTTAATATTCTGTCCCTTAAAAGTGTTAAATCCATTCTCCTTCAGACAGATTGGGTGGTGCCTGATGAGGAAGAATGTTGACCAGGAAACAGAAAAACCATCGATGATAACTGGCTTCCTGAACAGGCGTGGCCTAACACATCAACTGACAACACTTAAGAATCAACATGTAGGAAGGAACTGCAGATGCTGGTTTAAACCAAAGATAGATACAAAAAGCTGGAGTAACTCAGCGGGTCAGACAGCATCTGTGGAGAAGATGGAGGTCCCCTGACTCTCAGTCTGAAGAAGGGTCTCGACACCTATTCCTTTTCTCCAGAGATGCCGTCTGACCCACTAAGTTACTGCAGCTTTTTGTGTCTAACTTGAGAATCAAGACTGTTTTCTCAGGTGGGCTCTGGGTCAATTCCTAATGTAAGCCTCAAACCGACAAGCCCAGAGCAACCAACAGAGGTATGTTAGCATATAACCCATTCTACATTTTACAGCACATTCTACTTTAATTTAAAACACCAATAATCGATGCATTATTTCCAAATAACTATTATTGCCCTCTCGTAACTATTATTAGGAGATATACTCGTATATCTAATAAAACATTAGAAACATCAAATGCCTAAAGATTATTTCAGGTTTTAAGGATCCAAACATCAAGATGCTTAGAAAATAATATTGCATAGTTAACAAAGATTTAGAAAGTGAACCATAATCATGTTCGATTAATCTCCAAAGACGTACAAGTTTGAGGGTTACTTGGCTTTGGTGAAAATTGTAAATTGTCCCCAGTGTGTAGGATTGTGATAGTTTTGTTTAGCTAAGAGATACAGCGCAGAAACAGGCCCTTCGGCCCACCGAGTCCGCACCGACCTGCGATCCCCGCACATTAACACTATCCTACACACACTTGGGACAATTTTATATTTATACCAAGCCAATTAACCTACAAACCGCTACCTCTTTGGAGTGTGGGAGGAAACCAAAGATCTCGGCGAAAACCCCCCACAGGTCATGGGGAGAACGTACAAATTCCGTGCAGACAAGCACCCATAGTCAGGATCGAACCTGAGTCTATTTTATCAACATTCAACAGTAACTCTACTGCTACCCCACCATGCCGCCGTTAGTGTACAGGGATCACTGGTCGTTGCGGACTTGGTGGGCCGAAGGGACCGTTTCTGCACTGTATCAGTAAAACTAAACCACTGAAGATATTTTGAGGATGTATCTAGAAGAGAAGATAAAATGGATGGTGTATTTGGATTTTCAGAAGGCTCTCAATAAGGTTGGAGGACCTGGAATTGGGAGCAATATACCAGAATGGAAAGAGAGAATTGCTTAACAGAGGGAAAAACAAAAGTTGGTAATACACTGGTCCTTCTCAGGGAAGCAGGCTGTGACATGGAGTACCATAGGGACTGGTTCTTGGGCCCTGATTATTCACTATCTATACCAATGATCTGGCTGAGGACACCAAAGGGAACATTTCCAAGTTTGTCCAGGACAAAAAACAAGGAGGAACTCAAAGAAGCTTCATGGGGATGTAGTCAAGCAGCCAGATGGCCTTTCTCCTACCAACATTTCTTATATTTTCCAAAATTGTGAAATAATGATGGGCATGGCAAATTATTATTCCTCCTTTAGTTGTCTGTTAGCATTGCACTCAGTACTCAACAGAAGAAACATTCAGTATGTCCAGTACTTTGCACTAATTGGTGAGGAACCACAGAAGGTCACAGTGACCTCTTGCTGAATTCTATTTGTGTGGGTTTGTTCATGTAAATCAAGATAAATCCCATTGAAAAATATTCCCTCATTGCCTTGGAGTGTAGGACACTGGGGGTATTCTTATAGAGAATAAAATCACGAGGGGCATAAAAAGGTGAATGCATACTATTTTCCCCAGGAAACGTATTGAAACGTGCAGAATAGTGAAAGGCTTGGATAGAGTGGATGTGGAGTGGATTTTTCCACTAGTGGGAGAGTCTAGGACTAGAGGTCCCAGCCTCTGAATTAAAGGATGTTCTTTTAGGAGGGTGATGAGGAGGAATTTCTTTAGTCAGAGGGAGGTGAATCGGTGGAATTCTTTGCCACATACGGCTCTGGAGGCCATGGATATTTTTAAGGTAGAGATAGATAGATTCTTGATTAATACGGGTGTCACAGGTTATGGGGAGAAGGCAGGAGAATGGGGTTCGGAGGGAGAGATAGATCAGCCATGATTAAATGGTGGAGTAGACTTGATGGGCCAAATTCTATTCCTATCACTTATGATCTTATGAAAGTGGGAATCAAAAACTGGAAAGCAAAGCAAAAACTTAAAATGGAACCAGGGGGCAATTTCACATAGAACTTAGAAGATGGTGTCATCATCGAGTACCTCCACTGCAGTCCTTTAAAATAGATGAGGGCTAATTTTTGGAAGGAGAAAATCACAATTCAGGTTGTGAAGTAACGGTGATAGTGAGCTAAAGCTGACCCAGTTTCAGAGAAGAACCACTGAAAATAGAATATCCACATAATACAAATAATCCAATCAGTAAATTACAAATAATTGAATTCCCTTTAGCACTTTAGCACAAGGAAGTGTTCAGAATGCTCTTGCAATGAAATACTATAAAATCATCCACGGCTTTTGAAGAGAGAATGAAGCATTTCTGCGGTCTAATAATTTGCCTGGGATACATGGAATGTTTACTGAGCTTACACAACAGAGGAAGGACGTACCAAGAAGTTTGAGATTTGATGTTATGTTTTAGCAGCAAATTAAACCAGGCCTCCAAGCTTGCTCTCGAGAAAATAGAGGCCCTTTTCCAGTTGTTGCGCCTTCTCTTCTTCCCCGCTGAGATGTTGGTTCTTTCTGAATTCCCGCTTGATGAACGTATAGTAGAACTCTCGGTCGGTGTATCGCAGACGGCGCCCCTCACGCAGCAGAGCGCGGTAAAGGTTCAACACAGCCACACGAGACCAGGCCGCCATGACAGGAGAATCGACCTGGAAAATCAGGGGACGCTGTCCAGTCAAAAGCTCATCTTCACCATCCCTGAGAAACCGAAAATAAAAATTGTCTGGAGGATCTGAGCTATAGGCAGAGGTTGAGTAGGTTGGGACTCCATTCCTTGGAGTGCAGGAGGATGAGGGATGATCTTATAGAGATGTACAATATCATGAGAGGAATAGATCGGGTAGACGCACAGTTTCTTACGCGGAATAGGTGAATCAAGAACCAGAGGACTTAGGTCATAAGTTTAAGGTGAAGAGGAAAAGATTTACTAGGAATCTGAGGGGTAACTTTTCACACAAAGGGTGGTGTGTGTATGGATCAAGCTGCCAAAGAAGGGAGTTGAGGCAGGGACTATCCCAACATTTAAAAAGCAGTTAGACATGTATATGGATGGGACAGGTTTGGAGAGATATGGACCAAATGCTAGCAGGTGGGTCTAGTGTAGGTGGGACATGTTGGCCGGTGTGCGCAAGTTGGGCTGAAGGGCCTGTTTCCACACTGTAATACTCTATGACTCTAATAGCAACAGATTTACAGCAGAATGTGAAGCACCGGGCATACCGGCTGCTTGTTTCTAACAGAGATCTTGTGCATCACCAATTCTGTGTTATTTCCGATGTGAAATATTGCGCATTCTGCCATTTTGAAAGACTTCCTGCCTTCTTGGCTGAAACACTCTAGTCTGGCATCCTCATGACAAAGAACCACGGATGCTAGTTTATACCAAAGATAGCCACAAAATGCTGGAGTCACTCAGCGGGTCACACAGCATCTCTGGGGAAAAGGAATAGGTAAGGTTTCGGGTCACGATCCTTCTTCACAACTATGAACCTGAACTCTGAAGGGTCCCGACCTGAAACATATCCTTTTTAGAAACATAGAAAATAGGTGCAGGAGTAGGCCATTCGGCCCTTAGAGCCTGCACCGCCATTCAATATGATCATCCAACTCAGTATCCTGTACCTGCCTTCTCTCCATACCCCCTGATCCCTTTAGCCACAAGGGCCACATCTAACTCCCTCTTAAATATAGCCAATGAACTGGCCTCAACTACCTTCTGTGGCAGAGAATTCCACAGATTCACCACTCTCTGTGTGAAAAATGTTTTTCTCATCTCGGTCCTAAAATACTTCCCCCTTATCCTTAAACTGTGACCCCGTGTTCTGGACTTCCCCAACATCGGGAACAATCTTCCTGCATCTAGCCTGTCCAACCCCTTAAGAATTGTGTACGTTTCTATAAGATCCCCCCTTTTTCTCCAAAGATGCTGCCTGTCCCTCTGAGTTTCTCCAGCATTTTGTGTCTACCTGGAGTTAAACTCTGCTCAGCTACAGGCAAACTATATTCTGCATTGTGTATCTTCCCGTTTGCACCACTGATTGTACTTGAAAAATCACTGCGCAGAGTCAACCCGCGTAAGGCTGCTGGCCCAGACAATATCCACGGTAAAGTGCTCAACGGGTGTGCAGACCAGCTGGCAGATGTTCTCAGAGTCATCTTCAATATCTCCCTGAGCAGCGCCACCATCCCAACGTGCTTCAAAATCACCACCATTGTTCCTGTGTCCAAGAAGTCACCTGTGTCCTGCCTCATCAACTACCGCCCCGTCGCACTCACCCCCACCATCATGAAGTGTTTCGAGAGGCTGGTCTTCAGACACATAAAGACCCTCCTGCCCCCCGACCTGGACCCCCTACAGTTTGCGTATCGATCCAACCGCTCCACTGATGACGCCATCACCACTGCCCTTCACCTAGCACTCACCCACCTGGTCAAAAAGGATGCTGTTCATGGACTTCAGTTCAGCATTCAATACTATCATCCCCCAGCACCTGACCAGGAAGCTGAGCCTGCCGGGCCTGAACGCCTCCCTCCACAACTGGATCCTGGACTTCCTGACAGGGAGACAGACCCCAGACAGTCCGGATCGGGTGCAACACCTCCAGCACCACCACACTGAGCACAGGGCCCCCCAGGGCTGTGTGCTCAGTCCACTGCTGTTCACACTGCTGACCCACGACTGCACAGCCTGCACAGCTCAAATCACATCAAGTTTGCCGATGACACGACCGTGGTGGGTCTCATCAACAAGAACGACGAGTCAGCATACAGAGAGGAGGTGAAACAACTGACAACTTGGTGCAAAATCAACAACCTGTCTCTGAACGTGGACAAAACTAAAGAGATGTTTGTTGACTTTAGGAGAGCACAGAGGGTCCATGCGCCACTGGACATCGACGGCTCCCCAGTGGAGATTGTGAAGAACACTAAATTCCTTGGTGTCCACTTGGCGGAGAACTTAACCTGGTCCCTCCAAACCGGCTCCGCTGTGAAGAAAGCCCAACAGCGTCTCCGCTTCCTTAGGAAGCTCCCAATCTCAGCCCCCCCCCCCCCCGATCTCAGACATCTACACCACACGCTGCATCCGCAAAGCAACCAACATTGTGGAGGACCCCACCCACCCCTCACATCAACTTTTCTCCCCCCTCCCATCTGGCAGAAGGTACCAAAGCATACGGTCCCTCACATCCAGACTGTGCAACGGCTTCTTCCCCCAGGCCATCCATCTCCTCAACGCTCAGGGACTGATCTGAATACACACCCTCCCCCATCTCTGCTGTTACATAAACTCTCCACAGCACCCTGGGCACAATATGTTTGTGTACATTGCACTCTGTTGCACTATTGTCTACTGTCCTGCATTGCTGTTTTGTACATTTTCTATTTACTTTGTTGCACTTTAGTAAGGAAGGTTTTGCACCATGTGTATAGCGTAGTATATCTATAAATGTAGCATGTTGTCCAATTGTGTTCTATGTAGCACCGAGGTTCTAGGGAGACGCTATCTCATTGCACTGTGTACTGTGTCTATGGCTGTAATGACAATAAACCCTCTTGAATCTTGAGTTTGTCTTGATTGGATTTATGTATAATAGTATCTGATTTGATTGGATAGTATGCACAAATCAATATTTTTACTGTACACGTGACATGAGCCAGTTTTATTGGTACATGTAACAATAACAACCCCAAAACCAGTACTCAACCCAAAACCAGTAATGGGCCCAATCTAGTAACAAACCAAACAATTAAAACATCTTAAACTTAGAATAACCCTAAACCAATTAAACCCAAACCAATAATAAACCAAACTCCAGGTTAACCAGGCACCGGAAGTTCGCCGGACCGGGGCTGAAGCCCCGCCCACACCAGCGCTGATTGGATCCCACCTCCCCAAGGCGCGCTCCCATTGGCCAGATCTCCTGCCAGTCATGGCTACTTTGACGTCCAGACTATCCGCGATGAGAGAGGCAGATTCCCGCCGCGGCTTCTCATGTCGGGTTGTTATAACGGCCTGAAACATCCCGGACCGACTCCGCAGAGTCGCTGCGCTGGGATTCCTCACCTTGCCCTTCACGCCGCCGCCATCGCGCTCCCGCTCCCGCTCGGCCCGGGGACGGACAACATGGCGCCCAAGCCCCAACCACGTCCGGGTCACGCCGTACGTGCTTACGTCACACGTCCCAGGCACAGGCCCTTCAGCCCAACATGCCCATGCTGACCCACATGCTGACTGACCAAGTAAGCAGAGATAGATATGTAGACCAAAGATCCTATAGCTCTAGTGTTTAAGAAGTGTAGATTGATGTTGCATGTTAACCAATCACACACAAGCCAGCATCTCTAACTCCACCCCACTGTAATACTTATACTATACTTATACTTTTTTTTTTGCACAAAGTCCGCAGGCACTGCCACTTTTCATTTCACTGCACATCCCGTATGTGTATGTGACGAATAAACTTGACTTGACTAACACTTGTTTCCAGCAAGGGCAGTTGGAGCAGCCAGGATGTACTGACAACCAATCATTCTCTTTGCTGTTAAGTGTCAGTGCTGATTAAAGATGTATTTGAATCACGTACTGAGTCTGGAGTTTGTTTACAAGAAGGAACTGCAGATTGCTGGAAAATCGAAGGTACACAAAAATGCTGGAGAAACTCAGCGGATGCAGCATCTTTTGTGGAGCGAAGGAAATGGGCAACGTTTCGGGCCGAAACCCTTCTTCAGAAGGGTTGCTGCTGCTGCTGCACCCGCTGAGTCTCTCCAGCATTTTTGTGTACCTCCTATTGCTATAGGATCTTTGATGTAGACAACAGACAGGAATTAGGTGGAAAGACTACAGAGAATATTTAAGAGGATAGAGTCATAGTCATAGTGTGGAAACAGCCCTTAGGCCCAACTTGCCCTCATCAACCAATATGCCCCATTTACACTAGTCCCACTTGCTTGCGTTTGGCCAATATCCCTCCAAACCTGTCCTATCCATGTACCAATGTCCAAATTTCTTTGAAATGTTGTGATAGTACCGCCCTCAACTCCTGAGACCCGTGTAGACTTTCCTACTGTCACAGCTTCTTAAAAAATAGTTTGGAGATAGTCCCTTCGGCCCACCGAGTCCGCACCAGCCGGCGATCACCCTGTACACTTGCATTCTTCTACAAGGGACGATTTACAATATTACCAAAGCCAATTAAACTACAAACCTGTCCGTCTTTGGAGTGTGACATAACATTCCTGGTAAGCTCGATAAGTTGGATGCACGGACGATGTTTCCTCTGATTACGTTCTAAAAACTAGAACCAGAGGCCACAGTATCAAAATAAGAGGGAGGCCATGTGTTTTGGAAAAGAGGAGAAATATCCTCAAAGGTTGACACTTTTATAGAGTTCTGCATCCCAGAGGGATGTGGAGGCACAGCCTGTCCTATCCATGCATCTACTGCACTCACAATGGAAATTGATAGATTTGTAAGAGATTAGAATCATGGAGGGATATGGGGATAGGACAGGAAAAATACAAGTGACAGAGCCAGCTCAAGGGCATGAATGGCCTTACCCCAGCTATTTCTTGCATGATGTCCTCTTGATCCTCTTTCATCTTTCTCTTCCTTCTTCTTCTTGCGTATGGCGTGCACAGCCTAAAGTTGTAGAACAACTTGTTCTATTTGATCTTACTTGATTGTGCACGCCAGGTTGATTGCATTCGTCGAAACAGGGCGGACCACGTGAAGGTTGCAATCTCCCACCCCCCTTCTCTTCCTTTCAAGTACCTATCTTTAGTCCCTTGGGATCAAGGGCTAACTTGCTTCCACTCCAGTTCTGTAGATCTTGAGATGCCGACAAGGTCAACATTGGGAACTGCATCCTCTACCAGAAGTGTGGCAGGAGGTAGGTGATGGGAGTGGCAGGGAAAGCCGTTTGAGAGGTGGAGAACTCCGCTAGGTTTCTGTATGCTGCTGACAAAGACTCACGATTCTCAACGACATCCCAAATTTTCATAAAACAATGGAAACTTAATAATGCAGAGGCTATTCAACCCATCTTTCCCCATGCAATTTGCGATTTCCAATCCAATCCCTCTTTTCAAGACCGAGTCCGTTGCCCCACAGATCAAGGCTCTTCCCGTACATATCCAAATACTGTTTGAATGTGATGGTGGAGGTGGTTGTGTTGTTTCTGCCACTCCCACCCTTTCAGGCAATGAATTCCAGAATCCATTTTTAGATTAGTTTAGAAATACAGCGCGGAAACAGGCCCTTCGGCCCACCGAGGCCGCACCAACCAGCGATCTCCGCACATTAACATAAATCTACACACACCGGGAACAATTTACACTTATACCAATAAACAACTCCAAGCCAATTAATCTACGTCTTTGGAGTGTGGGAGAAAACCAAAGATCTCAGAGAAAACACACGTGGTCACGGGGAGAACGTACATACTCCGTACAGACAGCACCCATGGTCAAGATCAAACCCGGGTCTCTGTCGCTGTATTGCAGCAACTCTACTGCTGTGCCAATAATTTGGAGGAAATTATTTTTCATTTCCACTCTAATCCTTCTCCCAGGATATTACCTGGGATCGTATAGCAATTATGAGAAACTGGATAGGTCGGGTTTTCTTTACTTCAGAGATACAGTGCTGAAACAGGCCCTTCAGCTCACCAATTCCATGCCAACCAACGATAACCCCTATCTACTAGCATCATCCTACACACTGGGGAATATTTATAATTTTCCTTCGGGCAGAGGAGGTTGATGGAGAGGAGGAAGGGACCTTGTAGAGGCGTATAAAACTATCAAGGCCTGTAGCAGAGATGTACTGTATAAAGATTTTGGTGTATGCCCCATGTTGACAATGTCCTTGGTTAAAAGATTGTAAATAGTAAATAGCCAGGACACCATGTACATTTATTGAAAGATGGTGCCATTAACCAAATAGATCCAGACAGCCAATGTAAATACAATCAATTATAGATGAGTCACTGAGGCAGAAATGTTGTAGATATTAGGCAGCACCAATCACAGGTGTCTTGTTTCAATTAACTTGAGAGTCTAGTCTATTTAGAAGAATTTTCCAATCCCCACTTGAAATGTAATCATGAGATAACCCTTCAGTGTTTGTCTGTACATTATTTGTCTTTGCATGAGACTACCTTCAGAATATTGTGACGTTGCTTTAATTGCAATAAACAAATAGATTGCTGAAGTTTATTTATGTTAACATGGATTTCCATACTAAATCATTTAAATGACAAGCCCATGCTGTTACAAGAGACAAGAGATGTTGGAATGTTGATCGAAACACAAAGTGTTGGAAGAACGTATTAGCATCAGGGGAGGGAATGGAGAGGCGACGTTTCGGGTCAAGTTTGAAGAAGGGTTCCAACCCGAAATAATAGCTATTCATTCCTTCCACAGATGCTGAGTTCCTCCAGCCTTTTCTGTTTGATCAACATTCATATGCCTATTGACAAAGTTGGTATCAGGTCTTATGTTTAGTTAGCATTTGTCTCCACATGTGATGTTCACAAAAAAACAGAAGGCAATTGCTTTGTGGTTACCAATATATATTTGTAGAAGGTACTCAAGTTATCTCCAGTCAAATAACACAGTTGGATCTTCATATATATTGCGAGCAACATTAACAAGGGACTCGCTCAGCTACCATTAAGTGGCATCTCTCCTTCACCAGAGTCCCATTATCGTGGGGTGATTTTCTTCAGGCTTCGATTGAGCTACAAAATGAAAAATAAAACGTTTGGTGAACTTTTGGTGAAAAGACAAATCTGGACAAAGTCCGTCATTCATCAGGGATAGAAATGTAGACCTCCCTCCCATGTATTAAAATTCAGATGCTACCAGTCACGCCACGGCAGCAATGACAGACAGTAGTCAAGCTCTCCACAAATAAAATCAGTGTTTTGTCATATGTACCGAAACGGAGTAATGGAATTCGTACTTGCAGCAGCACAACGGGTTTATAAGCACAATACTCAATAGATAATATGATAAACATACATAAAAAAGTCCAATAAATAAAAGAACAATAATAGTGCAAAACCATCTGGAGATACTGGTCATTTTTGCCAATAAGACGGCAAGACATAGGAGCAGGATTAGGCCATTCGGCCCATTGAATCTGCCCCACCATTCGATCATGGTTGATCTATTTCTCCCTCTCATCCCCTTCTCCTGCCTTCCCCCCCGCAACCTTTGACACCCTTAATATAACGTATTAACACTCCCAGTAATACACAGTCCACCGTAACAGCATGTGAATCTGCAGTTGGTACGTTTTTGTGTCTACTCGACTGTAACATAATGTTTATATTGCTTCAGTTTTAGGATCTGAGTGTCACAGGCAAAACATTTATTATTCAGTCTTAAGTGCTCTTGAGATGCAGGAAATAGTTTTGCTCCATTGCTTCAAGGATTGAAGCACTGAGAAGGAAGGTCGATGGTCCTTCTTTATAAAGGCAATACTCAAGCTGGAAGAATCTTCATGAAGGCAGCGAGAAAAGACCAGTTATAAGAGATGGAAATGTTAGTTACTTAGTTTTGTTTATTGTCACATGTACCGAGATACAGTGAAAAGCTTTCTGTTCAGCTCACCTCCTCAAATTTGTGAATCTGCCTGATAAAAAAGTCTCCGTATCGCCTGGCCACTTTGGTGTCTGCGATGTGGATCATATCCTGAGTGAAGGGGCAAAGACAAAGATTAAGCAAATCCAAACAGTTCCATTAGTGACCAAGGCATGGTCCAGTGTTTTACCATTCATCAGTTCAAGGGGTATACCACCTTCAACGGTATAGTTCAATACTTTACCATGTCCTGTACCTACATGGTCCAGTAGTTTACCATATTACCGGAATCTCTATCAGCAACAAATGGATATGGCGCCTTAAAATGGGCGGCACAGTGCTGCAGCGGTTGAGTTGCTGCCCTAACAGTGCCAGAGACCTGGGTTCAATCCTGACTACCTGCGCTATCTGTACGGAGTTTGTACGTTCTCCCAGTGACAGCGTGGGTTTCCTCTGGGTGCTCTGGTTCTCTCTCATACTTCAAAGTTGTGCAGGTTTGTAGGTTAATTGGCTTCGGTAAAAATCAAAAATTGTCCCTCATGTGTAGGATAAGTGTACGCTGGTCTGTGCGGATGCTGCGAGCCTGTTTCTGCACTGTATCTCTGGTCTAAAGTCTAAATCTGCCGGCAATCTAAGCATTTTAGAAAGAGACACTGGAACTACAGATGTTGGAATCTTGAGTAAAATACAAACTGCTGGAAGAACTTAGCTGGTCAGGCAGCATCTGTGAAGGAAATGGACAGGCGACATTTCGGGACTGATCTGAAAAAGGGATCCCGACCCAAAATGTCACCGGTCCATTCCCTCCACGGATGCTGCCTGACCCACCTATTTACTCCAGCACTTTATGTGCTTCACTGGGTATTTTAAAAGATGGGCTGGAAGGAGAGACAATCCTCAAAAATAAAACGTACCTTGTCGATGTAGAAGTCAACCTCTGAAGCTGACTGAAATTCACCATCGAGGGCTGAAATGCCACTGGTCCACACCAGGTTCTTCATCTTGTGCTTGAAGACTAGGAGGTTGATGCGAAACTCCTGCTCAGTCATGTCAAGAAACCCAGCCAACTTGACCACGGGCATTGTGGTGTATAACTTCAGGAAACTGCAAGAGGAGAGAAAGTGAACCATCAACCAAAAGGAATTTCCGAGGGGTAACATTTTCATACAAAGGGTGGTGGGTGCATGGAACAAGCTGCCAGAGGAGGTAGTTGAGGCTGGGACTATCGTATCGTTTTAAGAAACAATTAAACAGGTACATGGAAAGGACAGGATTGGAGGGATATGGGCAAACCACAGGCAAGTGGGACTAGTGTAGCTGTAACATTGTTGGCTGGCGTGAGCGAGTTGGGCCGAAGGACTTCTTTCCACACTGTATCTATCAATCTATGTCTCTATGAGTTGGCATATACAGAAAGGTCAGTGTGGGTCAATTGGAAACTGGGAGATCCTGTAGGCCTCGGCGAACCGAGCGCAAGTGTTCGACGGAACGGTTGCCGAGTCTACTTTTGTTCTCGCCGAAGTAGATCAAGACTCAGTTTAATCACTCATATCACACTCCCCCTCACTGTCCTATCGATACATGAATGAGGCCATTCACAGTCATTCCTGTCACACGCAGAGCTCACGTACCTACGGATGGTGGAAAGTACCGACTGCTGCTGCACCTCATCCATAAAGACCTTCAGTTGCTGCAGGAAGGGCTCCTTGTGATAGTTTGGATGCACCGAGTCGTAATTTGGTACCACGGGCGACAGGAACTTGGGGCAGGCAAAACTGAACGACTCCTCAAAGATATTCATCTCTCTGCAATGAAAGGCAGGATTACAGGAGAAAAGGTTAATATTAAAAACAAAAACTCTGGAAAAACACAGCAGCTCAGGGAGTAGCTGAAGTCTGAAGAAGGACCCTGACCCAAAACGCCACCTATCCATGTTCTCCAGGGATGCTGCCTGACCTGCTGAGTTATTCCAGCATTGTGTGTCTTTCCTCAATAAGATCTTCTGTCCCCATTATCTTCAATTCCTTCCGAGTGCTTCGGCTTCCTCCCGCATACCAAGGACGTGCAGGTTTGTAAAATTGTCTCTAGTGTGGGGGATGTGAAAGTGGGATAACAAAGATGGTTGTGATGGACTTGGTGGGTCAAAAGGGACCCGTTTCATCTGAATATCTAAGTGCACAAGGCTACTTAAACCAAACAATTCAGCAGCAGTCTCAGTGGATGCGGCAGTGTTATCCGAATGACATTCCTTGACCACCATGATTAAAGTTACCACCCAACACATTTCCCGTCTGAACGTAACACACTATTTTGTGTATATTGTGATCTCTACGCTTCTCACACATCCACTTTTCAGTAATCTGCTGTGGGTGGGAATGCCTTCCGCTTTCTTGATCAAAATAAACTCAACTACTTGTCTCTATTGAAAAAAAAATCACAAAGTGCCGGAGGGACTCAACGGTTGAGGCAGCATCGGTGGAGGGAATAGACAGGCGATGTTAAAACCGACTTTGATGGCTCTGTATCGCCTTGCACGATACGATAGAACTTAATTTTTCCCAGGAGGGAAATTGGTCTGCCAACAGCCATAAAACACAAGATACATGAAACTAAAGTGATGGGTGGAAAGGATTGGAGATGTGCAAAGATTGGGGGGAGGGGAGTCAGTCTACCCCATGACAGAAGGAATTATGTGTGACTTATTATCAAATTATGGGGCATGTTGAACACAATGTGCTGGAGGAACTCAGAGGGTCAGGCAGCGTCTGTGGTGGGAATGGACAGACAACGTTTTGGGTTGGGACCCTGATTGAGAATGATTGTAAGAGGGTGGAGAAAGCTGGAATAGAAAGGTGGGAACAGTACAAAGCCTGGCATGTGATCAGTGGATACAGGTGAGGGAGGGGGTTGACTGGCAGATGGATGGATGTAAATGACAAAGGCTAGAGATGAAAAGGAGACATAAGGGTGTCAGGTAAGGAGACGTTGCACAACTGAATTTATAGATGCTGCATGAATGCAAGTTGTAACTAAAGGATGACGGGTCGGCCAAGCGACTGCAACATGACAATGTGGAGGAGACCCACCCTTTCTGCATGCGCAGCATTTTGTCTCCGTATTTCTCTCTCAGTTGGGTGTGGATGCTCTCGTCGATCCTCATCGGGTACAATGTCAAGGCGATTGCCAGCAGACTGTGCATCTGCTCGTTCTGCTTGTTTATCTGCAAGTACATTTGGAGAAGGAGCGGGGAAGACAGAAAATAGAGTCACAGAGCGATACAGCGTGAAAACAGACCCTTCGGCCCAACTTGCCCACCATGGCCAACAGGTCCCAGCTACACTTGTCCCATCTTCCCACGTGTGGCCCATATCCCTCGAAACCCGTCCTATACATGCACCCGTTTCTTAAATGTCGGGATAGTCCCTGCCTCAACTGCCTCCTTTGGCAGCTTGTTCCATACACCCACCACCCTTTGTGTGAAAAAGTCATCCCCTCAGATAGTTTTTGATTTATTTTAAATGTTATTCCTGTTCAGTCCTACTTGCAATTATTATTCAGAAAAACCTTTAAACAAACCATAAAGAGAGATTGTTATCTCCCATTTACCCCTATCTTTCATCTCTACTGTCCCATTCCACCTTCATTCTGCCCTCCAGCTTTACACTCCCTATCTGACACCCTTTTAAATCCTTTTCATCCCTAGCCATTGTCATTTATTCCATCCATCCGTCCCCACCTCTCTTTTCCAGCTTTCCCTGCCCTATTACAATCAGCCTGAATAAGGGTCCCAACACAAAAAGGTTGTCTGTCCATGCCAATCCAGCCTCGCCACGTATACCCACTTATCACATGCCGGGCTTTGTCAAGCCAATTAACCTGCAACGCAGCAACTCTACTGCTGCACCACTGTGCCACACCTGATAATAATGCATTTATGCGCTTTGAATGTACAGGTCAGGTCGGGGGGAGCCCCCCCCGCCACGGGTACCATGTAATCCCGTGCTACCTGCTCTATGGTCGGACAGTCGGCGACTAAACCGTCTCTCCCACCTGGTTTGCCAGGTGAGGAGGGTGCTGTGGACCCCCAGCAGGACCAAAAGCAAGACCTGTCAAAGGACGGATGAGCTCCTAGTGAGCCAACGGCCATCCACAATTCAGTAGAAGTTGCGATCACTGTCGTACATAGGCACTGTGCCCGTTGATGTTTTCAACGATGATGGTGATGCTTTGAATGTACTCCAAATTAGACTAAAATCTTTCAGAGTTACAGATACAATATTTCTTTAAGAAAGAACTGCAGGTGCTGGAAAAATCAAAGATAGACAAAAATGCTGGAGAAACTCAGCGGGTGAGGCAGCATCTACGGATCGAAGGAATAGGTGATGTTGCAAGGGAATGTACCAGGTGAGGGGGTGGTTTGGGCGGGAAGGGACGAATTGACCAGGGAGATACGATATTTCTGTTCACATACACCCCACTGTATACAACACAGCAGAGCAGTGGGCAGGATTTGGTACAGTCATTAATTGTTTAACACTATCTGCAAGAGTACCAAGAAAGGAATGTCTCGGATTTGGGCCTCAATGCGAGCAAAGACCATATTGAGAGTAATATATTGGGCCTCTGTTCCCTTCCCTCTGCTGGAATTTGACTGGAATATGTGTAGTGTCAGAGAAGGAAGGATTGGTGCTTCTGATGAAACCTAGTTGTTTAGGAGAAGGTAGGTGGGTTTTGGTCAGCCGTGGAAGCATCAATTGGTGATGTGTTGAGAAAAATAAAGAATCAAAATGAAATGATACTGCAGCAAGATCTGCAAAGTCAAACCTTGGAAAATGTCAATGATCCAAAAGTTTTTCAGTTGAATCATTTAAATGCGGACAGATCAGGAGGCATTTCTTATGCGTTAAAGAAATTTTAAAGTACGTTATACGTGAACATCCCAAATACTCGCTGCAATGCTGATTGCAGAATGAGAAGTAGAGTTTCAGGTTTGTTGCCTGACCCACAGCGCATTTCTACTTTGGATCACACACGGCGCAATTGTTTACCATTTCATATTTGTAGGTTGAGCGCTGAAACATGTTCTTGGTTCTCTGAATATACAACAAAATGTTGGCAAACACACGGATCGAATCCTGATAACGTCGCATCATCAAATAGGCAAAGCCCACATAGTAATAAGTCGTGACCTGACACTCTGGCACCCTGGAGTACATACTCTGCAATGGAATCAAACAAAATTTGGGATATTATTAACACGGAATTAACGCATCTATAATTAAATGGATAAATACAAGAGAAAAGGTTTGAAATATAAATTCAGAAATTACACAAATTTAAGGGTCTGTCCCACTTATGCGACTTTTTCACCTGTCATGGGTCGGCAAACTTTTTCAACAGCTTGAAAATTCAGTGGCGACTAGAAAGACGCTACGACTCTTTGGGTGACTAGGAGACGGCTCATGACCATACAAGCGACACCTGGCGACATGTCGCGGGGTACCTGAAGCCTGTATGGCCGTGAGTAGTCGCCCAAAGAGTCGTACCTTGTTCTGGTCACTGCTGGAACTGCAACATGTTGAAAATCTTCGGAGACCTGCAACGACCTATGACGGGGGCCCGCATTCGCTGAAAATGTTGCGTAAGTGGGACAGGCCCTTAAATCATACACCTACAAAACACAGCATTAAATTTAGCTTGGAACATAGTGGGCTATCCAGCATTTTAGACATTTTAGACTTAAAGTTAGTTTACCGTTCTAAGGGAAAGATGTGCAGGTTTATCATTTATTAGATACACACAGCCAATGTGGAAAAAAAATCTCTGTGCAGCAAACAAGACTGTTTTTAATACTGCCAAAGAATTCACAGGCTCAAAGGAATAAAAGAAAAGACAACCAGGATGAAGAGCCATCAACACTTGCCTTGACTGGTGTAGATTTCCAGTTGGCGGCTAATGAAAGATTGCTTTATTGCAAAGCTTTCATTTTCTTAATCCAAGCAAGCACCTGTCAGCCAGAATCCACCTCACTCTTTTGACAATCAAGTCTGTAGGATCCCTATACATCTAGCAGCCAGGATGAATTACTATGTTGTGACAGCAATCCCTGATAAAACAGCATCAAAATAACTGTTCCACTGACTTATCTGCTACAATTATTGCAGGATTATTATGGGGTAGAAAGAGCCAGCAGTTTCCAGTAATCCTAAGACATTGTTACATGTCAGTAGGTAGCAGCACATCAGAAGTGAAATCTATAGAACAATTAAAATCTTACTCTATTTTCAGTTGGGACAAATTATCTTTCAGATTCTGCAACTGGGATAATGGTATTAATTAAAAAGTCACATCAGCAGCCATGGCGTGGGAGATTGCAACCTTCACGTGGTCCGCCCTGTTTCAACTAATGCAATCAACATGGCGAGCACAATCAAATAGAACAAGTTGTCCTACAACTTTAGGCTGTGTACACCATACGCAAGAAGAAGAAGAAGATTCGCAGCCATATAATTAGGCAAAAATGGGCTCATGTTCAGAGCTACAGAAGGCTTTGAAGTTACACTAACACAAGACTCAGAAAATACTGCATCTGAAAATGGAGAAGTGAAATCATTAATGTGTGCTCCCCTCTTCTTTTATTTCCCCTTCAGCCAATTAAATTAAAAAAACTCTTGGCTAAGTATATAAATCTGAAGTTTGGTTCATAATATTCTCAGATTCTTTGCTCGTTATCTGTGGCGCTTTCAACTTTTGTTAAGAAGCGCCAATATTGGGGATCAAGCACATAACAAACTTGACTGTGAGGCAATGGAAAGCCAATGTTAGTTCAGCGAAACTCACCTTTTTATTGAGTTCAATGTTCTCAAGCACTTTGATGGCCTGGTAGTAATCTCCAAGTAGGGAATGGAGACGCAGGAGCCCAACCAAGCTGAAATATCCCAGCATCTTGTACAGGGAGTGTCGTCCATACTCCCCGGCAACACTCTCAGGGTCTCCTGTAACCAACAGAAGGCAGATTTGTAGAAAGGAACTGCAGATGCTGGTTTAAATCGAAGATTGACACAAAAAGCTGGAGTGCCTCAACAGGACAAGCAGCATCTCTGGACAGAAGGAATGGGTGACGTTTCGGGTCGAGACCCTTCTTCACCCATTCCTTCTCGCCAGAGATGCTGCCTGTCCCGCTTATTTACTCCAGCTTTTTGTGTCTACTAATAAATGGGAGATGTTAGTAGGAAAGAGCCAATGCAAACATTCAGACCAGTTTTTATTAACTAGAATCTAAAAATCGATGACTTGGTTTAGTTTAGTTTAGTTTAGAGATACAAAGTGGAGACAGGCCCTTCGGCCCACCGAGTCTGTGCCGACCAGCGATCTTCCCCGCACACCAACTACCCTATATATATTAGGGTCAATTTTACATTTACACCAAGCCAATTAACCTACAAACCTGTACGTCTTTGGAGTGTGGGAGGAAACCCATGTAGGTCACGGGGAGAACGTACAGAATCCGTGCAAACACCCGTAATCAGGATTGAACGCAGGTCTCTGTAAGGCAGTAGCTCTACCGCTACGCCACCATGCAGCCCTTGGCCATATAGCATATAACAGTACAGCACAAAATGTATTTCACTGTGACTGGCACACGGGCAATAAAGAAATCATTGTACCATTGACGAACATGCTAATCTGCCCACATTGCCCGCGATGAACAAGATACTCTGCACATAATCCATTCCCCTCCATTCTTTGCATATCCATGTGTCTATCCAAAAGTCTCCTAAATGCCGCTGTCGCATCTGCCTCCACCACCATCTCCGGCAGCAAGTTCCAAGCACTCACCACCCACTGTGTAAAAAAACAACCTTGCTCCGCACATCTCTTTTAAACTTTGCCCCATCTCACATTAAAGCTACGCCCTCTAGTATTTGATTATAATTTATTATATACACAAAGCAAACGTGGAAAATATATTGTGCAGGAAAGAACTCCGGATGCTGATTTAAATTGAAGATAGACACACAATGTTGGAGTAACTCAGAGGGACAGGCAGCAGCTCTGGAGAGAAGGAATGGGTGACATTGCGGGTCGAGACCTTTCTTCAGACTGAGGAAAACATATTCCTATGCAGAAAACAAACATATTTTTAATATTTCTGAAGAATGCAGAGGGCCAAAGGAATAAAAGGAAGACAATCAACATCTTCACAGAATGACGAGCAGTCAACACTTGCCTCCACTGGTATAGACTTCCAGCTGGCGATTGATGTTGGATTTATCCACTAGGGAATGCAAGACATTGAGGACGCTGTGAACATTCCAGATTTTGGGATTCGACCGTAGAAAATCAATCTCCTCCTCTGTCTTCTTGGCTGTTTTGCAGCGGTACTGGCTGAAAGATTGGAACTGTGTAGAGAATCAGGGAAAAAGTTGGAATGAAACGACTTCAATGTAATGCATGTCAACCTTTAGGCCAAATCTAGTCTGGGAAAAGCAAATGGGAGACATTTCTACTTGTAATCTGCCCAGGTGCTTGGCTCCACTCTATGGGCAAACCTCTGCTTGGTTCTGCTCAAAGGCAGATTTGGATTCATCAGAATATACATAAATCAGTCCGGGTATGTGTTGCAGAGGTTAGAAGCAAGTAGGGATCAACTACACATAACTACTAGGACAAATAGGGTAACAAATCGATTTTATAACCAACCCAACTCTAACCAAACCTAATGTTATAAACTAGGCTCATAATATTCTACTTCATAACATCAGGCTCGATTAGAGGGTTTTTTTTCCAACAAAAGTGCGGGGGGGCCTGATGAAGAGGCGGGGGGGGGGGGGGGGGGGCCTGATGAAGCGGCGGGAGGGGGCCTGATGAAGCGGCGGGGGGGCCTGATGAAGCGGCGGGGGGGCCTGATGAAGCGGCGGGGGGGCCTGATGAAGCGGCGGGATGGGGCCTGATGAAGCGGCGGGATGGGGACTGATGAAGCGGCGGGATGGGGACTGATGAAGAGGCGGGGGGGGGGGGGCCTGATGAAGCGGCGGCATGGGGCCTGATGAAGTGGTGGCATGGGGCCTGATGAAGCGGCGGCGGAGCCTGATTAAGTGGCGGCGGAGGCTGATGAAGTGGCGGCAGGGCTGATAAAGCGGCGGTGGGGCATGATGAAGTGGCGGGATGGGGCTGATCAAGTGGCGGGAGGGGGCCTGATGAAGCGGCGGGAGGGGGCCTGATGAAGCGGCGGGAGGGGGCCTGATGAAGCGGCGGGATGGGGCTGATGAAGTGGCGGGATGGGGCTGATGAAGCGGCGGGAGGGGGCCTGATGAAGCGGCGGCATGGGGCCTGATGAAGCGGCGGCGGGGCCTGATGAAGCGGCGGGATGGGGCTGATGAAGTGGCGGGATGGGGCTGATGAAGTGGCGAGGGGGGGGGGGTCTGATAATGTGAATGAGCAGGTTAATAAAGTGCTGGAGAATGGCAATAGAAAACCAAAATGCATAAAGGCAACAACATAAAATACCATTGAAGACTGAACAGCTAATCTGACAATGCACAATGGTACTGAGAAATAATAAATTAAAGCAGATTTCAAAATTATCACATGAAAAAGAAAACATTTACTATTCGATTTCGAAAAAATAGATGCAGCCCCTTCCAAATTCTGATATTGTCAGGAAATGTTAGTCTTAAAAGGATGACATGATTACCCATAACAAGAGGCCAAGTGTGAGCATTCAATAATGTTTCAAGCACGCGAGCTGGTGTAACTGGATGAACTCCGACAGTAGCCGGCTCCACGAACACACAGATCTATGTGAAACAGAAAAGGGTTGATATCCAGGCAAGTTAACGTGAGGAGAAAGTCACCTGGTAAATGAACTCGTCAATGATGTCCCACAGCCACTGATTCGGGAGCTCCAGGGGAACAGGGCCATCAGCGTCTAAAGGAAGGACAAGGGATGGTTTGATTTAAAAACGACGACATACATAGAACAGTACGGCACCATGCCTGCACTGAACATGATGCCAAGTTAAACTAATCTCTTCTGCCTACACATGACCCACATCCCCCCATCCCATGCCTATCCATGTGCCATTGTAAAATCTAGAGACCTGAAAATACAAACATTCTGGTCAAATTATTATTGCCTGGAGTAGCAGCCTCAGATTTCTCATTGAGAAGGCCATGTATGAAAAAAAATATTCTCCTCACATACTCCTTGGTTGCTTGCTATTCCAGACATTTTTTGCTGAGTCTTTCAAGCATTCACGATTCCGGAAGAAGGGTCCTGACCTAAAACATCACCTATCCATGTTACCCAGAGATACTGCCTGACCCGCTGAGTTATTCCAGCACTTTGAGTATTTAAAAAAATAAAAACTGGCATCTGCAGTTCCTTGTTCATGCACAATTCCCCACAGTATTTCGACACATTTATTTTTACATATAACTGCTAACCCACAATACTTAAGCATTCTGGTTTTACTGTTCCACACACTTGGATTTTTGTATGAAGCCCAATGGCATTATCAGAACTTGTTGGCAGCAAAACCTAGAGGAAGTGGACCGATAGGAAGCTTGTGCAGAGAATAAATACTCAGTTCATTGCCACAGACTGTTTTTAAAGCAGGGATTGAAAGATTCTTGGCTAGCGAGGGCATCAAAGGTTATGGGGAGTACGTCAGGAGAATGGGGTTGAGAGGGATAAATAGGTCAGCCATGATCGAATGGCGGAGTGGACTCGATCAGCCGAATGGGCACATTTTTTAGATTTTAGAGATGCAGTGCAGAAACTGGCCCTTTGGCCTACCGAGCACTGGAAGGCAGCAACCTCACCGCAGCGCCAGTGTGCCGCTTATTCTGCTTCTATGTCTTAAGGGCCTGTCCCACTCGGCCGTCATTTGCGCGTCATGCAGATGGTGCACGAAGATTTTGTACATCACAAAATCCTGCGACGCCGCACACGTCCGCCTATGTCGTCACGCACTACGCGCGCGTAATGTGCACCATGCGCGCATCACGTGCGTGTCAAGACGCGCGCGTCGTGACGCATAAATGATGTCGCGTAAATTACGCGCAAATGACGGCCAAGTGGGACAGGCCCTTTGCAGTCTAAATGGACCCTGGGTTGAACAACCCATGCCTGGCCCACTCTATGCAGCGTAGTGAGGCTGCACATCAGAAGGGTGCACTTTTGGTTGATGTTTTGTGTTCAGACCTGGTTTGATTGCAGCTTTGAACATTCTCAGCCTCCTGTTTCTCCCCCTTTGCAACAACTAGGGTTTATTATTTTACACCGAGTATAAACTCTAATCCAGAATAACCCTTTGACCCAGCAATTCCTACAATCCACACCCTCCCTCCACCCCACCCTCACACACATCTCTGTTCCGCGAAATTATACAGTCCAAATTAATGATCTGTTCGACTGTGACATGATTAGATGTGTTAAAGTAATTGTGAAATGATGCTAATATTCACTGAGTTTCTCCCTTTCTGTGGGGAGTGGCAGGGGAACGAAAGAGAAGGGCAACAGGAATGAGGTTCAGAAGAAAGAGAACAGAATCGGTATTTTATAAGATTTCTTACTGAGAATGTAGTTGAACAGATTGCAGTAGTTGTAGTAAGATTCAAACCTCTGTTCCAGCGTTGGTCCGCCCTGGGAAGTGCAAGAAATATTTAGTAACACAGAAGCATTGTAGGCTCAATGTGTAGGAAGGAACTGCAGATGCTGGTTTAAACCGAAGATAGACACAAAATGCTGGAGTAACTCAGCGAGACGGGCAGCATCTCCGGAAAGAATGAATGGGTCTGAAGAAGGGTCTCGACGAAATGTCACCCATCCCTTCTCTCCAGAGATGCTGCCTGTCCCGCTGAGTTACTCCAGCATTTTGCCCACCTTTGTTTTAAACCAACATCTGCAGTTCTTTCCTACACAGAAACAGTCTCTTTGGCCCTCAATCAATCAGGGGGAATATTGTTAACACTGTGACTGTTAAAGTGCACTGTGCAGACATGAAGAATATTAGAACATTTAGATGCATATTAAACAGCTGCATGCATTGTTTGTCTTCAGTCATAAGTAATTGCCAGCCTCAGCCACAGAACTTTCAGGTATAGGTGTGAATACTCAGAAACATGCCTTACATTAAGGTGATCCTGGAGTTAGTGGCGACACTGGATCACTGTAAGGAGGATACCCACATTGTGCAGCTTGAAGTGTAGCTTCAACGTGCATACAGTGAATTTGCCTTGAAAATCTGCACCATGATGGACCTTGCATAACAATTATGTCACTACTGATTTCAACCAAAGGGAAGGACCTTAAAAGATGCTGCCTGACCTGCTGAGTTACTCCAGCATTTTGTGTCTATCTTTGCTGTCTGACTAAGTCTGAAGAAGGGTTCCGACCCGAAACGTCACCCATCCTTTTTCTCCAGTGATGCTGCCTGACCCACTGAGTTAATCCAGCACTTTGTGTCTAACATTGCAGGCTCCCTACTTTCTTTTTGCACTAAGATATAGTTTAGTGTACAAATTACACAGTGGCACCACAGTCTGTGTGGCAGCCTCACAGCTCCAAGGACCCACATTCATTCCTGATATTGGGTGCTGTCTGTGGGGAGTTTGCACGTTCTCCCTGTGACTGCATGGGTTTCTCCAGGTGCTCTGGTTTCCTCCCATATCCCAGAAAATGGGCTAGGTTAACAGGGTACCCTCGTTAATGGCAAATAAATTCAAGGATATAGAAGAGAGAACCGTTGGCGAGTTGTGGAGAAACAAGGCGTGGTGGACTGGGATCAAGAAGATTGCTCTCTTGTGCCGAATGGCCTCTTTCATTATATGAGCAAGATAAAATTGTACAGAAGCTTAAAATCCCTTCAAAACTTAACTCCCTGTGGTAAATCTTCAACAAACTAACACTTAATAGTCACACTGTGCTGTGGACTTTCCAAAGATTATCAAGCCAGCCTGCAGTTTTCGCATCAAGCTCTCTGATCTTTCCATGCGTCTACCATTAAGCATTAAGACTGCAGATGTTACTGAGAGATTGCAATCAGAAATGCAAGCCAGAATTGAAAATAAAATTCTCCAAATAAGCCTGAAATGGCACATTCTGTAGAGTAAATAAATCAAAGGAAAGGTCCCGACCCGAAACGTCACCTATCCATGTTCTCCAGAGATGCTGTCTGACCCACTGAGCTACTCCAGCACTTTGTGTCTTTGTTTGGTAAACCAGCATCTGCAATTCCTTGTTTCTCCAAATAAATGATACTATTGGGTACACGATCACAAGATCCAATTTTGATTTTTATAGGCCAGGCTGTGTTCAGCTGATTAAAGTGTTATGAAGCTAAACATGTCTGTGTGATTTCACACAGAGATTATCATAAGAAAGAACAAATTATTAGAAATAACAGTCTGTATTTTTATATTAATTATTGAGCACAAATAAGAAACTATAAATAATATCTCTGCATTTACACAAGTATTTAAAAATGCAAAATGGTATGTCTAAGAAACTTAAGTTACTTACGCTAACTTTAGCATAAATGTGCCTGTAGTAGAGCTCCTTGTAAAGAATAAGGAAGACAGCATCTGGAACAGACAATTAAGCAGATAAGTACAGTTTAATGAATCTCAGCTATTACTTCTATCAATAGAGGTGGTGAATTAAACAGTATTAGGATTTGAGTCAGGGGCTCAGGAGGAGAAAAGGAAAGGGACATTTTTTTCACACTCAGTTGCAGACAATCATGCAAGTGAAAAGGATCTCATGCACTGACTTTAGAGATACAGCGCAGAAACAAGCCCTTCGGCCCTCCGAGTCTGCGCCGACCAGCGCACTAGGGACAATTTACAATTTTACTGAAGCCAATTAACCTACAAACCTACACGTCTTTGAAGTGTGAAGGAAACCGGAGCAGCCGGAGAAAACCCACACGGTCGCAGGGAAAACGTTCAGGCTCCTTACAGACAGCACCCATGGTCAGGCTCGAAACTGGGTCTCTGGAGCTTTAAGACACCAGCTCCTCCATTGTGCCGCTTTGTGCCTGGAATCTGTTCCTATTCCATTTATACGGAGCCCCTAATATCGAGTTTTGAGAATTCTACAAAGTTCCCATGACACCAACCAGAGTAAAAGCAAAGAAAATGTGTGTATTGAATAGTTTTTATATATTTGTCTTATTTTGCAGCTAGGACATAAATTGTGCAGGGTTAGACTCTGTTAACAAGGAATATCAATTTGAAAACTGAAAATTGTACCGTTCCGACATATGGAGGCAATTGTTTCTGCTTCTGGCCAGGGTGAGTTTTTGAAGAACCTCTCTGTCAGTTTGTTCCAGCTGAGATAATAGAATAAACAAGGGAAATTAATCAGCATTAAAAATATTTTCCTTGAACAAAATTAATCAAAAATATTAACTGTCTCTTCCTCCACAGGTCAGGTTTACCGACATATTGTGTTTCTAATTCAGAGTTTAAAGATATTGCCAAATGCTATAGTGATCTTTATACTCCAGCCATGATGGCCAAGAAAATATGAAGCATCTTTCTGATTGTAATGAGGTCTTGCAGAATGATCAACTTTTCAAAAAGCTCCTTTATCCCCCTCCCCCCCCCAATAACTATAAAAAATGTATTAATACGCCCAATAGTTCCAGGAGATATGTCTGCTTGTTGGAATATGGAACTTACTCCAGAAGTAGTTTCCTTAACCATTTAAGGTGAAACTTGGTTAACATGAAGAAAGGAATGGAGAGTCGTAGCCCTTTTGGCCCAACTTGCCCACGCTGACCAACAAACATGCCCCATCTACACTGGTCCCACCTGCCTGCGTTTGGCAAGCATCCTTCTAAACCTATCCAATCCATGTACCTGTCCAAATGTCTAAAATAAATGATGATATAATGAAATAAAGAGGGACAGAGAACATTCACACGGAACAGAAACACAAAGACCAGCTGAGCCGAATAGCTTGTTTTGCTATTCGCACATCATGCAGTGGGCAAACAAGCCCTTCGGTCCAACTTGCCCACACCAATCAACATGTCCCTTCTACACTACCCTCACCTGCCTCATTTGGTCTATATCCCTCCAAACCTGTCCTATCCATTTCTGGATTGAATCTCACTGGATGGTCTTAACACTTGCTGACAGAACTATATTTCAAAAAATACTGCAAACTGATCTTCTGCATTTACTAACAAACAAATATGTAACTGCATATTTTATTACTCGTACCTGTTTTCATAGATATCCTGAATCTCATAGAGCTTCTGTTCAATCAGATCACTGGACACACGGTTGGACTGCAGCTCATACACCTTCTGTTCAATCAGGTCAGTCACGGTCTTGTGGAAGTATTGGATGAAATTTTTTATTACTTCTGGGATCACGTGGTAAGTTTGCTGTTCATACTGTCGCTCAAAAGCAAGGTCCTGCTTGGGATCCCCTGAGAACACATGAAAAGCACTTTCAAAATACTGGCAAGTTAACTAGTTGAGGTCTGTTGTACAGGACCTTCACACTTTAGAGATACAGAGCGGAAACAGGTCCTCCGGCCCACTGAGTCCGTGCCAACCACCGATCAGCCCTCACACCAGCACTAGGGACAATTTATAAAATCCAATTAACCTACAAACCTCTACGCTTTTGGAGTGTGGAAGGAAATTGGAGCACCCAGAGAAAATCCACGCGGTCACAGGGAGAACGTGCAAACTCGGTACAGACAGCACCCGTCGTCAGGATCGAACCAGCTCCTTAGCACTGTGAGGCAGCAACTCTGCCGCTGCGTCACAGTGCCTCCCAAACCTGACACTCATGGTTGCAGTAAAGTATGCAACTGAAATCTCTTCTTCTAGTCCCAGAACTGTGCTGATTACAACAGCAGCATGTGACCGATTTCCCACAAAATGGCAGGAAGAGTTTTAGGCCAAGCCTGAGTGAGAGGGGCAGAGAGATCAGATGAGGGCACAAGGTTGACAAAAGTACTGGGGAACCTCAGCGGGTGCATCAGCATCTATGGGGCGAAGGAAATAGGCAATATTTCGGACCGAAACCATGAGGGCACAAGTTTTCTGAAGAGCTTTTCCATCAGGCTTCGTGGGCTGCTTAGCCCATTCATTAATTGCCTCTATTATGGATCTGCTGCCGTTGTTGCTCTCACAGCCCACTTAGTGGATGGATCAGGTTCAGGCAGGTCTCCCAGAATATTTAACCAAATGAGGCATGAGCTTCCATTCACCTACAGGCAAACTATCCTCAACACTCCCCTTTAAGAGTGGAGAACGAATATCTACACTTATGGTCAACCTCAGCCACATCACTAAGGTTTGTTTCTGTGCAACTACTTTTTGCAGCACAAATTAGCATATGTTTGGATCACTGTACGGTTGGGAAAAGACCTATATAAATAAGGATTTACCAGTATGAAGGTCGTATTCAGCATTGTAGGCGTATGGATCGTACTATGAACAAAAGTGAAAACAACATCAGCAGTGTGAACTTGAAAATATGAATAGGTGTGCATACAACATTCAGATATTTTTTGTTTTCATAAGTTCGAGGAGCAGAATTAGGCCATTTGGCCCATCAAATCGACGCCGCCATTCAATCATGGCTGATCTATATTTCCCTCTCAACCCCTCAATCTCCTGTCTTTGCCCCATAACCCGACATCCTTACTAATTAATTTTAGTTTTCGTTTTAGAGATTCAGCATGGAAACAGGCCCTTCGGCCCAGAGTCCATGCCGACCAACGATTACCTTTACACTAGTTCTGTTATCCCAGTTTTGCATCTTACACATTGGGGACAACTTACAGAAGCCAATTAACCGACAAACCTGCATGTTTTTGGAATGTGGGAGGAAACCAGAGCAGCTGGAGAAAACCCACGCGGTCACGGATCGAATGTACAAACTCCGTAGGCAGGTTCGAACCCAGGTATCTGGAGTTGGAAGGCAGCAACTCTACCAACTGCGCCACTGTGCCGTCCAAGTTATGCACACACAAAAATCTGTAAAATAATTCACTCATCAACCATTTCCTAACCAACAAAATATTAAGAGATATAATAAATAACAGTATCCTCAGCAACAAGATATGACAATGCAGAATTGTGCAAATAAGTACCCTTCAAAATAAATGTTATATTTTGAAGGAACTTGCAGTAAGTAGCAGGATAGTTTGGCTGTGAATGTACCAATCTTTGGCTAGCTTTCATTACATCGTATAACATTCAGGTTTTGGATGGTAAGCAGCACATAATATTTGCACTGTATTTCTTTTCATAATTCTTTCTGATGTTCAAAGATATTACTGTCATTGTTACTGAGCAGAAACTTGGCGTGCCACAATCATACGACTGTAACGGGTGGGTGAAATAAAATCAGAAAAATGGTCTCCACACATTTGAACTCACATTATAACTACACAAGTTTTAACTCAATTTTGTTTTTACACAGAGACTGGTGGGTGGCTGCAATGAGCTGCCAGGGAGGTGGTGGAGGCAAATATGACAGTGTATTTTAAGAGACTTTTAGATGGGCAAATGGATATGCAGGGAATGGAGAAATGTGGATTGTGTGCAGGCAAGTAAGAGTTGGTCGTGGCATTATGTTCAGCACATACATTGTGGGCCGAAAGGCCTGTTCCTGTGCTGTACCTTTCTATAAAGAAGACAGACACAAAGAGCTGGAGTAATTCAGCAGGTCAGGCAGCATCTCTGGAGAAAAGGAATAGGTGACGTTTCGGGTCGAGACCCTTCTTCAGACCTTCCACTCCAGCTTTTTGTGCCTGTCTTCAGTTCAAACCAGCATCTGCAGTTCCTCCTTACAATGTGTCTCTGATAGAACAATGAAATTCTTACGTAGCAGCACAACAGAATATGTTAACATAGAGCGTAAGAAGGAACTGCAGACGCTGGTTTAAACTGAAGATAGACACAAAATGTCTCAACCCGAAACGTCCCCATTCCTTCTCTCCAGAGATGTTGCCCGTTCCGCTGAATTACTCCAGCTTTTTGTGTCTATCTTCGATGTAAACAACAAATGAGAAAAAAAGTTCAGTGTGTATGTGTAGACACACACATACATGTACACACGCGTGCACACACATATATACACACATATAGACAAAAATGCTGGAGAAACTCAGTGGGTGCAGCAGCATCTATGGAACAAAGGAAATAGGCAATGTTTTGGGCCGAAACCCTTCTTCAGACACACATATATACACTCACACATGTGTATATATACATATATATATACACATACATATATATACATATATATACACATACATATATATACATATATATACACATACATACATATATATATATATATATATATATATATATATACACACACATACATATACATATATACATATATATACACATACATATATATATATATGCATACATATATATACACACATACATATACATATATACATATATATACACATACATATATATATATATATATGCATACATATATATACACACATACATATATATCATACATATACACACACACACACATATATATATATATACACACACATATATACACACACACATACCATAAGCAAGTGATCAAAAGCTGGAATATGCATATATATATTATATATATATATACACACACACACACACATATATATATATATATATATATATATATATATATATATATGTGTGTGTGTGTGCGTGTAAATATATATATTTACACACACATATATACACACATACATACATGTTCCATAAGCAAGTGATCAAAAGCTGGAATATGTGTATATGCATATATATATATATATATATATATATATATATATATATACACACATATATATATAGACACATACATACATGTTCCATAAGCAAGTGATCAAAAGCTGGAAAAACCATCACACAATAAATCACAATGTGAAGGAGCGCTATTATTTTGGTCCATTTATAATTTACTTTACAAGGAGGGCCACAAATACAGGAGTTTGTCCGCGCTCCCTCCTAGGCCTCGGGCTCTCTCTCTCTGTGTGGAGTCAGGGCGAGGGTTTGGGGGGGGAAAGACAACCAAAGCTCCCGAATATGCGCCACATATTCACGCTACGCGAGTATGCGTCCATAAAGCTCGTTACCTGCCCACCTTTCTCCTCTGTTCTTTAATTTCTCTCGGTCTAAATTTTCCGCAGAAACACGCGATGAACAACCAACCGGCAACTTGGGTTCTTCACCGAAAGGGTTCCCTCCCCGCCGCGGCTGCAACACCACAGAATAGTTCCGCTCCTTGAAAACAGAAGGGATCAAAACAAAAGGTCTGAAGAAGGGTCTCGACCCGAAATATCACCTATTCCTTTTCTCCAAAGATACTGCCCGACCGGCTGAGTTACTCCAGCTTTTTGTGTCTCTTTGTACTGTTTGAAAACTTCTGATTACAGCAACAGAAGTCTCTGGGGACTCAATTGGGCTCTTATTCTTACTGTGAAGACTATTCAAAATAGTGCTCTCTCCTTCATATCCATACTTGGGTAGTTATTTTTCCTATTTTTGACATTTTACCAGTTGTAAAAGCTCAAATGGCACTATTACTAAGAACTTTAAGCGTCATCTCAGTTCAGCCATGAATGGTTGTGCAGGCTCGAAGGGCCGAATGACCTACTCCTGCACCTATTTTCTATCTTCTATCTTTCTATATTGCTCAAAATCCCTCAACCAAAAAAAAGGCACTGTAAAAAGACATAGAAATTGCATTGTGTAGATTGACGGCTGTGCTTTCTGTAATGGTGATTTGTATATTTGGTATTTATTGCAGCAAAAAAACAGAAAATGCTGAAAATACTAGGAAAGTCACGGTGCATTAATGGGAAGAGAAACAGTTAACATTTCTCGTCTAAAGCCCTTCATCAGAATGTCTAAGGTCTGAAACGTTAACTCTATTCCTCTTGCCACAGATGCAGTCTGACCTGCTTTTTTGGTATTTTCTGTTTTTATTTTATATTTAGTTTTTTTTACATTTTCATTTATTACAAAATATTTGGATCACTGTAGGGTTGGGAAAAGACCTATATAAAAGTATTTCTCCCTAAATTTTTGAACTGCTCGAGGAAATTAAATTTTTATGGATAATGCTCAAATTCGAATAAAATTTCAAATATTAAATTATCTTATGTATTTAACTACAGTTTTGAGTTATATTGCAACATGTGCTCAAAAAATGCAGCAGGCCAGGCAGCAGCTATGGAGAGAAACAGAGCTGACATTTCAGCAGAACTGGCTTGTTCTGTCACGAACTGGAAAGGCTGGTTATCTGAAATTGTTGAATCCATTGCTGGGGCCAGGAGTCTGCAATATGCCTTGTCTAATATACGAATAATCTAACTAGGTTATAACAGGAAGCAAACATTATTTGACTGGTCTACAAGATGAATCTAGGTGTAAACCAGCATCGCCAGGGGAGGGATGGAGAGGGAAACCGAGGGTCACTTGAAGTTAGAGAAGTCAGTGTAAGCTGCCAAAGCAAAATACAAGGTGCTGCTCCTCCAATTTGATGACAATTTTCTGTCAGTGGAGGAAACCCAGGACAGAAAGGACCGTGTGGGAATGGGAGAGGGGGGATATAAAGTATTTAGCAACCGAGAGATCAGGTTGGTTTAGGTGGACTAAGCGGCATCTGCAGGTCCTTCCTAATCAACAATATGTGTATATATGTATGTATATGTGGGTATGTGAAAATATACATTGAACTTTTTTTTCTTGTTTATTGCAGTGTACTATGTTTACATATTCTGTTGTGCTACTGCAAGTAAGAATTTTGTTGTTTTATCTGGAACATATGACAATAAAACATTCTTGACTCTTGAATTGGACACACAACTGTGAGGCCACACTTGGAGTATCGTGTGCAGTTTTGGTCTCGTAATTTGAAGGACATTCTTCCTATTGAGGGAGATTAATTCTCAGGATGGTGGGACTGTCATATGATGAAAGAATGGAGCGGCTGGGCTTGTATTTGCTGGAATTTAGAAAGATGAGAGGGGATCATATAGAAACATATATAAATAAGGGATTGGACATGCTAGATGCAGGGAACATGTTCCTGATTTCGGGGGAGTCCAGAACCAGGGACAGTTTAAGAATAAGGGCTAGGTCATTTAGAAATGCGATGAAAAACTTTTTCACCCAGAGAGTTGTGAATCTGTGGAATTCTCTACCTCAGAAGACAGTGGAGGCCAATTCACTTGATGCATTCAAGAGTTAGATAGAGCTCTTGGGGCTAGAGGAATCAAGGATATGAGGAGAAGGCAGGAACGGGGTACTGATTATAGATGATCGGCCATGATCACATAGAATGGCGGTGCTGACTCAAAGGGCCGAATGGCACACTCCTGCACCTATTGTCTATGTAACTGTAATAACAAAAATCTATTATAAAAAAGGACACACTGTTTTTGGTAATTAGGACAGAGATGGCATATATCTGGATCTGGATGTAATACGCTGAAAAGCTCTAGGTAGAGAGAGCATCACTCAGCACTATGATGGTGGTGGATGTGCTAGTTGAGATGGAGATGCTTTTAGGAGATGCATCTTTGTATGTGTTGATGTTTTTGGAGATCTTTGATGCTGGCTGGTAGGGTATTCCAATCCCCTGCTGGCTTGACGAAAAACGAGTTAAAGAGTGCTCACATCAGTATTATGTCCTGTGATGCTTCAAATGTATATACCAGACGCCAGTGTATATACTTATATAATGGTAAATGGACATGCTGATCTGTTTTGTAGTCAATGCCTACTCTGTTCTGTTGTGCTAAAGCAGAGCAAGAATTTCACTGTCCTATCAGGGACACGTAGAAAATAGGTGCAGGAGTAGGCCATTCGGCCCTTAGAGCCTGCACCGCATTTCAATAAGATCATGGCTGATCATCCAACTCAGTATCCTGTACCTGCCTTCTCTCCATACCCCCTGATCCCTTTAGCCACAAGGGCCACATCTAACTCCCTCTTAAATATAGCCAATGAACTGGCCTCAACTACCTTCTGTGGCAGAGAATTCCACAGATTCACCACTCCCTGTGTGAAAAATGTTTTTCTCATCTCGGTCCTAAAAGACTTTCCCCTTATCCTTAAACTGTGACCCCTTGTTCTGGACTTCCCAAAACATCGGGAACAATCTTCCTGCATCTAGCCTGTCCATCCCCTTAAGGTCTGAAGAAGGCGACGTTTCGGGCCGAAACCGTCGCCTATCTCCTTCGCTCCATAGATGCTGCTGCACCCGCTGAGTTTCTCCAGCATTTTGTGTGTACCCTTAAGGATTTTCAGAATCAGAATGCCTTTTCATGCGTATGTTAGCTATTGCAAGCTGATGGTCAGATCCAATGTCAGCGCTTCTGAATCAGAATGCCTTTTCATGCGTATATTAGCTATTGCAAGCTGATGGTCAGATCCAATGTCAGCGCTTCTGAATCAGAATCAGAATCAGAATGCCTTTTATTGTCACTATACACATGTACAATGAGATTAAAAGCTGCTCCTACTCAGTGCAAAACAAAACAAAAAAGGGGGGGGGGATAAGGTGCACAGTTTCTGCAGCGCTATATACATATCTATAAAAAGACAATGGATAAATAGAATGGATAAATAGGATTCCTATATCCAGTATGGGTTATTGCACATATTGGAAATTACAGTTACAGTACATTTTGTCAGTTTCTATAAGATCCCCCCCCCTCAATCTTCTGAATTCTAGCGACACATGATAATAAACTCTCTTGAATGTGTATGAAGATGGGTCTAGGTTCAAATTACAGACATTAGAGAGAGAGAATAAAGATATTTCCAGCCCGGACACAGAAGCTGCTGGACCCGGGCGTGGTCCCGCCCAAAGCCAGTGGTTACCGGGCGGCGAGTGAGTCTGTCAGAGAGCCGAGGCCTGAGGGAGGGCCCGGAGCTGGAGCCAGCGGCCACTCGGCCCCTCAGTGGCCGGGCAGCGGTCACCGCTCACCTCATCCCCTAATGGCCACCGCTTCGGACGGCCTGATGTCCGAGCAGTCGAGCTCCGAGGGCGAGTACGCGGGGCCGGAGCCGCGGGGGCTGCAAGGGGCGACGGCGGGGGCGGCCAGGCTGGACCACGGCGCCCAGGCCCAGGCCCAGCTCCAGCGGCTGTGGCAGCGGCAGGACGAGCAGCAGCAAGCGGGCGGCAAGATGGCAGTCAGCCGCCTGAAGCGGCATCGCAGGGGCTGCCCGCTGGGCAAAGAGGCGCACGGTGAGGGCAGGGGTAGGGGGACAATGAGGGGGGTGAGGGGAGGGAATTAATGGGGAAGGGAGAGAGTGAATGAATGGGAGTGTAGGGGGAGGGGGGGGGAACAGGGAGGGAGGGAGAGGGGGTAGAGGGAAGAGTGGGAATTGAGGGTGAGAGTGGCCACGGGCAGGGAGGGAGAGGGTTCAGGGAGTACACAGAGAGAGGGGGGGTATTGGGGAGGGGGAGAGGGGCGTAACGGGGAGAGAGAGAGGGGTATCGGGGAGGGGGGTATGGGGGAGAGAGGAGGGTATCGGGGAGAGAGGGGGGTATCGGGGAGAGAGGGGGGTATGGGAGCGGGAGGGGGGTATGGGGGTGGGAGGGGGGTATGGGGAGAGAGTGGGGTATCTGGAAGAGAGTGGGGTATCTGGAAGAGAGTGGGGTATCGGGGAGAGAGGAGGGTATGGGGGAGAGAGGGGGGTATGGGAGGGGGGTATGGGGGCGGGAGGGGGGTATGGGGAGAGAGTGGGGTATCTGGAAGAGAGTGGGGTATCTGGAAGAGAGTGGGGTATCGGGGAGAGAGGAGGGTATGGGGGAGAGAGTGGGGTATCGGGGAGAGAGTGGGGTATCTGGAAGAGAGTGGGGTATCGGGGTGGGAGGGAGAGGTATCGGGGAGAGAGGGGGATATCGGGGAGAGAGTGGGATATCGGGGAGAGAGGGGGGTGTGGGGGAGAGAGTGGGGTATCGGGGAGAGCGGGGGTATCGGGGGGGAGGGGGTGCAGGTATGGACCTCGCCAGAGATGCTGCCTGATCCGCTGAATTACTCTCTGATACCTTAATTAACTTGCTTACCCATTAGGTAAAATCCATAATCAGTGGTTTTACAGCTGAATTTTACACATGGACTTGTGTCAATTCAATAGAATTTCACAGAATTCAATAGAATTATTCCACAGCTTGATGTGGAACCTTATGTTTGAAACTATTTAATCCAATTTAAATGTCATTTAATTAGCTAAACGGGAGCAGTGTTGGTGTCCCGAGAGTTCTGTGGGTGCTGACGGCCACCTGTCAGCAGCCACAGCAGGGCTTACCAGCGAGGCTTATCTAGCAGGACATGTTCTCGTGTTCTACAAATGATTCTGTTTATTTTGCAGCACAGAAACGTTTACGAGAAGCGGCAAATGCAAACGAGGTTGAGACCGGTATGTTTGGGTTGGTTTTTGGGTGTTTGCCATTGTACTGGGATTGCATGCCTCTTGCATTGTGATGTGTTGGGCTGGCTGACATGGTAGTTAGTCTTGCACAGTATAACTTATAGTCACCAAAAAACAAGCTCCCTGATGATTTAAAAAAAAACCCATATAGGCAATAGACAATAGATGCAGGAGTAGGCCATTTGCCCCTTTGAGCCAGCACTACCATTCAATGTGATCATGGCTGATCATCCCCAATCAGTACCCCGTTCCTACCTATTCCCCATAACCCCTGACTCCGCTATTTTTAAGAGCCCTATCTAGCTCTCTCTTGAAAGCATCCAGAGAATCTGCCTCCACCGCCCTCTGAGGCAGAGAATTCCACAGACTCACCACTCTTCCGTGGGGAAAAAGTGTTTCCTCGTCTCCATTCTAAATGGCTTGCCCCTTATTCTTAAACTGTGGCCCCTGGCTCTGCACTCCCCCAACATCGGGAACATGTTTCCTGCCTCTAGCGTGTCCAAACCCTTAACAATCATATGTTTCAATGAGATAACCCCTCATCCTTCTAAACTCCAGAGTGTACAAGCCCAGCTGCTCCATTCTCTCAGCATATGACAGTCCCGCCATCCCTGTGTGTGTGTGTGTGTATATATAACCTTGTGTGTATATTATATATATATTTGTTATTTTCTCCGTAAACATGTAAGTAGCCTCCTTATTTTTTCTACCTTTCCTCCGTGCTATACTTCATCGGTAGCATTAGAACCTCTTCTGAAATTGCCTCCTACGGTTTATGTGCAAAACAATATTTTGTCCACATAATGTAATTCTTCATCTCAGTTGTAGCCCAAAATTATGAAGATGAATTAGAGTTAAATACGACTGCTGAATGCTTACCGTCTGTTTTTTCGTGTTATTATAAAGTAACTTTTTCTGTCTTGTTTAGTGAGTCAGTTACTTGAAGTTGGCACTGATCCATGTGTAGCGGATGACAAAGGCAGGACTGCCCTTCATTTTGCATCTTGTAACGGAAACAGTTCAGTTGGTGAGTGGTGTATTTTTGATGGAGAACCCCCCCCCTCCCCCCCCCCCACATTCTGATTTTAAACTGAATCCTCTCATCTCTTTGCATTGTCCGTTAGATCTAACGTCACAAAACATTGCTTAGACCATAATTGGATTTTTCAAGATACAGCATAGAAACAGGCCATTCGAATCACCGAGTTCACGCTGACCATCGATCACCCGTTCACATTAGTTCAATGTTATCCTGCTTTCGCGTCCACTCCCTACACACCAGGGCAAATTTACAGAGGGCCAATTCACCTACAGACGTCTTTGGGATGTGGGGGAGAAACCTGAGAACCTGGAATAATCACACGCAGTCATAGGGAGAACGTGCAAACTCCACACACACACACAGTGCACCTTGGGTCAGGATTGAACCCTGGTGAGGCAGCAGCTCTATCAACTGTGCCACTATGCTGCCTGTTGCCTGGATTGGAGGGCTTTGGTTATGGATAGAAGTTGGAAAGGTGAAGAAGGCTGAGGGGTGGTATGAAGAGGATATATGAGAGGATGGGGATTTAAGGGAACATTTTTTATCAAACAGTGGTTGATGTGTGGTGGAATCAGACACAATTGACACATTTCAAATATGTTTAGATAGGCACTAACTAAGCAAGGTTCAGCAGCTAACAGACCGAGTGCAGGGAAATGGGATTAGTGTAGATGGGCAAAAAAGTTAGGCATGGATATGTTGGGCTGACGGGCTCATTTATGTGCTGTACAATTCTATGATTCTAAAGGCTGATCAGTCTTCTCACTGCTTTGTGGTTGTAATGCACAAAAAAACAAAAGACACACTTGATCTTGTAAAAGCAACAGCTTTACACCAGTTTTCCCCGCTGTCAATAATTAATCAGGAGCAGGTTGATCAGACGAAATGCAAATTGGGTGGAACATTGGGGCCGCACAGGATCGGCAAGTTGTTGGTGTTGGTCTGGTTTTGATCATGGGCCGGTGGTGCTGGATCACACCGATTTACCGTCCAGGTGCTGACTGGATACACTTGACATGAGGCAATCACCATAACTCAGGGAAAGACAGTAAATTGAGACACATGGAACTGCTGATGCTGGAATCTTGAAGAAAATGCAAAGTGCTGGAGGAATGTAGCGGGTCAAGCAGCATCCGTGGCTGTTATCAGGCAACTGAACCATTCTACCACAACTTGAAAGCAGTCCTGAACTACCATCTACCTCATTGCCGTTGGTCTGGGTTTGGTCGTGGTGCAGGATCACTCCTGATGCCATCCCTTTGATCAGACTTCACTGGCTTTATCTTGCACTAAACATTATTCACATTATTCCCTTTATCGTGCATCTGCACACTGTGGCTCGATTGAAATCGTTTATTGATTTTCTGCTGACTGGTTAGCACGTGACAAAAAGCTTTTCACTGTAACTACACTGTACACGTGACACTAAACTGAACTGTGGCGGGAATTGACAGGGTCCGGATCATGAAACATCACCTTTCTATTCCTTCCACAGATGCTGCCGGACCAGCTGAGTTCCACCAGAACTTTGTGGAGTGCGAGTGACAACTGGATATATTTCAGCTGGTCAGACTCGACCCGAAACGTCGCCTATCTCCTTCGCTCCTTAGATGCTGCTGCGCCCGCTGAGTTTCTCCAGCTTTTTGTGTAACCCTCGATTCTCCAGCATCTGCAGTTCCTTCTTTAACAGCAGACACAAAGTGCTGGAGTAACTCAGTGGGTCAGGCAGCATCATTGGAGAAAAAGGATGGGTGACGTTTCGGGTCGGAACTCTTCCTCAGACTTAGTCAGACAGCAAAGATAGATACAAAATGCTAGAGTAACCCAGCAGGTCAGGCAGCATCTTTTAAGGTCCTTGAAATCAATAATGACATAATTGTTACGCAAGGTCCATCATAGTGCAGATTTTCAAGGGAAATTTACAGTATGTACGTTGAAGCCACACGTCAAATTGCACAATGTGGGTATCCTGACAGCGATCCAGTTTAGTAAGACAGCAGGGTTACACAAAAAGCTGGAGAAACTCAGCGGGTGCAGCAGCATCTAAGGAGCGAAGGAGATAGGCGACGTTTCGGGTCGAGACCCTGGAGACAGAATCACACTTTGACCAATAGAATTTCATGCAGAACCGGAATGGACCTCTTGAACAGTTCCATCTTTTTGGAACTACTTTTGAAATGGAAAAAAAAAAGCTGCCGAACTGTCCGAGGACATAATTCATAGATATCTACAGAAGCAACATCTGAAACGACTGTCTGTTGTTTGAAGTGTATTCAGACTTCACCTATCAGAATTTCAGTTTAGTTTAGTCTAGAGATACAGCACGGAAACAGGCCCTTTAGCCCAGCGGGTCCGCGCCGACCAGCGAGCCCCGCACACTAACACTATCCTACACCCACCAGGGACAATTTTTACATTTACCAAGCCACTTAACCTACAAACCTGTACGTTTTTGGAGTGTGGGAGGAAACCAATGATCTCTGAGAAAACCTATGCAGATACAGGGAGAACATACAAACTTTGTACAGACAGCACCCACGGTCAGGATCGAACCAGGGTCTCCGGATTTGGAGCGCTGCATTCGCTCTAAGGCAGCAACTCGACCGCTGAAGCTGAACAATTTTGTTTTTAGAAATTGTATAGTTCATTTAATTCCTTATCTACATGTCCTCTCATAATTTTAAATTTTACATATTGCTTTGTGTCGAATTTGCTCTGTAAAAGTTTAAAAAAATTAAAAGGGACATAGGGTGAATGCAGACAATCTTTTCCCCAGAGTCGGTGAATCAAGAACTAGAGGGTATGGGCTTCAGGTGAGAGGGAAAAGATATAACACATACTGAGGGGAATTTTTTTCAGGCAGAGGTTGATATGTATATGAAACAAGCCGCCCAATGGAAGTTGTTAAGGCAAGCACTGGAACATTTAAGGCAGATACATAGATAGGAAAGGTTAAGAGGGGTATGGGTCAAATGTAGGCTAATGAGGCTAGATTAGATGGACAATTTGGGTCAGTATGAATGAGTTGGGCCGAAGGGCCTGTACTTCTGTGCTATGTGACTCTGATTTATCGAAGTGGCACGAGGGGTTTAATGGGCTCATGTTCAGTTTCTTGTGTTAGTTAGAAAGACCTCGTACCACACAACCTAACCTTGTTTTTTCTTCCTGCTTTAGTCCAGTTGTTATTGGATCATGGAGCAGACCCCAACCAGAGGGACGGACTGGGAAACACACCGTTGCACCTCGGTACGATAGAGATGAGGAGGCTTTAACAATCCTGGCATTGGTAATGTTGAATATATTGTCATCCGCACAAGTGCGGTGAGGATTTGGACAATTAAAATCTTACTATTGCAACATCAGAGGCACTGACTCAATCAACACACAAAAACATAAATTACACACATTCTGCGAGACATTAATAAGGACTGCAAACAAATATTGCAAATGCGCAATTTAAAAGAACAACAAATGTTGTAAAATATTATTTAACATTGGATTCTGTTCTTCACAGCTGCCTGTACAAACCATGTGCCAGTGATCACTACACTGTTAAGAGGAGGTGTGTAAGTTCTACTTATTTGAATGTGTTAACGTAGTTATTAATAGTTTTGATTCACAATGGATCTTTTTAATGACCAAATTCTAGTTTTTGTACGAACAGTTACAAACTACAATCCACCCCTTAATAGGAGTAGGCAGTTTTCACAAGTGTTGTCACAAGTAAACAGGTGGTGCAGTAGGCTTTTGGCACCCTGGCCTTCAGTCAGGGGACCGAGATGAGAAGGAATTTTTTCACACAGAGAGTGGTGGGTCTCTGGAACTCTCTGCCACAGAGGGTAGTTGAGGCCAGTTCATTGGCTATATTTAAGAGGGAGTTAGATGTGGCCCTTGTGGCTAAGGGGATCAGAGGGTATGGAGAGAAGGCAGGTACGGGATACTGAGTTGGATGATCAGCCATGATCATATTGAATGGCGGTGCAGGCTCGAAGGGCCGAATGGCCTACTCCTGCACCTAATTTCTATGTTTCTATGTTGAGATGTTTCTGTCTGATCAAAGCTGCAGAATGGCCCTGACCTGCAACCTATCCATCAACCTCCATAGACGCTGCCTGACCGGCTGAGTTACTCCAGCAGTTTGTCTCACCACTGATTAAAACGATCCTTTTCCCATCTCCCTGCTCAACCCGGGTAATTCATCAACCTCCCTCTTGGTCAGCATCCAAAAAAGAGAGAAGATATACACATGCGCACCAGAGGCATATGGCCACGAAAGAGTTCACCGTTGCAGTTGAAACCTATGGCTGCTAGTACTCATCATGTTCGGCTCCATTAAGTTATTGGTGACCAAAGATGGTTTCTCTCCCCTCCTTTTCTTCCGTGTAGTCAATATTAGTTCTTCTGTGATCTAAAAGTTGCAGGTGGTTCATGTTGTGTTGCAGCAGCCGTTCGGACTGTATCTTTTGGTAGCTCCGAGTCTATCCTGTGAATGGCAGCACCAGGCTAATGGGAAACCTTCTGTTGTTGGCCTCAGGTGCTCGAGTGGATGCCCTGGACCGAGCAGGAAGGACTCCATTACACCTCGCTCGATCGAAACTGAACATCCTGCAGGATGGACATTCGCACAGTCTGGAGGCCCTGCGGGCAGAGGTGAAGCAGGTAAGGCCAGGACCTCTCGTCAGATGTTACCTCCAGTAACCCCTACAGCCCAGCAACGGACTGTTCCAGCTGCTACGGTCAGGCAAACGCCTCCGCTGTCATGCTGTGAAAACAGAGGATGAGACGGAGTTTCTTCCCACACGCCATTAGGACTGTAAACTCTTATCTCACCAGGGACTAATTTACTGTTGTGTTTTTTTAAAATTACTGTTTTTTTTTCTCTATGTAAATACTGATTCTGTTCTATTCTGTACTGTAGTTTTTGCACAATCCTCAAGCATTGCCACTGTCATTTCACTGACATCTTGTATGTGTATGTGACAAATAAACTTGACTTGTTTTATACGAGAGTTCCCGTCCATCCATCTATCCCATTGGAGACCTTCGAACAATCTTTAATCGGACTTTACCTTGCATTAAATTTTATACACTTTATCCTGTATCTACACTGTGGACGGCTTGATTGTTATCACATCGAGTCTTTTCGCTGACTGGAATGCGTGGAACAAAATAGGTTAAAGTCTTACAATTACTGAACTTGAGGTCTGATTGTGCATCAGTTTACGCTCTTTCTTTCCTTCAGATCATTCAGATGCTGCGTGAATATTTGGAAAGACTGGGTAACCGTCAAGAAACTGAGCAGTTAGATGATCTTTGCACAAAACTTCAGTTGACCAACACGAAGGAAGAGGTGGGTAAAAAAAACAAGAACGGGTTCTGAAAAACAAGACCCGATCAAGGACAGTTGGGGAGGAAGAATGTTGGGTGTTGGATCACTGATTTTAGTGTTTCTGGGGTCTCTGGCACTGTAAGGCCAGAGACACTGGGATGGCGGGACTGTCATGTGCTGAGAGAATGGAGCAGCTGGGCTTGTACTGGAGTTTAGAAGGATGAGAGGATATCTCATTGAAACATATAAGATTGTTAAGGGCTTGGACACGCTAGAGGCAGGAAACATGTTCCCGATGTTGGGGGAGTCCAGAACCAGGGGCCACAGTTTAAGAATAAGGAGTAAGCCATTTAGAACGGAGGCGAGGAAACACGTTTTCTCACAGAGAGTGGTGAGTCTGTGGAATTCTCTGCCTCGGAGGGCGGTGGACGCAGGTTCTCTGGATGCTTTCAAGAGAGCTAGATAGGTCTCTTAAAAATAGCAGAGTCGGGAGATATGGGGAGAAGGCAGGAACGGGGTACTGATTGGGGATGATCAGCCATGATCACATTGAATGGCGGTGCTGGCTCGAAGGGCCAAATGGCCTACTCCGGCACCTATTGTCTAAGGCAGCAACTCTACCACTGTGCTGCCCAAATCTCCCTTGCTCCTCTCCCAATTCATGAACTTGCCTTTCTCTGTGGGAGCCGGGCATATTGCCGTGTAATTTCAGAATTTTGCTAGAAATAACTTTATAACTTGCTTTTGCCTTCCCGCTCCATACAGGTCGATGAAGTTGCTGATCTACTCTCAAGCTTCACGACGCTCAGCCTACAAATACACAATTTAGATAAAAGGTAACTGACCCTCCCCATCCCACCACTGCCACTGTTAGAATTCAGCGGGAACCAACGCAAGAACAAGGATCCTTGTAAATACCTGTGGAAATGACTAAATTGACTCTTCATCTTCTCCAGCTGCTTGAGGTCTTAGAAACATTGCAGAATTCTTGTTTTCAGTGTAATAAAGTTGATAAAATCTTGAAACAAAGTTTTGAATTTAACAGTTCAAACGTTAACTGTGGCGGGATTTTGTCCAATAATATTGACAAGTCTTAAAGATGTCCGCCGTCATTTTCCAGTGTGAAGCACAATGAGGTAATTTATGATCATGGCGAAATAAATGTTCCAAGCATTTTTATTAAACTTTAGGTTGTGTTTGTCTAACTGATCTTTTAAAATCCCTTGAATTTAATTCAGAATGGGACTGTGTACCTTGTTTGTGATGTATGAGGTTATCAGTTTTATCGATCAGAAACGTGTTAAATTGTGATGTTAAATGAATTTTCAATGCAGTTTTATGTGTAAAATAAAATTCCAGAAAACGTGTTCGCTTTTGGTGAAACTGAGTGTAATGTGTTTAATCTGCAGGGTTAATTTTCAGGGAGTGTCTAGGACCAGAGGGCACAGCCTCAAAAGATAAGGACCTACCTTCAGAATGGAGATGAGGAGGGATTTCTTTGCTAAAGGGTGTGGAGGGCAATTCCATGGGTGTTTATAAAGCGGAGATTGATAGGTTTGTCATTAGTAAGGCCGTCAAAGGTTATGGGGAGAAGGCAGGGGTTGAGAGAGAAAAATAGATCCGCCATGATCGAATGGCAGAGTGGACTGGATGGGCCAAATGGCCTGATTCTGCCATAATTTAGCTATTTTGTTTTAAAGGATAACACCATGGCACTAAACTCTGTGAGGAACTGAATAAACAGCAAGTTCAGTCATTCTGGGGCAGTGCGGTGAATCGTGACTGCTGTAGGGTGACTTTTTTTATTGTTCCCCAACAAATGCAATGACTGGATAGTCAGCATTAGAATCTACACCATCAGTTAATTACTTTAAACCATTTCCTCCCAAACTCAAATATAAACTCGGTCATTGTCAGATCATGTTTCCTTATTCATCAGTTTTGGTGTTCACAGGACAACACAGAAACAGTCTCTTTGGCCCACAATCAATCGGGAAATATTCTTAACACTGCGACTGTTAAAGTGCACTGTCCAGACATGAAGAATATTGGGAAATTTTGATGCATATTAAACAGCTGCATGCATTGTTAGTCTTCAGTCACAAGTAATTGCCACCCTCAGCCAACGAGCTTTCAAGTACAGGTGTGAATACGTGCCTTACATTGAGGTGGTCCTGGAGAGTTAGTGGCGACATGTGGCAATAAAATACCTGCCCTTTCATTGTGGAATCCTCACTGTATTTGCTTCTATGATTATTCTTTTCTAACATGGAATTGATAAAAGTACTGGCCTTCAAATTATCTAATGGCACAGTTAATGTAAATAGGTGCTCAATTAATTTAAAGAAATGTGTTAATCTCAAAGGATGCACTGCACTATTCCATTTCAGGTCTGCTTGCCAGCTGCTACAAGCAGGGTTTGGATGTTTTTAATTAATTACCACAACTAGTTTAAATATTTAAAGTGATGGTTTTGAGTTTTGAGTTTATATGGAGTGATTTCAAGGACTGATAATATTATGATTAAGAGTATTTACTTGTCATTTGGACCAGAACAGTGAAATTCATCCTTGCTGCAGTTATACCGGCACATTAAATTCAACAGCATAAATAAGTATGTAATAAAGTTAGTTATAGTAGGTAAATTGGGAAGTATCTCTAGTAATTAGTTACTCGGGATCAACTGCACAGTGGGCACTGGGAATAAGATGAGTCATTAATTTATCCTGATTCTCCTCCTATTCTACATGTTTCTCAGGTGAAGTAAAACTCAAGTTTTATTGCACACAAGAGACAAGCAAGCCTGAAAACATCCCACTGAAACAGCAGGGCTTCAGATCACCCAAGCAAAACTGGGCCCGTCTGATGTTAGGGTTCCTTGTGGAACATGATGACCATGATAAAGCTTACAAATTGTTCTCCCATGACTTTACATAGATGTGACCTCTCCTATCCTAGTTATCCAACTTGTTTCACTATCCTGATTAATTTTACTGATTGAATGCCTGTTGTTTGGCTGATCTGTTTCTCCCATAACCCCAGACACCCATACTAATCCATTCACTTGGCTTCCACAGCCTTCTGTGGCAATAAATTCCAGATTCACCACCCTCTGACTAAAGAAATTCCTCCTCATCTCCTTACCAAAGGCACATTCTTTTATTCTGAGGCTATGACCTCTGGTTCTCAATTCTCCCACTCGTTGAAACAACCTCGCCACATCCACTCTATCCAGCACTATGCTCCAACTTTAAAACACATCATCCACTTACCATCTAGATTCCCATATCCCTCCCAGTGTCCAAAGTGCTATTTAATGACTGAAGTACCCACACGTGGTCTTATTGATCATTGCACCACATGGTTCACATGGTCCCCCATTCATACACTCAGAAGAATCAGGAAGTGCAATTAGTATTTAACCCTTCGAGTATTTTAATATCTTTTGCATTTTAAATACACTTTCACATAACATTTGCAAAAAGATTCAGCAATTTCCAATGCTGATTATAAAGTAGAATAAGAAAAGTACAGACCACTTAATTTACAATATTCTGAATTAACAAAACATTTGCAACCTAATTTGCAACTCTTTAGTATATTCCATCCTTGCTACATCAGCACTTAGGAGCCAGGCATTTTCCATGTTGGGAAATGAGAGGTGCAGTTAGTGATGTATCCGACCCACAGGAATGAAAAGTGTAACATGAAGTATGGACCTCTGGTTCAGCACCGTAGTAATACAAGAACCTATGGGTAAGAATGGGCTGGCTCTGCAACACACTCTTGAGTTAATGTGTGAGCCAGCCATGAGGTTCAGTCAGTTAGTGACCTCTAACTGAGGCACTCTGCAAGTTCACACAGATCAAAAATAAATTTGCTATTGATTCTAGAAGGATTCTAAAAAGGCGGCTAGGTTATAGCCATCGTCTATTGTTCAAGTTGTGGAGACTTCAGCCTTGTTCGTCTGGCGTTGAAGTACAATGCATCCATAGCATTTTACTGCAATTCTTGGGTTTGGCACATGCAAATATGCAATGGGAAGGATCAATTAAAAACAAATATCCCTTCAAATACATTCAATATTACAGTCCAGTAATGTCTACATGGATGTGGGTCATGTCGTTTCACTCTCCCTTTAGTACCGAAGATTAGAAAATCCTACAGCCATCCTTGGTAAGAAATCTGGTGCATTAAATCAATGGCAGTTCTGTTGTCTCTCAATGTAGTCATTGAGGGGAATAGCACAATCGTGCAACTCTAATCTACAAGTTACATCTTCCTTGACGGCATATGAATCAATTAAGCCATCATCAGCAGCACATTAAAATTGCTGGTACTATTCCACAACAATTTCTACCATGAAGAACCTCCCATGGAATTTATTAATTTCCAGAGTCAAAAGATATATTTAAAGTCTGGACCTGTAATTTACAATTAAAACAATGAAATGTACTCAGACAGTGTGCACACACTGGCTGGGATTGAACTATTCTGGGACAAATCTATTGAGAATAGAATATATAATTTTGTCTTCAAGTATGCCAATACCCATCACATATTCAGCATGCAAGGTAGAAAGGAGTATTAGTCTTGCAACTACAACGCCACAAGCAGGTTTCAGTAGTTTGATTAGGGAAACTACATGTGTATTCATAAAATCCAAATCAGGTAAAATTCCAGTCAGACAAAACAGAAAACTTCACTCTGGAAGAATGCTCCCATTTTGCTTCATTCCTTTCCAAATTTGTGGAAGATTCATGGGTATCATCCTCTGTGACATGGTCATTGTATGCATGGGGTCAGTAAACAACTGGGAGAAATCATGCAACACATCCCCACAGGACATCGTGCACGCACCCAAAACTAATGGGGGGGCCTTGGGATAGGTCCATTTCCCCCCCTCCCCCTGATATTTCTTTCCTGGACCTCAGAATAAAGGCTAATCTCAGCATCTCTGATGCTGCATTTGATTTAGTTTAGAGATACAACGTAGAAGCAGGCCCCTTTGTCTCAAAGAGTCCGAAACGACTGTCGATCACCCGTACACTAGTTCTATGTTATCCCACTTTTGCATCCTACACACTATGGGCAATTTACAGAAGCCAATTAACCTACTGCAAATTTACGTGCAAAAACTGCATGTCTTTGGAATGTGGGAGGAAACCGGAGTACCCGTAGAAAACCCACGTGGCCACAGGGAGAACGTGCAAACTCCGCCCAGGCTGCATCCATAGCCAGGATCGAACCGGGGTCTCTGGCGCTGCGAGGCAGCAGCTCTACCGCTGCGCCACTCTGCCACATTAATGATAATCTGTTAACAAAGTGGAAAATGAGATACAATGCCAAAGACTCTTGGGTTCGTCAATTAATAATACTGCACCTTGCAGCGCTCCTTCAAAGAAGATGCCTGACGGCTGAATGGACAACTCCTTCTGCCATTCCGCCACTTGTTGGAAGACCTTTCCCCCAACTACCACAACTCCTTGTCCACCTGGACACTACACGGCAAACTATAACTTGCTTCAATCACCTCCAAATCTGGGGAATATTTTCCTCAATCAATATTCAAGGTGTAACCAGGAGAATGGATGAGTGGCCTTGCTATTTGCTGTTCTCATGATATTCGAGTGAAATAGCACAACCCTCAAAATAAGTCATTATTTTGTGCATGATGTCACGTATTTTTGTATATGCTACATGTCGCGACAGCCAATTTGGCATTTTGAAGATTCCTTATCGTGTGTTGCAAAAAAAACTGTCAGGATGCATATTAGGTTCTGATCACATTCAGAGGCATAGTTAAAAAACACTGATTGGAGTACATCGTTTCCACATACACAAACAGCAGCAACTTTTCAGATGAGACCATTGGCCAGACACTTGTTTTCTACGGAGAGGGTAGCTTTGAGACGGCTCAAATTATCAGCTATGATTTTCAATTCAAAGAATCTTGCTGCTACGAAATGAATGCAAAATATTGAACATTATTAATTAATGACTTACAATAATCACTTTCTAATGCAGTGCATCTTTGTTGGGTACTGTATTGAGAATTACATGGCTGATCTCTTGCATAGCCCAGAAATCAAGCAAGCCTGCTTGCATTACACCAGTGAACGTCACCATCCAAGAGATCATACTTTCACTGATGGAGTTGGGCTGACATGTCTTCAACAGTTCTCTTTGCCATGTGTCACAGTGCTTGTGAATTGTAGGGGGGGGGGGGGGGTTAAATGGTATGTGCAGGTTTAAACAAAAAGGCACAAACTCAGCAGCAAGGCAGGAAATTCATCAAAACTGATGGGATGGATACTGCTTCAATGAGTAACCAGTAAATGGGAAGAAAGGTATCTGGTAAGAATTTGGGAAAAAAACAAAAATCACTGACCTAAGCACCATTTCTTTGCTCACACTACTTAATCTGCACCGCCCCTCCAAAGGACATTGTAACTCTTCCAGGGATGGCAGGACTTTTAAAATTTGTGCTTGCTGATTAAGTCAAGTTAGGAAGGAAAGATCTGATGCTTGCAAGGAAGAATATATACAACATAGTGGCTTTAATGGGAGAGTGGGTTTGAGATTGACATATACATATATATATATTTATATCTTTTTAAAAAATTCATTAGACCAGAAAAGTGGTACTGATGAAAAAAAGGTTCTCTCAAAGACTCACCATCCAGTGAACACATAAGTACTTCTTTCACACTGATTAAAAATATATTTGAGAATCTTATCTGTATCTTCTGAACTAACAGATTGCTCTGAAAACACTTCTAACACAGGCATTTGGCAAAAAAACATAGAATCTGCTTTTATTCACCACCCTGTCGTGCCAAAACCCTTCCCACCAAAACAGAGTGAAGCAACACAGATCAAAGTTTTACACTGTTTCAATTATCTTACTGGAAAAATTAAGAATGGGGATGGGTCTGACTTTGTTGAGGCTCAGTCAGTCACAATGCCTTGAAAAATCAAGTATGCAGTCTATTGCAAGTTGTATTTATTTTGGGAGTATTTCAGACAATGCAATAAATCCAATTATCCTATGGTCACTGCTGATCAATTTTCACTGCTTTTCCAAACGATTGTTGGAACTGCAGTGAAAACAATTATAAAAATAAAAAGAACAGAGTTAATACAAGTATGGGTTATCACTTTAACAGTCCGCATCATGTCACATTTAGGAATGTTTCTCTTTAAATTTTCTTCAACCGATTAAGAATCATAAAATAAGCAGAATATCCCATTGTTGCTGCTGCCTCAGTAATTACTCTAAGAGTCCAACATCTTCAGTCACAGTGAGTCTGCCATGAAAAGAAATGCAACTTTTCTTTGCGGAGGTAAGCAGCACATTTCGACGCCATATCCTGTATTTATTGTGCTGCCTCATTTATATCATGACCCTCTTATATATATATACAGTGTAGTGTACACAGGTACTAACTGAGTCTGAGACATCTATAGAAAAACTACAACACGTCATGCATGATGTAAGAAAAGAAATGAAAAAATATCTTGGGATTTTTCTGTCTGTTTTGATTTTTTATGCATTAATTACCCTGAGTCGACATCACATCAGTCGACTGGGGGTCACAAAAAGGTCCATATCGGCCGTAAATGTCCTTCGCTCGGACTGCGAAGTAATACTTGCTTCCAGACACAAACTGAGTGAGAGTGCAGGCCATGGGAAGGGGCAGCGCCTTCACTTCTCCGATTTTCTTCCACTGAGATGGCGTGGTGGTGGCGGCAGGGTCTTCGTGGTAGGCATAGAGATGATAACTGTCCACAGGCACGCAAGTGCGGTCCACATCCGAAACACTCCAGGACAAGACAATTCCGTTTTGGCTCTGGACACGGGCCAACTTCAGTTGGGGCTTCTGGGGCGGGGAGGTGTTGGCTGCCTCGGGAGGTAGCCTCTGCGGTGCCTGGGCTTCAGGGAGTGGTGCTGGGTGGATGGGTCGTGGTGGCTCCTGCTACAAAACAAAGGAGGTGGAATCATTTCCAGACTCTTCAAAGGGTGGAGAATCCCCATCCATTCTTTCATAAGATGTAGGAGCAGAATTAGGCCATTCAGCCCATCAAATCCACTCCACCATTCAATCATGGCTGATCTATCTCTCCCTCTCAACCCCATTCTCCTGCCTTCTCCCCATAACCCCTGACACCCGTACCAATCAAGAATCTATCAATCTCCACAGTAAAAATATCCATTGATGGCTTCCACAGCCATCTGTAATTCTACAGATTCACCAGCCTCTGACTAAAGAAATTCCTCCTCATCTCCTTTCTAAAGGTACATCATTTTAATCTGAGGCTATAGCCTCTGGTCCTAGATTATCCCACTAGTGGAAACATCCTCTCCACATCTACTCTATTTCTACTATTTATACCTTGCGAAAGGAGTTGGGTTTAGGAGCAAGGAGGTCCAACTGCAGTTGTACAGGGCCCTGGTGAGACCGCACCCAAGGGTATTGTGTGCAATTTTGGTCTCTTAATTTGAGGAAGGACATTATTGCTGTTGAGGGAGTGCAGCGTAGGTTCACCAGGTCAATTTCCGGGGTTGTGGAACTGACATATGATGAATGAATGGGTCGACTGTATTCACTGGAATTTAGAAGGATCAGAGGGGATCTTATTGGACAGGCTAGATGCAGGAAAAATGTTCCTGATGTTGGGGGATTCCAGAACAAGGGGTCACAGTTTGAGAATAAGGGGTAGGCCATTTAGGACTGAGGTGAGGAAAAACTTTTTCACCCAGAGAGTTGTGAATCTGTAGAATTCTCTGCCACAGAAGGCAGTGGAGGCCAATTCACTGCTTGGCTCTGTGTCGTTACTGCACACACTGCAGTAAGAGAGAGTTAGATTTAGCTTTTAGGGCTAAAGGAATCAAAGGATAAGGGGAGAAGGTAGGAACGGGGTACTGATTTAGATGATCAGCCATGATCATATTGAATGGGCAGGGTGATTTGGATAGGCTGAGTGAATGGGCAGATGCATGGCAGATGCAGTATAATGTGGATAAATGTGAGGTTATCCACTTTGGTGGCAAAAACATGAGGGTAGACTATTATCTGAATGGTGGCAGATTAGGAAAGGGGGAGATGCAACGAGACCTGGGTGTCATGGTACACCAGTCATTGAAAGTAGGCATGCAGGTGCAGCAGGCAGTGAAGAAAGCAAATGGTATGTTAGCATTCATAGCGAAAGGATTTGAGTATAGGAGCAGGGAGGTTCTACTGCAGTTGTACAGGGTTTTGGTGAGGCCACACCTGGAGTATTGCGTACAGTTTTGGTCTCCAAATCTGAGGAAAGACATCCTTGCCATAGAGGGGGTACAGAGAAGATTCAACAGACTGATTCCTGGGATGTCAGGACTTTCATATGAGGAAAGATTGGATAGACTCGGCTTGTACTCGCTGGAATTTAGAAGATTGAGGGGGGATCTTATAGAACCTTACAAAATTCTTAAGGGGTTGGACAAGCTAGATGCTGGAAGATTGTTCCCGATGTTGGGGGAGTCCAGAACAAGGGGTCACAGTCTAAGGATAAGGGGGAATTCCTTTAGGACCGAAATGAGGAAAACATTCTTTACACAGAGAGTCGTGAGTCTCTGGAATTCTCTGCCACAGAAGGTAGTTGAGGCCAGTTCATTGGCTATATTTAAGAGGGCGTTAGATGTGGCACTTGTGGCTAAAGGGATCAGGGGGTATGGAGAGAAGGCAGGTACGGGATACTGAGTTGGATGATCAGCCATGATCATATTGAATGGCGGTGCAGGCTCGAAGAGCCGAATGGCCTACTCCTGCACCTAATTTCTATGTTTCTGGACAGCGTGGATGGTGAGCTTCTTATGGACGATGCCGAATATGCTGAATTGCACCACACATACAAACAGGTGAAAATCTGGAACTTGTTAAATGGATCATTGATTGAAAGATAGACCATGGAAACAGGCCCTTCGGCCCAACTCCACTCTGACTATCAATCACCCGTTTACAATCTTTCTTATCCAGCTTCCTCTGACCTCCTACAATCAGTCTAAAGAGGGTCCTGTACAGAAATGTTGTCTATCCATTCCCTCCAGACGCTGCCTGACCCACTGAGTTACTCCAGAACTCCATGTTGTGTCCACGTTTTCAAATTGCCACAACATGATTTCCCCCCCCCCCCCTCAAATTAGCAGAGAAGCAACATTTTAATTAGCCGTTTATTGATTAACTCACCAAATCCCTATCACTGGATATACTGAATAACTCATGGCACAATGTGTTCAGGCGCACACTGGGAAATGCCTTACCTGTGAAGGGCGGTGATGTACCGTGAACTGAGGCATATTCGGCATCATTGGGATGGAGATTACATTGTTGACAATGTACGAGGTTTGAGGCAGCCGAATTGACATTCCTGCTGAGAGAAGGAAAGACTTTATTTTGGAGAACAGAGTGAGCTTTAACAACAACACTGGCAGGTTAGTGAGTGATTAGGAGGAGAGGTAGCAGGGGGCGGTTAATCAGTGGCGAATTGATGGACAAGTATTTAACTTACAAATGCGATTGTGTAGAAGTATTATGAGCAACAACAACAAAAAAAGCTATGTCAACAATTACTATTCAAGTTTGCCAAACCATTGGTTGTTTTTATCTGGGATTTGGTCAGCACTTGAGTTTCTTCAAAATCTTAAACTGGGGTTTCCAAAATCTCACACTCAAAGCATTCAACAGCTTGCTTCTAAAGGAACTTGAGGAATATCACAGGCTTGCTTACATGAAAACAGGAAACACAAGAGAAGCATGGAGTCAAACATGTTAGGTTTGCTTTCATTTTTTGAAATAATGAATTAAAATGCACGGCAGTGATTCTTACCAGTGACAGGGGGCTGAGGACTGGGCTGGCGCATTGCTTGGCTCTGCGTTGTTACTGCACGCACTGCATTATGACTTGGGTATGCAGGGGGCGCTGTGTAAACCGCTGGATTGGTGCTTCCTCTTTGGAGAGCAGGAAGTGGCAGTCTGACCGGATTCTGTGAAGGGGGTGGCGGCATCTGAGGACGTTGTAGCTGCAATATGTTAACACTTGTTTGCCCTATGAATGGAACACATTAAATGTTATGGCAAATCTGCGCAATAATCTTAATAAGACATTAATTTTTAAGCCTTACTAACCAAAGGCTTATCTGAAGATAGACACAAAATGCTGGAGTAACTCAGCGGGACAGGCAGCATCTCTGGATAGAAAGAATGGGTGATCCTGGGTCAAGACCCTTCTTCAGACTGAGAAAGAAGGATCTCGACCTGAAACATCACCCATTCTTGTTATCCAGAGATGCTGCCTGTCCCGCTGCGTTACGCCAGCATTCTGTGGCTATCTTCAGTGCAAACAAACATCTGCAGTTCCTTCCTACACTTAAAGACTTACCTGTATACTACACCTATTATGATCTCAAAATGTCTTAAAGTCTTACAGCCAACTCAGTACTTTACTGAAATTTGTAGTTGCTGCTGAAATGGAGGAAAAGCATCTCTCTAAACCTGTCCAATCCATGGAATGTATTGTATTGAAGTTACTCTTTTTAACAGAACTAAAGAAAGGACAGAACAAATACTTAAATAGGGTTAGACAAAAAGCTGGAGAAACTCAGCGGGTGCAGCAGCATCTAAGGAGCGAAGGAGATAGGCGACATTTCAGGTCGAGACCCTTCTTAAGTATCTTAAATACTTAAATAGTCTTTTTCACAGCTTGGGATGTTTCACAACCTTATTCAGCAGTAAAGACATTGTTACAATACAGAAATGCAGTGAATTGGACACTCCTACGAATGTGACATGGGCCAAATAAATTCTTTAAGGAATATCTGTTTAAGAAGGAAAAAAATCTGTTTTTCTTCACATAATGGGATTATTTAATGTCCACACAGGGATTCATTATTTAGAAATTAAACTGATAAACACTTTTTTGTTTTTAACTATTGCGGACGATTAAAATTGATTATTTTTGGAATAAAAATTACAAACTCATGCATTGCATTGTACCTCTTTGGAAATTTACCAGGACACGTTAGTGATTAGTCACCCATGCGCCCCTCAAGATTTCCCCGTCAGTAGTGCAGAGGATGGAGATAATTCGTCATGCAACATTCTTTTTGCAGCATTGAAGAGCAGCAGGATCTTATCAGTGGGAAAGGTAGACCGCAAAACCAGCCACGTTGTCGACACCTTGTACATCTCTGCATCCCTGACACTCACAACCATAACCCGCTCCCATTACCCCTCATCTCCATCCCGCACCACATCGTGGATACAGTGGGTGTGGAGAAGATGGTTCCACGTGGCAGAGTCTAGGATCAGAGGCCATCGCCTCAGAGTTAAGCTTGTACCTTTAGAAAGGAGGAATTCCTTTAGCCAGAGGGTGCTGAATCAGTGAAATTCATTGCCTCGGACGGCTGTGGAGGCCAAGTTGATGGATATTTTTAAGGTTGAAATTGACATATTCTTGATTAATAAGAGTGTCACGATTAATAAGGGTTATCACCACCCTTATAGGTCCCAATCGCCTGCAACAAATGTCTCCACTCCTGACCATCCAAATCTCTTCCAAAATCCCACCTACCCAACCATCCAAAACTGTGTTGGTATCTTGAATTTATCTCTGACTCTCCTCCATTTATTGATGTCAACTCCTTGATACTCCTCTCACATAAACCTCCATCAGGCTTCCATCTTGGAACCATGCAACTGAATTTTGCAGTGGCATAGGGCGGGAGGAAAGAGGCCACGTATAAAGTAGCTGTTTAGCACCTTGCTCCCAAGTCATTAGGATGCACTAGAATTTCCTGGTAGATTCTCATACAAAATAATGTGGCAGTATCATGATGACATGATCGTTAGTAAAGTGATGTTCAATATTGGATGCAATACCTGTTAATACTCTACCTGCAGACATGCTTTGCACACTGGCCGTCTGCACAGTTAACGCGATCGTACTGGGGCTGGTCTGGGTTGTTGGTAAGTGGGACTGTGTGGTGGTCTGCTGTGGAGACATTCCCTGGGGGGCTGCAGGAGGTCGAACCTGGGTCTGGATGGTGGGCGAGGATACCAGAATCTGGCTCGTTGCTTGGCTTACAGGCTGATTGTGTTTCTTGGAACCTGGTCAAGAAAAAAATCGTCAAACTAATGCAAGCATATTGTATAACAACTCTCAGACAAAGAATTGGAACATTTTGTGAGCATTATCCATTTATAAACAGTACCCTGATGCAAGTTCACATGCGTTAAATTGTAAAAATGAGCATCTGGTCTTTACAGCCAAATTGATATCTCATTTAGTCTACTCTCTAAATAGCCCCTATGTACCACTCATAGAATTTCTGATGTTTTATTTTGTTTGACATGAAGATTGGCATAGTAAGAAAATCCTCAGAAAATGATTATTTTAAATGTTCAACTTGCCTTGAATGATCAGGAAATTATTTTCTACAGAAAACATCTGTTTGGACCCATTAGGTTGAATGGCAAATTTCTCTGATGTAAATATTAATTGACAAAAAAATCTACGTTTTACTGCTGCAGTGTAATTTTCTTTTCCAGTGGCACAGAGGTAGAGTGGCTGCCTTACAGCGCTAGAAGCCCGGGTTCGATCCACAGACAGGTGCTGTCTGTACAGAATTTGTACGTTCTCCCCATGACCTGCATGGGTTTTCCCCGGGATCTCCAGTTTTCTCCCACACTCCAAAGACGTACAGACTTGTAGGCTTGGTAAAAATGGTAAAATGTCCCTCGTGTGTGTAGGATAGTCCTAGTGTGCAGGGATCGCTGGTAGGCATGTGGACTCAGTGGGCCAAAGGGCCTGTTTCCGTACTGTGTCTCCAAACTAAACTAATAAACGTTTGTCTGATGTACTTTAAAAAAAAAAGTGCCAGCGAAGATGGAACCCGATAATGTGGTCTCCAAAGGGATTTTTACTGATCCCCGAAATTGACAATAAAAATACATACGATAAACCCACTGTACGTTGGGCCAAGCAGTTATTCTTCCCGAGAGGAGACTGTGCATCAGTCAGGCAAGATCGACACAAAATGTTGGAATAACACAGTGGGTCAGGCTGCATCTCTGGAGGAAAGGAATAGGTGAATTTTTTAGTTGGAACCATTCTTCGGACTGCCATCTGCAAGCAGTCTGAAGAAGGGTTCTGACCCAAAACATCGCATATTCCTTTCCTCCAGAGATGCTGCCTGACCCACTGAGGTTCTCCAGCATTTTGTATCTATCTTCGGTATAAACCAGCACCCACCGTTCCTTCCTACACACTCAGAATCAGATAAGTCAGCTGGAATTTTGTAAAAAGCTACAGCAGAAGTTGGTAGATTTCAGTGGAGAGTTATGCATCACCAAATACAGGGAGCTGCACAAGAAATATGGTGGAAGAGGCCATACCTTGTGCAGACATTTCATCTTCATCATCACCCGTCAGGTCAATGACGGCTCCCGTCTCACTTCCTCCTGTCTTTCCACTCTGAAAGAAAAAACTGCTGTTTTGCGATGGGATTCCTCGATGGACTATACATCAAAATCTGCTCACATCACTACATAGAGACCAGTCAGGTGTGAACTGTGTTGTGGCTGCTCACCGTCTTCTCTGGCTTCACTTAATTGTTGATAAACGATCATTTTAATCCTCCATAAATTTTAACACAAAGTCTGGTGTTGTAAATCATACAAATAATCAACACTATCCATTGACAGCTTTGAATGTTGATAATTGTACGTCTTATCCATTGAACGTCACTGAGACTTAAAGAATGATGCAGGTCAGGCATATTTGTGGCTAAAAGATGGTAAACATTTTCCGACATGTTAAACCAATTTCCCCCTTAATCCTCAAAGTTTTAGCTGAAAGATGTAAGTCACCCTCCGATTTCCAATGAGGAAACAGATATCTGAGGTTATGGGGAGAAGGCAGGAGAATGGGGTTCGGAAGGAGGGATGGATCAGCCATGATTGAATGGCGGAGTAGACTTGATGCGCCGTATGGCCTAATTCCACTCCCATCACTTTTGATCTTAAGAAACTCTTCCCAAAGAGCCATGTGATACAACCTCTACCGTGTCCATGTAAATTGAGAGGCACCTAATCTTCCTTCACCAACTTCCTCCCATTATCTTTGCAGCCTCTGCCTTTCATTTACAGTGGGGGTGAGGGGAGGGTCAAATTGCCAACCGTCTCATCCATGGGGAACCTCCCAGTCTTTCTCTCTAAGCAGTGGACGATGGAAATATTAAAGTTAGTATAGTTTAATGTTATGTGTGTCAAGGTACAGCGAAAAGCTTTTTGCTTTCCAATTCTATTGTCAATATAAGACAATGTAATATAGTACAAGGAATACGATATTCGTGCTTGTGCCAGCATCTTCCTACAATATGGCCATTGCTGATCTTCTATCACAATGACGGTTTCCTGAACTAATCCGGATTCCCCCAATTCTCTTCGGCAACATTGAAAGTTACTCTGAAGATGGACGCAAAGTGCTGGAGTAATTCAGCGGGTTTAGTTTAGTTTCTTGTCACGTGTACCGAGGTACAGTGAAAAGCATTTCTTGTGTCCTAATTAGTTAGTGGAAAGACAATACATGATTACAATTGAGCCATTTACAGTGTATGGATACACGATAAGGGAATAACGTTTTGCGCAAGGTAAAGCCAGTAAAGTCTGATCAATCATAGTCCAAGGGTCACCAATGAGGTAGATAGTAGTTCAGCACTGCTCTCTAGTTGTGGTAGGATGATTCAGTTGCCTGATAACAGCTGGGAAGAAACTATACCTTTTGCCTGGTGGGAGAGGAGGGATGGTCAGGCAGCATCTCTGGAGAAAATGGACAGGTGATGTTTCGGGTCTGGGCCTTTTTTCAGAATGACTATTCTATTGGTCTCTATAACAGATGTTTTTATAACCAAACTCATGAGTAATTTCCTGTTTTTAAAGTAGATGGTTAGATATGGCCTGGTTTTTATATCAATTTTGCAGCAGATAAATTGTAATTAACCTATTGATCTAATCAATGGATCTATTTTATTTTGTTTAACTACATCTCATTGCAGTATTTTCCACAATTTCATCGCTATTCACAAGAAGTTGCTCTAGCTCCCAATTTGATTTAATATTATCTAGTTTTTAACAACCTCTTAATTTAGGACTTCATACTAACTTTAAAAAATAAAAAGTAGCTCTATATCTATTAACGTTTCTGTAGTTTTCTCACAACAGTTGTTAACCTGGCAGGGATGGTTCTTGCTCTTTGAACATTTTTCAATTCAATCTACAAAATCTGGTTATTGGGAAAAACCTGACCAATTCATGTTACTACTCCATTCACTCTCTATTCAGGCTGGTAACTATTGGACCCTGAAAATGTGGATACTTCATTTATCCATGGACTTCATTAGATTTTTTCCCCGATTAATATTTTTAAAAAGTATATTCCGTAATGTTTCTCTGGTTCTCACATATCAATGGTATTCTCTTTTCCCACCTATAAAAAGTACATATTTAACATATCTATATCCTGTTTATACTGCATATTTTCTCTTTGGCTTGAGGTTTAGTGATCAAAATTTGTAAGCAACTTGTTTTTGAGTCAGAACTGCCTTATTCAACCACCCATAGCATACATTTTGTTTTTTCTTCCCAGAAACTAACTAATCTGGTATTTCCAGCATCTCTGACTTCATATTTCCAGAACTCCTGTGAACTACATCTTTGTTTCAGCACGCATTTCTCTTGTTTCTATTACTCTCATGTATATGTCTTACTCCTCCAGATATATCAGGTGTGATTAACAAAAATGTGTTTTCCTCTGTTACACTGCACAAAAGCAAAATAATATTAAATGAACTCCGCATATCACAGGTATGCTCTTTGTCCCCTCCATCCCTTCCTTCTCAGCAACTTAAAATGGGCACTGTTTCTCATTCTTGCGGTCTTATAGCTACTCAGGCTGCATTGGAATGAAGTCTGAAGAAGGGCCTCGACCCGAAACCATTCCTTCTCTCCCGTGATGCTGCCTGTCCCGCTGAGTTACTCCAGCATTTTGCTTCTAACTTCACTATTAGCAATTAGTCAGATTGTTCCATAATAGTCTTCAGGGAACTAGATCATAGCAGTAAGTACCAAGACTCCGAACTTTGGCAGTCATTCAAATCTAAAGAAGAGCAGCATATGGGAATCAATATGGGCAAGTCCTAGTGAGGACCCACTTTTGGGTAAATTTCCTAATTGTTTAACTGTGAATTAACCATGATGGTTATACAAACCAGTAATCCAATTTCCGACATTAAGTCAGAAGTAGAACAATGCACTTTGAAGATGTTGTCACATTTGTGAAATAGAACAGGGAAATGTTCTAACACCCACACTTGGTTCTATCATAACCTGAAGAGCTTAATCCAATTAACCAATGCGCAGAATTTCAAAAAAACAGGCTATCATACTTTTGAAATGCAAAATAGTAACAGTGCCCTCCATAATGTTTGCGACAAAGACCCATCATTTATTTATTTTTCTCTGTATTCCACAATTTGAGATTTGTAATAGAAACAAAATCACATGTGGTTAAAGTGCACATTGTCAGATTTTATTAAAGGGTATTTTTTACACATTTTAGTTTCACCATGTCGAAATTACAGCTGTGTTTATACATCGTCCCCCCCTTTTCAGGGCACTTCAACAATTCTCATCCTTGTTTTTTCCAAGCACTTCATAGTCCCAACTGCTCTCTTGGCTACAATCTCACTCAATGCTCCACCCTCTGATATATTTCTCTTTCAGTTGCAGACTGCCAATCATTTCCTCAATCACCCACACACCACACTACTCGTTCTGTAGCTAAACACCCTTGCTAGGAATTTCCTCTTGAAACTTGTTTCACTCCTTCTTCCAAGTTAACACTTTAAAGTTATGTCCAAACTTCTAATAATCTGCTCTCATAACGTAACACAGCCCAAACTCATATTTATAATACTTTGAAACATTTTGCTACATTAATGCTCCAAATAAACACAGCTGCAGGTATTATTTTGGCAATTAAGCACATCTGGATATCAATCGACGTAGAGCATAGAACATCTATCATCTCTTAAAAGAAGTAGTTTAAAATCCACAAAGGGTTGTAACTTCATTTATTTAGAAGATGCTGCGAACAGAGAGATATTCTGTAATTCCACCATTGTTGCAAAGAGGCTAAAGTGACTGACTGGATTTATAATGGAATGGGGATTACTGACGAGACCACAGCTGAACATTGCAGTACATTGTTTAGAGAGATACTAGCATTGTGATTATGTTACTAGACTAACATTGACCCCCTGGACAAATACTCCAGAGACAAGTTCAATCCCTACTGTGGCAACGTATTTTTTTTTCTTCGCGAAAAAGAAAGCAATTGGATTGTTGTTAAAAACTCGCCTGGTTCCCAATGTCCTGTTGGGAAGTGTCCTTCGTATGTTCTACATGGATTCAAAACCCACAGTAATGTGGCTAACTCTTAATTAAGCTCTGAAAAATCCTGTAACTCACTTGGCTGTATCATTGCCATTCACTATGGGAACAGTGCACATGAAAGATTGCAGAGGCTCAAGACAGCTCAATCAAAAGCCTAAACAGTCTGGGTCTAGGTAGTGGACAGGAAAATACAATTAATAGAGAGGGGTTAGAGTGCATTATAGCATGACAGTGTAAAGTAATACATTGCACATCACATTCAGAAATCATCATAGATATAAACAGCTTACGGTAAAAAAGGGGACAGTGACACAGACGTGGAAAAAAGACATGAGATAGATTGTTTGACAGAGAAGATCAAAGTAGAAACAACGACCAGCTAGCTGGGGATTTGAGGATCGAGAAGGAACTGCAGCGTCTGACTGGGTCAGATTAAACTGCAAGTAATAAGCCAAAATAGTCAACGAGATCATATAGTGAAAGTGTAAAGTCTACACCATAAAAGCCAAAAGCTAGTCAAAGCATGAGGGAAGAATTAGACAACAATGCAGCTTTTTCACTGGGACAATAAAAAATATAAAAATTATTCAATTATATTGATCTATCAGTATAATGTAACATTCGAGTCTGGTAACTACAAAACATCCTTATGTTAAATGTAATATTTAGAATATACATGTTACCAAAGATTAAGTCGTCTAGTATCTTGCTTGAAAGCTGGGTAGTGCAGAGATAGAAATGTTGTGGGACCATCTTATTCGGAAACATTTCATATTTTCAACAATACTATCGTCCCAATTTTCTATCTTTTGTATCATGCCAGTAAATATTTCATCAATGATTTAAACAAATTAACTCTACTAATAGCTGGAAAAATAGAACCAGAATTTGGGATTCTCTAATAATTCGGTGTAAATGACCTCGCAGAAGCAAGTTTATCATCTAGAATAGAAGACAAAACAGCTGACGGAGACACAAAGTGGCATCCAATATACAGCATGCACATTAAAGCTGCAGTGTGCAATAACATCTATAGACTAGAGGAACAATACTGATGAAAACTGAGCTGGCAACCAACTTGGTCCCAAGTCTATATTATAGAGTTACTCAACCATTTGCTGTTGGCGATTTAGATTTAAAAGGCATTTAAGATACATTCCAGCTGAAATGTCTTTGATTTTTTTGGGACAAAATGTCAGTGCCCAAGAGGAATTAAACAACTCAGGTCAACCAACTGAAAGCCTTGCATTCTAATCTATCAACTGATTCTGCCCGTCCGTAATTAATTTGGAGTATTGTGAACAATTTTGGCACCATATCTGATGAATGATATGCTGTCTCTGGAGAGGGTCCAGAGCAGGTTTACTAAAATGAACACAGGAATGAGTGGATTAATATATGATTAGCGTTTTACAGCACTGGGTCTCTAGACCAGTTTAGAAGGATGAGGGGGGGGTCCTCATTGAAACTTACCGAATAGTGAAAGGCTTGGATAGAGTGCTTGTGGAGAGGATGTTTTCACTCGTGGGAGAATCAAGGACGAGAGGTCATAGCCTCAGAATCAAAGGACGTTCCTTTAAGGAGATGAGGAGGGATTTCTGTAGTGGGAGGGTGGTGAATCTGCGGAATTCTATGCCACAGCAGGCCATGGAGGCCAAATCAATGGATATCTTTAAGGCAGAGATAGATAGTTTCTTGATTAGTATGGGTGTCAAGGGTTATGGGGAGAAGGCAGAAGAATGGGGTTAGGAGGGAGTGATAGATCAGCCATGGTTGAATGGGGGAGTAGACTTGATGGGTCGAATAGTCTAATTCTGCTTCTATCACATGACCATATAACCTTAATGTTACCAAGCAGATTGTATGTTACTGACTGGCGATGAGTTTTCTTCCAATCCAAAAGGGAGAGTTAAAGCCTTCTAGATATATTGATGAGGCTCAGTCTTCGTAAACCATAATTGGTTTGATAGGCCAGGTTTCACTGTAAATAATGGAATTATATTGCAACTCCTATTCCACTATGAAATATTTGCATTGTCAATTTCTTTTTGGTTTTCATACATAATGAACCCATCACTTTTCAAAACGTTATGATCGTGTTTATAAAGAGCATAGAATTGACAACAAAATAAAATCACCATTTTTATTATATAACGCCATGGTCATAAGTGCAAAATATGAATGGTTAGAACTCGTGCATTATTCAAGACAATGCACTGTTCTCCTTAAGTTTAAAAATGAGCGCCACCTGCTGAGTTCAGTTCAGTAGACAATGTACCAAAAGATAGAAAAAGAGTTTACAATAAAGCCACACTGGTTCTCAACTGGCGCTGCCAGTTTTCTAGGTCCACAACATTCTGAGTTATCCACCAAAAACCCCAAAACAATAAGTTAATCACTCTGATGATATAATTCAAACTTACAAATATGTTTTTAAAATACATTAAACTGTGGTAAATTAACATTACAAAATGATTATTAGCAGTCTTTACCTAGTTCATTGCCACATCACCACAGAGTGAATGAAAATTCTCATGTAAAGTATACAGATAACGAGAACAAATCTACAACAGGTGCTCCTAGGCGTTATATAATAGCAATAATGAACTGGAAGGTGTATATTATTGTATACACTTTGGGTAGGCATTCTTTGCATCCTTTCCGCTAAGGATTCCAATATATATATAAAATCAAAATGGTCACCATCAGTCAGATATCAATGTTGTAGTATTTTACCCTCTTGGGCATGGAAGACGGTAGCATCCCAGTAGTTTAGACACCATTATGACTCCCTAATCAGTATAATCGATAACAAAACGCCCCCACCAATTCTAAGTTAATATTTTTGGATAAAGGCGGATCTAGGATTACAACCTCTCCTGTAGTAAAAGTCACTTGCTCATCACTTTGTCCATAAAAACAGCTTCAAATTGTCATGTTAGCTGAAAGTGTAGAATTGTTTTGGCTCAAACATGAAGCCTGTTCCAAGGCAGAGTTTGGACTCTAAATCTAGTGTTCAATCCAGTTACAGAAGAACCATAATTAGTAAATAGAAGCCAATCACAATCGTCAAATCAGAACATTTGATACAATATCTTGACGCATGACTAACAGAAAACCACCTCTGAAAGGAACAGCCTTGTTTATAACACTATATAAGTTGCCATGCATATTATAATAAACCAATATGGTTTTATTGTCTTGTGCAAAATAGGATAAGCATATTAGAAACAGATTATTTAGTATAATCCAATTGTTTATTAGTTTTTACTTATTTAAAATTTTTTTTACTGCTACTTGCACGGAAGGGAAATTGTTCCAATTACTTGAGAACTTAATGAATGATCTTGCCCCCCGATATGGGTATTCGCCCAGTAATGTGTCTCAACAGATTCTCTACTTACAATCTTAGCTCAGTCTATTATTTAAAAAATATTCAACTTTAGGCTAAAATACAAGTAATATTTACAAGTTTCCTTTTGGAAAATTTGTACAGGATTGTATTGGGTTTTGTGAAATTGGTCTAGTAACATGCAGATGTTTGCCACTATGATTATTTCTAAAAAATAGAAACACACATTTTAAAAGGCTGCTTTATTCTTCTAGAGTTCCTACACTAATATGTACAAGTTTTTGTTTGAGTATCAATTTTTGTTTTGGATAAGACAATATTGACATTAATTTCCTTCCACCCAAACAATTTTAAGGCACCGCTGTTTTGTTCACATCATTAACCTTCCTCTTGCCCAAGATTAAACCACAAATGACCCTGTATGGGAGACAGGGAAATGACCGATAAGATTTGATGGGCCAGTGCATTATTTACTAATATACACCTTCTTACTCATTATTATTTTGAATGAAAAATATCATAATATCACATATTTTTGGATTGCATTTAAAAAATGGCAGCAAGTAATTAAAGCACTTAAGAATTTAAAAATAATGCAAAACCTTTTACAATGTTAACTCCAAAATGTTACTTATTTTTGAGCTTTTGATGACTGAGGTAGCTTTACCCAGGACTAATAAAATTCATTTTTTTTAAACCTGCATTTGGGCATGGAGGCAAGTATCAGTAGAAATGAATCTATATAGCCAACTGAACTAGTTCAACTAGCCACCACCACCTCAGTAATGGTCAAGAAAACAATATTCATATTGCACAATTCCTTTATTTATAATGACGCAATATAAGATGCCCAGATTTCTTAAACTTTGTCACAAAATACAGTAATATTGCACTGCAACGTCAATATCTCTGCTCTCTTCACTGATGCGTTCCAAACTATTGAACGCATCCAAAATGTTTTGATCAATGCTCAATACTTGAAAACAAAACGGCTCCAACTTTTTAAGTAATGGGGGAATGGAACAACAACCCTGGATCAAAACTGCAATGTAAACAAATGGCTAAGTATGTTTTGGCTCACAGAAACACAACTTGCGTATTCAAATCCTATTATAGCAAACTGAATATTGTGGGTTAATTTTTGTCTTCATTACTCTATACAGTAATTAATTCTATTAGAAACATAGAAAATAGGTGCAGGAGTAGGCCATTCGGCCCTTCGAGCCTGCACCGCCATTCATGTGATCATGGCTGATCATCCAACTCAGTATCCCGTACCTGCCTTCTCTCCATACCCCCCGATCCCTTTAGCCACAAGTGCCACATCTAACGCCCTCTTAAATATAGCCAATGAACTGGCCTCAACTACCTTCCGTGGCAGATAATTCCAGAGACTCACCACTCTCTGTGTAAAGAATGTTTTCCTCATTTCGGTCCTAAAGGAATTCCCCCTTATCCTTAGACTGTGACCCCTTGTTCTGGACTCCCCCAACATCGGGAACAATCTTCCAGCATCTAGCTTGTCCAACCCCTTAAGAATTTTGTAAGTTTCTATAAGATCCCCCCTCAATCTTCTAAATTCCAGCGAGTACAAGCCGAGTCTATCCAATCTTTCCTCATATGAAAGTCCTGACATCCCAGGAATCAGTCTGGTGAATCTTCTCTGTACCCCCTCTATGGCAAGGATGTCTTTCCTCAGATTTGGAGACCAAAACTGTACGCAATACTCCAGGTGTGGCCTCACCAAAACCCTGTATAACTGCAGTAGAACCTCCCTGCTCCTATACTCAAATCCTTTCGCTATGAATGCTAACATACCATTTGCTTTCTTCACTGCCTGCTGCACCTGCATGCCTACTTTCAATGACTGGTGTACCATGACACCCAGGTCTCGTTGCATCTCCCCCTTTCCTAATCTGCCACCATTCAGATAATAGTCTACCCTCATGTTTTTGCCACCAAAGTGGATAACCTCACATTTATCCACATTATACTGCATCTGCCCATTCACTCAGCCTATCCAAATCACCCTGCAGCCTCCAAGCATCCTCCTCACACCTAACTATACCCCCCAGCTTGGTATCATCTGCAAATTTGGAGATGTTGCATTGAATTCCCTCGTCCAAATCATTAATATATATTGTAAATAGCTGGGGTCCCAGCACTGAGCCTTGCGGCACCCCACTAGTCACTGCCTGCCATTCTGAAAAGGACCCGTTTACTCCTACCCTTTGCCTCCTGTCTGCTAGCCAGTTCTCTATCCACATCAATACTGAACCCCCAATACCGTGTGCTTTAAGTTTGTATGCTAATCTCTTATGCGGGACCTTGTCGAAAGCCTACTGAAAGTCTAGATATAACACATCCACTGGTTCTCCCTTATCCACTCTACTAGTTACATCCTCGAAAAATTCTATCAGATTTGTCAGACATGATTTACCTTTCGTAAATCCATGCTGACTTTGTCCAATGATTTCACCACTTTCCAAATGCGCTGCTATCCCATCTTTAATAACTGACTCTAGCAGTTTCCCCACTACCGATGTTAGACTAACTGGTCTGTAATTCCCCGCTTTCTCTCTCCCTCCTTTTTTAAAAAGTGGGGTTACATTAGCTACCCTCCAATCCTCAGGAACTACTCCAGAATCTAAGGAATTTTGAAAAAAGTTTGAAAAATTATCACTAATTATTACTACTTCTACACAAATAACTTTGCAATAGCTTCTCTAAAACCCTTTTACCAGAATCTCCTTTAAAAAAAATCTTACATATTTTAATTTGAACAGATTTCTAAATTTACATTTTATATAATTATGGCTATCTTGATTTAGAAGAGTTAAAACATGTTTGTAAAAGCCAATTTCTTCCTATATTTTCTTTTATTATGCTGACATAATGGCAAATAAATATCAATCATACTCTTTACTGGAGCAGCAACTTGTTAAATTAGTGGTAATGCAACTGGAAGCTTGACATGAAGGATTTAGTCACAGATTCACAGACTTATACAGCATGGAAAAAGGCCTTTTGGCCCAAGTGATCCATGACGATCAAGCTGCCCATCTACACTAATCCCATCTACCTGTATTTAGCCTATATACCTCCCAGCTTTTCCAAGCCATGAACCCGTCCAAAAATCATTTTAGCATCATCATTGCACTTGCATCTACTTCCTCCTCTGGCAGCCCATTCCCTACATCTACCATCTGTGTGAAAAATAAGTCCCTCAGATTTCCTTTGAATCTTTGTCCTCCAGCTATTAGCCCATGCTGCTCTGGGAAATAGAATGCGACTTTCTACCTTATCTATACCCCTCATAATTTTAACCTCAGCCTCCTTCTCTCAGGAAAAAATGTCCCAGTCTATCCAACTCCCCTTATAACCAAAGACCTCCAGTTCAGGTAATATTCATGTGAATCTTTTACACCTTCTCTGGCTTAATTACATGCTTCAATATACCTTTATAAATACAAAAAGGCCTCGTCTGTGGAAACAATAATTTCATCAGATATAGGAGCAGAATTAAGCCATTCGGCCAATCAAGTCTACTCCGCCATCCAATGTAACGGCAGAGTTACAAAAAAACAGAAGATCCCAGCACAAGATTGGCTGAACATAAGATGCCCATTAGATTAGGCTGAATATAAAATGCCCAATAGATGGGCTACATTGGTACCCTCGTCTCTGTGTTGTAATTTGAAAGTGTTGCAAATTGCAAGTGTGTTGTTTAGTCATATCTCATAAGTTCAATGTTAAGTCACTAACAGTAGGAACAACTTCCACTATGTAACCTGAGCACTAAGTATTCCTTAAAGTCTTAAAGCCCTCGACCGCAGTTTCTTCCTCGACCGCAGAACCAACCAATCCCCATCTACTGATACTCTCCCCCTGTCTAGTGGAGCTGGTCTTTACCCGTAACAAATTTTAGTTTGACTCCTCCCATTTCCTTTAAATAAATGGCGTAGCTGTGGGCAAGCAAATGAGCCCCAGCTATGCCTGCCTCTTTGTAGGGTACGTCGAACAATTTTTGTTCAAGGCGTACCATGACCCTATCCCCAAACTCTACCTCCGCTACATCGACGACTGCATTGGTGCTACCTCCTGCACCCATACACAACTCACTGACATAATCGATTTCACCACTAACTTCCAACCGGCACACAAATACACCTGGACCATTTCCAACATTTCCCTACGATTTCTAGACCTCACTATCTCCATCGCAAGTGATTGACTACTGACCGACATCTGCTATAAACCCACTGACTCCCATGGCTATCTGGACTACACTTCTTCCCACCCTGCTTCTTGTAAGCAAGAGCGGAACTCGCTAGAAAAACATGGAGGGGACACAAATCTTTGGTGGCCGCGCGCATGCACGCACTCACCCACACGTGCGCATGCGCACACTCACCCACATCATGTCCCGCCCCCATTACCTGCTGACTGATGTCTCTCTCGGCCCTCGATCAGTAGTCCCACCTCCACTGTCTCGCGGAGACTTTAAAATCAGGACCCTGGGGGGGGGGAATGTCCCCCACCTCTCAAAACATGGAGGGGACGTGTCCCCTTTGGCCCCCCCCCCCCCCCCCCCCCGGTTTTCCGCCCCTGCCTGTAAGGACTCCATCCCCTACTCCCAATTCCTCCGTCTACGCTGTATCTGCACCCAGGATGAGGTGTTCCACACCAGGGCATCGGAGATGTCCTCATTCTTCAGGAAACGGGGTTTCTCCTCTTCTACTATAGATGAGGCTCTCACCAGGGTCTCTCCTATACCCCGTAACTCTGCTCTCTCCATCCCCCCCCCCCCCCCCCATTCGTAACAAGCGCAGAGTCCCCCTTGTCCTCATCTTCCACCCTACTAGCCGTCACATACAACAAATGTGCCTCTGACATTTAGGATAGTTTCTTTATTGTCATTGTAACATGAACCATGTACAACAAAATTTAAAAATGTCAGCCAGTCAGTGCAACATTCAAACCATAAAAGCTAACGAGACATGCAAGGTAAAATATTAAAATATTTTTGCCACCTCCAACGGGATCCCACCACTGGCCAAATCTTCCCATCTCCTTTCTGCAGAGACCGATCCCTCCGCAACTCCCTGGTCAATTTGTCCCCTCCCACCCAAACCACTCCCTCTCCTGGCACTTTCCCTTGCAACCGCAGCAAATGCTACAAATACAGTTGTAAAGACCACGTTAAAAAAAAGAACAAATTTAATCCTATGAATAGTGGCTATGGTATTTTGATTGACACAATTTACAACACTTTTACACCATGGCCAAAATCTCAACACCGTTGACATTATATTATTAAATTATAACAAACTTAATTCTACATATCTATTCTGCTCAAATTGATTAAGTCCATAATTTCCCATACTCTAACAAAGCGATCAAATACATTAAATCGAAACCTACAGAGTAATTCTAACTACATTTAAAGATGCCAGCCAATAACGATGTTCCATACAACAAAGCAAAATATACTAAATATACAAAAACTAAATATATTTGTTTTGACAACGGAAATGCTTCACTGATAACTATTTTGTAATGGTAACAAAATAATTACAGTAAAATAAACTGGGAAAATAGTTCACATAGTCAAAGTAATATCCCACTAGATTAAGAATGGATCATGCATTAAAAGGAAAAGTCCACCAGTCTTCAAAATTGCTCGCCACCAGTTTCTCAAATAAAATCCAGGGTTGTACTTAATTCTAGTTCTAAAAAAGGAATACACATCTGGGAAGGAATTGATGCACATCACTGGTGGTGTACAATGAAGACTGCTGGTGGATAATCAGAATTATTCATGTTACAACTTCCACCTTGCAGACAAACCATAATAACCTGCTGCATAAGAAGAAATCACCCTCGACTCATTTACCCATTAAGTTAAATTGATGCCTACTCATTATTGCTCCTTCTATCAGTGAAAATAGTTTTGTTTACTCTACCAAAGCTCCCCTTGACTATGAGCACAAATATTATTTTAACTATTTCTGCACTAACAAGAATAATCCCAATTTCTTCAATCTTATATCCTTGGTATAATTCTAGTCAGTTGCTACGCCACTACATAATTTAGTTTACGCCACTGATTTTGTCTCCAAAATCAGATGCCACAAACTGGATAGAATTCTTCAGCCGTGGCCTAACCAGTAATTTGCAAAACCGTTTGCATATTTTGTGCTTTTATACTCTACACCTCAGTGTAAAAAGTTGAGTATCCAACCTGCTTTTGCATCCCAACCCACTCCTATGTGAACTCATATCTCTTTAAAATAGTACTTTTTAGTTTGTTTTAGTTTTATATAAATTTATAGATAAAATTATATGGATTTATTTAATGAATATTTTTTCAATAAAAATTCCATCTTGCTTGTTCAACTGAGAACACCTCTATTTCAGCAACATTCATAGCGGTTAAAGGAAAAAATATACGACTTAAATATTTTATACGTTCAATGTCCACTGATTGAAAGGGATACTATCTCTCAAAACCGTTAGCTAAAAACATCTCCTCAATCTGCCATAGAGACATGCTATTCTACTGCTACAATAAAATTCCAGAAATGTCTCCTACATAGACCCATAAGGGGTTAAGTGTCTAATATCCAACAAGGATAATAGTTTAACTTCAGATCCTGGATAATGTGATTAAAGGTTGTGTTGGAAATCCATATGTAGTATGGACATTTGTAACTATTACTGGACACTTAACACTCCAAAGGAACCAGTTTTTGATGTCAGATTTCATCTAAATTGGAGCTGTATTTTGTACATTTTATTGGCATAAGATAGACTTCTGATTTAGCATTTCTTGAGTTTCATAATTAAAGTACCATTCTGAATTGGTACCCTCAGACTTCCTGCATTGTAATCAGTGCTATAACAAAGGCCCAGCATTTCAGACCCTCTGGTGAAGCAGCTAAGTCTTGGTGCAGCTTTGCCAGATATCTACATCAAGCCTGTGGTCTCCTCATTGTTTACTTTTGGACCCACAATACACCCAATTTTAACGCCTGTGCAGATTCCCAGCTTCAACATTTTTGCTGTCCCTTTATAATCAGAGATGTAATAACAGATAAAATATACTTTAGGAGTAATGCCAACTGAGTAGGGAATCATTGCGGCAGCTTACAATTATATTTTATAAAATAGCCAACCTCTATTGATCAAAAGCTCAATTTAAAGAACTAGTAGTTTCAATGACTCAGTCAGTCATGTTAAATACAACACCGAAATTTCAAACTATTATACTTTTACGGCTGCTTATTTCAGAACTATACTATATATATATTCATTCTTTTAAAACAGTACATTGCTAATTTAAAATATTTTTCTGTGCAGTTATTGAATTTCATTCACTGTACTACACAGTTCATGTGAGCGGTTCCTGCTTTATGACACAGTTCTGCAAGACGATCCGACTAGTTTTCCCAGAAATAACGTTGGGATTCAAAGTCACTATGTTCCCAGTGGAAGCTGAAGTTCCTGGTTGTGGTTCATGTACTGCAGAACTCGGAGCTGTGTAAATGTAGTTGAATCCCACATTGTCTAACATGTCTGACCAGGCCCGGTACTGAAATTCAGCAGTTCCCCAGTAGTTTCTAATGCTGGATTCTGAGCGGTGTCCTGTAAGTGCCATGATCTCTCTTGCTCCAAGGCCTGCATCGCACAGGAGACGGACTGTCGTAGTTCTGAGTGAATGGTTGGTGTACCTCTGGGACAGTCTGGCAGCAATACTGATTCTAGGCATCATGCTTCCCAGATAATTAACCCCCATCGGCTCTCGCTTATACCAGACAGGTTGTACACGTAACTGTTCTGGTGTTAATTTTAGAGGATGAAGGTAAAAGGCAGGAGGTTCAGGTGGCAGCTTAGATATATAAAGCTCAAGTGAGATGACTGGACAGTTTGCATCTCCTGGCATATCGTACATCCGCCCCAGTTTCAACGGGTCCTCGCGGCTCCTACGTTTTCCAGTGTACTTCAGTACTGCATAGCGTCGTCCATTGGGATCTCGCTTAATAACAAAAGCGTCTGGAGGGAGGTCCCGAAGGATTTCCCGTCCACGCTTGGCAAAGTGCAATTGCAGGTCAAACCAGACTTTATTCACGAGTGCAAGGGGTGTATGAAGTCCCAGAACCCCAGATGTTCTGATCTTTCGAAGGTCGTCTGCATTGACTGGGGGGTGATGATTTGTCTCATCCTTCCCTTGCTTTCTTAGTATTTTAAGCACTCCCAGAAACACATTATTGGCACTGCTGAATTCCTTATCCTGCATCAGGCAGATCTGCTGGCTATGAGGAGGCATCTTAAGGTGCCTGTTTAAACCAGCTCGGATCGATTTATAACTGGAAATACTATAAGTGTTACCATCATGATTCCTCACAGTGCCGTAAAACTCTCTCAAAATACCATTAAGTTCTTCAACTGATATGCTTTCAAATTTATCATCTTTGCCCTTTTCAATAAGCCACTGTTTTAGGATATTCACTGCCCAATCTGTCTGCTTGCGTGTGTTCTTCTCGTTGCGTTCCTCCTCGAGCCCAATAAGATCCTCTTCTGTCACACTAACATGCCGTCTAGCGCCGTCCAAAAGCTCGTCACTGGCAACGTGTTCATCTGTCATTTGGTCCTCAAAACTGAGCAGAGTGTTGCCGTCGAAAATGCCAAAGGTGTAGGGTGGGGAGTGAGACGCTGTTTTGTCGGACAGCTGTGAATTGCGGAGTAATACGTAATTTTTTGACACAATGCTTTAAAAAAATGTATTAAATTAAAGAAGAAAAATTATCCAGCAGGTGACGTTCATTAGGCAAAAGTATCTCAATACTCAACAGCGCGCACCCTATTAACCACTCACTTTCACACATTGCAAACCATGGCATTACATGTTGTCACAGAAACAGTAGAAAGACAAATTGCGGTGGAGTTTGGAAAAAAAAACAAAAGAATGCTAAATCTCTTGCATGGCTGCTGAGAAACTATGAATCCAAATGGAGAATAATACATCCTATTCATGCATGTATTCTCTAGAAGAACTGGAAAAACTTTATTGTTGCACTGAAGAGCATCTGTATGAGAAATGGGAAAAGGCTTACAATTTCTGACAAACCTCAGCTGACTGAACCTTTGTGCCAGTGCTCTGATCGGCTTCAGCGGCGAGTTACCCAGATGCAGAACAAGGTTTTCGTAAGAGGCAGAGCAGCAATGAGAATCACATCAGGATACTCCACCACACTGAAGCATTCGGAAAACCTTGAGCAGCCAACTTTTTGAAGAATGAATGAGGAATGCAGTTATATACTGCTAATAGGTTCTGGTTTCATTTAGATCATCTTTCCAGTTTATTTAGAGAATGCACAAGACTTCCCCTCTCACTCTTTCTGTGTTATTTTTCAACCAAATGGTTTGCAGATCTGTCTTTCTGACACGTGAAAGTTATAAATGCATAATATAATGCAGATAAGCCATCTGCCCTCCCCAGTTTATTCTCTTTGGGTGCTCGTGGAGATCTTCTACCATCTACCATCGTAAAGCTTTGTACTGAATGATCCATAATATTAACATCCATTATACTAATGAACAAAAGTGGCATCTTTTTCTGATTAGATCCCCTGTGGATTTGGCAAAAATGGAAATTTATCAAAGAAAGGCTAAATCATAATCCACTGTCAGTGGAGAGGTTATCATGAAGAGCATGTCACTCTTTAAAGCTCTAGTGGCCCAGCATTGCAAGCAGATGCATGTCCAACTAACCTGAGAAAGGAATAATATGACGATTCTGGTTGATCATATTCCCTTACAAACAACCAATTCAACCCAAAAGGTATAATTCTACTATCTTTCTCGCCACATCTTTATAGCTGGTCGACAGTTGCACTTCAGTGGGCTATAATTGATGTTATCAAGTGCCATGATAAATGTGCTGTACCCACCTGGTTGCCACCAGGAGAACCTTTCTTAATGGCTGGCGATTCTCCAGGAACTGCTGTAGAATGTCTCTGGGTGCCTTGACTGAGGCTACTTTCTGTTAATGGGGTAAAAGCAAGTCATTAATGTTTCACCTTAACACAAGAATGTCAAGAGACAAGTTTTTTTAAACGTTTCCTTTCAAAGGTTCTTTGTTCCAAATACTGCTGCAATATTAATCTTTTGTCTTAGCACAAAAGCAATTCTAGTTTGAAAATGAGCTCCAACAACTTGTTTTTCTTACAGCTCTCATGAAAACACAACCCAAAGGGTGCATATGAAGACAATTACATAATATTGTTATATATCTTCTGCATTCTTCTAATCCTGGATGCTGAAGGTATATAACTTGTACATCATGAAATCATTGTTTCCTTTCTGATCTCCTGGCAATGAACGGTAAATTTTTTGCATTTTCTATTTTTTGTTTAATTCCAAAGATCTCATGTACATTGTAACCCACTTTACTGACATTCTAATAATAGGCTGTTATACAGCCAAAACTAGTGCATCTCGATTGAAAGGTTCACATAAGCAAAGTTAAGTGTTAGCTATAATTGCCGTGCCTTCATCCTTTCATCCCCAAACTGTCAATTTTAAACGGATAATGAGTTTCAAAACCAGTTCAGGCCATCAGTTTTGAATAAACCAGAATTCAACCCACTCAGTGGGAGTAGGAGGCAGAGGTGGGTGCACAGAATCCATTTCATAAAAATAAAGGCAACCAATTTAGACCGCATACAATTGTAACATCACTCAGACAAACTTCTACAAGTTTCTGATAACTTATGCATCCAAGAATCATAAAGCTCACGAGGTTGGCAATTGTTTCTATGCCAGTTCCTTGAAACAACTAGTTAATAGAACCATAGAGCTACAGGGAATGCTGAACGGAAACAGGTCCTTCAGTCCACTGAGTCCATGGTGGCCATCAAGCACCTAATTACACTAATCCCATCTTTAAACATTTTATTCTCTCTACATTCCCATTAGCTTCCTCCAGATTCTAATCTACACATACCAGACAAGTGACCAATTAACCTACCTACCTTCACACTATTTTGTGATGTGGGAAAAACCATTGCAACCAGAGGAAACACACACAATCACAGGGAGAATGTGCAAACAGCATACAAATGGCACTAGAAGTCAGAATTGAACCTTGGTTGCTGGAACTGTAAGGCAGCAACTCAATTAGCTGACTACTCTCACTTTCTAACTATTTCATGTAGCTCTGCATATTTCTCCTTTTCATGTATACACTACTTTTGAAAGTTGCTTCTATAATTACCTTCCACTCTTTTAGGCAAAGCTCGCTGGAACGAACATTTTTCCTAATTTCCCCTCTCTTGCCATTCTCAATTAGACTCCAATTAACTTAAACTTGCGATCTCTAGTGACTATGACTTTGAACACCAGTGTAAATCTCCCTTTAACATTCCTTGCTGTAAGGAGAACAACCCTTAGTAATCAAGACTTCACACCACCAACGTTCTTCATTTCTAATAACACTCTTAGTCACAGTCATACAGCATGGAAACGGGCGCATCGGCCCAACTTGCACACCAACCAACATGTCCCGACTACATTAGTCCCAGCTGCCTGCAGTTGGCCCATATGCCTCTAAACCTATCCTACAAGCGTTGACATTTCTGCTAAGATGCTATTTCTGGAATTGGACACAATGCTCCAGCTGAGGTCTAACCTGTGATTTACAAGGTTTCAAGTAGCTCCCTTGCTTCTGTATTCTGCTTTCATACACCCAATATTTGTTCATTTCACCAATCTGTCAGTCTTCCAAAGTAATTTTCTATCCTCCTCACTGAGCCCGAATCAGCATTTAAATTAGACAGAGGCCATAAATATATTAGGAGCGGAAAATCTGGCGTACCATGGTATATTGTCCAACTACTCTATCAAAACCTCTTATGTGTTCAAGTAAGTCACTTTTAACTCACTCTGCTCAAGGATTAAATCTCAGCTTCTCCACATCAGTCAAGCACGACCATTAATTTCAAAGGGAAATTACAATTCTGATAAGAATGGCAATTTTTTATGTAAGTAAAATTATTTAAGTATATTTATGTTTAAATGGGTTTTAATTAGCAAGTTAAAATGTATAATAGTGTTTTATTTTTAATAGTATCTCAATATTAGAATTTGTAAAACCAAAGTTATTCACCAATATCAATTTCAGCTTCAGGTTTGTTAGTTGATGAAGGAGTTGGTGGGGGAAAGAACAAGTCAGTTGCTGTCAATAAGGCACAATGTTGTCATGCTGGACTTCTTTATTCTGAGTGGGATCCATTTCCCAGTGGAAAACTGGCCCCGAGGGCCTGTTGCAGGTAAAATGAAATAAGCTCCATTGGCAAGCAACTATAGATCATCCTTTTAAACATATGTAAGGATTTCCGATATGTTGAATTACAATTTATCTTTTAAGGCAAAGTTATCCTTTTGTCTCAGATTAAATAATACATCTTCTATTCCAAGCAATGCAATGCACTACCAATGTTCTAAAATGAACATGAATAAATATCATTCCACCGCTAAAACCAAATTTAATTTCCTCATTTTTGTTTCTTGTAACTATTCTATAAACTGTTATTTATACTTATTGTGGCCCTGTTAATGTCCTTCATTGGGACACAATTGTACCGTAGCAATGGCAGCATTATTACTTTTGAAATGAGACGGTGGCCTTCAATAATTTAATTATGGATCAAATGGCTTTTCATGAATTAAAAACATATATAAATGCAATGGCAGTGAAAGGCAGCTCAATAAAACACAGTAAATATGTTACTTAAATATATATACAAAACGCATAGATGAACTAACAATATTTCAATCTTAACATGTGATTTGTTTTACCTGTTCTGGACGGTCCTATATTGGTGGCATCTGAGCTGGATGTTAATGGTTGACCTGATGACACAGTAACTAGTCCTTGGCCGTAAGTCTGTGATGGCCTTGGTGGTAATACAGGCCTGGTAGTATTTGAAGGGCTAAAATGACCTGGGGAATTCAAAGATTGCTGTGACGTCCGGGAAATCTGTGAAACCGGTGAAAGAACAGTCTGGGAACTAATCACAGAAGCAGTCTGATTGGAAATAGCATTACTTATTTGCATTGATCCCATTGTTGCAGGAGACTTCCTCTGCACTCCTGGGCTTGGCAAAGAAGTATTAGCACCATTTGCTTTTGTTACATTCGGCATTTGTGGTGCAAGTGGTTTCGGGAGGATGTTAAGCGTAGGTTGGGATTGAACAGGTAGAAACTCAAGTCCGGGTTGCTGGTTGGTCATCAAGGTGTTCGCTGAGGCCTGCAGAAGCTGAGGTTGGGAAGACATTGCCACCGGAACCGTAAGTAATACTGGCATTGACTGTAGAGATACTGGAATAGGCTGGTTACTGCCAGAGGTTGGCAGCGACTGATTGGTTCCTACCACCGCTGCAGTTGCTGGGAGCACAGGAGTAACCACAGCACCAGATGACCCTGTATTCTGAGGTTTAGTTTGTCCACCAACTACCTGAGGTGGCGTGAGGTTTGTGACAATACCTGTAACAATAGAACAGCCTTCAATTAGAATTGATAGATATAGATATACTTCCCAGTCCAGTTTCTTCCGAAGGTTCTATTCATGCACCCTAATGGCCTTCGCCCATGGGATTGCGCAAGTCTGGTGTGCAGGAAACAAGAATCAAGTGTTTTATTGTCATATATCCCAGATAGAACAATGAAATTCTTACTTGCAGCAGCACAACAGAATATATAAACATAGTACTCCGCAAACAGTATAGTAAACGAGAAAAAAGTGATGGTCTTCAGTATGACTGATCCTACGGAATGCAAAACATCAGGGCCAATTCAGATCTATTATACAACCCTTTGGATCCCCATTGCACAGCACAATGGGGCAGATTTAATGACATGGCAACACACCAAGAATAAACTCACGCTGGTGCTTTCACAGTAGACATTAAAGCAGGTTATTATTCTATGTCTTTACAGCCAAAAACACAACAATAGTGGCACATAACTGGAATACAGTTAACAAGATGCCATTTTAAAAGTCATTTCTGCCAGACATCTATAAGTTCCCACTAATTAAGTTCTTACAGGTTTGCAACATCTTATTCTCTATTTGGATGGCAAAATAGAACGCAAATGTGTTAGTTGGAATAGAAAATAATATAAATGACAAAACTTGCAATTATATCCCCAAATTAAGCATTAAGAAAATTTGCAATTTAAGGGCTTAAAATAATAATCTTCTGATGCACGAGACTGCAGTGAGATTCTTGGGAGTGGGCCCCTGTACGCTTCAGTTGGGGTGGGCCTTTGTGTGCTTCCAAGATAGCATGATAAACTGTGCCTCTGTGAGGTAGATGCTGAACCACTGGGATTTCCAAATAATTAGAAAGTGGACTATTAAGAATTTTACTGTAACTAACATACTTGGCTAGCATGGTAGGTCTTGTTGGGGTTAGATGAAAGGGGGAATAGAGTAAATTATGTGTTCTTAGTACAGTCACAAGATACCACGAAACAGCACTGAACGTTGCAATAAATAGTTTACAAGTACCTGTATTATTTATGGTTGCAGACGGCTGGACTGATACCGTGCTATCAGCCATATTTCTTCTTAAATCCAACATCTGCCTTACCGTTCCACTGAAAAAAGAAAATTGAAACCAAAATTGTATACTGGAACCAATAGTAAGAAATAACATTTCCTAAAATTGTTATCATTCTTGCTACTTAACTTGTTGATTTTTTTTAACGTGAAGTTTATGACACAAAGAAGCATGACTTCAGCTGAATGCAGAATAAAACAATGGACCTGGAAATACCCCTGAAATTGAAACCGAAATCATTATAGATAAGGCGTAGGGAAGATTAGTTTGAGGGTGCGGATCAGAAGTTAAAACATATTATGATTCAAACTTAACAAGAGAATTGCAATTTGAATTGAAATCATCTTAATGACAATTAGATATAAACTAAAGAACCAGAGAATGGACAATTGATGCTCATTGAAGCTTGAGTGGATCATTATTAGTTTAGTTTAGAGATACAGTGCGGAAACAGGCCCTTCGGCCCTCCAAATCTGCACCGACCAGCGATCACCGCACATTAATACTATCCTCCAAACACTAGGGATAATTTTTTTAATTTACATTTTTACACCAATGTACGATATATACGTTTATTTTCTTTCTGAAAATCAGCACTGAAAGGTAAATTTAATAAAATGTAATTAAAAATTTGCAATTTAAATTTTATGTTATAATAAAGCCTCCTTGAAAAGGTGAATTTATTGCTTACTGCCAGTTTCCTTGCCCCTTCTAAACAGTTGAAAGCTGCTTCATCTATTCACATTACAGCTGCCAATATATTAGCCATTCAATCTGTGCCCTATGAATTTTATAGTCTCAGACTGATTATAATTTATATTTCAATACTTCCTGCCTCTGACAATACCAATGAAGGTTTACTAAAACCTTCTCAAAACTAATCTTCTCAAGTCTTGCCAAAAAAAAGTAGGATGGTAGGATGTGGGATGCACTGCCTGTTTGGTTGCTTAGTTCATGTGGGACAATTTATATTACAGACACACATGACAATAGGAGACAGAAACATTCTGGCTCCACCTGTATGAATGACCTTTCATTAACAGCCACTTTGTCATCAGCAGTGTTTACCAGTGGGTGTCTCACTTCGTCAGAATTTATTTTTCCTCCCATTGTATATTGCACACTTGGAATAAGTGATTACATAACTTTAAACAAAGTGACAGGCTGAATCAAATGAAAAAGGTGACTTACCTACGACACTGCACGGTGCTAGAAACACTAACAGGGGGGTTGCAGGATTTGCTGGGAGAATTGGGTTGCGTAGTCTGGGCTCCAGATGATTGTTGAGGTATGGAGACGGAAATATTCTGAACAAAACAGAAATTAATAATAATGCAATTGCTATCATTAATATTTAATTTGCTCAAGACAAGAATAAATCACAGCAGCTTATGGGGCATCAAAAGACCCAATTAAAGAAAATGTATTCTATTTGTCCTGAAACAGACTCTACCTAAAGATGCCTTTAAAGAAAAGCAATTTTAGCACGTCGATCTTCAATAATCCACCCTTTTCCGCGTCTGCTGTTCTGATCTTTAATAAATATAATAGAAGCATCAATTCAGTACAGTGCAGGAGGCATCCATTCAAATTGTATCCATGTTGGCACATTGTGGTACAATTTACTTAGTCATTCTTTTGTCATAACCAAGTTATTTTCGCTCTAATTTCAATTTAAGTTTCCTTAGAAAGCTTTGATCGTCTCTGCTTTGACTGCATTTATTGACACGGAGATTCTGGTCATAATCACCCTGCATAAATACCGAATCTTCTGCTCTTGGAATTTGTTCTCCTGGTCGTCATCTTACACTGATGGGAAAAGCTTCTATTTACTTCATCTAAATCTGTTACATATTTTTGAAACTTCCATTATTTTATTATTTATCTTTTATCTGTTAGCTTTATTTTAAATAATTTTCAAGGTTCAAGGTCAGTTTGTTGTCACATGTACCAATTAAGATACAGTGACATTTGAGTTACCATACAACCATACCAAGTGAAAAGCAACAAGACACACAACCACATAAAAGTTAACATAAACACCCATCAGGCTAAACTGAGAGAAAAAAAAAACTTTAAGGATACAAATGCCAGTGACAAACTGCAATGAAAGCAAGGGCAAGTGTATCAATTCCATATATAATGTTTTATTCTGCAGAATGTGATCTGATAATACAGAGGCGAAGAAGCTTTTATTGGTCTTGATGCCTGGGCTTTCAAGGTACTGCATCTTCTTCCAAAAGATAGGTAGAAAAGCGAATGGCCTGGGTGCAGACACCTGCCGTATATTCTAACTCTTAATTCTACTGTTAATGCAATTTGCACAGCTTCATACCGTTTCAGATTGCACTACTATCTTTGCATCAGTCTTTTGGTTTTCTCTCGCAGTATTTATTATTGTATTCTTGTTGCATTGTTTACAGCGATGTGCCGATTTTGTTCCCAGAATCCAAATCAACCCAAACGAACCGTAACTACATCTGACCTTTGCCACTTGTGATTTCCTGTTTTTATTAAAAAGACGAGCAGAAACCTTTAAGGCTAGCAATATGAAAGGGAATCATAATTCATTGTTTATTTGTTAACCATAAAAGCATTTTTTTTGTTCCGTAACGGTTCTGTTTTTGTTCCATAATTGTTCCATTTATGTTCCATATGGTGACACTGATAGCTCCAGAGACCCGGGTTCGATCCTGACTACAGGTGCTGTCTGTAAGGAGTTTGTACATTCTGTGACCGCGTGGGTATTCTCCGGGTGCTACGGTTTACTCCCACACTCCAAAGACTTACAGGCTTGGAAGTTAATTGGCTTTGGTAATTGTAAAGCTGTCACTAGCATGTGGGAAATGCTAGTGTGTGTGGTCAGCGCGGACTCGTGGGAACAAGGGCCTGTTTTCACGCTGTATCTTTAAAGTTTAAACTTTATGGTATACATAGTTCAAAATCTAGAAATGGCTTTATAGATAGTATGATGATTCAACTGGATAGCACACAAATGAAGCTTTTCTCTGTATCTTGGTACACGTGACAATAATAAACCAATACCCGAGAAAATCCACAATCTTGGTCCTGAGTGTGCCAAATCTTGGACTCGCTAATTTTGCTGTGGCCAGTGGAGGCAAGTGAACTAAAAGTTATTTCAAGCAGTTTCCTTATTGCTGTGATATTTTTAATAACAGCACAGTTGTTAGAAGAATGCATGGACAGTAAATTGTTTACACGTATCTAGTTTAGTTCACGAGAGGATGCATACAATAGTCCACACCCAACAAGCCTGATTTGACAAGTTATGGAAGAAATTCCTTAAAGTCTAAGGTCAAGCTTCACAGTATAACAGTCTTATCCAATTCTTGTGTAAGAAAGAACTGCAGATGCTGGTAAAATTGAAGGTAAACACAAAATACTGGAGTAACTCAGCGAGTCAGGCAGCATCTCTGGAGAGAAGGAATGGGTGATGTTTTGGGTCGAGAATGAGTCTGAAGAAGGATCTCGACCCAAAACGTCACCCATTCCTTCTCTCCAGAGATGCTGTCTGACCCGCTGAGTTACTCCAGCATGTTGTGTCTTATCCAATTCTTACATTTGTATCAGACTGTTGTACACTTGATAATGAATAATCGTAAGATTAAACGAGAACTTACCAGTTTGAAGTTTGATCCTTATTTTGTGAGGAGTTACGATGAGGGATTACGTGAAGACCCCGCCAGCACGCATGCGCGACATTCTTCAAAGCAGCGGTGTGAAATAACAGAACACAGAAGTTGACTGAATGTATAGTAAGATAAGAGAACTAAAATACCAGTTGATCCTTGTAGAGAGGGTTGGGAGCGGAGGGCACGTAATCCCTCATCGTAACTCCTCATAAAATAAGGATCAAACTTCAAACTGGTAAGTTCTCGTTTAATCTTACTATTTTACTTCGGAGTCACGTGAGTGACTACGTGACGATTTCAAAGCTCTGTGATTTCATGCCGTGGACGAGTCCAAGCATCACACACTGCATCAGTGAAGAGCTAATTTTAATAATGCATTCAGACATGACATAGGTATAGACATGTTGATGCTATTAATGTACACATAGTGATAACAGTACCTCCTCCACACGGGAGGCCTATAACACGGACCTTAAAAGAGTCGGCAAATACCCCTGCTCTGGCAAGGGTATTTCTAATGTTTGGAATCGTTCGTTAGACCATCCTGCAGCCGCTAGGATGTGGTCCCGTGAACGTCCATCCCTTGCTGCTGAAATAGTTGCAGCCTGGATGGAGTGAGACTTGTATGTCAGTGTTCACTCCTGTATCCCAGAACCCATATTAACCACCGGCCGATGGTCTGTAGTGAGGCTTCATGTGACTAACAATCATTGCTAGTTCAGAGTCCCTAAGGCTCTAGTGACATTAACATATTGGTGTAGATGTGTAGCCACATACAACCGAAGATCCATGGGATATGCAATTCTAGTATGAGACCTAATGTTCCTGGTGATTTCTGCTGATTAAGTGATAACATAAATGTAATTCCCTACAGAATAATCATTTTGTCCAGTCACAGCTATGCAAACTGGGCCTGTTGTGCTGACTCAGCGTCATGAGCATAACCACTTGGTTTAGTGAGCCAAGGGCAGGAATGGTCCAATGTTAACATCCCATATCTCAGCGTACCTGGCCTAGGGGGGGTGTCGAGTTGAAGATACCCTTCATAATCTCGATAACAGAAGGTGACCCGACAGAGTGGATTCTGCTCCTCGCAGCCAATATGCTGAGAAGGCACGTGCGGCACAGTAATGGCACTCTTGAAATGATAGTCAACCCCATATGAAACTGAACTAAAGACGTCAGTCAATCATGTCACCTTCCCTATGAGGGAAGCACTGTTTGTTTGGTGCTAACCCTGCAATTGCAGTGAGCACGTCCATAGTTTGGTTTGACAATTCTAAGCCGCAGGAAGCGGTCTTCCCAGTCTGCAAGTCAATGTATAGATTTAAGTATGCAGAGGATGGTTCCCCGGTCACGGCTAACCAGCCATTTAGTGCCTGGAATCCATATAAGGTTCTATCATCATTCCCAGCATAGCGGGAATCATGGCTGCATTGGCCAGTCAGGCACTCCGCAAATGCCTGAAGCGGGAAATGCTGAATTTGCAAGACCCGTCTGGTAAGGTAAATGGAGGGACACAATGAACATACTTCCTCAGTGTAGTGAGAATGCATCCATCGCCACTGATACGCCACGTATTTTGCAACGGCGTTTGAGCCTGGATGCAACATTTTGATCTTTAGGTGTATTCATCGAGCCTTAATGTCCTTGAATCCTTGCGATTCCGCATCCATTCTTGTTTTCCTGCTGATACGCCAATGCCAATGAAGTTAGGTAAACTATTACCGGATACTTTGACTTGATTGCATCCATGTGATTTACATATAATAGCACCAGAGTGTATCAAGTTAGACTTGAGCATGCAGAAATGCATATTCGCACAAACCTTTATCCACAGAATGCACCTTATGTGAATAGGTAGTTGATACCATATAACTGAATAATTAGTAACTCATGCAAACCCCATTCACCTCCATACTAAAGATGGTATATAGTAATTATCCTTCTTTAAGCATAGCATCAGTTAGTAATTAACTGACGAGTACTGATGAAGGTTAGTGGGGCAATGCTGAATACTGTTTGTCCACCATGGTGACTTTGATAGTTTCAGCTGAGAATAGCCTGTGAGCTTGCTCCTTTGCACGCCGTATATCTGATGGTGCAGAAGGTGCAATAGCACAGCTGGCCAATATATTGCCAATCCCGGACAATTTAATAATTTCAGTTGGTATCAACTTAAATTTACTGGATGGATGAGAATTCGATTTCTGCAGAATGGTTTGTGGCTGATACCGCTGATTTGGCAAAATACAGTGTTTTAGAACATCATCCAGATAGCCCATAAAATAATATCTTAGGTGAGTTCAGTGGAAACTGTTTCCCTGTTGTTAGACAGTAAAAGTCTATACTGCATATGCAAATTGAACCGGTATCTTTCATAGTGACAATGAGCGGCCCGCAACTACGGCCTGTCTTGAAAGGCAACTCATCTTGCATAAACAAGTGTAAATTTACCAACTTGTAAATGGTCCACATACGTCATTTTTCGGAAAGAACCAGACCCACCTACCTTCATGTTATTGGTGGTCTTGTGGTAAGCCCAAAGGCCCCTGGTACGGGTTCTAATTCCGTCCCAGATTTGGAGAGTAGGATTGCTGGGGTGTGTGGACCCAATTCCCTGAGGACCGGTTTGGCCTTGGCCTGAAACGCCTGCGCCCAGTTTTGAAGCTGCCACTGGCTTCAGTGAAAAGCTTGCTGCCGATAGAGGCGTTGGGTGTGTTGCCGTGGTACCTTGATAAGCCAGACAGCTTTGATTCTTCATCCGGTTCTTACCTGTTTGTGCAGGTTCCTGAAGAGAGGATTTGGTGGCTAGACATTACTGGCCTCACTTGAACCTCCAGGTTTGAAAATTTAACGCAGGTCCGATGGCGGTTTTTCTGGAAGCAGTTCATTTTGAAGTGCATTGTACCCCCAGATAGCGCTGTTCACTGCTGGTCCTTTCAGGGACAATTTTGCAGGTGTATGGTATTCCACCGCCGGCACCTGTGATGTGGCGTGAGGTGGCTGTTACTTCACGAGGGAACTCTGGCCTTCAGGCTACGTTTCTTGAAGGTCTTGATGCCACGCCAGAATTTCTGGAACCTCACGTTTGTACTCCAGTATGTTCCCTGGACATACTTCCGAGTCTTCCGCTTCATGCGGGATACGTAAGTGGTGTACCTTCCTGCCCGGACCCATGCTGAGTCTCCGAGGTTACCCGCCGACGAGAAATTCCTCTGCAGGTGGTGAATCTTAGAGCCCGGACCCTCCAAGTCTACGGGCTCATCCGCCAGTGGTATATACGCAGCCCGGACACTGCAGGTCTCTGGGCTTACCGTAGGCGGTATATCTCTACTGATATGCCATACATGGGCCATATCAGGAGGGAGCATTAGTGGGATGAGCGCTCTCTGACGCTATCCATGCTCCACATGGGTAAACGGCCGAGGACGTACCCATGTTGGAGGGGACCCTCCTGGCCTGCCCAGGCTTTTCTGACTCCATTGAACCTCTCTGGGCCGCTGGAGTCTGAAAAATGCCGCCGGCTATCCACACGTCTGCGGTCCGCAGCCGTGTCTTCACACGGTCCCTGCGGCCGGATTTCCCCGAGCCGGGTTCATCCCGCGGTTTGTCTTCCCGCAGTCCCCACAGCCGGGTCCCCCCCCCCCCCCCCCCCAGCCGGGTTCATCCCGTGGCAGCCGGGTTTTCCCCGAGCCGGGTTCATTCTGTGGTCTTCCCGCGGTCCCCGCAGCTGGGTTTCCCCCCCGAGCCAGGTTCATCCCGCAGTTAGGGTTCTCCCCACGGTCCCCGCAGCCGGGTTTCCCCGAGCCAGGTTCATTCCATGGTCTCCCCATGGTCCCCGCAGCCGGGTTTCCCCGAGCCAGGTTCCCCTCGCGGCTTGATTCTGTTGTTGTCCCGGGTTCCCCGCGGAATCCATTCCGTGGTTTACCAAAGCCGGGATTCCCTCGTGGTCCCTGGAGACAGGATTCCCCGCGTAGTCAGTGGTGGGGTTCCCCCTCCAGCCGGGCATCCCCGCGAATCACGCAGTCGGGATTTCCCCGCGATGTAGGGGAATGCAATATCTCCAGCAGGAACTCTGTGCACAGAGCTTCCTGCAAGGAGAAAAAACAGACCTGGAGTTAAGTTGAAAAACTTACCTTCAGGTTTCAAACTTACCGCTGGTGGAGCAGCGCTTCCACAGCCTGTCGATGCGCAATGCGGTAGACGATGTCGCGCATGCGTGCTGGCGGGGTCTTTACGTAGTCACTCATGTGACTCAGAAGTAAAATTCTCGTATGAGCAAAATATACAGGTAGAACTATTTCATACAATGTCATTGGTTTCCTCTCCATGCTATCAGTTTTTAACTCTGATGCCATAATACTTTTAAAATGTTTCCAGTTCATATAATTGATGGCATAAATAGTAGGTGTACATCAAGAAGCCGTTGGAAATACATTAAATCATATATAAAATCATGAGAGGAATAGATCAGGTAAATGCACAGAGTCTCTTGGCTAGAGTAGGTGAGTTGAGGATCAGAGGACATAGGTTCAAGGTGAAGAGGAAAAGATGTAAAAATAATCTGAGGGGTAACTTTTTCACACAAAGGGTAGTAGGTGTATGGAACAAGCTGCCAGAGGAGGTAGTTGAGGCAGTTTAAGAAACAATTAAACAGGTGCATGGATAGGACAGGTTTGGAGGAATATGGACCAAACATGGACTAATGTAGCTAGGACATGTTGGCCACTGTGGGCAAGTTTGGGCAAGGGTATCTGAACAAAGTTGAAAAGGCAGTTTCAGAACGCATTTACGAGTAAATTGTATGGGTTGTATCTGGTGCCACAGATTCCGCTTCCACACAATACAAAACTAACAGAGATGGTATCGATTAAGGCTATATAACAAATATTCTATAATTCACTGTAGAAGCTTAAATTGTTTAAAGGTATCTCTGTTGTTCTTTATTATTCACCTTTACTTATACAAGCTGACGCTATTTATATAGAACACATTCATCCATGGTTTGTTCTGCAGAGCTGACATTATGAATATTGTAACAGCAGGATTTTGTGTTGCCACACAATGCTATACTATTGATTTGCAATCAAGAGCACCAAGTATCTACTTTTACAATACTTATGCAGCAAATTAAGTGAACACAGGCCATGTTACTGATTGAAACAAAAATTAAAAGTGGTCACAAACAAGAATCCTGCGAACGGTTCATGTCTGATTTGCAAACAAAATTTAAAAAATTGAATAATTTCATCTCTAACAACACAGCAGGGATTTCAATTGGGCATGAGCAGCCTTGCATGACAACCTTTTTATCTACATTTTGTTATTAATTTGTATAACAATCTTTATTTCTCCAAAATCCAAGTACTGTACAAAACAATAAACAATCAGATATGCATTATATCATGTGGTTAATTCACTCTGAAGTCATCAGAACATCCAGCAGTTTTCAATTGTCTATTTGTTTAATGTCCATCGAGAAATTTTGCTGAGTATTTCATGACAAGACAACTGGCCACAGACTTTGAGAAGGTGTGCAATGGCTCCACCAAGTAAATTCCCTTTGACCAATTATGGATCACTCACAAATATACATTCTTATAATTAACATAATCTACTATGTGCTCAACAAGATTCAAGCAGGAATCACTTGGAGAAATAAAATTCTTCACCCCCCCCCCCACCCGCAAGTTATTGTAAAGTTACATTTTTTTCAGTATTTGGACAAGTTCAGTTGAGGATGTTGAATCAATCACCCAATTTACCCAGATTTTCTGAAGATGGAGAGGTTGGCCAATCAATATTCTTTTTGCAGACTTTAATCAATAGAAAGTTAACATCTTTACCAAACGGCAAATTTAATATGAAAATCTGAACGAAAGGCTCAATTACGAGTTAATTCAAGAAACACGGCATACTAAAGTAGAAAACAACATGATTTTGAGATTGGGAAAAATAATGACACCAAATAATGGCAAAGAAACTAATTTGTAAGTCTGGTTAAAAGGGATACATCTCCACTACTATGCTACATTAGTATATCAACTGCACCTTTGATATTGAAGATAGCAACTAATTATTTTACTTCGGAGTCACGTGAGTGATTCCGTGAAGAAGGCCCGCCAGGCAGCATACGCAGCATTACATCAGCCGCATTGGCGCAAGCACCAGTCTGGCAGGACAGAGCTCCTGCCCGTGGTAAATTAAACTTAAGGTAAGAGATACATGTTATACAAATCCCATTACAAAGGTTATCAAAGATAATATAACTGTACTATAACAGTAAAGCTTTGCAGTATAGGATAAACTGTTTGGTGGTCATTGGGATTTACCTTTAATTATTATTAGCCTTGTCTCCGTCTTCTGGCACGAGATTGGGCTTATAGCAATCTGTTACAAAACTGAGTTTTTTCATTAAGAGTAATTGGCAATATAGCAGGTGTGTTGTAGCTGAGCAAATCAAGGAACTGATATTGTGTAAGTAGCAATTAGATCGTTGCTAACAACCGTGTGCTATTGTCAGCTGAGGCTACTTCAAGTAAAAGTAAGATTAAAGGAGAACTTACCAAACTTGAAGTTTGATCTTGATTTTATGAGGAGTTATGTTGGTGATTACGTGTCCACCCTCTCTCATAAAAGATCATCTGGTAGTTCTCGAGTCACTGATCTTACTGTTTACTTCAGTGTTGTTTATTTGTGATTTCATACCGCTGCTTTGAAGTTTGCTGCGCATGCGGCCTGGCGGGCCTTCTTCACGTTATCACCAACGTAACTCCTCATAAAATCAAGATCAAACTTCAAACTGGTAAGTTCTCGTTTAACCTTACTATTGTACTCCACTCCATTTTAATAGCCTCAACAGCAAAGTTAAAAGTTTAGTATTGTATCTCACCTCCACTTCAACTACAAATGTCAACAATAAATTTAACAAAAAATGCTCAAAATGGTGTAGTCACAGAGATGGAAGTAATATGAACAAGGGCATGATTTTTCAAGTTCCACTACCTATATTGTCCTTAAGATTTTAAGCTGGTTCCTGTTTATGCATAAAAACATGTACCAACACAAGAGCTGGAACAGCTAAATGAAGAGAACTGATCAACAAGCATTGCCAACTGGAACAAACACTTCTTAAGATTAGAACGTGCCTTTCATGGCAAGTAATGGATACCCTTGAACAAATATGGTCTCCATTCATTGATTATTTAAAGGGGTAGTTGAGCTCAGCATTGTAACTCAATAAGTACCCAGGTGTAGGATTAGATTAAAAGATGTATTCTGGGATTTGTATACACGTCTCTATAGATATTGTTATGTGAAATTGGTCCATTCATTGTTAAGATGTATACTTCATTTTTTTAATTATATAATAATTGTTTTTTTTTGGTTTATTTTTATTTTTTATTTTTTGTTTTTATTATATAATCATAATCATTATTATTTAATCACTATCTCTATTGATTATAGATCTATTCTTTTACTTCTTTACTTCCCAAAAAAAAACAAACAAAACAGAAGCATACATAAATCATTTTGTAATATTTGTATAATTGTTGAAATAAGTTAAATTTGTATTTGAAGAACTGTTATACTCTGGACAATGCACACTGCTTCTAATAAAAATATTTTTAAAAAAAGTAATGGATACCCGTTAAGTATCAGACAATTTTTTTGCGCAACTATTTTACAAAGATAATGCAAGTATAAAATACATTCATTTTCTCATCCAAAATGGAATGAAATCTAATAAATGGATAGTTTTAATGATTCACAATTAGACAGAAGTTAATAATATTATTTATTGGATGTGAAATCTTCAAATCCATACAAAGACAAATCTACTTAGCATTACTGACAGCCAACACTAGAAAGCAATTTACAGCATAACATGGAATAAAGTGCTTGAATCTCTTTGTAAACTTATTAAAATACCTTGCACTGAAGCAAAGTGCAATGCCACTTTAAAATATTTGCACGATCCCCAAGCTTCCCCTTCCACTCCTCAGTTCTTGTCTTAATGCAGTCTTCTCCAGGTGGAAGGTTAATTAAGAAGTTTCAGCACAAGCACTATCACATGCTGGGAAATTACAAGGTGACCGGTTAGCCTCCCATCAGTTGATTGTCATATATTGTACAATCTAACAATTTTTAATTGCACTATTCTCAGATTTTTAGCTACGACTTTGACAGAAGAAATTGGTAACATTGAAGCTATACCACAAGGCAGTTCAATCTTCACCAATCCTTCCTTCATGGCCTCTTGTGCACAATTTGCAGTCTTAAAGAGGAGGACTGTGAACAAGCCAAGGTCTTCTTCAAATGATTTGGAGGCTGCAAACAGTCAGACACTGCTTTCGAGCACTTTTTGTAGGTCATCATTGCATTTCTGTCATTTCCCATTTGTTCCTTAATTAGCTCATCAAAGCCACGACTGTGAAGGGCAGCTACACAGCTGATCTATAATAACATGAATACACACAAAACGAAAAATAAGCCTGCATGGATAAACCTTGTAGTTGTACAGACAACTGAATGACTGTGTTATGGTCCTGAAGTAGTCTTCATTCCAGCGCCATCCTAAAGGGCAAAAAGCATTTCCCAGGAATAGTTTTGCCTTACTCAGATCTTCCCAAGTTCGTGGGTCTTATCTAGTACGAGTATACAGTTACGAGCAGGCAAACAGGATTGGAAAACTTCAAGTTCTTTCAGTGAACCTATTTTTAAAAATGACTTCATTCAACTTCTGTCTGATTTTCAGTTTTGCTGGTTACCACTTCTGCCTTTGCATAATGTGATATCTTCTGATAATAGCAGTGTAGCAAATTGCTCATTTTTCCTTATTCGTCTAAATTGGCTGCAATGTCAGCAAATTTTAGTCATAATTTGGTCTACTTGGAATTTTGGGATATAAAGATTTCTGGTGAGAAAACTTGATAATTTAAGCAAATATTATCAAAGCTAATTTCTGTATTTTCATGTTTCACTTTTGACATGACTACATGAATGCTTTTAAATTAATCAAATTGTGTGGGGGAAATGCCATAATATTGATCTCAAGATTCCACTATGTTATCAATCAATATTAAATACTCTCAAACGATAATTTTGAAGGTCAAATGACAAAGTTTTGATTAGTTACTGTAGACAAAATTACATATTCATAAATTACCTTTTAAAAAATTTAACCAAAATAATGTTTTAAAATATGATTCTATATTGATAATATGATTCTATATTGATATACTGGTCCATGAAAAGCATGCTAGAATTTTAAAATCCAAGAGCACAAACCTGTCAAATGCGATTCTGATGCTTTAATTTTTTTATTTGCTTCAATTGTTTTAATCTCCATTCTTACTGTCTTCAGGCATTCAATGTTGTTTGAGATGCAGCACAGCTGAAGCAATTAGGTTCCCAAGCCATTCATAAACCACCTGCTTCAGTACTTGGCCTTCCTTACTAGAGCCCCTCTGTGAGCTATGGTAACTATTAAGGGGTCTATTATCTTCTGGAGCTATTAAGAACTGCTGTAGTGACAGACGGAATTGAGGATGGATCTAATGAATTAGCGTATCTCACTGCCTAGTCAATACGAAACATACAGAGACCGAACTGGATCAGATTTTTAAACCAGCTGTGGACAATAAATCTGAGTTGACAACATTAAAGTTCTGAATACTGGCCACTTCCCATCCCAGCTGAATCTACACAAAAAAAAATCAGTTTATAATATAATTCATACAAATATATCCCATCACAGTCTATTTCCTTCTACAACTAACATCACCTCAGTGTGGAACCGAGTAACAATCACAAACATATCACCATTCTTCTTTCTACCTCATTGGTGACCCTCAGACGATCTTTGATCGGACTTTACTGGCTTTATCGTGCACTAAACATTATCCCCATATCATGTAGCTGTACACTGTGAATGGCACAACTGTAATCATGTATTGTCTGCCTGCTGACTGGTTAGCACACAAGAAAAGCTTTTCACAGTACAATAAACTAAAATGATTAATAGACCAAGTCAGTTTGTGAGCAAATGATTCCCATTGAGGATACATTTTGCCATCTACACCAAAATAGTAAGATTAAATGAGATCTTACCAGTTTGAAGTTTGATCTTTATTTTGTGAGGAGTTGCGATGAGGGGTTTCGTGAAGACCCCGCCAGCACGCATGCGCGACATTCTTCAAAGCAGCGGTGTGGAATCACAGAACCAACAACAAGGAAATGACTTGTTATAGTAAGATTGAAGAGACTCTATATACCAGTTGACCTTATGATAGAGGGTTGGGAGCAGAGGGCACGAAATCCCTCATCGCAACTCCTCATAAAATAAAGATCAAACTTCAAACTGGTAAGTTCTCGTTTAATCTTACTATTTCATTTTGGAGTCACGTGAGTGACTGCGTGAAGATTTCAAAGCTCTGTGATTACATGCCCTGGATCACGTCCATGCTCTCACACGCCACAATATGGATGGATAGGAGTATAAAACATGTTTCAGACTGAATGTACTGAAAAATAATAATGTTTATTAATCATAAACAAAAAGAAACCCCTCACTGGTGAATAACTGTATGTTGCTGACCAGCACTCAGCACGGCCTCCGCGAACATAACAGGAGCGGTAACAGGTTTATTGTAAAACCGCTGAAAAGTGGCTTCACTAGCCCAGCCCGCTGTCGCAAGAATTTGGTCCATGGGCACCTCCATGACCTTTGCTGCCGACGTGGATGCAGCCCTGGTAGAATGGGATTTAAAGATATTAATGTCAATACCTGCTGCATCCAACACGACCCTAAGCCACCTGGAGATCGTCTGCACCGTCACCCTGTGATGTGGTTTCTTATGGCTTATCATCAGATACCTCTCCATTCCCCTTAGGGCACGTGTCACTTTTATGTAATGACAGATATGGGTGGCTAAGCAGAGCCTCACATCAGCGGGGTATGCCGGAAAAACCAGCTGCAGCTCTGTAAACCCAGGTCTGTGCTGCTTCAGTAACTCGTCAATGTAAAAAGTTACTTTCTCCGAGGTAGAGACCATTTTGTCGATATTGATTTTTTGTAATGTCTGTACCCATTGTGCTGATGTTAGCGCCAATAACATCACCAATTTCAAGGTGAGTTTGTCCAATGGAAGTCCAACCATGGGTGACCATGTCCTGAGTAGGGTTAATACTACCCCAATGTCCCAGGTAACGTTGTAACGTGGTCAGGGAGGGTTTGCATTGAAAATACCCCTCATCAATTTGGACACTAGTTTGTGTGATCCTACTTCAATGGTAAGGTAGGAAGATAGTGCGCTTCTGGCACTGTTGATGGCGTTGTAGCTGAGGTGTTCATCATGATGCAACCTCGCAAGAAATTCCAGCACATGTGGTATGGTTACAGAGTCACGTGATATGTTCATCCGAGTGCAGTAGGCCTCCCATTTTCTTATTTGGGTCAGATACTGCCGTCTTGTTGACTCTCTGCACGATGCTCCGATGGTATCCATGGTCCTTGATGTGAGACCATATTGCAGCAGGGGTCTGTTCAAAACCTGCAGGCCAATAAGTTCAAATGACTGTGGCACGGATGGTATTCCCCTGTAGTGGGGTTAGTCACCAATTCAGGGCATTTTTCCAAAATTGCCCATGGTTCTCTGATCATCCCAAGGACCACCGGATACGATGGTTGTGTAGGCCAGTCGGGTATGATTAAAAATACCTTTTGCAGAATCTAATTTGATTTTCCGCAATACCTGACTGATGAGGCAAAATGGAGGAAATGCATAGAAAAACCATTTCCCCCAGTGCAGCGAAAAAGCGTCCATCGCTATTGCCCCAGGATCTGGTTCCCATGATACATATGCCGGTACCTGATGGTTTAACCATGACGCAAAAAGGTCGATATCCGGTTTACCAAATTTGGCTGTGACTTTAGTAAATATTTGGGGATTTAACATCCATTCGATGTTATCATTGAATAGTCGTGACCTGGTGTCCGCCACTATGTTGAGCTTACCTGGAAGATAAGTGGCTGAAATCCAAATATTACGTTGTATGCACCAGAGCCAAATTGTATTAGCCAATTCATCGAAAGAAATTGACCTGATACCGCCCATATGATTTAAATATGCCACCACAGTGGTATTGTCTATTTGGAGACGGACATGAGTATCAGTAAGGTTTGAGCAATAAGCTCTTAGTCCGTGAAATGCTCCAAGCATCTCCACATAATTTATCCCTAGTGATAACAAAAGGGTAGATTCTTGTGAATCCCATCTGCCACCACAACTAGAATTGTTGTCAGTAGCTCCCTAGCCATGGGAGCTTGCGTCAGTTTGTAAATACACCGACGGACGAGGCACAATGATGGGCTTGAATGAGTTACGAATATTGTCAATCCACCATTGTAACTCAATTTTTGCCTTTATTGGCAGCTGCATAGGTCTATCAAAATGTCCAGCATTCAATTTTAATGCCGAAATCTTGGATCTTTATAAATTTTGATAATGTAAAGGTCCAAATTGGGTAGCTGGAAATGTGGCTACCAATTTTCCAATTACCTTAGCAGCGCGTCTAATTGTTGGTGTACTGGCGCAGACCAGTTTATTACATGCCTCGATGATGTCCATAGCTTTGTTAATTGGTATGGAAGTAATCATTTGATTGGTATCAATTGCGAATCCCAGATAGTTCATAATCTGTGACAGGAGAACTTTGACTTGTCTGGATGGATTATAAACCCCATTTTTTGGAACAATGAAGCAGTGGCTGTGACTGCCAATTTTGTTGATTCCAGGGTATCTCCTAAGATTAGGATATCATCCAAATATGCCATAACTATATGGTTTTGTCTTCTCAGTGTTGCTAACACTGGCCTCAGTAATTTGGTAAACAATCTAGGGGCTGTGGTAAGCCCATTAGGCAAAGCTCTGTATTGCCAAAGTTGATCCATCCAAACAAACTTCAAGAACTTCCTGTGGCGTTTCCGTATGGATACTGAATAGTATGCATCTTTTAAATCGATGCATGCCATGAATCAGCCCTTAGAAACCAATGATTTGGCTGTTTCAAAGGTGTCCATTTTAAAATGGGTATATTTTACAAAGGTATTCAACTGGGTTAGGTCAATGATGACTCGACATCCACCATCTTTTTTGATTTTAGTAAAGATGTTGGATACGAACTCAACTGGTTTGTGAATCGTTCTTTCTATCACCCCTTTGTCTTGTAGTCTCAAAATTTCAGCATGTCCTTCCGCTATTTCCTTATTGGAAAGTGCAAACTTGCGGTCTGGCACATGCTGAGACGGGGGAAGTTGTTCATTTATGAACTCAATTTCATACCCCTGAATACTTTGTAATATAAACACATCTGAAGTGATAGCATCCCATGCATCCTTAAAGAAACGCAATCTTCCACCAATGTGTGAGGTTGTGCATGAAAACCAGACCGCCTTACCTCCATGGTTAACGACGGTCCCTGACATTCTTGGTGAGTCGTGGAGGTGCTGGGTTTTGCGCCTGCCGCATCTTCCACGCCGGCCGCTGCGGGCCTTGCCCTAAAAAAGGCTTCTGCTGTTGCTGATAATGTAGTGCTGCCGGCATGTAGGCCCTTACTGATCTTTCGGTTGGCCCCCGAGGTCTGGAGTAGGGTAATCCCCTAGACACCTGCCTGTTCGAAGGGTGTGGCCTCATTAATCCCACAGTCTTCGCTTGGTCATCTAAATCTTTGACCTGTTTTGGTAGGTCTTCTCCAAACAACTGTCTTGGTGGTAGCATCGGGGATGCCCTGCATAACCCCGCAAATTCCGGGTTTAGGGTCGGTTTGATGGTAGCTTTCCGGAATGCGTTTATTTCATACTGGGTGTTACACAGTAAAACAAGAGCATCTTCTTGTTCAGTGCTCAAATCCGTGCCATCCACCGACCTTGCAAACGCAGTGATCCCCGATGTAAGCAGCTTCAGGATCTTTTGCAATTTTATCTCTTGTGCTCTGATTCCTGGGCTGATATTACCCCAAATGGGTGTATTCACTGTTGGTACGTTAAGTGAATTGCAGTTGTCTGGCGCCTTATACCGATTCATGGCTTTAGTAAGGACCTGATCTTGTAATTGATGGGTGGTAGGGAAATCAATGCTAGCAGCCAGTTTGGGTTTGAGAGGTTGACCCGAAGACTTGGGTTGCGCGAACTTGGATACCACATCCAACAGTTCTTCCTGAACAATTTCAGGTGCCATAGGTTCACATATAAGAATCTCTTCCTCTTCCCCTGGCTGTTCCCTTGCACTTCCCATCGATGATGGGGATATATTTCCTCCCATCGAGAATCTCCTGGAACTGGAGGGCATGTCCTGCTGCTGGAAATTTTGTTGTAGGATACGCTCCATCATGCGATCCATTCGTTCTATACAACCATCTCCACCATATGCGGATGATAGGTCAGAACCCTCAGGTCCAAAAGAGCCCCTGAGGCTTCTATCACTGGCCTGTACCTCGTTGAGGTAAGAACTCGGGTGCTGTGATAGGAGGTCGCTACCTGCCGCTGCCGCGGGGCTATGCGACTCCCGCGCAGACCTGCTGCTCGTTCGCCGTCTTTCAAACGAGAACGGCCCGCTAGCCTCGAAGGACATGTGTGGTAAAAAGTCGGCACCTGCCGCCGCAGCGTGGTGACCTGACGTCCACGCGGGCTTGCCGCCTGTCCTCCTAAGGGACAAAGGCGACGTACGGCCACACCCCCCACTAATGGGGGGTGTGGTGACCGGGATGAGACTCCACCTGCCCGAGTTTTACTGGCCTTGCTAGGTGGTGAGTCAATACTGGCCATGGTTGACATGCCAGCAGACCCTGGTCTCAGTAGTTCACCTGTCCGCGGTCTTGCGATTTGTACTGGTGAAAAGTCGGCCCTATCAGGGCTGGTCGACTGAAGTGCAGCTCTTCCGCTGACTCGTCCTCGAGTGGCCTGACTGGCTGGGGAGAAAGAGCGTGCCGTGGAACAGGTAACACGCTTGCTCATGTCGGCTAAGCTCTCCCTGACAGGGGGAGATAGTGATAAAGAGTCAGGATTTTGTCTGACCTGCTCTGACGCGATACTCCCACATTGCTGCTCTGGAATCAGCTGTGTAGGTGGGTCGGGTCCTGTGGTCGTAGGGCTCCCCGATTTTCGCGCCTTTTTCCCGGCCCGACTAGCGGATGTTGCCGTTGTAGTATGCAGCTCCGGGAAAAGTGGTCGCTGACTTCTTTCAGAAGTTCTGTGACCCGTATTCTTTCTCCTATCCATGAATACCTGCGAAAAAACAGTTCTCAATACAGAAATCAACCAGCTCAAGGTTAGTTGTACCTACCTGAGTGGCTCTTATGAAGGGCTGGTGATGAGACGCGCTCCACCTCCAGCCGTCGACTGCAACTGCGAGCGACGATATGTCGTGCATGCGTGCTGGCGGGGTCTTCATGAAGTCACTCACGTGACTCCGAAATGAAATAATCTAACATCAATGCTTGAAAGTGCCACAATCCACTGTAATACTTCGTTCTTCACAGGATACTCAATTAAAACTAAGAATTTTGTGAGCTTAATGAATTTGGTCCCGCAGGCATCAAGTGGGAACCGAAAGAACAGATGACATGACAGAATGCCTGTCATTAACGTCATTATTTGAAGGCTAAATTCCTGAACTATTGTAGGTAATAAGATGCATAAATTCCTATTGGATAGAGATGAGAAGAGTAGATGAATAATATCATGCGATAGTCTAAAGGAATCCCTCCCCCATGGTTAAGTAAAAGTAGTCAAATTGGAAGCAGCAGGACTAATGACGGGTTAAAATGGGAAATGTGCAAAAGGGATAGAGATAATAAAGCTAAATATAAAGTAGTAATGAGGTAAATGTATTTTAGTCTCACAATTTACAACTGCTTAAAAACATCCTTTGTCACTTGTGACCTTTAAAATCAATGAGAATAAATGGAATGAGAAATTTGGCAACTGGAAACAAATGCCTGATATTGCCTGCTAGATACATTAAGGAAAATGCCTTTATTTTTTGTAACATTAATAAGAAAACAGGCTTTATACTTACCCTTCCAGACAGCCCAGTGTGGTGTCCTGAAATACCACCCTCATCACAGATTTCTTTGGAATATCGCTCCAATGTGTGGACTCCTATAGTTCGCCGGCAGAACTCCAGCCGACCAGCAAATTGGACCACTGTTGGAAACCATGCTGAGGTAGCAACGGAAGAGAGAAACAATACATCTTGGGTTGGTCGAGTCTGCATAGTGCTGAATGTGTGCTTTTGTCCAAGCTACATCTCTGTAAGGTTTTGCCACAAATTCTAGGTATGCTCCAATTTCATCTGTACCAAAGATAAACTGATCAACTACTAATCTACTGTGTTTGGCGCTGCGTGGACACCAAAATCTTTCCAGAGATAGAAATAGACAGCGTAACTGTAGCTTTTTGCATCTTGAAGTTGAAAGAATATTTGCCAAAGCATTTCTTCTTCTTCTTCTGTGTAGGGTTGTGCTTGTTTCCTTAAAGTACCAATGCCTTGTTGTTTAAGGAATTTTATTCGCCTGTCAAGGACAGTCCGAAACTCATAAAACTCTCCATTACAATTGTTGAAGAAGTCAATGTCCAGTCACTTGCAGGTTTCACGCAAGTATCGCAAGATTAAACAACAGAGCAGACGGTGGGGATTACGTGAATAAAATGATCCAACTTGCTGACGCACTTCCTTCACAAAGTGGCACAACCAGAAATTCAATTCATCACGCGTAATTTCATGAGACAATAATGGCACATTAAGGAACAACCTCTCACATTTCATACTATTTTCCATAAGGTAGTTACTTTGAGTTTTAGCCCATTTATCCAGAGCTCGAACTCCCCAGGCTGTGGCTCTCTTTGTACTGTAGGGAATGTTAGCTTGTATCATTAACCGTCTTATGTAATCTGGAATAGGTTTTTGGGAGCCTTATTTGATAATGAATCCAGCTATCCCAATGCAAGTTGATCAATTGAATGATAAGTTTTAATATATTTTGGAGCACGTGCAGATAACGGGGTGGTAGAATCATTTTGCTGTCCAGCAGTCTTTCCCCCACCACCCCCCAAGTGTTTCCTATTTTATTTACCCTCAAGCCATTTGCCCCAAATAGCGTCAGCGAATGACAACCTAAACAACTGTTATTTATCGCACATCGTTTCTTTAATCTATCTTAGCCATATTTGTTGCACATTTACGAGTGTATATTTTCATTCAAACTGAAGATTGGTAGGTGATGCCCAGCTGCAGTTGTTTGTGTCTCTAAATGTAGCTGCTAGCCACTTAAATTTGCATTGGAAACTTAAGTGTCACCCCCTGCTGCTGCACTCATCATTACTGTTGTGAAAAACATCCCATAGGAACAATTTTCCATTTATAATGTGGGATTCAATGCGAAACAGACTTTGTGTTACAGAAAATCATGATGGAATGGTTTTCTAGGAAAACAACTCCTCAGCAACATGGAGGTCCTATTAATCAAAGATAAATACATCTCAACCAGAGTATGTATTATGTATACCACACAATTTCTGTAACTAGTTCATCGTTCACTTAAAATAAGTAATTATGCAGAATATTGTTCCACTGGGTTTAAATAAACTTTTGCACACTTACTTGAGCTAAGTGGACTTGTGTCATCCTGTTCAGTGATTTCCCTAATACAGTCATTAGATATTAAAGAATGAAGGTTGTGAAGTCATTCTGGCATCAATAACTTGCCAATCACAAGGGGAGAGGAGGAATACTAGTCTGTTCTCTGAGAGTCCTTGCAGACCCGAGTTTAGTGCACTAGAATTTAACTGAGATGTTAAAGTAATCCGGTTTTAGCAGATCATCTAATCAAATACTGTAATCCTCAGATTCAAAACTCAAGGTTCATTTCTCCATAGCGCACTGTGAAATCAGTTGCATGGTATTTACCCCAATATGCTCAACACTCAAGTGCAAAATTAATTTCTTACTCTTCTTAAATATACCGTAATGACAGACTTTGAATTAAAGAACAATCATGAGAATAAAAAGCTGATTTAATGTATGTTTTAATTCTGATATGTCTGGTGCAAATGCAACTTCTGAAGGATCTGTTAATATCCATAATATCTGCAGTGCCCTCCATAATGATTGGGACAAAGGCCCATCATTTATTTATTTGCCTCTGTGCCTCCGATATTCTTAATTTCTCTTTGTCAACCTGAACTCTGTAGCTGTTTCCAATCTACTACTGCAGTTAAAACTAATCACATAAACAATCTGTTCTTTTCCACTCCTAACCACCAAAACTAGTCAGACACCTAGCTTTAGCAGGAAAATTGAATGTAATTGGTCTTTGACGTTCTGCAGCATCTAACAACTATTTTCATGTATTCTACTCTACCAGTTGTGCCACACCCACTCTATTTGTGTTAATGCCAGAATGTTCTACAAATAGAAAAATGTTCCCACACACTATCTACTCAATGGAAATAAATTGCAGTGCAATACTCAATAGAAATACTTCCTCTACCAATACTGATATATAAAGGTGAGAAAACGTTGAAATTCCCCTGCCAATATAGACATATTCCAAGATGGCGGCGCTGGCTGAATAGCTGCGGCCCGCCAGCAGTCTTTTTGTTTTGTTAATTTTTTTTATTAATTAGAAGTAACTACATAATAAAAAGCAATTTGTTCGTTGTCGACATAAAAGGCATTTTGTTCTTTGTAGACATACATTATCAGTATTATTTATATTAACAATTGCATAATAATTGTACTTCTATATATATTTTTTCCATTTTTTATAAAGATTGAAATTAATAGAGAAAAATTAAACAAAAAAAGGAGGAAAAGTTGAGAAAGAAAGGAATGTTCTATAGATTATGCATCGTTGGAGATATATCCGCGTTTTATGAAATGTACTTCTTCATCTATTCTTTGATTCAGGTTTCAGTCGGGTTCTCGTGCCGAACCAGTTTGCCCCTTCAAATATTCAATAAATGGGGACCATATTATTTTAAATAGTTCTTGTTTGTCTATTAAGACAAATCTTAATCTTTCCAAATATAGGGTCTCCAACATTTCTGTAGTCCACATTTTAATTGTGGGGGTTATAGGGCCTATCCAAAATTTTAATATTAATTTTTCCCCAATTAGTAAATTATAATCAATAAAAGTTCTTTGATTCGAAGTAATGAATTGATTTTGTTCCGTTATTTCTAATATTATTAATTTTGAGTCGGGGACCAGTTTGGTATTGACAACTTCCGAGATTATCTTAAAAATTTCCATCCAAAAATTATTCATTTTTATACAACTTACGAATGTGTGTGTTAGGTTAGCCTCTAAGTGTTGACATTTATCACAAATAGGGGAAACACTTGGAAAAATTCTATTCAATTTTGTTTTTGAATAATGCAATCTATGTAATACTTTAAATTGTATTGTCATTCAGACCGAAATGACAAATAAATTCAATTCAATTCAAATAATACGCAATCCCCCGACTTTAAAGGGACTTATTTCACAAACATCCACTTCTGATCAAATGAAATGCACAGGATTGCCGAGTGGAACTCTCATAGCTTAGCTGGCCAGAACTAGACATAATACTTGTAAACGAGATCCCATTCTGGATCCCAAGGTGGATTTTTGGGGGATAAAAAGCCTCTTTACATAAAATAAATGATGACCACAGAGGAGGAGAATAATGAAGTGTGCACTTCTCCGCGGTCTCCGCAATTATTTACATTTCATCCATTAAAAAATTGCGGAGCTTGAAATTTATGGACCTTAAAATAACAAGAAACCCATCTTCATGTACACTGCAGTAATAACTCACAGGTGCCTGAAGATGGCACCAACAAGAGTAATGCCTCCAAAATCAACAGCACCACCTTGCGGAATTCAATACGACTACAGATGACAAGTTCTGTCCAGTCAGGCACTGATTGTTACAATTCCAAGAAAGAGTAAAGATCTCAAATGCCATTCATGGAAGGATTACAGCAGGGAAGTTTTTACATCAACATGGATAGGACAGGTTTGGAAGGATATGGACCAAACGCAGGCAGGTACGATTGGTATAGCTGGGACATGTTGGATGATGTGGGCAAATTGGGCCGAAGGGTCTGTTTCCATGCTGTATCACTATGACATAGTCTCTCTGCTGGCTTTGTAGAACAACCTGGACATTCTCATTCCTCTCCTTCCCCCAAATTCTCACTCCATAATCCTGAAAGAATTGTTTAGCTTTAAATATTTAATCAATTTCTTGATAAATCAGAGTATTTTTTTTAGAATGTAAATTACATGGTAGACTCTGCAGTAACACAAAACATTTATATATTTCAACTTTGTTTCCCTGGAGATGTCATGTCTGCAAAACTGTAATGCCTACAAAATTTGTAATAGCCCTGTCCCACGGTGCAAGTTCATTCCAAGAGCTCTCCCGAGTTTAAAAAGAATCAAACTCGTGGTAAGCACGGAGAATGAACGTAGCGGATACATCGGAGCTCGGGGACGTCTCTTAGCACTAACGGCAGGTACTCGGGAAGACTCGCTAACGGCAGGTAAGCACAGGAAGACTCGTGAAGATTTTTCAACATGATCGCATATATTCAACAACTCGCATATATTTTACCATGTTGCAGCAATGACCAAATCTACTAAAAATTGAACTCATAAGAAACAGACTCTGACATTCAACCAGTATAATGCATACTCCATACAATCCTCTTATTTACTTCACCCCTCATCAATATATCCTCTTCCTTCCTCCCTCATGTGGTAATCAGCTTCTCCTTACATGCACTCTTGTAGGTTCCAAATAAAATGCTGTTTGGATGCCTTAGCAAAGCCCATCACAATGTTTGAATGATCATGCTAGTGATAAAAGTATTGTTATGCATTCTCTGGCAAATCAGATACAGCTTTTTTGTACATTTCCACAGCTCTTTAACGACTATAGTACAAAAATAACTAGCCATAAAATCTAATTCCATCTCATGACTTAAGTGGTCTAATATGCCCTCTTCTAATTTCAATGTTCCTTTTTAACAATCTATATTAAAATTAGAAAATATGTGTGAGCCTTAACATTTCTCTATTTCCTTATGATGAAGGAACTCTGCTGAATCCATGCTGGCTCAGAGGGCAATCCCATTTTTCCACTAGTTTGTCCTCTATTCTTCACATTTCCATCAACTACCCCAGATCCTGCCTTTTACCCCATAAGCGACAATTTCCACATTTTTGGTAGGTGTGATGAAACCAAGAACCTTGGTGAAACTCACCAGGTTATATGCAAAATGTGCAAACACCACATGAACTGTAAAGATTAGGATTGAACCCAGATTGTTGACACTGTGAGGCAGCAGATCTACTAGCTGTAAGTAATGATGGATCAACCATTATCAACTCAAAACAAATTTGCTTAATTATGCTTAAGGAGCTGTCCCACTGCGGCGACCTAATCCACGAGTTCAGAAGAGTTTGCCCTTGACTCATACTCGCAGCACGGTCGACACGAGGTCCTAGGAGGTCTTTGTAACTCTCCTTCATGCTCGAGAATTGTCCCCATGTACTCGAGGCCTCAGCTAGGTCGTGGAGCATTTTTCAATATGCTGAAAAATGTCCGCGAGTAAAAAAAGGTCGCCATGGAAAAAAAAAAATCAATATTTTTTTACTCGTAGGTCGGCATGTTATTCATAGGTAATCTAGGGTAGTCGAAGGTAATCAAAGGTAGTCGTACATAATCTTCAACATAGTCGAAGGGAGGTCGAAGGAGGTAGTCTTCACTCTCCACTATTCGGTGTCCCGGGATAATGGGACTGTCATATGCTGAGAGAATGAAGCAGCTGGACTTGTACACTCTGGAGTTTAGAAGGATAAGAGGGGATCTTATTGAAACATATAAGATTGTAAAGGGTTTGGACACGCAAGAGGCAGAAAAAATGTTCCTGATGTTGGGGGAGTCCAGAACGAGGGGCCACAGTTTAAGAATAAGGGGTAAGCCATTTAGAACGGAGACGAGGAAACACTTTTTCTCACAGAGAGTTGTGAGTGTGGGGAATTCTCTGCCTCAGAGGTCAGTGGAAGCAGGTTCTCTGGATGCTTTCAAGGAAGAGCCCTTCAAGAGTGCTGGATAGGGCTCTTAAAGATAGCGGAGTCAGGGGATATGGGGAAAAGGCAGGAAAGTGGTCATGATTGAGGATGATCAGCCATGATCACATTGAATGGCCTACTCCTGCACCTATTGTCTATTGTGTCCAATCTTCCCAAAGCTAGTCTTCAACGTAGTCGAAGGTCTTCCACATAGTCGAAGGTGGTCTTCAACACGACACTTTTTCAAACACTCCTAAACTCGCCAATTAGGTTGCCGCAGTGGGACAGCCCCTTAACTAGTTTCTCCTTTCTAAAAGCCCAAGTGACCAGGTGGAGTCAATGCTCCTTGCGCATGTCTTAATCATCCACAAGGGATGCACAAAATATTTGGTCGTTTTGCAAAAACTTGGAATAATAGTCTTTAGAAAGCTCAATAAATCCTTTGGCATTATGAAAGTCCTTGAAGATTTTAATGATATTTGAGGGTATTAACCTTCCCTCGTTGTGGTCAATTAATATGCTATTTTGACACACCACTAGTAAAGTCACGTTCTCTGTATTCTGGTATACAATTTGTACATTAGTAGATGTGTCAGTTATTTTTAAATTTAAAAAAAGCATGGTTTGTTGAAGAAGTAATTTGAATCCTTACAAGTGGTTCCCTTTACATTTGGAATCTATGTGTACATCTACTGCTATTCAGACATTTCACAATCAATGCATGATTAATATTTCAATTAGCATAATGCAATAATACTCCATCAGTCTTAAGCTGAAAGCTCTGCAATAACATAATTTGCTGTTATTCAATAAACAGTTCCACATTATGAAATGATAGAAACAATATAAAAATATGCAAAAGCTGTGCAATCGAACCTTTTCAACATATATAGAATCTCCACATCAAGCAATACTTCCTACAGCACTAAGGACTTCATTATAAATATTCATGTATATCAAGTGAAGTCAAACACTTTACCGTTTAAGAAGGAACTGCAGATGCTGGAAAAACGAAGGTGGACAAAAATGTTGGAGAAACTCAGCGGGTGAGGCTCGAAACTTGAAGAAGGGTCTCGACCCGAAAAGTTGCCTATTTCCTTTGCTCCAAAGATGCTGCCTCACTCGCTGAGTTTCTCCAGCATTTTCGTCTACGTTCAAACATTTTACCAGCTGCAAAGCAACTTCAAAGTCCTGGTAGACTTTTAAATTGCTTTCAGAATCTCTCATAAGCATTAACTTCATGATTAACATAATTAAGTCTAGAGAGATTTTAGTGAATCATGATAAAAAGACACACTTCTATCTTAGCACTGAAGTGTTAATCTGTAACTATATCAACAATTAAAATTGTCAGATTTCGCAGCAGCAATTATAAATTAACTTCTTCACAATCTCTAATATTAAACTATAACTGTCAGATCCCACAAAGCTGCAATTAGATATTAACTTCTTCACCATCTCCAATGAAAATTATCAACAAAATATTATTTTATTGAGTGATTTTGCTCACTCGTAGGTTTAAAAAGCACCAGTAGTGAATGGCAAAAACTCTGTGTGGAGGTGCACATTTTCAGGAAGTTTGAAAAGAAAAGCAGAGGTAGAAAGATACATTATTCACAAAAATGCATCACAGAAGAATTATTCTGATACACAACTTCAATCAAATGTTATCACTTTGTGGTCCCGGATAGAGCCAGTTTAAACTTCACAACTTCCAACCGTCCCCCTTTTCCAAAAAAATAATCCTTGTCCAGCCAAAGGAATGTCAGTAGATTATTTTATTGGGACAATCACCATAAGTAACACATTGGGTTTTTTTAAAACCATATATTGTTTTATTTGTGTGGTCAAACAACAGTCATAGGATCAACTTTTACTGTTTTATTTGTGATACCCTTTATATGTGTACGATAATGACGAATAATCCCCAAACCCAATTGAAACGAGCAATTTGCTAAAATAACCCTTATTAATTTCCCTTACATAATGACTCTCGTTAAAATAACACATTTTGAAAGTAATTAACTCGCATACGATTATTGTTCAAAAATTCTCTACTGAGGAGAGTGAACAAATTCAAATTGTCTTGCCATCTGTGGTGCTTGCTCAGCCATTATAAATAGGGCAGGATGTGCAACAAATAGCCATAAATTGATAACAAGGAGTGTGCCACTCTAGCTGTGTTGCAGTTAATGATAGTGTGCTTCTCCTGAATGCCTGCTCCTTCATGTGCAAACTTTACTTTTAATTCCAAGACTATTAATGGCAACTTAGACCTCTGACATTTTTGAAGAAGTTCACCTCTCTATGCATTTTATGATGACATCTTTATTATTCAAATTTAATATGCCACTTGGACATTGATAAATGAATAGAACTTCCACAATATTGGAATTAGCAAAGAACTACTGAACTTGGTTTCTAAAATGGTTAATAATGGATCTCAAGTAATTTATATGTTACATTCCATACTGGAACTACTTGCTTCAGCCTACTGTTTTAAAAAAAAACAACCCATATGTTATTTCCAAGCCATGTTTATAACATAGTAAAACATAGAAGTTTGTCATGTGGCCCTTCATGCTTGATCCAACATTCAATATCATAGCAGATCACTCAGCTCAATACCCTGTCCTACTTTATCCCCATCTCATATTCACACCACCCAAGCTTTATATCACCCACAAACATGAAAATATTGAATCTAACTTATTTTCTCATGTACTATACCTTGGAATACCTAGACGTATTTAACATTCCTTAGCAGACATGCGCAGCAAGAGAAGGCACAAAGGGAAACATTCTTCTCATTGTTTTAATGTCAACTGTTATAATAATAAGGGAGATCCTATCTCTGTCATTAAGAAACTTGATTTGTTTGTATATATCAGATATTTAAAGTTCAGTTGATAACCGTGTGCGCATGCAAATATGAATGTTTCAAGCAATAATTGTATTAAAATGGTACTGTTCGAGTTAATATCACAATATTTTGTAAGAAATGGGAAAAGAGATATGGTACAAAAGACAGATGGTCTAAAGACTACTACAATTTACTCTTCACTGTAGACATATTCGGTACTTACCTCTTGTGCCTTTTTCAGGATGGAATCATTTCGAGCTTGATTTGCTGACCCCAGCCTTTTCTCTATCTGCATTAGTTTTGCCTGCAGCAAATACAAGAGCACAATTATTTAAAAAAATAAATCCAAAAATTTAGTCCAGATGCATATCAACCCAGGCCTGCTCTTCAAACACAATTCTTGGCTGACTGAACATTAAAGTTACAAAACTGTAAACACTTGCTCTTTAAAACCAATCAGAGAAAACTGAAAAAGGAGAAGATAGTTGGCATCAGAAATAGAGGCAAGAGTTTCAAGTGCAACCAGGTTTGTCCAAACAGATTACTTGTTCATTTATTTCACGGCGGTCGGTGGTATGTGCAAATGAAATACTGGAGAAAAAAAAACTGAAAAAGATGCATATTTATAACCCCTCAAAAATAATAATGCAAGAAGCTTCTGTTACGTTTTACTTCAGGACTCAAATCAGCCAATTAGTCTGATAGCAGTCTTCATCCAGTTAATTTACGCTGATCTAAAGACTCTCACATCAGAGCAAATTAATGGAAACCAACATCAGAATTTTAATGTGGATATTTTTAGACATATTTATTATCTTGGTTTTCAAGATATTAATAAAAAGATTCTATTGGCAGACTCTGGGGGCAAGTTCTGTGCAACAGCTTCAAAGGATGTCAGCAAACTCAAAGCACAATGATGAATTCTATGAACAAATGAATGAAGTCAGGGAAATACGGCAAAGGCTTAAATTGCTCTTGCATCCTCTTGGTAGCCAAACATATTTGCAACACATCCCCCCCAATTGCGAAGCTGTAAATCTTTTGCATCTGTCTACTGTGATGAATATTTATAACTAGACTGAGTTATATTGGATGTCAGTTTATTATTGTCATGTGTACCATGATAGAGTGAAAAACGGTATGCTATCTGGTCAAATCCTACTATACATGAGTAAAATCAAGCAATATACAAGTCCATACGATAATGCAAAGAGAAAAATACCAGAATGCAAATTAAGGTGGTACAGCATTACTACCATAGAGAAAGTGCAGAGAGAATGAGGTAGGTTGGAAAATTGGGACTTTAACCTAGCTTATGAGAGGATTATTCAGTAGTCTGAGTACCGTGGGAAAGAGATGGGATCAGATTCTGATGGCAAGCGCTTTCAAACTTTTGTGCCTTCCACCCGACAGGGGAGGGGACATGGAGGAATGACTGGGATGTAAATGGTCCTTGGCTGCTTTATGTTAACATGGAAGGAAAGGTTGTTGCCTTAACCTTGACATCAGTGTTCTGCCCCCTATTACAATCAGACTAAAGAAGAGTTCCATTCCCAAAATGTCATCTATCCTCCACAGATGTTGATGACCCGCTGAGCAACTCCAGCACTTTGTGGTCTATACAAGATTCCAGCATTTGTAGTTCTCCATCACGTCACAAAGGACAAAGGACATATATTGTCACATACACCAATTGGTGTAGTGAAATTTGAGTTACCATGCAGCACACAAAGATAAGCACAACACTATAAATTTAACATAAAACATAGAAATATCCCCCCACAACGGGATCAATGTTTCCCACTGTGAGGGAAGGCAACAAAGTTCAGTCCTCTTCCTCTTGTTCACCAGTGGTCGGGGCCTTTAAGGCTTCCGCATTTGCCGCAACGGTGGCCCGATATTTCAGGCCCTCTTGCTGGGATGATGAAACTACGACGTCGGAACGGAGAACACGCTCAGCAGCTTGGAGTTTCCAAAACGGCCGCTTCCTACCCGAGATCTCGGCTTCCGAAGTCAACAGGCCGAGCTGGGCGGAGGTCCAACACCGGCGATCCTCAGCGAAAGATCCCAGGCCACCGCCTGTTAAAGTCAGCGCCACCCGTAGCTGGAAGCGCCGCAAACCACAGCTCCACGATGTTCAAGTCAGCAGTTCCAACACTCCGGAGTTCCAACACGGCGATCCCGGTAAGGCATCGCCCGCTCCGCGATGGCACTTCAGTGCTGTGCCGCTGCTGAAGCTCTGGCTGGTCGCCGGCAGGAAAAGCCGCGCCAATCCAGCTGGTAGACCGTGAGGAGGGGGCGAAGTTGAGCCTCGGAGAAAAGACGCATCCTCGACCAGGTAGTGACTGAGAAAAAACGGTTTCACCCTCCCCCCAACATAAAAAAGACTAAAAGACCTACAAAACAAAACTTTTAGACAAACTAAAAATAGCAAAATGGATGAAAGGACAGGCAGCAGCTGGCGAGGCTGCCACACTCCATGGCACCACCACTCGACATCATACAGAGTTGAAAATATATTGGTGATCCTTCACCACGTCCTGGAATTCCCTATCCAAAGGCACTGTGGGAGTATCTTCACCTGAAGTATTGCTGCGGTTGAAGGCAGTGGCTCATCAACATCTGAAGGTCAATAAATGGTCTTGCCAGTGATGCCCAGATTTGAAAAAATGAATTATAAAATTGCTCTTTCAAAGAGTTAATGGACATACAGCCATAAAATCAATAACAAGATTTCTAAGTAATAGGACAAATGCACACCATTTAATTTTCACTTAAACATTTGTGTTTTCAACTATTTATACTGATAAATTGGATTTTAGAGGGACTCCAACTGCAAATGAACCTGTTTTTATGTGAAACCCAGAACCCAATTCCCTAACGTTGCTCCTTACAGCTAATATAAGATAGTGCTGTCTTTGAGGGAGTTCATAAACACTGGGGTATCCACTGCAACCATTTCATAAGATTACCATGCTGAGAAACAAGGCATTAAGGAATAGAGTGCCTCGTCATCTTTACTTGATTTTCCAAATTCCACATTTTATGCTGGAAGTGGCCATAGGTGTTCGTACTTACCTGTAAGCCATTGATTAAAGATTCATGCCTTGTGTGGCATTCTATCTTTTCTACTCTGTTTTTCAGCTCTGCCAGTTTCTTGTCGAAAACACCACTTTGTATGGAGCTTATCCGCTCTTCAATAATTTGCTGAACGATCTGTGCAAAAATAAGGAAAAACATATTTGCTTACCATTAATAAAAATAATGCTCCCATTCCCATTAATCAGCTTCAACTGAAAAATTTAGTTCAGTGTTTATAGTTGTAATTGACCATTGTGATTTCTGGAAAAGAACACAGATGGTGTAATTCTACATGCAGCACACTTTCTGATGTACTGTACAGGAACTTGGAACACATTGCCCAGAGGGTGCTTGTTGTAGCACATGCACAGACCAACATGATCATCATTTAGACACTGCAGATCTCCAATGTGACAGTTAAGTAAAAGTAAGGCTGGTAGATAGATTTTTGGATGGTTAATAACACAGCATTGGTGTGTGTGTGTGTTTAGGGAGGGGCGGGGGGAGTAGTGGGGGTGCATGAACAAAATGCAAATTCAGTCTCAACACTGAATGGTTGAGCACCCTAAAAGGGTGACCTTCGCCTAGTTGATAAGAATGTGCATTTATTTTCCAGACCCGGTTCAGGAAATAACTGAATCTCTGGAAATGCGAATATCTAATATTAGAGATCTGCCAACCATGAATCTAAGTAGCAATATCAGATTGGCAAGGTCAAAAAAAGACCTGTAGAGAAAATGAGATTAAGAAAATGAAAAGAAATGCACCCAGGAAGGCCTCGATGGAGTCCGTCCATTTTATTCCAAGAATTAAAATGTGAAACTGTTATCAACTGTCATTAAGCTGGAAAGGGTGCAGAGAAGATTTACAAGGATGTTACTAGAGAGACTGACCTGTAGGGAGAGGTTAGGGAGACTAAGACTATACTCCTTGGAGTGCAGAATGCTGAGGGATGTTGTTGTGGAGATGTATAAAATCGTAAGGGGAATAGATAGGGTGAATGCACAGCCTTTTACCCTGGGCAGATAAATCAAAAACTAGAGGGTTTAGATTTAAGGTGAGTGGGGCAAGATTTAATAAGAACCTGCGAAGCAATTTTATCACTCAGAAGGTGATATGAAATGAACTGCCAGAGGAGGTAGTTGGGATAACTACTGTGACATTATTTAAAACATACGAGGACAGATACATAGGCTGGAAAGGTTTAGAAGTAGGAGGGCCAAACACAAGCAAATGAGACTTGCTTAGATGGGGCACCTTGTTTGGCATGAATGAGTTAGAACGAAAGGCCTGTTTCCATGCTGTATGACTTAACTATTCTAAATCAAGTAACAGGAAAGACTTTCATCTGTGCAAAAACAAAAATGGCAAATGCAGCAGAGGAAGTAGTGCAGGCCAAGCTATTACAGAAATTGGAGGTGACAACATTGGCTTCTGCATGAGATGAAGCTGTTGAAGGAAGAACACTTCACTGAACACTTGCACGCTGTCCATCAATGCCTGTAGTAAGGCTACGTAGAAACTGGAGGAACAGGGCCTCATATTCCACTTAGATCGTTTACAACCTAACAGTATGAACAGTGAATTATCCAACTTCCAAGTAATACCCCCCGCCCCGTTTCCTTCCTGTGTCATTGATCGCTATCTCGGTGTGTGCCCATTCTTTTCCCAACTCCCACCCACTCTCCTCGAGTTACCCTGCTTCTTCCCCTCCATCCTATACACTGCATCTATCTCGAAACCCACCACTTCCCTTTTTCTATCGCTCCCACCCTCGTCATTCCCATCCCAGATCCCCTTCAACCCACACCCCTCCCTCCAACTTTAAATTTTACTCCTCCTCCTGTCCTCATCTTACCCCAACATCTTTTCTCTCCTTTTGACCACTGTCACTTATTCCAGCCATCTGCCAATCAAACTCCCCTCACCTATACGCACCGAACACTTGACAGGCTTTGTCCTGCCCTCACCTCTTTACCACCTTTTATCCCCTATTCCAATTAGTCTAAAAGGTCCAGAAGAGTCTTTTCCCTCCCCAAATGCTGCCTGACTTGCGGAGTTCCTCCAGCACTTCCTCCAAAGCAGAGTTCGTATTGAACAATGACATGGTGTAAAGAATGAGCCATTGTTTGCCAATGATGTGGTACACATACAATAGAATTGGTCATATACCTTCTCCAGTGTCTCTCGAATCTCGCCTCGAGCAGTGATCTTCACTTTTAAGGCTGCTTCATATTCATCGCCAGAATATCGACACCGCTTCGATATACTACTGTCCATGTCTTCAGACTTGGACCTTTTTCGTGGCACTACTTCATCTACAATGACGGACAAGGAGTTTTCTATTTTAAGTAACACCATTCAGTCTATCAAAGTTAAATTTTATTTGTAAGCCATTTTTCACAATCAGTGATCAGATAGTTATGGTCCATACGGTGAAGAATAAAAGGAATATCACTCACAATATTACTCTTTTCTAGATCTACGATTATGGTAAAATTGGTAGGAAAGGATGGCAAGTCACATGACCAATCTGCAGAACTGTACACTGCAAATATTGTCACTGTTCTAATTTTCTCTTCTGATTCTGCAACCAACTATTTTATTTTCTAATGTAAAAACCCACTTAATTTGCAGCTGTAACAGCCCTCTAAGAATTCAGTGCAGCACTTTTTGGAAACAAACTAAGTTTACTCACCTTGTGATATTTTCTAATCATTGCCTCTTATCCCAGCACATATCCCTTCCATTTCATGCGAGAGATCATTAATAGAAAACTTGTATTTCATGGAAGTACTTTCAGAAGTACTAGAACTTACTCAAATCATCAGCAAGCTGACAGAGGGAAAATGATAGCTTCCCGAAAAGTTTGTTAAACGAACAAAGCTAGGGAAGACATATAAAAACCATAGACGGGTGACACAAGATGCACTTGTCCTTCATCACTTAAGCAGCTTTTGCTTATGGTAATCATTAAATAAAGAGAACAGGAAATGGAAGTTTTGACCTTGTATGGCGAGGGATACTATGCAGAAATTAATTATGGCAGAAGGTATTTATGGACAGGGTATCACTAAATATACGCCAGTTGCTAAGAGTTGTTCCATACAACAATACTGTCATGTCACACCCTAATGAGCACCAAAAAGAAAAAAATAGTAATGTCTGACGTTTCACCACCATCCTGTCCCTATAGTTCCTACAGAAACATGGTGCTTTTAACGGAAAGCATTGACCGCAATTTGTTTTCTATTTGACTATTCAGCACAAGCTCTGAAAAAAATGTCCACACGATATGAAGAGTCCTCAATTGCCTAATACTGTAGCTCTCCCTGTACTGTACTCTTCCTCCAATTGTGACATTTCTAGGCTACCAAATGTGTGCTACACTTGTCAAAATCGCAGCCACTTTAATTTCAGCAAAGGCAGATGTGGAACAGTAGAATTAGTGCTACTGACAACAGCAACAATACTTATGACTAAATGGGAACTTTAATGAAAAGACTGTTTTGTACATGTTTCAAATGGGCTACAGTTACAGAACACAGTCCAATGCACCACCTTAAGTTACGATTAGGGATACTTTAATGAGGGAAAAATCTGGAAAATGCAATATAATTGTAAAACCAAAGATATGATGGTATCTTCAATAATCGACTTTGTGAAACATTTGCATTAAATTTAAAAAACACTTACTTGGTTCTTGCTTTTGTCTTGTGTCAACTGCTTGCTCTTTGTGGACTATATCTACAAAGCAAAATGTCAAAGCGCCAAATGAGCCAGGGATTAATTATGTGCCACAAGCATTTAATTGAAATATTGCTGTTTTCACCCTCATGGTTCAAATTTAACCATTACTGGGAATTTGGACGTTCTCCCTGTAAACTGTGTGGGTTTTCTCCAGATGCACCCACATTCCAATAACAAAGTCAAATGGTCTGAAACAACTCACTTTGTTGGCCCTGATACCATTAATTAATATCAGAACAAAATAGCCATCAACTTTAATTAACCTGTAACTTATTTTCCATTGCCTATCCCAGCTACACGGAAGAATTGACGGTCTGTCTTAAGCTACCTGGGTCACACTCTAGGGGGGCAAAAGAACAAACCTGAATACCTCATTGCCCAAACCCTCCCTAAACAGCTCTCTGACCAAGTTTTTGACCTACTCACCAAATCCTCTGGTTAAAATCCATTTTTTCAAAATCTGATTACATGCTTTTGAAGCACCTTCAGATTTCCTTATAATATTTAAAGGGTTTATACAAATGCTTTCACAACACCTTCACAATTATATCATTTCTCAGGCTATTTTTAAAAATCCTCATTTATGCTACAGGGTTTTGTCCATGTCCATTATCAATAGTCATAATTTGATATTACGTGAAAATGTTTTGAACCCTTCAAAAGGAAGGCTATATATATATATATATGTGTGTGTGTGTGTGTGTGTATATATATAGTGTATATATATATGTATGTGTATATATGTATGTGTTTTACACATTGTGCAAGTAGCAAGTTCTTTTTGTTGAACTTCAGCAACAAGCTCGAAGGCAAGAGTTTATAACAATCTCTGTCCTAACAATCTATACCATCACGATACAAAACCCAGAATTTTTCCACGTTTATACCGTTAGACAAATTATGATGAATCACACCCATTAGGAGAAAGAACAAAAATCCTACTTAAAAAAAAAATACAGGTCAATCACTGATTTTCTGGAAACTGGTGGTCCGGCAATTGGTGGTCCACCCCAGAAGTACCCCGGAAAATATGGCTCCTAAGCAGAGTGAGCAGATCGATCTCTACTTCATCGGGACTGCCACATACTTCAGTGGGTCAAATTTGCCCCCTGCTGCCTGTGTTCTGGAACTGCAGCCTGGTTAGAGCAGGCAGACCCACCCCCATAGCCGACTTCCACAGCTGATCGGCTGCTTGTATTTGTCCCCTGCTGCCAGGGCTCTGGAACTGCAGCCTGGCCGGAGCCGGAAAATCCATTCCCATAATTGACGCTGCAGGAAGATATCTGCGCCTCTTCGCAGCCTAGACGGACCATTCCGGTTCCGTTGGACTCCTTTCAGGGGACCTCTTTTGGTTCAGCAAAACAGATAATTCAGAAAGGTTCTGGAACCAAGGGTGCGGGAAAAACCAATGGTCGACCTGTACATACATTGAGCAAGTGGTAAGTAGTATAAGTGTCCAACTCGGCAATTCTTTGGTCGATTGCCGGCATCATTGACTGGCATATCAGGTCACATAAAATTTGCGGCGTGATGCGGCGGTGACGATGTATTACGCACGGTGTTTTTTTAAGTGTCGCAACATTTTTTTTGGTGCCGCTAGATTTTGAAATGTTCAAAATCTTTTGACGACACTGATATGACACCGACAGTCGCCTAAAAAATAAAATCGGCAAGTGAGACAGGCCCTAGATGAAAGTGTAACTAGCCTCTTAAAACTTCAAACTGCACCCAAATTTATTGAGCAAGACTGCACAAGATAATAATGACAATAATAAGTCATACCTGGACTATCATTTTTTGGTACCAGCTCTTCACTTTCTCTTTGTATCTCAATTACTGGCTCATCCTCATCTGATAAGACAAGAAATGCCTCTTCCGGCAAGCTGCCATTACATTCCTCTTTTGTTGGAGAACTATTGAGAAAAGTGTCCATTTGTTCTTCTTGCACTGAAATGTCCTTTGGTGTTGGGGATTCCACTTCAGGAACATCTTCTTGCTTGTTGGATGATTCACTGTCCTTCTCTGGGGCCAATTTCTCTAAAATAGGAATTATTTCTTCGATTTCCAGTACGCAATTCCCAAATGATCTGCACTCACCTGCTGTGTCTTTTGCTGCATTTTCACTCTCTGCACACTCCATCTTAGAGCTTTCACAATCATTTTTCTCCTGCACAGATTCTATGCTACTTGATATAGCCTCTTCACTAATATCCATTGAACTTTCATGGTCTTCCTTTTCTCTCACAGAGGAAGAAGGAGACTTTAACTTAAGGCTATTTTCATCTGGTACATCATCGTGATCCCTGTTTTCGTCCATAGAAGGTGGTTTCCCTTCTAGTAAAAGGCTCTTGGGTTCAGTACATGATTTAACTGTAATTGGAGAATCTTCCTTCAGCACAACAATCTCTGAATTCACTGCAACATCTCCTGTGCTCTCATTATCCATTAAATCTTGGTTTTCTGCATTCTCAGTAGACGCCTGTTCATCTTCAGCAGCCGGGCGGGTTGAGTCATTTTTTTCATCTTGGGGTCTCAAATCCTTATCATCATTTGGACATTTTTCAGCAGGACTCAGTTCAGGTGTTTGTGCAACACCAAGTTCATCAATGGAGTTGCCCTGTAGTTCCTCTGGACCTAGCCTCACATCATTAATGCTATCAATGTCTGTATCATCCATGCAGTTGGTATTTAGAGATATTTTGCTGTCAGAATCTCCATTTTCATGTCTACCATTACACAATTTAGTTTTGTTTTCGTCATTTGATTTTAAAAGCTCCTCTTTGCTTTTATAGACGACTTCTAATTGTTGACGGTCACTTGTGCGCATGGTTTTTCTGGCCTTGAAAACTTTTCTTGGAAGCTCTTCATTGGTATCCATCTCAGAATGCCTAAAAAGAAAGGAAGAAACTGTCAGCAGTGACTTGTTGACTCAACCAGCCAGACTATAAAGTCAGTGACTGCTGAGTATTTCATAACTTTTGATAAGGAAATATTTTCAGATGATTTATACTTATAATGACTTTCCCATGCAATTTTTTAGTATATGTAATAAATTTAGTTGAGCTACTTTTGAAAATATTAAAGAACCTTTACCTAATTAACCAAGCAGTAAAATGAATAAATTATAATATACCAATTCAGAGCCTATTATGTACAATGTTAATCTAACAGCTAAAGACCATTGTCATGAAATATTGATGTTTTCTTTCTGCAGATGCTACTCAACTTATTGAACATTTCTAGCATTTTCTTTATTTACATTAAAAAATTGACAAACGTTGGCCAAAATTATGCCATCAATCATAATAATACTTTATTAGCCAAGTATGTTTTGCAACATATGAGGAATTTCATTTGCCATACAGTTATACTAATAAAAAGCATCAGAAAGCACAAAATACATTTTAACATAAACATCCACCAGTGACTCCTCCACATTCCTCACTATGATGGAAGGCCAAAATAAGTTAAATCTCTTCCCTTCTTTGTCCTCCCACGGTTGAGGGGCCTCGAGCCTTCCGTTGACGGGACGATCTTGGCTCCATAGATGGTTAACCCTGTGGCACACCACTAGTCACAGGCCTCCATTCTGAGAAACAACCTTCCATGTAGCCAATTTGCTATCCATTTAGTTATCTCTCCTTTGATCCCAGGATTCTAACCTTCCAGAGCAGCCTGCCATGTGGCACGTTGTCCAACGCCATACTAACGTCCATGTGCACAATATCTACAGCTCTGCCTTCATCAACCTTTTTGCTCATGTCTTCAAAAATTATTTCACTAGGTCATTTATGAAATCAGAAACAGCAATGGCCCCAAAAGCCAGTTGTGAAGTTTTTATTTTCAGTTTTTTTGCAGACTCAAGGGGTTTACCTGGAGTTAGTAACATTTCATGCAGAACTTCATTAGACCCCTTTTGATAGTCTAGGCACAATGTCATAGGATTTCCCGTAAACCACTGTAGGTATCAGCTTCTCAGACACTGAGAAGAGGATTATCTTCTTTGAAATGTGTGCTACTGCTGTGTACAATAATTGGTTATTTCTCTTAGGAAGGTTTACCCAAACTAGATCAAAAATCTAGGAAGCAAAATTAGCAGATAAATCACTGTACACCAACAGGGAGAAGCAACAAGATATTAAAATTGTAGATAGTTAGCATGCCAAGTTCTGCTTCTCAAATTTTTGAACAAAAAGGCAACACCACTCCAGATGTTAAATACAACAGCTACAAAGAGACTCAAGCTGCATTCCTTTTTTTGACAATTCCAAATTTGCCAGTCTATTTACCAAACCTATTCCATACCAATAACACGAATTATCTGATAAATCAACAAAGAATCTCTTTCACGATCTACTATGCATTTTGATGGATTTTTTAAACTCCGATAACCCAGATGAGAGAATGCTGGCTATCACAAAGAGATGACATATATAATCAAAAGTGTATTTAAGTTTTAGCAAAGTTCAATTGTCTTGGGCAACGGTTCCTGTTTCACAAATCACCAGACGTATAATACAAACTGAAAGCCTTGAGAGCTTTTTAATTTGCTGTTAATTAAAGACACTAAAAACGTACATTTTTAATCTAGACTGAGATATTGACCCCTAAAATTATATTTTCTCTCACAATCAGAAAAGTTTAGAATGTATTAATGGGAAGTGGTATATCCTAATTATACATTTTAAATATGCACCAAGGAGATGGGAAATAATGTTTTGTAAGAAAGTAGTATCAGAGGCTTCTCGTGTGCCAATCTCGTGATCCATGGCTCTCCTTTCTCTTGTGCAGAAATCATAGTGAATCTGGTAAATTTATTTTGTCGTGGTCACCACTTGTATGAGATCTGGACATCTAAAAAAATGCTGCAAAATGGCAGTTCATCCCAATATAAAAGTAAAAATAGCCAATGATGCTACAGATTTTAAATGGATTTTTAAAACAATGTTTGCAGTCTCTTTGTATGCTGGACATTTTTTTTTAAATCACTGATCAATTTCACCATTTTGCAACAAGCAAAATTCCAAAAGGGGTTTTAATTTTAATGATGTCTCAAAGAGGTATATTTCCGTTAGGAAAATACCGACTCCTCAGTTTAAATGCCATGATTTAGGATCAAATAATTAGTTGTATCAAATAAATGTCTAGATTTCTCCCCACAACTCACTTAACAATTTCAGATTGATAAATTCACAAATTTCTCAACATTGAATTTGATTGCTGGTCACGCCAAGACCTCATTAGTCACTTAATTCATGCCTGAACTGCCCTGGATTAATTTTTTCTTCTATTCGTACTATAAACTTTGTACACTTGAACTGCTCAACATCCTACAAACAACTTAATCCCTCCTCTAGTCTCCCATGAGAAAAAAGATGGATGGAATTCTATCCACTTTATTTCTTACGGGCACAATGCATTCAGTGTTCAGTTTGGGATCTTTGTTTTTCCCCCAACAGGTGAAACAGTCAAATAAATTGCTAATAAACATTTTAAATAAAATCATTTTGAATAACTGAGCAAAATAATGTACAACATATAGAGCTGCTTTAGAGTTCAGCAGAGGCCTTTCTTGACTGAAATCCCATTAAACACATGGAACCTCACTTTCTGGGTATATTATTACCTTTCTGAGAGAGTGTAGATAAGGGATTGTGGTAGGAGGGTGAATATTTGATTTCAACATTAAAGTGATCTCAAAATTCAGCTGAGCCACATAAGCTGCAATTCTGGGATGAAAAGAAAATTCACAATAGGGCTTAGCTATTAAAAGGAAACTAGAATGTATGCTGTGAAAACTACAGCCAAATTCTATTTTGAAAATCAGTTCATTTTCCCTTTATAAGTGTTAACAAATCCCGTAGTCATTACATTCTTTTAAGAGCCACCCCTCATTATGACAGCAGAGGGCACTCTTGCTCACCCTTTAATAAATAGTTATTTGGCAAAGAGAATGCAAGCAAGAGTGCGGAGCTAATTTCATTTTTCAAAATAGCTAGAACCATTTAGGCAATAATCATGTTTCAATGCACATATCTGACTTATTGTTTAATTCAATAAACAAATCTTCTCCTTGCAACAGCTAGCACACATATACTTTTAAAATGTAACATTACTTGTCACTTCAAACTGCTTATTACAAATAAACTAATCCCTACTTGTTTTACGCTGTCAATTCTACTAAGAAAACTCATCCAATCAGCACGTTAAAGCCTTTTAAAAAGTGCATTTTCATCCATATTATAAAATGTGCTTGTGCATTCTATTTGGTGGACCTCAATCCCAAATCTTTCTTGGTAATGAGTGGTGCAACATTGCAGGACTTGCAACAGCTCTTTCAAGATGAGTGCCATCACATTAGCGGCTGCCACCTTTTTGAAACCTTAAATATTGAACTAATGCTGTATCAATAGAAGTATTGTCTTGTTAAGTAGATAATATGGACACTCATTTGCATATGCTTGGTACTTGAGCAAACAGAAAACAAACTCCATTTTGTCCTTACAGAGATCCAATGACATCCTCCATCTGTAATTTCCATAACATTAACATTCCTTTCATGGAGGTCTTGTTGCACTGAAAACAAATATTACCTTAGCTTTGACCTAGTTGCCACGTATTCTGTCATCCTGACCTTGTGATTAGGAGAGGAAATGGAAACATTTAACAGTGATCGTCCAATTTGCCCATAAGCACAGGTGTGGCTTTTCCACAGTAGACAAGATCTATCTTCTGGCCTGTTTACAGTAATAATGCAGCAATCAACAGCAATACATGCAATTTACCTTGTCGCCCAACAGCAAAATATCAGGGATACTGGAAATTTAATCTGTGTTTTCATGCAAATTAATTGTAGAGAATTTTAATGGACAGAGATGGGTGGGAGAATTTCCACTTGGCTGGGATTGAAATCCATGTTAGATCAAATTTACATACCATTTTATTTTTTCGGTTTTAGATTACAAAATTCAGACAAAATAAGATTCTTCATTCACTGGTTACTGATCAAATGCTCAAAGTAAAAAGTTAATGCAACGCATTTGAATCAGTTCTTTTTTAAATCCTGCGTCACTCAGTAAATAACGAATCAGGATGCCTAATTAAAGTGAAACAATAGTTTTGAAAAACCCCCCACCCGTTTGCAGAAGAGGAATAACTCCAGGGACATTGGCTGCATGTAATCATGCTGCTAATCTCCCGCGAGATTTATCAAATGATCACATTGTTAGGCAATATCCTGTTTTCGCAGTTTGCAACATTGTTCCGCCTATTCAATATTAATGAAAAATGCAACCAACATTTGATTCCAATCCAATCTGATTTGCCCATCCCATAAAGCACCATGAGTGCTCCACTTTCAGACCGGCAGCTGCACTGAAACATGGTTCAATGGATAAACAATTGCTGTCCCAATCCTTTGTTGCATTTGATAAACTGTTAATTATTCAAAAATGAGACACAAAAAGCTGGAGTAACTCAGCGGGTCAGACAGCATCTTTGGAGAAAAGGAATAGGTGACGTTTCGGGTCGAGACTCTTCGTCAGACAACTTGTCCAATGTAACCAAACACGGCTTTATTTTTAAGCTTGGAAAATTCTGGTATGTCAAGAATTCCTGATTGTGTACATAATCTTTCAAATAAACCTGCAAAAAAAATTGTCATTAATTATTTTTTTTAATTTCTGCAATACAGAAAACAAGTGTAAAAATATACTGGACATACCCATGAGGCAGCCCTTGCAGCCATTTTGTAACCCAGTCTCAGCAACGGCAGAAAAAAGACCTCACCTTCCTTGAAGTCAGAGCACTGGGAGGGGAGTGGGGGATGGGCGAGGGTGAAATAGCTTCAGCCCGATAGGCCTGTATAATCAGATCCAGAACTACCAATAAAGAGCTGCTCAGAGCAGCTGAGCAATCAGCAGCCAGCACTGTAAATTCCACCCGGCAACAGATGGGGGGAGGGGGGGCAAGGGAGGTGATTGTATGGCAATAATTGAAAGGAGTGGGGAAAAACAGATAGCTGAAAAGTAAAGGCAATTATCAGAAGACAATGGGCTTCTGTAAATTATGCAAATTGACTCCTTTAAATATACACAAATGAGGTTGATAAAAAAAACCTTCCTGTCCTCTTAAAAGGTTTACATGAATGCGCTTTTGTCCACTGCAGTAGAAAATGCTTCATTAATCAATTATCTTTATGCGGGGAAGAACTGCATATCTATGCATGGGTACTCGTACTGTATGCGACAACTCTCACACTACCTTAAAATCTTCCCACGTAACAGCTTTAGGGTCTTTAAACATGACACAAGGCAGACCGTATTTGCAGAGGCTGCAGCTGATATCGCATCAGGGTTACACAGTATCATCGTGATTATACAGCTGAATGAATGCAGGATGCAATTCAAAACACATCTGCCTCAAATACACAGCCTCTTCTCATTGCCACCCACAAATACATTAAAGATTATAGTTCTATATCCGTGCATGGGGCTGGAAAGAGAAAAAGAGGGTAGCATCATGGTTATGGAATGTTTAACAAAATAATTTATAATATAGCAACCATCCGTCACCCTCCGTCAAAATAAAAAAGACGGCTAAAATCAGAACAATTTTTAAAAGGCATTCACTCTTTATTTGGGTGCTTCAAGTCACTCAATATGCAGCTATCAAAAGGTGATAAGCATTCTTCTGCACATAACGACAAAGTTAATGCATTGGTCATTCCCTACATTAAAAATTACTGAAAAAAGGTTACTAAGTTAAAGGGCATGTCCCACTATACGAGTTTACCCAAGAGCTCTCCCGAGTTTAAAAAAAATCAAACTCGTGGTAAGAACGTAGAATGTACGTAGCTCGGTATGTCGGAGCTCGGTACGTCTCTTAGCGGCTCGTAACACTAACAGCAGGTACTCGGGCAATGCGGTAAGTTTGTGAAGTTTTTTCAACATGTTGAAAAATGGCAACATGTTTGAACATGTTGAAAAATGTCCACGAGAGCCCCGAGTACTTACGAGTGGCTATTACCGTAATTCTCTGAGTTCGAATCAGGGGAAACTCGGGAGAACTCTTGAATTACCTCGTACAGTGGGACAGGCCCTTAAGTGAGTGTGCTTGTTATAAATCTCATGGCATTTGTTTTTTTTTGCAGTATCAAGGAAAGGCAGGCTGTTCTGAAAACATTAGCCAATATTTATGGAAACTATCTAATTAACTAGTAAACACAAGATGCTGGAATAACTCAGCGGATAGGCAACATCCATGGAGAAAAGGAACAGGTAGCGTTTCGGGTCAAGACCCTCTTCAGACTATCTTCGGTGTAAACTAGCATCTGCAGTTCCTTCTTACCAATTAACTAGATTCGCAGAAGTATTAAAATATCAGGCAGCCAAAAAACTAAATCAAATAGCACTCTGATTTTTTATAATTTCTGGAGTGCACTGAAATTCAGATTAAATTAGTTTGTCATACAGATCAAGGTGCAATTAAATTGCTTGTTCACACTAAGCTCACAGAGTAAACTGTAAATGTATTGTTGATACATACAACAAATACAATGACAAATGCAAAAGAGCAGAAGGGTACAAAGGCTGTAATGCAAATTAAAGATTAAAGTCCAGTAACAAATGAGATAGTTAGGAAAAAAAAACACGGCAGCACCTCTGGAAAAGTGATGTGAAAGGTGATTGGTTCACAATTCTGAGCGCAGTGGGGAATAACCAATTTTTAAGACAGGACCTCCAAATTTTCAATGTCCCGTATCTTCTCCCGGAGGCAGAAAATAAAATGGAATGGCCAAGTGGCCGACATATTTGTCGATACTTCCAGTCTTCCTGATGCAGCGCACCCTGAAGATGGATTAGGTAGAAGGGAGTGACGAGCCTGTGATGGCCTGGGCTGTGTTTACCACTCTCTTCAGGTTCAGGTGGTCAAGAGCAGAGCAGTTGCCATACCAGGCTGCGATGTATCCTGTCAGAATACTTTTTATAGCGCAGCTATAGAAGTTTGAGAGAATCCACACAGACGTGCTGAATAGTCGCAGACACTCAAGAAAGTAAACATGCCGAGGCACTTTCTAGATCTAGAAACTTCCAAGTTCCTACGCATCCAAGTAACTTTGCCCCTTAACACCGATGCAATGATCTAGAAAATTGCCCAATTCTTTAGCAGGTTTGTCGATGAGGACACGGTTGAGGACAATGCAGGAACAGGGTACTGATTGGGGATGATCAGCCATGATCACATTGAATGGCAGTGCTGGCTCGAAGGGCCGAATGTCCTACTCCTGCACCTATTGTCTATTGTCATCCGCTTCCTTAGGTCAGCACCCAATTTATTTGTCTTGCTGACGTTACTAAGGGCTAGGTAGTTGTCCTTTCTGAACGCATCCATGCTACAAAGCTACCGATTAATCCAGCAAACTTAAAAATCAAGTTGGCTTTATACTTGGCCACACTGTCATGGATGTCGAAGTGAGTAGAGCAAGGGGCCCCAAGCACAATCTTGAGGGGGACCAGTGTTGAGGGTCAGGATAGAGGAAATGTTATGGCTAGTTCTAAACAGAGGTCCGCTGGTCAGAAAAAACAAAAATCAATTGCTGATCGTGGCTACAAGGCTTTGGTCCAGAAGTTTAAGGAGGATGTTATTCCTTGTTGTGGTGTTGAAGTCCAAGTTGTGTTCAATGAATAGCATCCTGACATGGTGCTTGTATTGTCCAGGTGATCCAGGGCTGAATGTAGAGCAAGAGAGATGACTGGCTCAGATGTAGGCTATTACAATTTATTCAAAGCAATTCATGTTGATGTAAAAAGTACAGAGTAGTAATTATTGAGAGTTTGTGAACTTGGAATATTGGAGTTTCCTTGAAGCAGATGGGGTCAGCACAGTTTAAAAGCAAAGTTGAAGATATTGGCTAAGACTGTGGCCAGTTGATCAGCACACAATTTCGGAAATGTCCAGTTACTCCATCCAGGCAAGCCTCCTTCCAAGAGTTTACCCTCACAAAAGCAGATATGCCACCAAGATATATGGGACTGAGCCAGCAGATGACGAGGGTACACGTTTAAGTGGGGCTTTGATTGCCTGCTCAAAGTCAGACATATAAGCTCATCGAGTAGAGATGCATCTTTGTCAAACTCACCCGACTTTGGCTTGAAGCACATGACAGTGTTCAGTCCCAGTCAGAATCACTAGGCAAGGCAAGGCAAGTTTATTTATATAGCACCATTCATACAAGCTGCAATTCATAGTGCTTTACAAAAGAAACAAGAGAATAACATAGTTTAAAAACATTGCAGAACCACAATACAACACAGGACAACAGAATAGCCAATAAGCCAATTGCATGAATAGTAAAACAAAATCACTAAAATATTAAGGCGATTTTAAAAGCACATAAAAGGGTTAAAACTAGAAGATTAAAATTACCCGCATGTTGGGTCATGAAAAAGCTACATCAAACAACAGTGTCTTTAGGCCTGACTTAAATGTGGTTACAGTCTGTGCACACCTCAGGTGTTCAGGGAGCCTGTTCCACAGGTGTGGAGCATAGAAACTGAATACTGCTTCAGCCCTTTTTGTTCTGACCCTGGGAACATGGAGTAAACCTGTCCCCGAAGACCTGAGGAGTCTAGGTGCCTCATAAACAACAAGTAAGTCAGAGATGTATTTTGGACCCAGACCATTCAGAGCCTTGTATGCCAGTAACAAAATTTTAAAATCTATCCTTTTACACACAGGGAGCCAGTGCAAAGATTTAAGGATGGGTGTAATGTGGTCCATTTTCTTGGTGTTGGTTAAGACTCTGGCAGCGGCATTCTGGATAAGCTGCAGTTGTTTAATTGATTTTTTACTGAGACCTGTAAAGATACCATTACAATAATCTAACCTACTGAAGATATATGCATGAACAAGTTTTTCAGTGTCTTCTTTGGACAGAAATCCCTTGATTCTTGCAATGTTTTTTAGATGGTAGTAGGCAGATTTGGTAATAGTCTTTATAAGGCTGTTAAAATTCAAATCCGAGTCTATAACTACACCAAGGTTTCCAGCACTATGCATCCACTAGATGCTTCCAGCTTATTTTGGAAGTCTCTCTTGGCACCCTGACAGCCTTGTGCATCTATTCACAAATTGAAGATAAATAACTACTTATGCACCTATTTAGGTTAATATCCTGAGCTATCAAGGCCTCACTATTCTCGACATGGCTCCATTAATTCTTTATAATCCTCTTTCATAACTATTCAGGTGGTGACATCAAACATAAGATTAATCAATCTAAATGAGAACCCATTCATAGGTACACTAAGAGAAGCTGCAGAATGTATTCAGCAGTTGAAATTTAAGGTTGGTTGGTCCTCAAATGCAAACAACGTTTCAATACAGCTAACCTGTTTCCGTGCACAAACAGGCAACAAGCCAAAAAGGCATGGAAAATTATTTGTTTACAGCAAATTAGAAAGCTTCAAACCGACACCAGCTAATGATAGAAAATCAGTAACTGAAATCTGTTGAGAATGAATTTCTTAATCAAGTAATGAGATGTTCAAGTAAAGGCTTTTAAGCCATCTAACTGCATTGGCGATCTTAAGATCACCTGATGGGCCTAACTGACTCAGCAAGTGGAGACATGGGATAGACTTCCTTTGTGCAAGAAAACTTGGTTACTGGGAAGGACTTCAGGTAAGACTGAAGTATCAGGGTATGCAATGTTCTTCCCCCTTCCCTAGCATCCTTCTGGTCAATGTTCAGCCACTGGAGAAAACAAGGTAGAAGACCAGAGAGTAAGACTGCTGTATCGGAGTCATACGAGGGACTGCCGTGTATTCTGTTTCGCAGAGAAATAGCTCACCCCCAACTCTACAGACACTCCGGATTTTCTTTTCCACCACATGGGCTGGATGATGGCATATTTTAAAGAGGTGGTGGCGTCTGCTTCATAATAAATCCGTCACTGTGTTTGGAAATGGTAATCATAACCCATTCCTGTTCCCTTGCCCTGGAACAACTGATTGTAACGACTATTCTACCTACTGAGTTCTCATCAGTCATACCAACTGACAGTTTACATCCGGTCTCATCAGAAATCACGCTAGCATTTGAGGGATTGAGTGCCATGATGAACAAGCATTAAATGGTTTATCCAGGTGCCTTTCAAGTCATCGCTGGGAGACTACAACCAGGCTACCTGCCAAACCAACAACACCAGCAGACCCAACGCACGACACACTGCTTCACCACCATCAGAAACGTCTATCGCTCCATTCATTGCCTTCACAGAGGAAAATCTCAGACCTCTTCCTGCCTAGACAGAGATTGAAGAGCATGGCATGGGGCTAAGAGGCCGAAGAAGTGCTTGTCAGGGAAGACAGAGAAGTAGTTGGGGACTGCTTCGAGTCTGTAGATTGGGCCACATTCAAAGATTAATCAACAGACCTGAATATGTCACAATTGTCACCCAACATCATAAAGACATTTTTAGGCAAATTTGTACCCACGAAAATATTCCCAGTCATCCCCAACCAGAAGCCATGGATGAATCAGGAAACTCAATCTGCTGAGGGCTAGACTTGTGGCATTTAAGACTGGTGATCCATTTTCAGGCAAGTCCAGGTATGACTTACTGAAAGCCACCAAGGGACTATTTCATGCTAAGCTGGAGACACAGACGCACGCTGGCAGCAGTGACAGGGATTTTATGCCATCGCCTCATACAAGGCAAAACCACACCGCAGAAGTGACAGTGATGCATCACTTCCAGATGAGTTCAACACCTTCATGCATGCTTTGAAAGGGAGAGAAAATGACACGCCTACACAAGTCCCCGTAGCCACTAACGACCCTGTGATCTCAGTCCCTGAGATCAATGTCAGAGCATCATGCAAGAAAGTAATAAATCAATTAAAAGTATCCAGCCCAATGTGCCGAGTACTAAAAATGTGTGCAGATCAACTGACTGGTGTTTTCAATTACATCTTTGACCTTTCGCTTCCTACGGCTTCAAAAGGTTATTCAGCGGACCAGTGCCCAAAAGCAGTGACCTACCTCAATGAACACCATCCAGTAGCACTTACAGCAATCGTAATGAAATGCTTTGAGATGTTGCTCAAATCAACACCTGCCTTAGAAATGGACTGGATCCACTTCAATTTGACAATTGTCACAACAGGTCAGCAGATGCTACCTCACCAGGGAGGCAAGAACATGCACATCCTGCACACATGGGTTGAACGTGTACGCAGTTATCAAGCTTTCCTTCTGGCAGGAAAGGGAGAAGTGTGGCTGCAACTCCAGCAGCATCACCGTAGTTTCATTCCCCTACTCCCAGTTGTCCTGGAGCAGCTTGCTTTAAGTATTCATTGTCTGAGAAGTTCTGAGGTGGTAGACATCCTTAGCTTCAAATTTGCAACTTTCGAATACAACCTTCTTGATGAAAAGTTCCATGGGAAAGAGGTTTCCTTTCACTGAGATCCCTCATTGTCACTCTGACCATGTTGCGAACCCCTCGTCTCCTGAAGTGAGACTGCAGTCATCCTGAAGGAGCAGGTTATAACATATTTTTTTTTGTGCTGGAAGGGGGTTAGATTGGCTCCCCCAATTAGCACAAATCCAACTCTGCTTCAACAGATTAAGCTCTCATTGGGCAGCCCCTTGCCCACAAGAAGACATTGTCGTCTTCCTTCTCCTTCTGAAAGATGCTTGGCTGCAGAAATCCAACACGTACAGTCATGACGTGGCTAGGGTAGTGTGGGTCTTTGATGATACTACTTTCTCGAGGCCATGCTCTCTTTGGATTCCTTCTCTAAATGGTGGGGCGGTCAGTATCCATGTTGGACCGGGCAATAGCCACCACTTTCTGCAGCAACCGTGCTATGGTACAACCAGTATGTTGACATTCAATAGCATATCCAGCAACATGCCGAATCGCTTCAAACTTTTAACGAGCTTCCTTCATAATTTATCAACATGCGAGGTCCAAGACAGATCAGAGATTTATTTTCCCCAGAAACTTGAAGCTGTTGACTCTCTACCACTGCACTGCCAATGACGACAAATGCAATGCGGCTAGGTAACATCTCCTCCTCCCTGACCATCAACACAGGTGTACGTCACGATTGCTCTCCTCTCCAAATGTCATTTATATCAACACAGCCTCCAGTTCCTTCGTCCTAACACACAAAGGAGGCGAGAACATGCACATCCAGCACATGCAGGTTGAACATCTGCAGTTATCAAGCTTTCCTTCTGGCTGGGAATGGTGAAGAATGGCGACAACATCAACAGCAGCACTGGAGCTTAATTCCTCTTTTCCCAGACGTCTGGAGCAGCTTGCTTGAAGCTGGCTTTCCCTTCCTGACGCCAACTAATCAGGTCCTTGGACTTGGTAACATTGAGAGCACGATTTTCTGTAATTTTATCGGACCGTATCGAATTGATAAGGTCTGTTTCCAAATCTCCAAATTTGGATAAACTATGTTTATTTTGAATGATTTTCAGATTGTGGGCATCGATGCCTAGGCCATCTTTTATTGACTGTTCCTAATTGCGCATGAGGTGGTGTGAAATGACTTCCTGAATCGCCCAACCATTTCGTGAAGGTGCTCCCACAATGCAGCCGGGGAGGGAGTTCCAAGATTTAGACCCCACAGATGGCTGGCAATAGATTTTGATGCCAGTATGTAGGGAAACTTGCAGGTTGATAGTGTTCGGCCACTCCTGTCCTTGTTCTTCTTGACAGTGATGGTCACTGTTTTTGGAAGGCGTTGTCAAAGCAGCCTGGGTAACTAGTAGTTGGCAAACACTGTAGTTGGCAAACACTGCTTTCACCAGTGTTAATCAAGCAGACTGCTTTGTGTTGAATGGTTTTGGACTCCACTGATCCAGGCCCGGGTAAAGCATTCTATCATACTCACGATGTGCTTTGTAGTTACACAAAAGGCTTTGAAGCTCAGTTACTCGCCACATGATACCTAAACTCTAACTTGCCCGTGACCTCCAAATTTCTGAAAGTGGTGCAGTTGAGTTTCTGGTCAGTGATCCCCAGGATGTTACTGGTAGAGGAATGGTAATGGATGTCAAGTATAGATGATTCGACCATCTCTTGTGGGAGATGGTACGTACCTGATAAGATGGCAAGTGAAATTCCTTTTAATGAGGTTGAACATTTTAATGCACTCGGATGCTTTCCAATATTGTTTATCAAAAACTGCAGATGATGGGAATTTGAAATAAAATCAGGGCTAGGGTTCAGCAGTTAGATTTCAGAACTGATAAAATTCCAACAAAGGGTCTTCAATCTGAAATGTTCTCAGTCTCTCTTTCTATCAGAGTATTTGATATGCTGAGTGTTTCCAGCATATTTGTTTTTATTTCACAATATTGTTTGTTGTTTTGTGCTCTGAAGACTTCCAAAAATATTCTTCTCCTGGTTTTGTTTCCTTGAAACCCATACAAAGAGCAAAGGTTACAGCTGAATCATAGTCCTACAAGAACAGGGCCTTTGGCCTACTACATCTGTGCTAACTATCAAGTATCCAACTACAATAATCCCAATTTTCCTCATTCCCTATCCAGATTTCCATACCCTATCCCCTCCAAATTCTTTTGCCACCGACCTACAATCAGGGTAATTTACAGTAGCCAATTCCTCTACTAACAAGCATTAAAAAGAACTGGCACGCCTGGAAGAAACACATGCAGTCAAAAGTTGAACGTGTAAAGTCCATCCTGCACTACCCAAGGTCAGGATTGAACCTGGGTGTCTGGAGTTGTGTAGCAGCAGCATCGAATTTGCACCACTGTGCTGTCCAGTCTTCACACCACTAAGTCACGCCTCAGTCTCCTTAGCGAAAGTTTGTTGTACCTTGGTAGCAAGATAAAATTCAGTTTCCATCACCAAAAATGAATTATTCACTGATTCTTTCAAATTCTGATTGCAGCAAGTAGTCTTCAGTAAAACAACTTTACAATTTTAGGGTGATTTGTCCATGTCAACAGCATACTCACAAATAAATATATTTCTCTTGCCATACGAGACTGAGCCTAGTCTGCAGTTTCAAAGTAGAAGCTGAATATTCATGAAAAATTAAACAGAATTGGAATCATTGAAGGATTTCACAATCTGCTTTTCATAATGGCTTTCATGTTTGCAATATAATACAAATACATTCAATATCTTCCTGCAGATAAGCCATTGTTTTAAAATTACAGGGAAATTGACCTTGATGGATTTTAATTGCGAGAGAACAATTTGGCTGTAGATGGAAACACAGGAAGGTGTGAAACTGAAACAAATCCTTTGGCACTTCTTTCATATTAATCTCCTTGTGTATCCAACTCCTTGCATTACTTTTGCATTGTGGCAATACCAACCACAAATGAAAATAAATCCAACACAGAAATCTAAACATTTCTTTTGTTCTGCAGCTTCACAAGCCCAAATGGACCCGCCCCATGAAGTTTCTCTCATATACAGTATTTCCATCACAAGAATGCACATCTCTGCATTGTATATTATGGATATGTCCCCTCAAATCAATGTTATATTGCAGGCGTGGACGCTAAAACTGCTGACTTTATGTACGAAGAACTTTTCGATGAAAACCCATTCGCAGACAAAAAAAGATGAGATCGGGAAACAGCTCGCAGATGGATTCAATGAGGCAAAACGCAAACAATGGCAGAAGCTAATAGAAACAACAGACCTACGACACAGCAGCAGGAAGGCATGGGGACATTGAGACGTCTCGGTTATGACCCCACCCACAGTAAACCACGTGGAAATATGACTGCTAACCAGGTTGCCCACCAGTTGTTGTTAAACGGCAATAGTGGTAAGAAACCTGCACCCCCAATGGTTGCTGATGGCAATAACCGAAACGACGGATGGTACACTCAACCTTTCACCATGAGCGAACTTAACAAAGCCATGAATGTGATGAAACCTAAGAAAGCAGCTGGCATAGACAACATCAGAACTGAGCTGTTGAAACATCTGGGTCCCAGAGCACAAGAATGGCTGCTGGAGATGTTTAACATCTGCATAGCAACCAACTCCATTCCACGAGTCTGGCGGAAATCGAAGGTTGGTGCTTTACCAAAACCAGGCCAAGATGCCAATCTTCCCAGCAGCTACCGGCCTATATCCCTGCTGTGCCACCCATACAAACTGATGGAAAGATGCATCTGAACCGCATCACACTGGATGTAGACGATGTCTTGATACCTGAACAGGCTGGGTTCCACCACGGAAAGTCAACAACAGGACAATTGCTGAACCTCACTCAGCCCATTGAAGATGGCTTTGAGTGAAAGCTGATCAAAGGTGCAGTATTTGTAGACATGTCTGCAGCATATGATACTGCAAACCACTGTACCATGAAAGCCAAACTGCAATAAACACTGCAGGACTCTCATCTTGTCCAGTTCATCATGACAACGATGGAGAACTGCTGCCACTTCGTATGTCTGAATGGTCAGAACAGCCGTTGGAGACGGCAAAATAATGGTCGACCACAGGGCAATGTCCTTGCCCGAACATTGTTCAATATATACGAATGACCAACCTATCACCCCGAAAACTAGGTTGTTTCTGTATGCCGATGACATGCATCACAATGCAATCCTCAGACTTCGGCCAGATTGAGACTGTACTAGAGGTTGCTCTGCAGAATATGACAACATACTACCAACAGAACTCCCTGCAGCCAAACCCAACAAAAATGCAAAGCGCAACTTTCTACCTCCGGAACGCGAAACGTCAACTGCTGGTGCGATAGAATGATGTCCTGTTGTAACACTGCAAAGCCCCAAACTACCTAGGTGTGGTCCTCCTACTCCAATTTCAGGTAGTCCCTGCTTTCTCCCTCTTTCCCCTTCCCTTCCCAGCTTTCTCACAGCCCTCTGTCTCCGCATCTTCCTTTCTTCCACATCAGTCTGAAGAATGGTCTCGACCCAAATTGTCGCCCATTTCCTTCGCTCCATTGATACTGCCTCACCCGCTGAGTTTCTCCAGAATTTTTGTCTACCTTAGCTGTGGACCTCGATCGCAGGTTATCATATCGCCAACATGTTGAGAAAACCAAGGCAAAGGTCAATACCCGGAACAATGTCATAAAAATAATTGGCAAACAACTCATTTGGAAGTGACCCAACAACGATTCGCACTGCAGCCCTGGCGCTCTTTCTCATTGGCAGAATATGCAAAGCCCGTCTGGAGTCGCACTAAACATGCACGCAAGGTGGACTTTGCATTGAACACTGCCTGCAGGAGGACCACAGGATGCCTGAAGCCAACAAAGGTTGAACATCTGTACGAGCTGGCTGGCATCGATGAACCATCTCGAAGACGTGATCGGTCAGCTGTAGTAGAACGCTTTAATGCGGACCCCCATCACCCCTTGCACAATCACCAACATGCCAAGAAACGCTTGGAGAGTCGGGACAGCTTCATGGAACTAGAGGCAACCGTGCCAGACTCCAAAACCAAACGACAGATGGCACCAGGACACCACCTGCCTTATACTACCTGGAAAGCCCTAAACCGCCTCCACACTGGAGTGGGATGTTGCGGACTCAACCTTAAGTGGGGCATCTCAGACTCTGACAAGTCCAACTGTGGAGTGGTGCAGACAATGGCCCACCTACTGACTTGCGGTGGAGACGCACGCACTGCGGACGATCTCCGCAGAGGCACTGTCGCAAAGTGATGGCAGAATGTCGTCTGACACACGAGCGAACGAAATGCTACATTGTACATGTTAATGGTGTAAAAAAGATATCTGATGGCATTAATTAATGCAGTACCAGGACGACAATCAGTCGAGGTCTCGGTCTGATTCGATGAATGTATTTTGACCAAAGAAATACAAAGTTAACTGCAACTCAAATTTTCCTTTCTCAAATGGTCATAACACTGACAGTCACATAACGTTCAGTAAATTAATGAATGCATATGTGTCTTTTCTATAATATTGACAAAGGAGGTCAAATTTCAAATTCCTTCAAAAAAGTTGACATGTACTTTATTGGGTTCATGACTAAAATAGTATCAACAAAAAAAATTAAAACATATTGATGGCAAGTTTCTGAAAATGGCATCAGAACACAAATACATTTTGTGTAACGGTTGTTGTATGGTGTCCACCTGTGACCCGGTATAGATTGGTGTGTCGATACTATATGTTATCATACAGATTATGTATGCTGCACATTCCTTATGTCACACATAATGCTTGGCACAGTAAGCAGCGATGTTATAAAACTTACCTTCAGCGGCACTGCAGTTCTGCCACTGGCCATGTGCACGACTTTGGCTGAAGAAAAATCGATCGGACTTCCATTTGTGTTTTTTAAAAAATTTTAAACCGCGAGACAATTTAATAATTGAATTAAAATAAAAACGACTACTAACGCCCTCAACGCCTACAACGTGACGGATCGCAAGAAGGACAAAAGAAAGGGCAAGTTGTTATTTTATAAATAATCTTGCTTCTTGGGATGGCTTTAATCTAATTTTAAGTTGCGAAAATGTTATTTGGGCCACATACGAACCAGCAGTGTCTTTCCTGCCGATATGGAGTTCAAATTCAGCGCAAATGCAATGTTCCAATCGATCGCATTCCAGAAACATACACTCGCAAGATGATTAAAATGCTCTTTTTTTTGGACAGTCATGTCATAAGAGCAAATAAATCGTCTACATTTTGTGTTATTGTCTATCCATATTTTTATACTAAATATCAGTTTTAGTCCCATGTATTGTGCAAAAAAAAAATAATTTTGATTATATTGAGTGGATGTTTCCAGATTAATTTATGGGAATTAAACATTAAATACGCTGGTCGCTGATCTTGAGTACAAAACTGCGGTTGGCAAGGAATCAGTCAGGAATGGTGCGGAGGAGCTTCAAGATCAGGCCCTGGTGCCACACTGTACCATGGTGCAGTGTTCATGATGATATCCGGCTTGTTCAGAAGATAGTTGGGGGTTGACGTTTGGATTGAGCCGGGCCAGGAGAAGCCGTTCGAGGAATTAAATATTCATGCTAAATGTGGCAGAATTTTTTATGTCACATTTTTGGTGTCCAAATTGGTGGTAAAACGATGAAGATTTGTCTGGCATGAAATGTTTTTGACTTTCGGTCTTGAAGTTATCTAATTTATATCTGTTATTTATAAGGTTTCACATGATGGGTAGATATTTCTTAAGAACAGTGTATTGGTGTAAAAAACAGAATAATAATCTAGTTCCTCAAAATCTCCATGATTGTAAAAAGACACATCTACAAAGTTTTTTCATGCACCTTAGATTAAATCTTCACTTTATAGTTTCAGAATTGTAGGCATTAAGTATTGCTGCTACGATTATGATACATTTTCCAACAAACCGGAATTTTTAGTAAAGTACATTTTAATTAAGTAGATTAGCAAACAAGATGAGCTATGTTTTGTTTTAACACTCCAACCAGTCTTCCAGCAGGATTCAACTTCAGCAAGGATAGTGTTCATCATGTGATTAAGTGCACAGACATAAATTTGAATGATTTCACAATAATTAAAACAAACTAAGGAACACCGGTAAATGTTGAACAGGTCCGCCCTCTTGTATAATCCATTACATTCTTGACAAGGCAAATACTCTGCAGCACTTATGCAATGGCAGCAGAAAAGGCCTGGAGGGAAAGAGTTTGCAGGCATGTATGCCTGGCACAAGTCAACAACAGCCTGCTGCCAGTTAAGTCATCATCAGGGTCTTCTTCCTTAATTGCTTTCTCCTGGTGGCCGGAGATGTGCTCTCTAAACCACAATGTGGATTTTGTTAACATGAGATACATGAACTCCATTATGCCTCAAAATGACTTTGAGAAACACAGGCAGCAGTATCAACAAAACAATCTTTCTCACCCTTTCAAAACCCTGAATATTAAACAATGACTGTGAAGAATCCTTCAATAATTTGACTCTTCTCCAATTCATTTCCACTCTACGTCATCTACATAATAGTACGGAAACAGCAATTCAAACCGATGGATTCACCACAAACACAATCCTGGCGCAGAGCATGTTCAAAGCTGTCATCATTGCAACACTCCAACTTTATCACTGCAACACTGTAACTTGTAACTTCAGATTCTGTACAACATCACACCTCACTAACAGGACAAATCCATGACAAGATCTGAAAATATCATATTTTCCAAGCTTCCACATGCTGCGAAGGGGGGCAGTGACACAGCAGTATCGCTACAATGCCGGAAACCCGTTTGATCTTGACCACGGGTGCTGTCTGTACGGAGTTTGTACATTCTCCCTGTGACCGCATGGGTTTCCTTCCACATTCCAAAGACGTGCAGGTTTGTTGATTGTCCCTAGTGTGTGCACGGGTGATGACTGGTCGACACGGTCTTGGTGAGCCAATGGGTCTGTTTCCATGCTGTATCTCCAAAGTAAAGTAATATCCTAATGAATACTACTTTGTGAGGGTGGACATCAATGATGAAATTCACTACTGTCTCCAGTGGGCCTACATTGCTTGAAAATGCCAAAATGAAATTGTAGGCAGCTATCCTCAATCAGGCACCAAGTACATGGTATTCCTACCCCCCCTCCCCCTTCAAAACAGACTATAAATAGCATCTCAAATCGTCAGAGGAACCAGCAAAGTCTTCCAAATCCATGGACAGGAAAATGAGCTAAGATTAAGAGTTCTTTCTCAGAATAACAACCCAGGACTGAAGCTCTCATTATGCGCAGCCATCGATGAGAGGGACATATGCTTGCAGGCTCTCAAAACAGCCATAATAAATTCTGTCATGGCAAGAGATTATCAGGAGCCAAGAGGAAATGCCTGAAGCTTATTCGCAAAGCTTCCTTAGAAAAAATATTGCATCCTTAATGACTCATGGAAATCCTTATCCTATAACCAAGACAGAGGCGCATGACTGAAAATCTAGTCTCTTTATCAAAAGTACAAGGATCAGTGAAAACTACAAAAGAACACACCATCTCCTCTACCATCCCTTCACTACAAACATCTCCTGCAGCAGAGTTTGCAGATCCAATATAAGCCTCATTAACCATCTCAATTACAAAAATCATGGATCGGAGAGGAAACAATTCACCCTGGAAGGAATGAGCAAGATGAGAACAATGACTTCAAGATATTTTTAATGTTCCTTAATAAAACCCAAATCAAGTTTGGCAGGCTGGTATTCCTGTTATTTTGAAGATGTATCCAGGATTTACTGAAACTGATATATGGTGGTGCTAGAGCGTTCAGATAAAAACTCATACCAAAAACCAATAATTGGGAAAAATATGATTTTGTTTTATTACTCGCTCTCCTAAAATAATTATTTAAACAGTTGATCCAAAAGATGGCATTATTGTTGTTTAACACCTTTTAGAAGGAGCCCATTTCCTTACCTAATTGAATTTTGAACTGCATGCTCCTTTACTGTTTTATTTGTTTTTTTTACTTCGATATTGAAGGTTATGGTACAAAGCAGAGGGCATCAGGTAGCTTATCTACAGTCAATATTCAAAACCATGACTATAGAAGTTACAAAATGCATTCAAGTGTTGTTAAACTACATGTTCAATTTAATTAGTTCAACACGCAACCAGTTAGTCTTCAAGTACTACACATTAATGTCATAAGGTTAATTATCTAATAAATCAACAAAAAGCAAACGTGAAGGCCTGCCAACCCCTGATGCATATCACTTTAGTGTGACAGCTTTTTCATTCCAACTAATTTATTCTGTGAAAATTCATCTTCATGCCACCTTTTAAGCATAACATGCAACTTAATTACTGATCTACTTTTAACAAGCAAAAAGCCTGCTTCTACACAAACCACAGGGCACATTGGCCACTTTGAGTCTTCTTAGTGCAAGCATTTAAATCTTACAGAAAGAGAAATTTAAAGAAGTTGTACCGTTATAGCTTTGTTGATTTTTTTTAAAACAAGTATTTATGGCAAAATAATGTGTGTTGAAGCATTCACTTCAGTGTCAAATAATTGCAATAGTATTCAGATCTGGTAAAATAAAGCAGATTTACAAACAAAATACAAACAACCCAAAATCTCAGGATCAATTTAATGGATTACTACAATTGATTAGTAAGGGTGTCAGAAGTTATGGGGCAAAGCAGGAGAATGGGGTTGAGGGAAAAATAGATCAGCAATGATTGAATGACGGAGTAGACCAGATGGGCCAGATGACCATATTCTGCTGCTAGAGTTTATGAACTATACAGGGCCATCAAGTTCTCCATTGCATTGTTGAATTTCAGCGAGATTTCATTGGAATATCAATTAGCTAAAAACTACTTTAAAAACCACTTGTGCGTGTTTGATACAGTGTATGTCTGGCTGCAATGACATGTGCTGTTAACCGTACAGTGTAGTCAAATTGCAGGATAATGCCATTTCAGTTAAACATTAAAACGTGTCAAATCGCATGCATGTATGTATATGAGGTTCACTGGCTTTACAAGTAAAGCAATAAAAAGAGTGAAAGATACTCTCAATAATCCTTGTCTGCATTTTAGTCCTTAATAATATGGCCTTCCCAACTATGATAGTAGTGCAACTGGCACAACAGCACATTAAAGACAAGGGCTGGCCAGATATCATGTGAAAGGGTGAAAAAGGCTACAACTACAACTTGAATAAATGCATTAAATAATGGAAACTGAAATCAATGTAATTATGATTATTAAAGCAATGTTTGCCCTGGGAAAGAGCACGTAATTATTTTCTACAATGCTACCAATTGCATTTTACCAACTTATTTTCTTGTAGCCCCGAAACATTTTATTATTGTCACATGCACCAAGATACAATTGAAACTTTCGATTTGCAAGCTGTCTCGGTATACACAAGTACATAGGTAGTGCAAAAGAGAAAATAAACAGACCGCAGGATATAGTATTACACCTACAAAGAAAAGTATTGATATAAAAAAAAACTGTAAGAGGCACAACCAGGTAGATTGGAATTCATTCTTAGCATACAAGAGGTCCATGCTAGAATCTTATAACACCAGCGAATCTGGTAGCTTTCGTGTATGTATCTTCTGCCCAAACAGGAGATGCGATGAGAGAATAACGAAGGTGTGAATGATCCTTGATTATGCAGGCTACTTTCCAGAGGAAGCATGGAATCAATTAGGCCAGAGGAAGGTTAGACTAGTTTGCATGGTGGACTTTGCTGCATTCACAATTCTGTAATTTCTTGCAGTTTAGAGCAGAGAAGTTGCCATATCAAGCTGTGATGCATCTACTTAGGATGTTTTCTATGGTGCATATGTAGAAATTGGTAAAAGTTAATTGAGACGTGTTAAATCTTCTTAGCCTTCTGAGGAAGAAAGAGACATGGATGGTTTCTTGGTCGCACATGTTACTCTGCTTCCCGTCTCCTTCCTGTACATCATCTCGTCATTTTTTGAGATCCAGCTCATTGCAGTAATGTCATTGTAAATGGAGTTACAGTAGAATTTGGCTGCAGAATAGTGAATGGAGAGTACAGTGCCCCCCATAATGTTTGAAACAAAGACCCATCAGTTATTTATTTGCCTCTGTACTCCACAGTTTGAGATTTGTAATAGAAAAAAAGAGTTAAAATAAACATGGTCAGATTTCATTCAAGGCTATTTTTATACATTTTGGTTTCACCATGTCGAATTTACAGCCGTGTTTATACATAGTCTCCCCATTTCATGGCATCATGTTTGCGACACATGGCTTCACAGCTGTTTGTAATTGCTCAGGTGCATTTAATTGCCTCTTTAAACCAGGTATAAGAGAGCTCTCAGCACCTAGTCTTCCCTCCAGGATTTCCTCTACCGTTGGAAACTTTTAATGGTGTTTATCAATATGAGGACCAAAGTTTTACCAATGAAAGTTAAATAAGCCACTATGAGACTGAGAAACAAGATTAAAACTGTTGAGACATCAGCCAAACCTCAGGCTTACCAAAATTAACTGTTTGGAACATCATTAAGAAGAAAGAGAGCACTGGTGAGTTTATTAATCGCAAAGGGACGGGCAGGCAAAGGAAGAGTTCCACAGCTGATGACAGAAGAATTCTGTCCATAATAAAGAAAAATCTCCAAACACCTGACAGATCAGAAACACTCTTCAGGTGTTAGGTATCAACTTGTCACTGACTACTGTCCACAGAAGACTTCATGAACAGAAATAGAGAGGCTACACTGCAAGATGAATCTACAGGTTAGCCACAAAAATAGGATGGCCAGGTTAGTTTGCCAAGAAGTACTTAAAGGAGCAACTATAGTTCTGAACAAAGGTCTTGTGGATGGATGAGACGAAGATAACATATCAGAGTGATGGCAAGAGCAAAGTATGGAGCAGAGAAGGAGCTGCCCAAGATCCAAAGCATATCACCTCATCTGTGAAACACGGTGGTGGGAGTGTTATAGCCTGGGTATGTATGGCTGCTGAAGGTACTGGTTCACTAATCTTCATTGATGATACATCTGCTGATGGTAGTAGCATATTGAATCCTGATGTGTACAGACATATCCTATCTGCTCAAGTTCAAACAAATGCCTCAAAACTCATTGGCCGGCGGTTCTTTCTACAGCAAGACAATGGTCCCAAACATACTGCTACAGCGACAAAGGGAGTTTTTCCAAAGCTAAAAAATGGTAAATCCTTGCAGGGTGTTGAGAATTGTCGCAGATGATTTCTTTGTCTCCTATCCTCATCGATTATGGTCTATGTGTCAGGAAGTTAAGGATCTAACTGCTGACTCCTAGGACCAGAAATTGGGAGACGAGTTTGGCTGGCATCAATAAACGCAGAACTGTAGTCTGACACAACTGTTAGTGTTATCTGGTTGTTCCAGGGATGAATGTAGAGGCAAGGAGATGCACCTGTCGTGTACTTGTTGCAGCAGTAGGCGAATTGCAATGTATCATGAGTGTCTGGGAGGTTGGGGTTGATTACTTTTATTCCCTCAAACTCCCATCAACTCTCCATTGATTTTGATACTTACTACATGAATGGATAGTTTGCCAATTAATCCACCAATGTATCTTTGTGATGTTCAACAGAAACTGGATGCAGTCACAGGAAGCACATGCAAATTCCACATAGGGCATCCACGATCAAGATCAGCCAAGTCCATCCAAGTTGCAAAGCAGCAGTGCTATTCTCCCCTCCCCACCCCGTGCCCATGAGGTGTGACGATCAGTGGGCATCAATTTTTGGGCTCATCGCCTTTGACCGTCAAAAGAAGATTTTCTGAAATCAAAGGCAAAAATCATCCGCGAAATGAAAGATTGGAGATTATCAAATTTCTGTCAACCTGGGCAGGTCTTTGGTTTCTCACTACAGCAGCAAATGCAGAGATGTTTAAACAAAGGAAAAGAGCAAGGCAATTGGAGGCATGTGAGAAGCTTACCTTCCAACCCAAATTAACATGTAGAATAATATTAAACAGCATAAGAAGGGCAAATAATTAAGGACATCAAATGGAAATGTTATGATTTATAAAGTCAATACCCAATCAAGTTTGCTGAAGAATATGTCAGTGAAATAAAATATGATAGAAGGCAAGGTGAATTAGGAAAAAACAAATAGAAAAGGAGAAAGGAAACGGTCTTCCACGATCAGCAAGATACAGGTTCTGCAGACTCATTTCTTCTTACATTACAAGTGTTGAGAATAGTAAACAAGGCCAAATCAAAAGAGTGAATGTTGTATGGTGCTCACTTAAGGAGCAGAACCAAACTGTTTCTTTTGCTATATTTGGATTTTCATTTGGTACAGGCTCTTAAGACTGTATTTTCCTCAAAAAATGTTGCTGCATATCTTTGATGAATACTGCCAAAATGTTGGACAATAAACCCAGAAGCTCATAAATAATGATCACAAGCGTGATTTTCCAATCTTCAGTGAATGGTCCTTGAACCCTCCAGCACATCAGCAGTGATCTACATGCATGTTTAATTTTTTTTTTAGGTTATCCAATATAAATATCAGCCCCATTCCACCTAACCGCACATTGGAGAAATGAAACAAATTGGGAGATTCTGTACAAACCTAATACAGATGCAGGAAGCATAAAAAACAATTTAGTATTTTGTTGAGAGCTGTACAAGTCAGCACCAATAATGGCAGTTAATGCGAAACACTGCTGTGAAGAGAGATCAGGAACAAAATATGATAGAGGATGGTTTAATCCCAAAAAGCAAATTTTGCAGGTGAATTTCAAATAAAAGCAGAAAAGACCAGAAATACTCAGGTCAGGCAGCATCTGTGGAGAGAAAAACAAAGTTAATGTTTCAAGTTAATACCTTTTCAACATTCTATTTCTCTCTCCACAGACACTGTCTGTCTTGCTGTGTATTTCCAGCACTGTTCAGTTTAATAGTCCAAGGGTTGCAGATGTGTTCTATCCCCAAAAGAATGATTTGTGTTTAATTCAAAACCATAAATTATTTGAAATAGTAGATGCGGCCAAGTTTACTGGAGCATGAAAGCATGATTTTATCGTTCTGTGCGTTTGGTACTTGGTGCTCACTGGAAGAACAGAAATGGTGCCATTTTTGTGATGACAATGTTCCTACAGTATAATCATGCTGAAAATTAAGGGATACTGGTGCAGTGAATGTAACCGTCCATTTAGTGTGTAATTTGAAGCAGGATTTGGAGGTACCTTATGTTTCTTGCTCTTTTGCTAATGGGATAAAGTGAAAAAAGGACATGTTTTAGGTTAAAAAATCTGATTCACTTATATGGCAAATTCACACACAAAATAGAAAGGTGCCCAAGTGAGATTCATATGCCCTCTATCCGACGCTACAATTTTCTTCCTCCTTTCCAGATATGCATTTATTATTCCTCGATAAGTCTAGACAAGAGTCAGCAGAATGTTTGAGAAAATCTTACCAAAGCAGGTTAAGTTCCAGGCCAATGAGCGTAACTATTTTTCTGCAGAATTCATGTCCACAGAGATGAAGATAAATACATTGGCTGAAATTATATCAAGTCAGAATAGATCAGGAATTAAACATGTGACATCCTTGATTTTGCCATTTAACCAATGCTTCATAATTAAATTAGTGTAACAGCATCCGGAAAGCGGATTTTATAGATATGTTTACACTTTAAAATATGGGCATGCAGATGCATTCCATTGTGTCAAGGTGCCTGGCCACTTTAATGAAAGACCAGAAGGGAGATATTTATTTTATAGTGTACTGGCACATGCTGAGGTATACTCCATTATGATAAAAGGCTTAGAATGTAGAAAAGTACAGCACAAGAATAGGCCTTTTGGCCCATTAAGTGCTACACATGTCAAACATGATCTCGCTGAACTAATTGCATCTGCCTGTGATCCATATCACTCCCTGCATATCTATGTAACTACAAAAAAAATCTCAAATACCACTTTCGCATCTGCCTCCTCCACCACCCTGGCACCACTTTAGAGGCACCGATCACCCTCTGTGTAAAGATCTGCGCTGCACATCTCCTTTAAAGTTTGCTCCTTTCACATTAAAGTTATACGTTTTAGACTTTGTGCCATAATTTGCATGGTGGTTCAAAAAAATAATTAAATGTATCCAATGAAATACTCTTGCGTTTGCTGCTAATGAAGTTCATCCCTCCATCAACCACACACACCCGTTCAAGAAATATATTTTAAACTAGTCTTGTGACATGGATGCAAAATTCTGTTGCAATAACACAAAAGCATTGATCTTATTTAATGATGATCTCAACATTTTTTCCCAATTTGGATAAGGAGTCATTTTGAATGTCTATATCAGTCATTTGAAAAGGAAAGAAAATACAGGAGTCTCAACTTGAACCCAATATTTCCATGTATTAATTTCTCCACCAATTCAGTAAAACATCTGATTAAAGTAATTTTAATTTCTATAGGATTCTTACATACACTGTATGGATTCAAGTATGGAGAGTAGTTCAATTGTCTGCTTGTCCCACAACAGTCTAAAATTATTATTTAAAAAACAATGCCTTTTTTGCTTTTTACTTTTTCCTTCCTCATCTTTGTAAAATACCGTTTTGATTTCACATAGCGAATGCGTCAAAGTGGAATGGAATCCGAGTTCAGTTTGGATATAACATGAGTAAGTCAGAAGGTGGTCTACGATTCATTCCACCAGTAGCTCCTACAAAGTCATTTCAGATTACTGATCAGTAAAGTTTCCATTGCACATCACCCATACCTGCATGTTAAAAACCAAACTTCATCCACCAAGAAGATTTTGAATTTCATTTTCCTTATATATCAAATAAGCTTCTTTCCAACAATAATAACTGGGTACATACATTGACACTACCAATCCAGTTGCTGAAAAAAAAGTCCTCAAGGGTTCACATGCAAAAGAGCACAAAAAAACAATTGCGCTCAAGATATTGCACTTGAAACTCTCCCCAGCCTTTCGCAAGTTAAGATTAACTTCAGAGCACATCTCATTCAAATGAACATGGTGGCTCTGCACTGGCTCAGCAAATAAATATACGTATAAAGTACTCAGCCATATAGTCCATGATTTCATCTTTGATCTCAATGGTGTTATCTTGTGGAAATGTTGACCTCACATTTTTTGCAAACTGGCGAATGTCATTTAGAATTGCTACTTCTGAACACCACCCAGTAATCCATGCTGAAAAGTGAATTAGTGGGATGAGAACAGAAAGGGGCTCAGAAATGATGCCCTTATCTGGGTTCACACAAACGCCATGTGAACGGAGGCATGAAAAGGGCACAGGTATGCATAATATGAACAGCACCTTTGTGTCATCCCGAGAGAAAAACATGACACGCTTATGCAATAGCAAATTTTGATTGCTAACATAAACATAGAAATACTACCGTACCTTCTGGTTTATTTCAAGCAGACCATTCAGTGTTACACTTTGGTCCGTCCTGAAAGAAATTGGGAAATAACTTTAGACTCTAACAAAGCATTTTAATAAGCAATAGTCAACAGAGAATAAACATGCAACATACACGTCTTATTAACACAGCAGCATCAAGAATATAGTTGAATTTTATTCAAACCACTAACTTTACAGAGTGTTGAGAATATAAAGTTTCACTTAGTATACTGACTGAGATTCCAAAAACAAACAGCAAAATACAGAAGGATGCTAGAAGTTTAAAATTAAAACAAAAAATACTGAAAGCAAGTCAGGCAGCACATGCGGAGAGGGAAACAGTTAATCTTTCAGATCCCGAACTGCATTTCCCTCTCTCCACAGATGTGGCCAGACCTGCTGAGTAGCTCGTGTTTTTGTTTTCGCTTGTAATTTTATAAAATCTCACCTTTCAAATTGTGTTGCTCAATACTGCACAACAACTATATAACTTAAATTATTAGTGACTGTTTTGTCCTGTCTGTTGTGAAGAGTTTTCAGTTGTAAACTTTCATCATAGCAAATTAATTTAATTATCTAACTACAAATCACCTGTAAAGTATTTGGACAAAAATGTGGATAGCAAGAATGTGAGTTTACACAATTTGTCTAAACTTTGATAGATTAGAGCAAATAATGAAATATCGTTGTTACAAATCTCAGGATTCATTTTAGAGATTTCACTGTATTGATCATACCTGTAAGAACATGGAGTGGAGAGTACCTTCAGGGTATTTTCAAGAATTATGTAAGACAATGGTTAAATGTCCTTTACACATCTCAGATGCGTGTCTATAATGCTCGATATCTAATCATACTGTAGAATTAGAACGGATGTAGTTTGCTTCAGTCAGAACCCCCCCCCCACGATAAATGCCTTATGGTTTTACTACTGCTAATTGTTAACCACCAGGGTATCACCTGGAAGTATATTTTCCAATGTGGGTATCTTAGATGTCACCAGTGGTTCCAACAGCTGCCAATATTGACACGAATTAACAGAAACCACATGGTCATAAAGACTTGAATCCTTGGAAATATAACCTAGCAAATTAGTCAACTGAGTCAGAAATAGATCAAAATTGGAGAGCACATGCAACAACAACAAAAAAATTCCAATTTAGTTGAACGACTCATTTTACATGAGCAAAATGCATTCAATACACCTATCACTATGGATCGATTTGACTTTACATACAAGTTGAAATAATTGTTTTAAGAATGAGGTTCTTGCCCAACAGATTACATAGCCTCAAGTTTCACTCCAGAGCACATAAATCAGGTGTTCGTAAGCTCAGTGATAGGAGCAGAATTAGGTAATTTGGCGCATCAAGTCTACTCCGCCATTCAACCATGGCTGATCTATCTCGCCCTCCGAACCCCATTCTCCTGCCTTCTCCCGATAACTCCTGAACATGTTATAGAAGCACTGTAATACAGAAACTGCCCTTTTCAAAATAATTCAATGGACATTCAATGGAGCTTGCATGGAGATTGCCAAAAATCCTACTGGAGACATCTTCCGCCATTTCTTCTAACTATTCTTTAGCCCTCAAACAACTCCATCAATAATAACTTGCCCGCTTACTTGCTTGTGCAAACTGACTGCCACATTTCCTTTCATAACAGTAGCAACTTAATTACATAGTACTTCTTTGATGTAAAGTGGCTAGGAAATGTTCTTAAATCACAGAAAGCATATACATTTTAGTTTGCTCTAGTAATAAATTAATGTCCATTTTGAATGCAATATCATTCTGTCCTTACCACTGCACTGTTTTCAATTATTTTGTGCTGGTCTGGGTTATGTTATTTTCGCAATAGGCAGTCATTAGTAAAATGTTTGGAGGGAAGGTACAAAACTGGCAGGACAACATATTTTATACAAAGCTGCAGCTGATTTAATAAGGGAATATTCTTTAGCAGTTACTAGGGAGGTTTCTGAAGATAACTCATCAAATTAAAACAAATCTGGATTTAACAAATAAGCAACATTGAACAGAGACTTGAGCTTCATAGATCGAAGCAAACGGATTATTGTTGGTAAAACACAGATGTTTCCTGAGACCCCAAAACATGCATGTCAAATAATACAGAAGATTTTGTAAATAGAATTTGTTCAACTTTTAAAGTCCATACAGGTATTCAAGGTACAGGAAAGGGGGAATTCAATATTTTTATTTCTAAATTGTATACTTTGCTTCTAAATTTAATTCTTTCCAGATTGTAAATTCTGTTAAACAGTTGAAAAGTTTAGGAACAGAACCCCCCCACAAGTTTGCAATGTAAACATATTCTGGTATTTTGCTCAAATTCTTTTGAAATTTCTGTTGATCCTAGTGCAAAAAAAAAAAAACTTGCTGGAGTAACTCAAGGGAAATGGAAGTCTCACTGAATTTCTCCAGCAGTTTGGGTTTTTTTAAATTTGCAACAGACTCCAGCATCTACGGTCTCTTGTTGGTCCTAGATTTTAAAGATGGTTTCAATATTTTTGAATTAGTTCTCAGAACATACAAATTTGCACGAAATATAATGAGTATTTTATCATTATGAACCAAGGACAAAGACAAATATCACATACACCAATTGGTGTAGTGAAATTTGACTTGCCATTGCAGCACACCAATAAAAATAAGACACATCAAAGAATTTAACAATGAACATAACCCCCCCCCCCAACAATGGTTCCTACTGTGAGGGAAGGCAGCAGAGTCCAGTCCTATCCCCGTTCACCCATGGTCGGGCCTATTGAAGCCTCCGCTGTTGCCGCTACGGCAGCCCGATGCTTCAGGCCCTCTTGCCGGATGATGGAGCTCCGGCGTCGGAAGAACACTCTCAGCGGCTTAGAATGTCTGAAGCGGCCGCTCCCTCCCCGGAGACCACGGCTCCCGAAGTCCACGGGCCACACTGGTCTGAGCTCCGACACTGGCGACCTGGGCGAGAGATCCCAGGCTCCGCAGTGTTTAAAGTTCAGCGCAGCCCGCAGCCACAGGTCCTCGGATGTTGGAGTCAACGGTCTCAGCACACCACACGGCGACCCGGGTAAGGCATTGCCCGCTCCCTGACGGTGCTTCAGCGCTGTGCCGCCGCTGAAGTTCTGGCCGGTCCCGGCAGAAAGCGGCCAGAGAAAAGCCACATCTCCGACCAGGTAGGGACTGAGAAAAATAGTTTCCCCTTTCCCCCCTCCCCCACATAAAAAGACTAGAAGGCCTCCAAAACAAACACTTTTAACTCACTAAAAATAAAAAAGGGTGAAAGGACTAACAGCTGCTGGCAGGGCTGTCATACTCGACGGTAAGCAAGTTACCATACAATATCAAACATCTACCAGGAAAATGCATGGGTGTGGTTGTTCAACAAATGCCCACCAAATGAAGTTTCTTCGAGGTCAGTAATGGACAAAGCCATTCTTAACTTCAAGTTATTCAAGATGTACTTTCCAGCTTACATAGCACTTCTGAAGCAGTCACCATTGCATTACATGAAATATAGCAGCAGTTTGGCACACATGATCTTAGAAAGGACACTGTGATAATGAACAGGGAATAAAGCAGTTTTAATTGATGAGTGCACATTGGGCAGGGCATCAGACATAACAAATTTGCGTGTCCTTGGAAGAGTTGTGGGATTTTCAGACATTTCTGCAGGAAGAGTTACCGGATCTCAATTGTATACATCATTCTAAAGGCAGCACCTTCAGTGATGTATTGGAATGTCAATCTTTTAAATCAGATTCAAGGACACTCTCAACTGTGCTACAGCCGATATTTACTGATTAACATTGTGTTATATTGGGGAAAGTTTTTCAAAGTCCTGCAGAGCGAGACAGAAGTTGGGTCAATTAGTTTCTTGGATGTAGTTTCACAGTTTACTGCACATGGCCGATCTCTACTTCAGTCTCACTTACCTGCTCTTGGCCTTATCTCACAATATCCTATTCAACAAGTGACCATCAACCTCAGTCCTCAAAACTTTCAGTTAAGCCAACACGAACTGCCTTTTCTGAGCTTATCCTAACACTGTTTGCTCACCAACCATAAAAAAAAATACTGAAGGGAATGGAAAAAACCCTCTGCTCCGACTTTTTTTTCGATGCTCCATGCCTTAGTCTAAATACATCTCCCTGAAATTGACGACATTTGTCGACCCTTGACATAAGGCTTAAAGTCGTACAAAATCAATAAGCATGATCCTGATGTTTGTCGAAGGAACACAAAAACTGCAAATTGGTATGAATACAAGGACAGACTCGAAAACATAGCATTGTACCAGTTGAAAGATTACAATTTTTCCAGATTCCCCACGATAATCTGAATAAACACTTAAAGCTGTGAAATAATTAATGTAATTATTTTCTGTGGCCACAAATATTACAGATGCAGGAAAGTCAGCTGAAATACCAATCTTTCAAAATTTCAAGAACTGAAGAAAAGATATGTTGCAAAATAAAACGTTTTTCACATTTATCAATAAGCGAGTTCAGTATTCCAACTGCGCATGCCCAGGTCATAGGTCACTCACCAAACACATTGTCATTAGCGGATCTGCTGTGTGTTATCAGACCTTCGTTTCATTCGTATTTTCCAGCTTTGATTCTTCTAGGTAAGAAAATACTGCTTTCAAACTATGAATTTGTTGTATTTATTGTTCCTTTGTATAAAGCTATGATGATTTTGTCGTTTTTGTTGCTTAATGTATCGGTGAGTGCTTCCTGCTTCGTGCTGCTCCGTGTGGTCGAGGTCGGGTCTCCGGCGCTGAGGGCGCTGTTGAGTTGCTGCTGGGCCGTCCCCGTCCGGGTGTCCCGTCCCTGTTCGGAGGTGTCGAGGTTCGATCCTGGCTGCGGATGAGGTGCGGGTCTGTGCGCGTGCTCCTCCCACTCACATCTGCACCCTCTCTCTCTCTCTCTCTCTCTCTCTTTCACTGTTACACCCCGCTCTCCCGCTACCTGGCACCTCCGTTCCTCAGATTAAATATATTTTTACACATTAATTATGAATAAAAATAAGAACTTATACACAGTTTCTTCAGCCAACACTTTGTTTCCTTTTTCTTAAGGCATATGACCTTTGATTCCTTGCGTTTTTTAGAATACTCGCTAACTGGTTGGTCCCAACCCAATTGCTTCACATTATCACCGACTCCAACTTAATTTACGAATTCGCAGACAACATCACCATAGTGGGCCGGATATCAAATAATGACACGGAGTACAAGAAGAGGTTTGAAAAACTTGTAACCTTGTGCCAAGACAAAAACATTTCCCTCAATGTCAGCAAGACAAAGAAGATGGTGATCGACTTCAGGAAGTGAAGTGGTACACATACCCGGTATACATCGACGGTGCCAAAGTAGACATGGAGTAGACTCTTAGGAGTAAATATCACCAGCAACTTGTCCTGGACCAGGCATACTGAAGCAATGGCCTAAAATGCACACCAACACCTCTTTTTCCCAAGAAGGCTTAGGAGGTTCGGCACACTCCCAACAACTCTCACCTATGTCTACAGATGGGCTGCAGAAAGCATTTTATGGCAATGCGTCACAGCATGGTTTGAGATGAGCTCCATCCAAGATCGCAATAAATTGCAGAGAATTGTAGACACAGCTCAGACCATCATGCAAACCAACCTCCATCTACATGTGACACTACCTCGGCAAGGCCACCAGTGTAATTAATGTCTCCCTCTTCTCCCCTTCCCAACAAGCAAGAGGTACAGAAGTGGGAAAGTGCATACCTCCATATTCTGGGACAGGTTTTTACCAGCTGTTAACAGACAATTGAACCATTCTATTACCAACTAGAAAACGGTCCTAACCTACCATCTAGCTCATTGGAGACCCTTGGACTATCTTTAATCAGACTTTATCTTGCACCAAACTTTATTCTCTTCATTATGTATCTGTAAACTGGAAGGCTTGATTGCAATAATGTATAGTCTTCTGCTGACTGGATACTATGCAACAAAGAGCTTTTCACTGTACCTCGGTATACATGACAATAATAAATAAATTGATTGACACTTCATTAACATGTGACATGTCAGTGAAATTCTGTTTTGCAGACCATACACATGGTATGCGGAGTCGCCATACATAGGGTACTGACAAAGTTACAAAGTAATCATTATTTTTCATTATTCAGTCCCCAATGGCCTCTTTGTTCTCAGCAGCACTCACGTGCTGGTCCCACTTTGTTCTTGGTGGCACGTCCTTGACAGACCTCTGGCACACATTGCAGACCCATGCGACCTCCGGTATCCACCGCGGCCCCGTCCGACCCGTGCAGTCATCGTGAGCCCGTCCTCAGCTGCCCGCCACCTGGTCCTCTCCTGGATAGCTTAGTGGTGCTCACAGGGAGCTTTCGATGGCCTTCCTCGCACCCCCAGCGGCCTTCCTCATCCCTCGTCAGCCCACCTCACTCTTGGCGGTTGCAAGCGTCTCTCTTCACTCAACAATTATTCCCTGGCGAGCTGGGTCTACCAGGCGGGTCTGACGTCTGCACCGGGAACATTCCCGGACGGGCTGCTTGCCAGGAACTAATCTTACTTATTTTATGCCCTCAACTGACTCAGGAGGAAGATCACTATCCAGATCAGAGATGGTCTTTTTTCAATGCTTACTTTTCAGAACGATTATTTCTTACATACATCAATTCATCTTGGCATCACTGTTCAAGATAACCTTCCACCCCTCAACCAAAAAAATCATCCATCTTGAATCTGCAAGTAATTCCTTTTCTAATTATCAAAATGACATTACCATGTGCACATTCATCTTTAAAACATTCATCTTTTTGAATACATACAGCATTAGTATACAATGCAAAACACAACACACCCGGGAAATTGCAAATTTTTAGGCTTAATGCAAATCCATATCAGCCAGTCCAATGCATATGCAAATCAGAATTATATTGCTACTTTAGTCAGTTTAGAAAAACATACCAATTCATCTCCCTATTTAAATATTCCAATGACTTGTATAGCACACTTTAAAATACTAGTGCAGGAACTGGCAAGTCTATACGAGAGGATTATTCAACTATAATGCTGACTGTATCCAGCTAGAACACTGTCAGTATCTGCCAATGCGTGAGAAACGTCCAGATGTTTAATCTGCTCAAATCTGCTTGCTTGACAAGACCATTGGCTGAATTAGCACAATAGTAAAGAACAGCAGGTTCAGCAGAACAATATGAATGGTAATTGAGAGTGATGCAGTCAGGGAGTGATGCCTTGATAATTTGGAATTAGAAATTCTGATATGCATAACATACACATGTTCTTCAATGTTAACATGGCCATCTATGGCCCTGATTTTTGGGACATAGGTGGCCTTGACAGCAGTGAAGAACATGTGCACATCATGGATATCAGAGTTGCTAATCTCCTACACCATCTGTTCTCTAGATCTTAGGATTTTTGCTGGATCTCCATCTTCCGGTGTCTGCAGATCTGTTTTATTCACCGTGAGGTACAGTACCTTCAACTTTAGGAATGTATTACATATGCAGTTATTTAGCTCCTGGAACCTCTGGTTATTTTCCAAACAACACCAGTTATTTCACAGGTGTCGATCATGGTTGCCCTCAGGGAGGTGCGTTGGTTGTGGATACTGGGCGGTTCCTATTGGCTAGATTGAAGTTGGTTCTATTCTTCACCTATTGGTTCTTTCTTCAGACCATTTTTCTCATGGCAGCATTTTGGAGATATGTTGATGGAGATGACAGAAGAGATGTGGGAGTGATCAGTCCACCTGTCATTGTACAAGTCATGCAGAGATCCTTATGGTCCTTTACTCAATGATGTAAGCTAATAGGTGCCAGTGTCAAGACAAAGCTATTATCAAGAGATAATATTCTCATCTTTCTAATGAAATAAGGCAATGGTTGTGACAATATTGTGCTCCAAACATTTTGCTGATCAGAAAATTGCATCTTCACGCTGAACTTATCCAGGAAGATCAGTTTTTCTCCCTTTAGCTTAAGGGCCAGACTTTCTCCTTGCTCTGTGTAGGAAGTCCACCGTAGTCATCCAGTTAATTTCATTGTTCGTATCACTTTATCAACCCGTCCACAACCAAAAATTGTCCTTTCCTGGGTCATCGATGCCGGTTCTGATCTGTTCTCTACCCTTTCTTGCTGATGTCAAATGCAAGGCCTATTAATTACTATTCCTCAATTGAATAAGTCAATTGTGACCTGGAGTTCTGTCTCCAAATGTACAGTCCTTCATAATGTTTGGGAAAAAGACCCATCATTTACCTATTTGCCTCTGTACTCCACAATTGTTTTGTTTGTAATAGGAAAAATCACACGCGGTTAAAGTGCACAGTCAGATTTTAATAAAGGCCATGTTTATACATTTTGGTTTCACCATGTAGAAGTTGGCGGACTCTTGCTGGGGACCAACTTTGGGAGCTCCAACCACGGGAGCCTGCAGGACTCAACATGGTGGAGCTGGCGGTCCCCGTCGGGGATCGACCTCTGAAGCTCCAACCGTGGGAGCCTGCGAACTTTAACATCGTGGAGCTCATCGTCCCTGGTTAGGGTCTGACCGGGAGTCCCAGGCCACAGGAGCTACGACCACCCCGATCGCGGGAGCTTCGACCGCCCCGACGTGGGGCTTCTTTCGCCAGTTGTGGGAGTTTCGATCGCCCAGACTGCGATGGTTCAACTGCCCCAACGCAGAAGAATAAAGAGGGAAGATTTGACTTTATTGCCTTTTATCAGTGAGGAATGTAGAATCTGCTGTGGTGGATGTTTATGTTAACTTTTATGTAGTTGTGTGTCTTGTTGCTTTTTTTAGTATGGCTGTATGGTAAATCGCATATCACTGTACCTCAATTGGTACACGTGACAATAAAATACGTTGAACATTTTCTGGAGTCACATTACGGTGAAGGTTGGCATCAGTGATGAAATACACCATCTTCAGTGTTTCAATACAACATTTGGTTGACTGAAAGGGCCTTAAAAACCAAAAATCAAGACTTCAATCATGGCACAAAAATAAATATTTACTACATATCAGTGCTCCTTGCCCTCTAATGTACCTCAGAGACTTGAACTACCTGCTACAGGTAATTCAAAGCACTGTCCACAGATACATATCCTTCAAATTCACTGGAAGGCTGTGGAAAATATCATCCAAGGTCAAATTCCTAGCCTTGAGCATACTCACACTCAGTTGGCTCTATCGAGCAGACTATGCAGCTTGTGTCCTTGACATCACAAAACAAATACATTATTCCCAACTCTGGCACAGAAAAGAGATTACCAAGCACACGGAATAGATTCAAGGATATTTTCAAACCCTCCTTGCAAATAAAAAGTATCAATCTATGACTCATTAGAAGCCTTCTTGATCCAGAACTGTTCAAAGAGATAAGGAGCATTTGGAGTGGCACAGAGTACCCCAAATGACCAATATATACACCATACTCAGAAATACCATGTAAATGACGGAAAGTATACTGCTTTACAAACTATCCACTTGCCCATCCTGCAACCCTTGCTCCCTCTGTGAAAGAGTCAGCAGTTCACACATGGTACTCCTCAAATGACTCAGAACCCATGGAACTGGAATAGAAGTCTTCCACAATATCAAGGGATATTCTAAGGAAGAGTGGGCATGTTAAATGCTCTATAGTTTATAACATTACTCTCCAAAGACAATATGGGGATGGTTGGATAATCACATGATTCCCTGAGTAACCAAAAAACTGTTGACCCATCTTCAATGAACACGACTTAAATTCATGAAGATTCACAATTCTTAGGGAAGAATATTTCCCTCAAAGTCCTAAATAGTTAATTTGTTATTCTGAGATAAATTCTTTATTTTACTCGTCAAATGATCAAACCTGACAAAAATACAGATACATTTATTCCCCAGACAATTTATTTTCAGAATTTCATACATCTAATTTAAATTTATTTTAGTATTGGGCTTAAACATTTTTTCAAAACTTTAAAATATGGATAACATACAGATTAGAGTAATATTCTAGATTTAAAGACAATTGGAAAATAGCTCATGTCAGGTGGACACGTAGCAACAATACTGTAGCTCCAATACAAGTCAAGGTTAAACAATTACTTTTCATTTATGTCTGGAAGGTAATTTAAATTAAAGTCTCTTGTTAAAAATGACCCAAAAGGAACACAATTAATGCTCATGGCATGTCCAAATTTTCTGCTTCAGATATAACTGGATGAGAACCTATGAACCTGCTGTTTTTAACCACCTGACTTCTCAAGCCTCCTCACCATTGAATAAGATCATGGTTCACCTAACTGCATAGTACACTCCACAATTCAATTTACAGCAGTAACCTTTCTTTGCCTTGCTTTTCAAGTACCTACCTCCACCTTAAAAATGTTCTGACTATGCACTGTCATGAGGAAGATAGTTTTAAAAAACTCACAACTATTGAGAAAATTTAGCCTTATCTATGTCATATAACAGGTTTCCTCACATGAAAAAAAATTACTCGCTACATCCATCTTATCGAAACTTCTTAGGATCTTTTATGTCCCCATTACTCTTCCAAACACAGGTGATGACAAGCCTAGCGTGTCCAACCTTTCCTCATAGGACAATACATCTCTGGAGAACATGGATAGGTGACATTTCAGGTCAGGATCCTTTTTCAGACTGAGCAGAGATCACGGAGGGGGAGCAGTGAGGGAGAGTTTCACAGAACACCCATCAGAGAACTTCTTCAAAGTAGGCATACCTTATGCCTCTCATAACTTTATATGCTTCTATCAGATCTTTATTTTGTCAATATTGGATACATTTCTATTCGTTGCAAATAATTCTATATTTCATTTTACGTATATTTTGTATCATCCTTTGCCAAAATGTGACTACCTATTTGGCTTCAAGATCTAACTTATCAAAGATTTTTTTCCCTCCTAATTACTTCGGCTGGGAGCCTTGGAATAACCCTTCTGCGTTGAAACATTATTAACTTCCCTATTAAAAGGTATAGGTATAAATACCATTTTTTTCAAAGCACGGCAATAAATTTGTGCAAGATAATTGCTTTACTTCAGTAACTTGAATGCCCAAGTTGAATTTTTTTTAATACCTACAAAGATAATTACAGAATCATCTATCACCAAAAGTTCATTTTCAGAGCATTGTAAATTCTGCTGTGCAGTATCGGAATAACATGCACTTTTATACAACAATAGTCATTCCTCCTTACTTGCTCATAGCCTTGACTCGTTTTAGCACTAAGTACTAAGCAAAAGGGCAGGACAAATACAAGAGATGCTAATCAGCATCCGATTGTTGAGTAGTACGTAAATGATCATGCACCCACAGACATTGCTCAATTCCGCAGCATGTGCTGCAACTCCAGTTGCCATTTCTCACGCCCTACTCAGCTGCACTTCTGCTGCCCCAGGCATTAGTTCCTTTCGTTTCCAGGAGACGGCTGACAGTTGCTGAGCAACCAGACTAATAATTAGCTCAAAGTAGGCTAAAACAGTTGGGCAGAATGCCAGTATTGAACAGAATAAATTCTGTTCTCCAAATCCATTGGCAGAATAAGCGAACCAGTGTTAGCATCCTCTCCCAAGCCAAGATCTCCACTGTTGAGGTTGTAATTCACTCTTGTGAGAAAACCATGTAGTTCACATGCCTGATACCAGGCAACCAAAACAGACATGTATTTGGACTCCATTTAATTTCCTGTTGTGGTTGAGCTCAGAGAGATCTTCTCAGAGCCTCTAAGAAAATGTAACCACTTTGATTTGAGGGAGTCACTGATAAATAACTCAGAATGGTGAACAAGCATGACATGGAGAACTTCAAGTCCATTTCTTTAAACACGCAAAGGTAAAATGTAAATTATGAAGTGTTCCCACTCTCAAACTATCCACATGTGTGCCCATGTCGTGACAGTCTGCAGGATCAACAAAGAGGTCTGTCACCTCAGAATGTGCGATTCTCAACCCTGAGGGACAGCCTAAGTGAACAAGGGACACAAGATTCAGAAGCAAAATACGAGGAATAAATAAGTGCAAAATATATGCCACAATTAGCATTAATTGCACCGATGAGGAAATGTTTGAGAACTTCAAGTTCGTTGGTGTTAAATTACCAATGATCTGTCATGGACCATCCATATTAATGCGACAGTCAAGAAGGCACAGCAACGCCTCTACTTCTGTAGGTGATTGAGGAAATGCGACATGTCTCCAATGACTGTTACACCGTAGAAAGCATACTGTAAGGTTGCATCACAACTGGGTTTGGGAACAGCTCTGCCCAAGAAATTAACAGAAAGATATTGCTGAGTTGTAAATGTAACCTAGTGCATCACAGTGTAGAATCCCCATGATCTACGCCATCTATACTGCACAATGCTTCGAACAGTCTTGCCCAACCCATATCATTCCTTCTTCGCTAAAGGTATAGAAGTTTCAAACACATCCCATCAAACTCAGAAACAGCTTCTTCATGTGTCACCTGCTTCCATAAGCTAGAGTACTGTCTGAGTCACCTCTACCCCATTGTAGACATTGGACTTTGTCTAAGAAACTGTTGCGGCACAATGCCAAGAACTATATTCTGTACTTTGTATCTTCCCCTTTGCAATGCCTATTGAGGTTGAGCATTGTATTCTCTGATCTATTTGGAAAGCATGCAAAACTAAGTTTTTCACTGTACCTCAGTACATGTGACAATAATAAACCTAAACCCAAGCCTCGATGGGAAGATGGAAGGTTGATTTTATAGAAATAACGTTTGATATAGACTCCAAGTTGATTCGCCAGATAGGCTGCAAATGTGACATTTTGAACAGGGAAAGTAGGCCATCTGCCCCTTGCAGTTATAGCCAATCATCGCCATAGCACCATATCTCTGAACTATCCCCATATCCTTCATATCAAGAGATCAAAGCTTTGAATGAACTCAATGATTTAAGTTTCCAAATCCTTAAGGGCAGGAAATCCCAAAGATTCACCAGCCACTGCTTAAACAAAAATCATCCTCATCTCAGTCCTACTTGAAGACTGCAACCTCTATGTTCAAGACTCCTCAATCATATGAAACCTCATCCCCTATTAGCTGTGATCATCATGGAATAGACCATCCTAAAATAGTAGTCTTTGCTACCATACAACAATCCCAAGAAAGGGAACAAAGAAATATGCTTCTGGAATACCGGACAAGTTTGATGTCTTTTTGCTAATTTATCTAATTTTAATATTCAGGACCAAGAAAATAAATTAAGACTTTACCTCACTGGTTATATTACAAATCTGAGTAACTATTACTTGGTTCCACACACTAAATACTTGAAAAATCACGAGTTACAGCCTCCACCATCCATAGCTGTTTGACCTTAAACTGTTCTGCCAAAATCAAAGTGCCAATCATTTTCAAAACAAGAATAGATTTAACTCTGCCCATATGAGGAACACTGCAAACCATGTGCTTCATATACCATGACAGGTGAGCAGCATTTTACTGCCCCTCATCGTCAGACCAAGTGTTATAAATTCCTCAATTAAAAATAAATGAAAACACTCAGATATCTAGAGACGCAAGAGGCTGCAGATGTTGGAATCTTGAGGAAAAACAAAATGCTGGATGAACTAAGCAGGCCAAGAATGGAAAAGGACAGCTGACGTTTCAGGTCGTAACAACGATGACTCACAGATGCTGCCTGGAAGGCCAAGCACTTTGTTTTTTTGTTCAACAGATCTCTTGCTCTTTCAAATAGTGATTGGAATTGTAGCTCAGCTGAGTGGATGAAGGAAATTACAGTCCTTCCAAACAAGTCTATTCTGAATTTTTCAAATGAGTCTTGATTTTGCTTGATGAATACATGGTTATGCAGAAGCACAAATTAAATTAATCTCAATTCCAACGAGTTGTATTAAGAAGATGAATTAAGAAATTCCAGCATAGAAGAACACAATGTGATTCGAAGTAATATCTGTCCAGGATTTTGGGGTGGATGTAATTTTTTTTCCTGACCTTCTTCCTTAACAAAGCAAAACTATTTTGCCTACATCTTCTACATCCTCATACATTTTGATTGGTCTGCACTATGTTAAGCAAATTACTTTGTTCCCCAGTAGTCTCGATGATGTGAAGGAAACAGTGATGGAAGTTATGGAATCTTAAGTTCTGAAATCCTCACTGCTGACAAATGTAGTGTTAAGGATTACACCAGTGGAAGTGAAAAAGATTAATCTTATATATTAAAGGTAGGCAAAAATGCTGGAGAAACTCAGCGGGTGAGGCAGCATCTAAGGAGCGAAGGAATAGGTGACGTTTTGGGTCAAGACCCTTCCTCAGACTGTCAGATATCGACATATCAGACAAAAGTTCAATTGGAGATCTAAAATCTAATTCAGTGATTAATTTCTGTAGAATATTTAATATTGGTCACTTTTCTTTTTAAACCAATGAAGAGTGAGTGAGTATGGTAAATGTAGAGCAGATGAATCTAGGATTATAAATACAAAGTTCCCTGAAAATGGTGCTGTAGGTAGCTAGGAAAGTCCTTTGGCACACTGGCTTTCATCAGTCGGTCAAGTGAGTATAGAAGTTGGGATGTTGTTTTACACTTGTACATGATGCTGATGAGGTGACTTTTGGAGTATTGTGTTCAGTTTTGGTAATCTATGATGTTGGAAAGATTCTATTGAGCTGGAAAGTGTACAGCGAAGATTTATGAGATTTATGAGGATGTTGGCAGGACTCGTACTGAGCTACAGGGAGAGATTGGCCAGGCTGGGAGGTGCATTTACCTTGGGTGCACAGGAGGCCGAGAGTTGATCTTTTAGAGATGTAAAATCAGGAGTAGATGGGGTAATTGCACTATTTTTTTTCAAGGGGAATTGAAGGTGAGAGGGGAAGATTTAATAGGAACCTGAGGGACAACATTTTCACACAGACTATGGTGAATATATGGAACGAGTTACCTGAAGTAGCCGAGCCAGATACAATTACAATGATTAAAAGACATTTTGATAGATACACGGATAGAAAAAGTTCACAGGAATATGAGCCAAATGGGACTAGCTTAGACGAGCTATCTTGGTCAGCACTGATGGACTGGGCTGATGGGCCTGTTTAGGTGCTGTGTGACTAATACTCCTGTGATTCAAGTTAGTTAATATATAAGATTGAATGTTTAAGAAAGAACTGCAGATGCTGGAAAAATCAAACGGTAGACAAAAATGCTGAAGAAACTCAGCGGGTGAGGCAGCATCTATGGAGCGAAGGAATATGTGACGTTTTGGATCGAGACCCTTCTTCAGATTTTTCCAGCATCTGCAGTTGCTCCTTAAACATTCTATCTTTCACTGCTGTTTTCAGTGCACGCATCTTAGAATATGACTCTATACTTTATCATTCAGGCAGCAAAGAGTAATTGGCTACTGAGTCATAGACAAAGAAAGAATGGACCATATAACATTTCTCATATTTTGCTACAAGTCAGTCATGTAATTGAAGCACTGGTTCACAATACCTCAAGAATATCAGTTTGAATGCTGGGGAGCAGCATCAATATAAGCTGGATACTTTAAAAAATAAAGTGCAGAACTACAGGTGCTTCATAAATAAGGCTAGAAATATTCTCCAATATTAATAGAAAAAAATATTGATACAATTAAAAGTTGAAACTTCTAAATATCAATAACTGCTATAGATGCACAGTTATTATTGTCAGAAACATAGTAATATTATACAGATAAACAGATAGTATTATTATTATTACTACTACAAAAAGCTGGAGGAACTCAGCGGGTTAGGGGACTGCTATCCTTAATCCACATAGTTTTGAGACAAGAAAGAAAAAGAAATTCAATTCCACTACTCCAAATGATCCTGACAATTTTCTCTAAAATATCTTGCTTCCAATTTGCCCATAACAAAGCATCATAATATCATTGCTTAAAATTATGAAACAACCTCCTGATGCAAGTTTAAGATTTTAAAGTTGCTTAAGCTTTTTTTTTCTCTTTACACAAGAAAAATAAAGGCAACTCCTTAATCTAAAATTGCAATAGAGTATTTTTCCCCCCCACATTGTAGAACAGATAGGTTCTGGGGTCAAAAACAGCATGGAAATAAATGTTGCTGCTCATGGATTGGCATGTGTTATAGACATGGAAGTTTTAAATCAACATAATCTTCAAAAAGGTGTAACTTTATACGATCCAGGTGAATGAAATGGTGGTCATCAGTTTCTTTTGCCAATTAGAGATAATGTTATTATTTAAAAAAAACATACGATTGACTTCAAAAGTGCTGTTATTTATGGTGCAGGAGTTTCCATTTTGGAAATATGATTTTTAATCATTGCAGTTGGATAAATCCATAATCGCTCATCAGGTGTACTCAAAGAACAAGCATACATATTAGCAAATCATCTGGCACTACCGAGGATAATGATCCTTTGTTAACTTGAACTGCTTTTCCTCAGGGAATTAACAAATCTACAAAAAGTTGTACATTTTGAGGTCATTCACTAGGTCAATGCAACATCTTGTAAATTCCAGGCATCTTGTTGTTTATACTCCTGGTCACATTTTATATTACTACTGGAAAAATACATGCAGATGGGAATTTAAAAAATCCAGGAGTCGAATTAATCAATATTCTATTTTTGCATAGCGTATGATGGTAGCATTATTTCCAGAGCCACTTTGTATTTTGTTTTTTTATTGTGACATCAATAGCATACTAGTCTTAAAGTTGAAAAATGTATGAATTTCCACCACCCCAATCGCTTAAAACGAAAAAGTTACATTAAATGTAGCATCCCAGTTCACCATTCCCACCAAAAGGAACATCATCTTTTAGCCTAACAAACTGACATTTGACGAACATACAAATTCCATCAAATTCCTATTTATAATTTGTGAAATCATCAAAAATGTAACTGTAATACTAGTCATATTTCACCACAATTATTTTGAAGAGAGCGGTTAAACCACTTGAGGGCACTGATGACACTTCTTACACCAAAATTTGTGAAAGGCAAGGAATAGTCCCAGCACAATTTGGAGTACTGAATCTATAAATGCTAAATCCTTTTGAATATAGAAACTGAGAATTGTGCAACGAAAACCAACAGTGATTAATTTCACAAAAACAAGTTAAATACAAGAATTATGAATATTTAATGGCTTTATTCTTCCTTACCTGCAAGCATTACTGCACAATGCTGATGAAATTGGAAATGTTTAATTTATAATTTGAGCATACCATTTAGATGAAAGCATCATACAAAATAAGATATGCAAGATACAAAAAGCAAGCACACTGATGTCATAAGAATATGATTTATTCTTTTTCTCAGCTCTTAATGTAGCACAACCACACACTAAACATGCCTGTTAGGACATGCATTATTTTAGAGTGCTCACTGAGCGACCATCTTAACTTTGTAGAAAGTTTGGAAAATTAGAGAGAGAAAAAAGCTGTGGAATTTTTAGTAGTCAAAGCTTTAACACAGTAACAAAATTATCAATTAATTTGATGTGTGTGTGTGAGAGAAATAATTCAAATCAGATGAATAGTGTATTTTTATATTTATTGTAATAATGCCATGGGAGCACACATGATACGATATATCAGCAGAGTTGGGCTTATCAGTTTATTAGAATCTATTTCCAAACATTTCGTTTTCCCTTCTTCCTCTGCGCTAATCACTACAGAAACCTCATTAACCACATCAAGAAATTCCAGTTTTATTGTGCATAAACTGGCTCATGAGATGGTAATCTGGACACTCACTTAACCTCTTTTGCTCCTGGGCACACAGAAGGCAAGAAAAAAAATCTCTTTGCTGTATTCTATATGCATCTTGTGCCAAAAATGTAATTATAATTTCTAAAAAATAAATGAACATGAACTATGCTCATTAGATTATTTACAAAACCTGCTGCTAATGTGCATATGGCTGATTCAAAACCTGATTATTCATCTATCTTCAAACCTTCTAGAGCTGAATTAATTAATCATTGGGTGATTTGGCTTGGAGAAAGTCAATTGAGATTGATGATGCAGGATGTTTTACACTCCTGTAGGCAAAAATCAACACTTGAAACTTTAGTCATAATTCAAACTAGATATTATACCAGGTTGTTAATACAGTGCTTAAAATTCTTTAATTCATAACGTGTGCAGGTGAGTACAAGCGACGCATGTTAATATTTCAGATAAACACTTTAGCAAAAGGCAAATAAGAATGTAAAGTTCATTTTCTGTTACAATGTTCAATAGCAAGGTATGCTATTTAAGTTATGGGAAAATTCAAATAGAGTAATAACTTTTGCAGCATTCCTAAAACATCTATTTTTAAACAAATAAGTTTGCATTTGAATAGAATCATCCAAGGATATCAGATTGCCAATTGTAACTAATGAAGTACTTCTATCTCACTTGTTTGGTCAATAATGATTCCTAGAAAATATCACCAATTTTGTACATTTATTTAAAATCATGTGATTGAGATGCTAAAACATTGATTGTTAACACCTGGAAGTGTTACAATCACAATATATAATGTCTCTCAAGTGGATACTGGGGTTAGCTTTCAATGACATTGGTACAAAGATTAAATTGCACATAGTCCTTTAACAACATCATTCAGTGATGCTACAGCTTTAGATTTGAACTGCGGTTTGCAAAATTAAATTTAATTGTTATTATGAATTTATTTTTAATTGAAAAATCCTATTAAAATGAAAGCCTGAATCATCTAATAAAAAAAGTATCCTACATCAGTAATAATATTAACAAGAATCTTTAATTACAATTTTACCTGATAGTACAAAAGCAATGTTTTTTTATTTTCTTCACAAATGCAATTAATTTTAAAACTATGGGAACCTAAATCATTCACAGAAGTATTACAAATTTAATAACCTGGGGAAATGATGCGAAATGCCACAACAGCATTAATAACGAAAGCGTCAAAGATCTAAAACATAGACAGAACTGGCTCATTGATATTTCATGTTGGCCTTGTGTATTATTTTGGATAGCTAACAAAATGTGAAATAGGTATCAAAAACACATTTATGAATAACGACAAAAAAAATGTAGCTCTAGATTAGTCTTTTTGGATGAATATAATCCAAACATTACAGATGCTTTCTGCATTGGTCATTGAAGTATGATCAAGAATGTGTCAACATGGCTGTTAATATGAAATTGTACTACAGTGGTTATAATCAGTGAAAGATGAATAGTTAAGTTACCACTAAATAAATACACTTATACCAACATTTCGAGGTTTCTAAATAACAAAAGATGTACTAATTGGAATGACAAATCATTCTAGAAGATTCTTAAATGCAGTTATATTATAAATGGCTTATTTTTTCCTTTGAGATAGAGGACGTTGAATAGGAAGAAAACTCTGTCGCATCTATACAAATTATTTTTAAAATTGTGCTTGGCTGTACTCAAACCATTGGATAAAGCAGAAGGTATGACAAAGGATTCTCCCAAAATATTCAAATCAGAGGCAAATGAAAGGACACAAGCCAAAAGATTGAATAGACAATAAACATTCAAAAGCAACATTTTGAATTTAACAGGCGATTTAGCCTTTGTAACATGGAGCCAAATGACAGATGTGTGCAAAGCATGATGAAGAATTACCACATGGGAAGACTCAACATAGAAGATCCTGGAGGCTTGAGTGAGACTGAAGCACTGAAGACTGTTGAAGACTGGCACCAACAATAACATTATGCAAGAGGAAAAGTGAGTGTTTGGTCAACTGGCAAAGGAAGTTTAAGAGAATTACTGACTAAAATACTACCGTAGTCAAACATTAGACCTCTGGTCTAATATTTGAATACAAGATTTTATTGGCAGCAAGATATAACAACAGGTTAAAACATAACTAGCATAATCTAAGAAGTCTTAACTCAATAAATGAGCACTTGCCCATCATATTCCCACAATCCCCACCCCACTCCTCCAACATTCTATGACAGCTGTAAAACTAATACTTTGAGTAAAGTATGGTTTATCTATTCCAAAGACAACGCATCCTGCCATTACATTTATAGTATTATTTGTTCCGGGGTCGCCCGGATTTCAACATTTGCAGAAAATTCATTTTCAAAATAAACCACAAATTAACTACTGAACAACCCATTCTCCCAGCAACCACCACAAAAATAATCCAGCTTAGTTCTTTGTCAGGGAATTGATTGTGAGTAAAACAATATTTGCCAATCCCCTTACATCCTTCCAAAATTAAATCTGAAAATGGCCATCATTATTACTTACCAGGGAGAAGTAATAAAAAAGTGCATATTTGTGCCAGTTGAGAATGGGTTAAGTCCTGTGAATGTGACATTGACTTTAGCAGCCATTTTCATAATTGGAAATCCTAGAATTTTGGTTAAGTAGGCTCTGAACCTCCAATTAGCAGCCATTTTGGTCCTTCTGACGGGTTCCAGTGGACAAAATTCATAACAGTTCAGCACGAAACATTGCAGAATATTTCATGATATACGTGCAGCAGGACAAAACGACACAATTAAATTCAAGATTTTACATCTGAATTGAGCATTAAAAACTCAAAAAAGAAAAAAGAACATTGAACGAAACAAGAGAAAAACTGGCTTATGTTGGTAAGAGATAAAAAGCAATAGATATCTAATATTGCTTACCTGATTATAAAAGTTGATATGTGATATTTGCACTTCCTTAAATAAACCACAGGAACTTGCTCAAGGCATTTTTGCATGAGGGGGAAACAGCCACAACAAATGTCAGCCATTTTGAGTTTGCCGAGACACAGACAGCTGAGGTTACTGTAGCATCATCCTCCTCACTTTTATATATAAACAGCTACTTCTCTACAGAGACTTGTTACAAAATGGTTTCCTGCCCTGCATCATCTCCCTTAAATGATTCATTCATTTTAGCTTTGGTGTGGGTGTGAATGTTGGGGCGTGTGTATATATGTTGCACAATATTCTTTGCCTGCTACAGTCAGATAGCTGCAAGTACACAACCACATAACAACAACAGGACTTACCAGCAGACAGCAAGCTCTGATTGTTGGGTGTGCAACTACAGCATAGCAGATGTGTCTGGAGGCGGCCCCTCACTGACGTCAACTGCCTGTCAGTCACACTAGGCAATTAGCAAGCAGGATTCTACAGTGCAAGTTTACTTGCTGCTTCCTAAAAATCCACGCCAGAGATTACAAAACACCAGAACGAGCCAGACGGCTATTAGAACCACCAGGCACCAGAGGGAGGGGGGGAAAAAAACAAAAGAAGCCCCACTTCAAGAACATACAGGAGGTTATTGCCAGAATGCAAGATCTCCCCGAGCCCATTATTTGAATATATCATGCAACACAATACATAGATAACTACTATCTTTTCCAAATCACTCTTTCTTCAACATTTATGAATGACATTAAAATTTAATATCAAAATAAATGTGTTCTTTTTTTCTTTCCTTGTTCCCAATGATATCAAAACTCTAATCTTGGCATTTTCTAGCTATTTAAAAATAAAATATTCAAAAAACCCCTCTGAATACAGGGAAAGAAGCGTTATACCGTCATACGGTATTTTTGCGATTCAATTATTATAACAAATTATATCCTACCACCTCAAATTTTATCTCCACAGTTTCATTATGAGTACAATGATCATTATTAAAATATTAAAATTAGTTCAAGCTTATTATATTCCATCCTTCCTTTATTCCATTTCCTCGTTACTATATTAAGCACACTGCCAGCAGCACAATCTGCTTTTCATTTCACTGGATTTCACTGGCGAGAAAGATCTAGATGACTCACGCTCACAGCACACGACAGTTATAACATCTTCACAATTGTGAAATAAAGAGCAGACTGTAGTCGTAATGCATTATCCTCTGCACATGCACATGTGCTCTCTCTATGTGTCACTCTTTAAAATATTGATAAAATATATTTGTGCATTTTTTTAAAAATGTTAGTTCAACCATATCCCATTACACCTCAAAAAATATCAAAAAAATTGACAGCGGCAGATTTATTATTGTATCAAAGACAATATAGGAAATGTAATATTTATTTGCAAAATTGGAGACAAACAATACTACACAAAAAGAGAAAAACCATACAGGGTACACTTTTGGAAAGTTGCAAGGTCAATTGAAAGACATTGGTGAAAACACTCACGGACTTGTCGCCGATATGAGAAAAGTATGCTTAAATATTTATGATATTTTAATTGCCAGTCATGCTGCAGAATTTCTGCAGATAGTCAATAGATAAAAATCTGAAATAAACGTCAAGCTGAATAGTGAGCTTTTCCACGGGTGTGGTGAAACTGGTAGATGCCCAGAAACACACAAAATGAACATTTATTTTAGACATGTTTTTTAATTTGTTGCCTCCTAAGATTGTAAACCAAAAGCATACCAAATTTCCAGAGTTCTAAAAACGTACGCAGAGTATGGCATAACTCTGCCTACCTACCCCACAAGCAATTTATCCATATGATCAGGAATTTTAAGTAGGTAGAAAGTGAAATCTATCTTTATTCAACCTAACCATGAAAAACATGCAGATGTTAAATGGTCAAAATGAATCATCACAAATACTACAAGCAACACTATCCTTTACTATCACTATATATCCCACAACTTATGCGTTATGTATTTAATAGCTTTCCTGAAAGATAGATGCTCGAATCGTAGAAATAGAGGGGTTTTCTGTCACACATTTCTTGTGTGAGAAAGACTAGATAAAAGGAAACAAGTAGAGAAAGGAAGCATCCAAGATTCTAAGATGTGCGTCACGTGATTCCAGCAGCTGAGCTCCTTGTATAATGGAGGAAGTCGAGAGTTCCAGCAGAGTGCACAAAATGGCTGCCTGGTCTGTACTGCAGCCACAGTGCCCTCCATAATGTTTGGGACAAAGGCCCACCATTTTTTATATTTATTTCCCTCTGTAATCCACAATTTAAGATTCGTAATAGGGGAAAAAAAATATCACGTGGTCAAACTCAGCAAATGAGGCAGCATCTATGAAGGGAAGGAATAGGCGACGTTTCAGGTCCAGACCCTTCTTCAGACTAATGTGAAGGCGGGGGGGGGGGGGGGGGAGAAAGGAAGAGGCGAGACAGTAGGCTGTGGGAGAGCTGGGAAGGCAAGGAAGAATGCAAGGACTACCTGAAATTGGAGAAGTCAAGGTTGTGCCAATGAAAGTCAAAGACCCCATTAAGAGACTGAGAAACAAGAATAAAACTGTTAAGACACATCAGCCAAACCTCAGGCTTACCAAAATCAACTGTTTGGAACATCATTAAGAGGAAAGAGATCACTGGTGAGCTTACTATTCGCAAAGGGACTGGCAGGCCAAGGAATACCTCCACAGCTGATGACAGAATAATTCTCTCTATAATAAAGAAAAATCCCCATACACCTGTCCAGCAGATCAGAAACACTCCTCAGGATTTGGATTTGTCAATGACCACTGTCCGCAGAAGACTTAATGAACAGAAATAGAGGCTACACTGCAAGTGCAAACCACTGGTTAGCCACAAAAATAGGATGGCCAGGTTACAGTTTGCCAAGAAGTACTTAAAAGAGCAACCACAGTTCTGGAAAAAGGTCTTGTGGACAGATGAGACGAAGATTAACTTATATCAGAGTGATGGCAAGAGCAAAGTATGGAGTAGTGAAGGAACTGCCCAAGATCCAGAGCATACCACCTCATTTGTGAAACACGGTGGTGGGGTGTTATGGCCTGGGCATGTATGGCTGCTGATGGTACTGGCTCACTTATCTTCATTGATGCTACAACTGTTGATGGTTATAGCTTAATGAATTCTGAAGTGTATAGACACATCCTATACGCTGACGTTCAAACAAATGCCTCAAAACTCATTGGCCAGCGATTCATTCTATAGCAAAACAATGATCCCAAACAAAGGAGTTTTTCAAAGCTAAAAAATGGCTAATAAATGAACCCAATTGAGCATGCCTTTAATAGGTTGAAGAGAAAACTGAAGGGGACTAGCCCCCAAAACAAGCATAAGCTAAAGATGGCTGCAATACAGGCCTGGCAGAGCATCACAAGAGAAGACACCGAGCAACTGGTGATGTCCATGAATCGCAGACTTCAAGCAGTCATTGCATGCAAAGGATATGCAACAAAATATTAAACAGGACTACTGTAATTTACATGACATTGCTGTGTCCCAAACATTATAGTGCCCTGAAATGGGGAGGGGGCACTATGTATGAACACTGGTGTAATGTCTACATGGTGAAACCAAAATGTATAAAAATAACCTTTATTAAAATCTGACAATGTGCATTTATAACCACATGTGATTTTTTTTTCTATTGCAAATCTCAAATTGCGGAGTACAGAGGCAAATAAATAAATGTCAAGTCAAGTCAATTCGTCACCACTCTCTGTGTGAAAAAAGATTTTCTCATCTCAGTCCTAAAAGACTTCTCCCTTATCCTTAAACTGTGACCCCTTGTTTTGGAGTTCCCCAACATCGGGAACAATCTTCCTGCATCTGGCCTGTCCAACCCCTTAAGAATTTTGTAAGCCTCTATAAGATCCCCCCTCAATCTCCTAAATTCCAGCGAGTACAAGCCGAGGCTATCCAGTCTTTCTTCATGTCATCCCAGGAATCAGTCTGGTGAATCTTCTCTGTACTCCTTCTACGGCAAGAATGTCTTTCCTCACATTAGGAGACCAAAACTGTATGCAATACTCTAGGTGTGGCCTCACCAAGACCCTGTACAACTGCAGTAGAACCTCCCTGCTCTTGTACTCAAATCCTTTTGCTATGAATGCCAACTTACCATTCGCTTTCTTCACAGCCTGCTGCACATCCAACACACATGGCTGCAACAGATTGTTCATACCATATTGCCCAATTTTTCGCATACAAGGTGCAAGAATTTGTTCATGCAAACTTATAAGTACTGAAACTTTCTCAACACTTAGAAAGAAATCAAAGAGTTGCATATGAAGAATGCACTACTGAGAAAACGTATACCTGTTCAAATGATATATGATCACCTGTCAAAAGCATTAAGATGGCACTGGAGTGTGGCGACTCTTCACATGTTTGTCCCAGAGGATCTACTATTACCCGATACAATCACTCCTTTGTCTATATTCTACCTGTAAACCTAGCACAATTTCCAAGAATTGTATTTGGCACACTATCTTTCCCTTTGCTTTATCTATTGTTCCTAAGTTTTGCTTGATTGTATTTATCTATAGTATTATCTGATTTGATTAGATATCATGCGAAACAAAGCTTTTCAATGCACCTTGGTACACATGACAATAATAAAGTTAAAACTAAACACCACATCAAGAAAATGCGATGACCTCCAGAGATATACTATGATTAGTATATTTATTGAGGGTCGATACATTACCCACTGATGCTGAGAACATGATGTATGGTTTCATAATGACTCTGGAACAATGTTTTGCACAGAATTGGCCTCAATTAGAAGTTAGTGAAAGCAAATCTATCTGGTGCCAAGAATTGCAAATCACATTCCATTAAATTATTCACTTTCAAAACATTAACGATTGTAATCATTTTAATCCATGCGTTATTTATATATTTTTCTTAATTTTAGAATACACATATTTTCTGATAGCCAGTTTAACACCGGAAGTAAAAATATTTAATCAACCAAGATCACACCATATATACATGGGACACAAAAATAAGACACAAAGTGCTGGAGTAACTCAGCAAGCCTGGCAGAGATGTTGCTTGATCTGCTCGATTACTCCAGCACTGTGTGTTGTTTTGTAAAACAGCATTGCATCTGGAGTTGCTTCTTTCTCAATACATGGGATACAACTGTTATTTTGAACCTCAAACTCAACTTCATCATGGCTGAATGCAAAAGAGTCGTAAAATGAATTCTAACAATTTGACATGTAATGATACAACTCAAAAATAAATAATATTTTATGAAACTCTTGTAAACTGCATGCAGTTAGCTTCTAAAAATTATGACAATATTTGCATTAGTTTTGCTGTGCCAGATTTCATTTAAGGTTAGAATATTGATCAAACACGTTAGCCGCAAAGGAATCGGTTGTAAATGCCAAGTGCAATTCATATTAGCTTCAGGAAGCCCAAGGCATCTAAGAAACCCTAAAACTATTGAATGTTTCAACTAAAAGATAAACTTCATTTTGAAATTCTTCAGATATTCTTCATAGAGTCCAACAGGGTGATTTTACACCACCTTCAGTCAAACACTGCACTATAGCATATAACTAAGCAAGTGAATCTTTGAGGATAGAGGAAAAAAAGCAGACTTTAAAAAGGTGAAGATAGACATGTTAGCAGGTTGTCCAGCAATGACCAACAGGAATGAGGTCTAAAGACCATCTTGAAAGAGGTTGGAATAGCGTTTTTCACTCCCCAAAATTCTGTAACAGTATTTTAATTAATTGTTACGAGAATCTATATTAAAAAGAGATGAGCTCTGAAATTCTTATACGATCAACTGGAACAATTTAATTTAATCCAATACAATTTAAGAAATTATGGCCATGTACATTTGGATTAACTGGACTAAGATTTTAATTACAAACAACATTATAATGGTGGTTTATCCAGTAATGGTAACAGTATGCATATCCAAACAGAACATTGGCTTAAATGCAGTATCTGCTTGGATGTTAACATTGTTGAACAATAGTTGCTAGCAGCTTCAAGCATTGTAATGCCCTTTATATAGAGAAAAGAGTATCAGCAAGGCACTGATTCTCCACAGTAATCCGGATAAAAGAGAAATGCATTTCAAGCATACCAAAGAGACAATTAACGTTTCAATTCATCACATCCTATCAACATAAAATACATACACCACCATTGTTTACACCAAGTTAATGGAATTCCCAGCAAAGGTATGTAGAATGTTCGATACCTACCCAAGGCAGCATGGCTCATTCTTTGAGGAATACTGGTGTCCATCTTGCAAGACATTGCAAGAATGCCTAGGAACAGAAGCCTTAAAGGCCATCTGCACCCTGGGCATTCATGTGCTCATATAAAGTCATATGGAATAGTAGTAGAATTAGGCCATTCAGCCCATCAGGTCCTCTGTCATTCAATCATGGCTGATCGATCTCTCCCTCCTAACCCCATTCTCCTGTCTTCTCCCCACAACATCCGGCACCAGTACTAATCAAGAATCTATCTATCTCTGCCTTAAAAATATCCCCGCTGCGATGTTACCAAGAGTAGGGTTTACTCTCAATCCTTCATCCAAAATAAGAACAAATATCAAACTATGATGAAAAAGCAGGCGTAAGAGTGAGGCCTGAAAGGTTTGGATAAGCTGTGTGAAATGAGAAGAGGACTTTCCATCAAGAGAAATTCAGAAGTCTCCATTACAAAATGAAAAAGGGGATTCTTTCCATTAAAAGACATGTCCAAGAAATATTCTTAAAGCACAAAAAGTTGAAAATTCTCACACTGGAGAACTGTCCGAATCTGATATCAAATAACATCGCAAGTATCCCATAACGCCATATTTGTTCAAATAAAATATCAGAAAATATGTTGTGTGGAAGTGAAAATTCTGCAAAAGGGATATAGGCAGAATAGATAAATGAAAAAAGGTGGAGTCTAAAGATGCAAAATAACAGATTTTTAAAAATCTGTTGCGGAAGAATAAAGTTGTGGGAACATGTTCAAAGGTAGCCTGCGGTCTTTGTACACGTCAACAGTTATATGCACACAAATACAGATGTATTGTTTCACCTGTATAGAATGTTACCTGTCAGACCATACTTGAGAACTATGCACCATTTTAGCTTCTATTTCAAAGAATGTTGCAACAAAAGGATGATTAGATTTATTCTTGGTGAGCCAGTTATCCTTTGAGGATGATGGGCATACACTCAAAAGGAACTTCAAAGAATGAAAGGTAATCTTCTAAAAGGCCATTTTCTAAAAAAAGAGGGAGAGCATGATGGCCATTTGCCTTGCCTCAAAATAGTAATCTTAATTACAGGACAGAAATGAAAAATATCTTCAGAGACACAAAAATATTTGGAATCTTCCAATGAGTTGATTCTGGATACTCAGTCGTCAAATATATTAATATGGATTTCAATGGGTTTTTGGATTCTAAAGGAAACAAAGAGGCAGGAAGAGTACTTCAGATAAAGAATCCACCAGGATATAGAATAATATAAAGTTTAAACTACCACATTGTTCTATTCCTTCTTGTATTTCTTCTTACACTGACATGGTAGGTTGTGCCAGATGCTGCATTGAAGAGAATGAAATTTTTACAATGAGCCTTGGTGGTTTTAAATGGACAACAAAAAAAGCTTGGCAAGGAGTTAAGATTTTAGGAAATATTACAAAAGAAAAATGTAGAGTAAAACAATTCCAGAACTTCTGGGCAAGCACTATTTTTTTAAATGTATTCAACTGGCACAGTAGCCTCTTCACCCAGACGAATTTAGGAGGAATTACAATGAGTTTATGTACTTAAACATCACCAACGTCCAGTAAAAGTCCATAAAAAACAAAACTTACAAAAAAAGAGGAACAGACTTCAATTTTAACTTTTATTTGATGATTTCCAGGAGCTTAATATCATTCAGGTCCTGGGTTTGGACAACATTATTTTTCTTTGTTTTTGCCCCAATGTTACAACTAAATTAAGCAGGCTCATTAGTATGCCTGTTGAATTCCTGTTCATATGGGGTTCTTCTCAGTGGCAAACCTGGAGTTTTCTTCGAAGTCTCTCACCGAGACACCAAACAACCATTCTTCGTTCTCAGACGATGGAAGACCTCGATTGATCTTCTGGAAATCCAGCCAATTATTCCAGCAGACTCCATAAATCATCAGTACAGTCCCAGCAGACAACACTGAGACACATTAGTCAACAACTACACCTTTTTGATAATCATGAAGGTTCTACTGATAATGTAAGCAGGTGCAATACATTAACAGATTAGAGCAAATTGGCCCTTATTTCTTCCAATACAAAGTACCTTTAGACATATTAAGCAGTTTTAGATTGATTAGAATTTACTATGCGATCCAGTAAACCTGTGTCTTTTTACAATACTGCACACAAAAATGTGACAAAGGGGGTCACATTTCAAATTCCTTCAAGAAGTTGACAAGCACTTTATTGAGTTCATGACCAACATAGTATCAACAAGATATAAAAGATAACATATTGATGGCAATTTTCTGAAAATGGCATCAGAATACACAATTACATTTTGTGTTGTCGCATGGTGTCCACCAGTGACCTGGTTGGCACAGTAAGTGCACGTATTTCTTATTCCTTTCTATGTTTATGAATACATGGAACAATAAAAATGCAAACACCGTTTCCACTTCATTCACCTGATCATGTAGTACAGGGGTCGGCAACCTACGGCCCACGGACCGAATGTGGTCCGTAACCCGAAATCATCCAGCCCACAGGCGTTTTTTTTTCCGTAATCATCCGGCCCGCAGATATCCATCATCTCCGGTACATAGAAGGTGATTTTCGGACTGAGGGTCAAGTGAAACACTGTGAAAAAGACGCATTCAATCCTGCTGCCCATCGGCCTGCGTGGGGCCAAGCTCCTTCTCCTGTGCCCGAGGCTGCGGTGACGCAAGGAATCCTGCGCTGCCGGCCGCAATGACGGAACCGCTGAGCTCCGGCTGTACCGCATCCTGCTCAAAGCCGCTGGCGTGGCCGCGTACCTTCTGTGTCTGGGCTTCACTGTCGGGAACGGGGTTGTCAATAGGCCGGGGATGAGTGTGCTATTTGAGCCACCGCCTTCAGGACAAAGCCAAAGCAATTGTCTGTAGGTGTGCCATGTTCGTGAGCTCCCGTAACCAGGAGCTCCCGTAACGAGGGGCGGCATCCTGGAAGGGGCAGCATCTATGTGAACACTTGATTTGATGCCTACCATCCGGGGCGGGATCCATGTGTACACGTGATGGATGTGGCCCGCCATCCGTTCACAGACATAGTTCCTGGCCTCTATGCAGGACAAGGTTGCCAGCCCCTGATGTAGTAGAATACTGCATCCATCTTGGTGAACACTGCAACAGCGTTACACATCATACACACAAACGTACGTTGCAGTGGACATTAAAAGGTTTGGTGTCTCAGAAAACGAACGTTACATTAGTACCGAAAACCAAACATTTTCACCAATGTGATCTAAACAATGCATTACCTTATGATTTGAGCTATATCGATAGCCGATGATTCGTCAGAAAGTTTGATTTGGGCTGATTTTTTAAGTAAAATGCCTCCGTAACAGTCCTTGCAGAGCTTCCCGAAGTTGACACGAAGGAATGAAGTTAGCGACTTGGTCCGTACGAAAGGTAAACAAGAGACAGTGTGTTGCCAAATTGAAGATTGGCTCAGTTTCTTAGTTTTGATGACCAATTTATACCCCAAACTTTTTTTTAATTCATTTTTAAAAGTCGGAAAATATATCGTAACCGGCCGTTGCATTTTTGACACCACAATATTTTTGATATATTAAATTGGAAAATAAGAAAAAAATAATTAACTTACCCAAAAATCGCTACTACCGTCGGATACCTCATTGGGTTTTTGAAAAGCATTAGAGGTTTGGAGCCTCCGTGATTTAACTTACGGAAGTACCAACCCCGATAACGGTCGTTGTGACAACGGACACCAAGCATGACATTTACGGGATCTTCACTGTACTGTGTTATCTTTATGTTACTGTATTTTTCTCCTGGTATAGATTAAGATATTTCCCAAGATCATTATCAAAACATATGTATGGGGGGCCCATATGAAGTTTATTTATGAATTAAATATTCATGACTAAATGTGGCAGAGTTGTTTAATGTCACATTTTTGGTGTCCAAATTGGTGATAAAATGATGAAGATTTGTGTGGCATGAAAAACGTTTTTGACTTTCGGTCTTGCGGTTATCTAATTTATATGTTATTTATAAGGTTTTACGTGATGGGTAGATTTTTGTTAAGAACAGTGTATTGGTGTAAAAAACTGAATAATAATCTTGTTCCTCAAAATTTCTCCAGTATTGTAAAAAGACACTTATACAAACTATTTGCTGACATTGTTCTTGAGATAATGTTATCAGGAACAGGGCAATATTAATTGTCCATATTTTGAGATTCCTTTCCTGACCTTCATGTGAAGAATATAAATGTATTACAAACATCTGAAGAGAAAACTACAAAAGGAGCTAATTTCCACCTTGAACAGCATTCACGAGAAAATGTTACAGCCTTTCGGTCTTTTTCTAGTCAAAAACTGTGATGCCAAACCCACATTTTATTTAGATTTAGTGAATTCATTTTCATAACTTTTCTTTGTGGACCAAAGCTAGTCTTAAATCGATCAAAACAAAATGTGTATACACCTACCCCATCAAGCAATGATTTTGAATATGTCACAAATATAGCACTGATTCCACTCGTATCTGTAAAAAAAGAAAGATTGCATCTGAGGGTTGAATTCCCAATAGACAGATCATTGAAAAAATGTCCCAGATACCCTGCACCCATTTTGATTTTGTTTCAGATTTATAGCTTTTTTAGCAATATTTGAAAGGTATTGTATTGCATGGCAAAAAACAAAAAAGTGGCACAGTACTATGATAGATAGTTAATTTCCCAAAGCTGCGAATTACAGGATTACAGTAGCAGAACCAACGCTTCCCCCTCCCCAAAGAAATGTCAGTGATACATCTCTAAGAAAATGAAAAGCTTCAATAAATATATTAGATCTGGTGGAATAATGCAAATGTGTCATTTGTCACCCAAGATGTTTGGTTTAATGCAAAAAAAAGTAATTAAGATTTGCTAGATCTAAAGCCTACTGAAACTGATCAAACTCAACTTAAAACCAGAAATATCTCATTTTTTGTTACTCTGCCACATAGTAGTTCATCTGCGATGCATATGATTCTGAGTGAAGGATAACCAACAATCAGGTAAGTATTCCTCCAGGACATGTGTTGCATGGACATTAACAATGAGCTTGCCCTAGCAAGATGCACATTAACATAAAAAAAAATTGCTTACTAACCAAAAAAACAGCACTCATCCATTATGTTGATAAGTGACCTAAGCATGGACTCATTGTGAAAGTGTGTTGTTCACAAGTATACGAGGTAGGAGGCGATCAGGAATTCTCTGGATTCTAAACGATTGCAGCTACAACAATGCAGCAGCACGGCAAGTCAAGTGCAGCGCTGCACGAGTTCATTTGTTGTCATCTTCAGCCCCCCCTCCCCTCCCGAGGAGAAATTTGCACACGTTAAAAAAAAATCAGAATTGTGCAAACTTCATTAGGGAAAATGTATCTGCACAATTAAAAGGAGGAAACAGTGAATGCTGTGAGTCTTTTGGATCCTTAAAGCAAAAAACACTTAGACCTACCTTGACGTGAAGCATCCAGCGAAGTTGCCACTCGCTGCAATGGGGAGGGGGAGTTTAAAAAAAATCCTGCAACCACCGGAGTCAAAATATGCAAGACAGACACAAAATGCTGGAGTAACTCAGCGGGACAGGCAGCATCCCTGGAGAAAAGGAATGGGCGACGTTTCGGGTTCGAGACCCTTCTTCAGACTTCGGAATGAGAGATATAAGGGGGGGGGGGGGGTTATGAATGAAAGATAAGCCCCAAGAGGAATAAAATAGTAATGATTATTGCTAGCTGTGGGCTAGGTAGGAGAAAATAAAACGAGTTATAGGACAATGAAAAACTCACCAGGACGACAGTCATAGAGATTGTGTGAATGTGAGTGGTGTGTGCGTGAGCGGCGGTTTGTGGGGCCGGCCGCGCCGCGCGCTGCGCGCAGTCGCACTGGCGCTCCCGTGCAGCGGCTCCAGTGCAGCGGCTGCAGCTGCAGCTACAGCGACCGCGCGGGGCCGCCCCGCAGGGGCAGAAAACGCTCGGCGCCAAAACAAACCCACAAACAAAACAGCCTGAGGGATGATATGGAGGGAGGGGGAGAAAAACTAAACACAAACAAAAAAAAACCTTCACCTCACACAATGAAAGAATTGGAAGAGAAAAACAACAACAACGAAAAAAAAAACCCTCATCAAGGACTTGGAAACTTTCCTCCGCACGACAAATGTAAGACTCGCTTACCTTCGCGTCGAGTTAAAGCGTCGGCTCATCGATTTAATCTACTTTTTTTTTAAAAACCCTCCTCCCTCAAGAACTACCCGCCTTTTGCTCTATTGCAGCCTCCGCCGTCCACCCCCCCCCCCCCCCCACAGCAAAGATGGCAACGGGTGGGGGTGGGGGGAAAGTATGCCAATTAGCACGATACCTCCCTCAACATAAGATTATTGCAAACATATATATATTTCTCCCGAAGCTGGACGTGCAATATATATATATTGTTATATATATGCCCGAGGAAGAGGAACGCAACGGGACGGGCAACATGTCTGGAGAGAAGGGACTGCCTGAGTTGCGTGTCCCTCTTCGGCGTAAACCAGCATCTGCAGTTCCTTACTACACGTTAACATTTCGTCCATATTCCCCTCAAATGTATAAACTAAAACAACGATGGTTGTGTCTTTATTATCAACGGGACAGGGCTTTAAAAAAAATTAAAAAAATTCTTCTTTCCCCCTCTATCTCTCGCTTATTTCCACATTCCCTTCACTTTTCTCCCCACCCCCCTTTATTCCCTCTTCCATTCTTCCAACCCCCCTTATTCCCTCCTCTCCTCCTTCGCCCCCGCCCTCTCTCCTGATCTGCAGTTCCGTCCTACGCATTATTTGCACAGCAGCCTTGTTCGGTGTAATTTTCGGCGTTGGCTGTTTTGCAGCGAAGCGGACCCGTGGTTTTCCACGCCTTTCATTACTAATAATAAAGGTCACGTTGCATTTGTTTTATTCTGCATATTGAAAATTATGCATTTGCTTAAGAAATGTTGCAAATTCAAATTACTTGATAGCTCCCCAAAAACACTGCATTGAGATGCTAAATTCAGCACTCACTGGGCTAAATATTTGCATCGGCTGTTGCCGACAGCATCGAATGCTTGCATTTTCCCAGCAGTCCCACGCATTTCTGTGGGCGGCCACCAGTGTCGCTGCTGAGCACAACGTGAACGTCGAGCGGCTGCAGAACTTGCGGCAGAACGAATGGGAGACACGTGGCAAAGAACAGTTCCTGCGCAAAGTTGCCTTTCGCCCTCCTCTCTGACTTAACATGCAATTTTATCCACATTTCAAAACAACTTTAAGCACGGACGTTAGAACTTTATTTCGGCATTGTCATGAGCTTTGTTAAAGTAAACTAATTTATGAAAATAAATTGTAGACTGCAAATATAACTTGAGAATAAAATTTGATGAAAATTATTATTTAACATCGTTGTACTCTAGCAGGCAATAAAAATCATGTTTTTATTAATAATATCAAGCAACCAAAGGGACAGATTTTTTAAAAAGGGCAGATTTTCAGATATATATATGCGATAAAATTCACATTACACTAGTCAAGTCATATTTATTTATATAGCACATTTAAAAAAACAACTCTCGTTGACCAAAGTGCTTCACATTTGTTATAAGAATAGTATACACAGCATACTACATACATATATACAAATAGCCCTCGCTCAGAGGACGTCAGGAAAGGCTTGGGAGAGCAGATAAGTTTTTAGTCTAGATTTAAATGAGTTGATGGAGGGGGCAGTTCTGATGGGAAGGGAATGCTGTTCCACAGTCTAGGAGCTGCAACCGCAAAGGCGCAGTCGCCCCTGAGCTTATGCCTAGACCGTGGGACATTCACTAAAACATGCTTTCTAAAAATAATTCCACAAACTGGGGGAAGAGACAAGTCAACATAAACACTAAAATTAAGGTACACAAAGGGAAAATACCTGCAAATAAAATAACCAATAACAGCAATAGTTTTACATTTAGAAAGAAGAGTAGGTTTAAGAGAAATGTGAACTACGGAAGAAAGAGCTAAAATAATTAGACATAATTTGTGTCTCAATGTCCAATATATTCACCTTCTCAATTTTTTTTAGTGCACTTAGGAAATCCTATAGGCATGCCAAGGAATGTCCATTGATTTTATCATTTGTACAGAAAAATTCTCAAAATCTTTTTAGTGCAAAATGAAAAAAAGTAATAAGCAAAGCAGTGAATTTTAATGACCATAAATGTCTGTTCCATTGTTATTTGAATTACTATCTGCATTGTTTTTGTTTGTATTATTACAACCTTTTTGTTTCAGCAACCAACACAGTGGACACAGTCCACATGGCATGATCTCACTGAATAAACAGTCAACCATTTACCAACTTTGAAAATAAATTATTTGGCTCTCAACCTGAAATGTTAGGTGTTTCTCCCACAGATGCAGCCTGACCCACTGAGCATCTTCTGTTTTTAATTTACATTTCCGGCATCTGCAGTTTTTTTCATTTACCAGATTCCGTGGGGGAGGATTTCCATATTTGTCAACTTTCGCAGTGCCTGGTGCTTTTCTTTTGAGTTCCCAACTGGCTGTTGTTGGGCACTCTCTGAATAACCATGCTTTTATAGAACTGCTTCATCGGCAGGGACACAACATAAAGGGACAGTCCCCGATTCAAGTGTGACCTAGTGACTGAGAACCAAACTCAAAAAAGTTTCCATTCATTTAATTAATCATCCTCTTTATTTCAGGGGGATCCACACCCTCTCAAACTCACATCCCTCTGCTAGTTTCCCCCACCCACTGTTTTTTTTTAACTTCCCCCATCTCTATATAAAACTCTACCAGGTCACTGCTTCATGAAGTCTTGCTGGCATGATCCTAGATTCCACATGTCTCCATCTTAGCCTCTCCCCAACAGTTCATTTTGAGTGTAGGCTTTTTAAGCAAAGGCTGTTCAGCAGCCTTGAAACAGTGCTCAAGGACACAGCAGGCGTGGAACTTAAATTTAAATCTGTAATTGAAAATGAGTCTCAGCAATGGAGACCATGAATCAACTAGATTGTTGTTAATATCCCAACTGGTTCACTGATGTCCTTGAACGAAGAAAATCTGCCAATCTTACCCCATCAGGCCTGTTTGCTACTCCAGGCCTGCACCAAAATAGATTACTCTAAAATGGACAAGCAAACAGTTTAGTACGGCAGTATTGGGGACAGATCAAAACAAAAGATCTACTCAGAGATGTTCATGTCCCATGAATAAGCAAACTAAAAGAGAATATACAGTCAATAGCTTCTATCAATCAGGTGATAAGATCAGAAAATGATGGAAATACTCAGCAGCTTAGCCAGCATCTGTGGTGACAGAAACAGAATAATATTTTCGGTTACTTTCCCCAGTTGTGATCACAGATCAGAAAGGCACCAGTAATGGACTTTATAAATCTAAGATGATAGTCTAAGAAAAATAAGAAAAAGACAGAGTTAGGTTGTGTGACCAATTTTCAACCTGCTCCCCGTTTTAGGTTAGTGATATGTTTCTCTCTTTGCACTGCAATGTCCGACCTATTGAGTAACATCAGTGATTTTTTTTGTTTTTATTTCTCTCTCTAAAAGATGAAATAGCCGCACATTTGGATAGCAGTAACAGGATCGGTCTGAGTCAGCATGGATTTACGAAGGGGAAATCATGCTTGACCAACCTTCTGGAATTTTTTGAAGATGTAACTAAGGAAATAGACAAGGGAGAGCCAGTGGATGTAGTGTACCTGGACTTTCAGAAAGCATTTGATAAGGTCCCACATAGGAGATTAGTGGGCAAAATTAGGGCATATGGCATTGGGGGTAGAGTGCTGACATGGATAGAAAATTGGTTGCCAGACAGGAAACAAAGAGTAGGGATTAACGGGTCCCTTTCAGATTGGCAGGCAGTGGCGGGACTGTCATATGCTGAGAGAATGGAACAGCTGGGCTTGTACACTCGAGTTTAGAAGGATGAGAGGGAATCTTATTGAAACATATAAGATTGTTAAGGCTTTGCACACGCTAGAGGCAGGAAACATGTTCCGATGTTTGGGGAGTCCAGAACCAGGGGCCACAGTTTAAGAATAAGGGGTAAGCCATTTAGAACGGAGACGAGGAAACACTTTTTCTTGCCGAGAGTTGTGAGTCTGTGGAATTCTCTGTCTCAGAGGGCAGTGAGGGCAGGTTCTCTGGATGCTTTCAAGAGAGAGCTGGATAGGGCTCTTAAAAATAGCGGAGTCAGGGGATATGGGGAGAAGGCAGGAACGGGGTACTGATTGGGGATGATCAGCCATGATCACATTGGCGGTGCTGACTCGAAGACCCGAATGGCCTGCTCCTGCACCTATTGTCTATTGTCTCTCTTTCAAAATCTCTCTTTTATTTTGCTTTCTGATGATTTTGAAGTTGTTGTTTGTGGCAGGGTATTGGATCACAGTTCCATAATCAATTGGCCTTTAGTGTTTGGCCATTCACCAGATCAGGCAGTAACAATCAATTTAATTTCTTACTTGAATGATGGAGCCCAGTACAGCGCACTGAATAACAGGGTAGCAACTGACAGGACTTTGACCTTGCGGGGGGTTCTACACCACAGACCGAGCACAATTTCAGAAAAAGGTCGAAACAAACAACTATAGATGATGGATTACGAAAAAGATACAAAATGCTCGAGGAACTCTGCGGGTCAGGCAGCATTTCTGGATAACATGGATAGGTGACGTTTCGGGTCGGAACTCAGAAGAAAACCATTTGGGATTAAGGAAAGAGCATTCACGTTTCCCCTATTTACCCTGTTTCCACTAATCTTTCCACCACCACGCACAAGAAGCGACAAGACAGACACCATTGTACGCAGATGCTGAGAAGTGTGTTCAGCTCTGGCTGAACAACTAATCATGTGTGTGGACTTGATAAGAAGAAGAAGACCCGTTGAATTACTCCAGCACTTTGAGACTTTTTCAGAAAAAGGTATTTCTCATTGAAGGAGAAGATGAAGAGGAAATTCTTCTCTCAGATGAATGTGAATCTATCCTGAAGGAGTCATTTAATGTATTCAAAGTGAACATTGAATAGATTTTTAAACACTGGGAGTTACGCCGAGCAAGTTTGAAAGTGGACACGAGACCTGCCTCTTCTTTTTTGAAGGCTGTCACAAATGTCTGTTACTGTTGCCTTTCTGATCTTTGATCACAGCTGTGGAAAGTTAGTAATAAAACAAGTTTTACACTGTGGAGAAAAGAGACAAGGATGAAAATAACATAAGGGACAACTTTTGTTAGAAGTAAGGCAGGACTTGTCAGAGAGATTGTAAAGCGTCAACTCACCAAAACTAATGAGATTAGATAACTGGCACTGCTCTCTATGCGCAAGTTAAGCTACGCAGAAGTGCTCTTAAAGATAGCGGAATCAGGGGATATGGGGAGAAGGCAGGAACGGGGTACTGATTGGGGATGATCAGCCATTGTAGGCTGATCGAGCCAGCACCGCCACATTGAATGGCGGTGCTGGCTTGAAGGGCTGATTGGCCTACTCTGCACCTATTGTCTATTGTCCATTGATATTCTTCTATAAATATTTTAACAAAGATAATACTTGATGTTTTAGAACAATATTGCCCTATATTTTCCAAGGAAAGGATATGATATTGTATTATAATATAATAAGTTACGATTACCTTTTTATATATTACCATATTATAAAATGCTGTGTGATTAAAGAAGTAAGCTATTAACAAATAGTATTGCTGTGTATCCCATATAGCAATTATACTATTCAGTATGTTATGCAGCAATATAATATTGTGCCCTTTAGTAGTATTTACTCTGGTCTATATTCTAGAAAACGTAAAATTGCAATGTGTACAAAGTAAGACTGCTATGAAAATTTAAGTGGCAATAATTCCACATATATGGCATAAATACTGTTATTATACAATAGTATTTGTATACTTTGTGGTAATTACATGGCGTCTTGTATTATTTGTATTACTACTGCTATATGTAAAATAGTAAAAAAATCTGACATTCAGTAATGATATTGCTGTGAAATACTGTATCGCATGGCTTGATTCATTATACAGTAACACCACTGCATGTATGTGATAGGGTAAAATGTTCTGTGTATCATACGCTAATAGCATTGCTGCAACCCTGCAGGATAATCAGCAATTAAAGTCAGGACAGAAGTGCTTCCAGCTTGCCTTTATTGCTCTGGGCTGACAGTCGGATAATATGCAGGCCAATCTGACAGACTCGCAGGAACCAGAAACTGCAGCCATTTAACAGATTATCTGACCTTTGCCACAAATTTCAGTCACATCTCCGAAATCCGCAGCACACAGTAATAACTCACTGGTTAAGATGGCAGCTGAGTTGTCGGGAATAAATAGTTGGTGTTCTTCGTGTATGCATCATGGCTTTCGGTGGTTCCGGAATTATTAGGAATAAAATGGAGATGAGACAGCAACTGTGGCTGCTCTTTTGTTCTCAGATCAGAGCAAGCTCTTTCTGGATCCTCTGCTGCCTTATCTCAGAGCTTTGCTGAGCAGTTAATTCCTGAGCCCTGCTCAATATCCCCACCACCTCAACAGAATCGTTCTTTGTTGCGGTACAAAGGTGCCCTTTGTATCAGAGAAAGCAGGAATATCTCTTTGTCAGAGTTACTAATATCCCAGATGAATGTAGCCCATGCTCTGTATAACACCCTCTGCAATAACAGTTATTGACTGTATACATAACATTTTGTAAATAAAATAGGGGTGTGAAAGAAAAGGTGGAGTGTTGTTAGTGATTTGTCAGGGATATAGGAACTAACTACACTGGTTAAACCTGTTTATAAAAGTGTATAAACACAATTCAGTATCCTGCAGATAAAACTCTACAGATGCCAACACAAGCAAAACCAAAAACTGTGACAATTCTTCTCATTGTTCATTTGTGTATTTGTTCTTGTTAAAGACTATAAGTATACACAGGCGTCTGGTTATCTCTATGTCTTTGGCTGTTGGCTGTAGCTTGTTAAAACAGTGTGAAATTCCATGGGGCACAAATTAAAATGGTGAACTGCACAACAGTTGCACAAGAATTCTATGTTTACGCAAGTCAGTAGCTGAGCTTGGTGCAGCGGTGGGGGATGGGCAGGGAAGGGTGGGGGATGGGTCGCTTTTGAAGGCAGAAGTGTGTTTATGGTGCAATGAGGAAGCTGCTGTACTCCAGTCCGGATTTTGCATGCAGCCCGTGAGGAATTTGTGTAGAGCCAGCTGGCTGAGACTGGATCAATCCGGTTCCATCCGCCAAGGACTGGCTGCTTGTTCACTGAGCAATCAGCCCAGCCCCTGGGAGAATTAAACCAGGATAAAACCCTGCCTGCAGCAGATATTTCAGCCCCCTTATTTTGCAAAATGCTATAAATAGTATCCAGATTCCATTTTAGCACAAATAAAGCAGAATATACTATGTGATAGCAACATTATTGTCTAAAACTGGCAGAAGTGTATCGTCCCTATTTTCTGCACCGTTGGCCATTTTGTTTTTTTAAATGATTAACCCATTTATTATATTGAAAATTCCCTAATTTAACCTAGAGAAATGCAGGGCGTGTTTGTCCATTAAATCCACAATATGGTGACAGAGAAAGGAGCTTGTGCCCCCCCCCCCCCACCCCCGACCATCCTCACCCCCCTGATTTCACATGTCTTTAGTTGCTTGCTTTGGTGATGCTGCATTGCACCTAAGATGATTGTGGGATGTACCATCTGTGTGAACTGCGTGACTGTCAGACTGGCATTGCAGTGTAGTGTTTGCTGAGTGTTTGCTGGCTTGTTTGCTGGCTTCTGACAAGCAATCCTGCTCTCTTCCTGTCCCACCGTCAGCTCATACTTCACATGGGGAGGACCTTGGATATCCGGAGCTCTGCTCACTTTTCATACCCCACTTGGTTTCTGATGAGATCACCAACACTTGCCCTGCTGACCTGCTACTGTGAAAGGAAATGGACAATCGCAGTTTCAGGCTGAGTCGCCCCAAATCGTCAATTGTCCATTCCCTTCCACAGATGCTACCTGATGTGAGTTCCTCCGGCAGACTGCAGACACAAGGAACTACAGATGCTGTTTTTAAGAAAAAAAGACACAAATTGTTGGAGTAACTCAGTGGTTGAGGTAGCATCACTGGAGAACGTAGATAGGTAACATTTTGGGTCAGGACCTTTCTTCCAGCAGAATGTTTTGTGCTCAAGATTCCAGCATCTGCAGTCTCTTGTGTAGCTCTTTGATTCGGACTTTCCGCATCTGCAGATTAATTGAGAAAAAAACATATTTTTGAGAGCTAAAACTGCATGAGATGAACCTGATTATGATCATCTGGGAATAAAAAGCTCATTTCAGCTATAACAAAGTTCTGAAATTTAACAAACCAATGCCAAGTAATTTGTATGGCATGAAGGTAGATACAAAAAGCTGGAGTTACTCAGCGGGACAGGCAGCATCTCTGGAGACAAGGAATGGATGACGTTTCGGGTCGAGACCCTTTTTCAGACTCTGCATGGCAGACAGGTTAGCATTGTCTCATTTCTTTCTAGTCAAAGGTTCATTTATTGTCACATATACCAATTGCTGTAATGAAATTTGAGTTGCCATTGCAGCACACTAATAACAATACAACACAACATTAAAGACAAATTTAACATTAAACATAAAAACATCCCCCCACAATGGTTCCCACTGTGAGGGAAGGCACAAAGTCCAGTCCTCTTCCACTAGTTCACCCATAGTCAGGCCTATTGAGGCCTCCACATTCGCTGCTACGGCAGCCCAATGTTTCAGGCCCTCTCGCCAGATGATGGTGCTCTGGCGTTGGGAGAACCCACTCAGCGGCTTGGAATACCTGGAACGGCCGCTTCCTTACTGGAGACCGTGGCTCCCGAAGCCAACAGGCCGCGCTTGTCGGAGCACCAACACTGGCGATTTCAGCGAGAGATCCCAGGCTCCACGGTGTTTAAACTCAGCGCCGCGGCTGGCTGCTCCACAGGCCCCGCAGCTCCGCGATGTTTCAATCAACTCAGCATTCTGGAGCACCAGCGCGGCGACCCGGGCAAGGCATCGCCCGCTCCACGATGGCGCTCCTGCGCTGTGCCACCGCTGAAGCCGAGGTTCTGGCCGGTCCCAACAGGAAACGCCGCTCTAGTCCCGATGGTAGGCCGCGAGGACGGAGCGAAGATGTGGCTCGGAGAAAAGCCTCCCCTCCGACCAGGTAGGGACTGAGAAATGCAGTTTCCCCATTCCCCCCCCCCCCCAACACCCCCCCCCAACACCCCCCCCCCCCCCCGCCCGGCCTTCTACATAAAAAAGATTAGTCCTCCAAACAAATCTTTTTGCATACTAAAATTTTAAAAAAGGAGTAAAAGGACAGACAGCTGCAGGCAGGGCAGCCATACCCAACTGGATGGCGCCCCCGCCTTAGAATGTGAGTCTTTGTATCACAGAAGAATAGAGAAGAAAGAGGAGGCTTTTCTGCCCAACATCACAGTCTTGTCCCAAGGAAGAACTGGCACTTTTATTTGGATTTTACTGATTTGCAGGTTTATTTGCTCTGCAGCCCACATGGCTGTAAAACATTGTCATACAGAGCGCGGGAGCAACGAAAGTGAATTAAAAATGTGTGCAAGATGAATAGTGTCTGTATAGTTGTGTCGGAAGAAACTGCAGATGCTGGCTTACGTCAAACATAGACACAAAATGCTGGTGTGACTCAGCGGGACAGGCAGCATCTCTGGAGAGAAGGAATGGGTGACATTTCGGGTCGAGACAAAATGGACGTTCAGTCACTCTGCATCCTCATCCCCCACCAGGAATGCCTTAAAGCCTTCCATTCTTTCATCGACTGCAGAACCAGCGAATTTCCCTCTACCAACACTCTCCTCAACTTCAACAACTGCTCCATGGACTCCTCCCACTTCAGGAGTCTGAAGAAGGATCTTGACCCGAAATGTCACCCATCCTCTCCAGAGATGCTGCCTGTCCCGCTGAGTTACTCCAGCTTTTTGTGTCTATAATCACTATCTGTATAGTTGATCTCTGTATGCGGCAAGGTGGGGCCAAGTGGTCTGGCAGAGAATGGTTAACATAGATAGGTGGTGATGTAATGTCTGCTGGGATTGGCCAGTGCACCATCAGCCCTCCTATTGACGGCAAGCTCACCAGCTGCACCTCCAGTGGAGCAAACTAGTTGATTCCTAATTTGGTGATTTAATCGCCACGATTAAAGGAGTCTCTAATGTTGTGATGATTATAGTGCAAGATCCAGGACCCTCACACGCATTTTAATTAATCACAGTTTTTATATTTAACCCAGCAAATAGCAGGTTTCTTAACCAAGTTACTCACCAGAAAATCCTGCTTTTTTCTTGCCCCTGTAAATAGCTTTTGAATTAATCAATTCTGGTTGAAGCCTCAGGCAGACACAGAGGCTGAACTTGTATTTCCATATTGCCTCACAAAGTCCAAAGTGTTTCAAAGCAAATGAAACAGATTTGTTGTGAGACACAAGGAACTGCAGACACTGGTTTATGACTGTATTCACGTATAGTTGTTCCGCTGACTGGATAGCACACACCAAAATGCTTTTCACTGTACCTCACTACACAAGACAAAAAAAACAAACTAAACAAAACAAAACCTTGATTAGCCGGAATAACTCAATAGGTCAGGCAGCATCTCTGGAGGACATGAATAAATGATGTATCCTGGCCAGGGCCCTTATTCAGACTGAAGTTGGGAGGCAAGACAGGCAATGTTTTGATTTAAAAAAACGCAATTTGTGAATGGCGAGGGACCACATTTTTGGGCAGAGTTCCAGACACCCATACTGCTGAGTTGCTGGTGTCATTTGAGAATTGCACACAAAGTTACTCCAGCACTTTGTGTGTTTTTATGTAAAACAGCATCTGCAGTTCCATGTTTCTACAATATTTTGACCAGCAAAGACTCACAATCAGCAAATGGGTTAAAAACATTTGTAGACATAAGGTACAAGATGCTGAAATCTTGAACATACTGTACTGGAGAAACTTTGTGGGTCAGACAGCGTCTGTGGAGGGAATGTCTACTTCAACAATTTGTAAAGAACAATGGGCGATTCTTTGTTCTGATCTGACTCAAATTTCCACCACTCATCTGCTTTTTACATTACCTTAATTCTCTATTCCTTAATTCTGGTGTGCGTTTTTACATCATCTATGCATCGCGACGTAGCCACAATTTACTAGTCACCCCCTAATGGCCTTTCAGAAGGTGATCGTGAGCCGTCATCTTGAACCAATGCAATCCTTCTGGTAAAGATGCTCCCATGGTGCCGATGCAAAGAGGTTCCAAAATTTAGACCCAGTGACGATGAGGAAATCAATTCACAATGATGTGTAACTTGTTGAAGAAACTGCGGGTTGTGGCATTCCCATACACTAATCTTGTAATAGCTAATCCAATAGCTACCGTCTCTAATGTCTCTATTCTCTGTTTGGTTTTAAGGAAGAGTGCACAGCACAATGTGAGCCTGGACCACAGGCTGCCAGGTTCGGTTCCTGGTTGGTTTGGCTTCTGTCAGCTGAGGAGGAAGCAGTGACCACCATCAGCTTCAACAGCCTATGGGAGAGATAGAAAATCATCAAGCAGGTCAAGATTCGTAATTCTGAAATAAAAACGGAAAATGCTCAATAGGTCAGGCAGCATCAGTGGAGAAAGAGAGAAACAGTGTATCAGCCACAATGTTGGTCGCAATTTCCGGCATTTGCTGTTTTTTTAAATTTTGTAATTCTGATCGTTTTCCAGTTGGGGTCATCAACCACCTGTTCAAATGTTGGGATAAACCATACCAGGCATTCATGCGGTCATCACACAGACGCCCTGATTGATATTAAATCCTTGAAGAAACAAAGATGTGGTGGATCCGAGAAGAAAACTGAGTGAAACTGGTTTGTTAAAGAAGGAACTGCAGATGCTGGAGAATCGAGGGTTACACAAAAAGCTGGAGAAACTCAGCGGGTGCAGCAGCATCTAAGGAGCGAAGGAGATAGGCGACGAAGGGTCTCAACCCGAAACGTCGCCTATCTCCTTCGCTCCTTAGATGCTGCTGCACCCGCTGAGTTTCTCCAGCTTTTTGTGTAACCCTGAGTGAAACTGGTTGCCTTAGTAATTGACTTTGCAACTCAATCTCCCTCCTTGCCTAACGATACCTGACATGGTGAAGAGAGCTTGTGAGTTTGGCTGTTTTCTATGTGTGCTGCATATATTTGTTCCTACATTGTAGCAGAAAGAACATTCTTGAAGAAGGATCTTGACCCGAAACATCGTCTGTCCATATCCATCCGCAGATTCTCCATGATGTGCTGAGTTCCTCCAATAGTTTTTTTTTTCAAGAAGATTTAAAAATATGTTCTTTGTGTGTTAAGCCCCCTGGGGGATCATGGTGAAAAGGAACTATTAAATGTATGCCTTCATTTTCCTATATCTATTTTTTGCAAAAACCTAAATCCCCTTATTACGACGCCGGCAACTCAGCGGTATGGGTGTCTGGAAATCTGCCCAAAAATGTGGTCCTTCGCCATTCATGAATTGTGTTTTTTTAAATCTAATGTCTCCATTTTAAAATTTTCAATTATTCTTCATCCTTGGGAAGTTTTTCAGGGAGAGAATTCCAAAGTTCCATCATCATTTGTGGGTTGAATTGGTACTTGAGATCAACATGGTTCTTTTACGTCATACAAGGAATTGCAGATGCTGGTATATTGAGCAAAAAATACGAAGACCTGGAGTAACTCAGCGGGGCAGGCAACATCTCTAGAGGATATGGATAAGCAATGTTTTGGGTAAGGACACTTCTTTTGCTGTCTGACCCACTGAATTCCTTCAGCACTTTGTGTTTTTTGCTCATGGTTCTTCTACTGTGCAATTGTTAACAGTTAAAGACATTACTTAAGACTTTAGAGTTACGACATGGAAACAGGCCCTTCAGCTCACCTAGTCCATGCCGACCAGCAATCAACCCGTGCACACTAGAACTGTCCTACACACTAGGGACAATTTACAGAACCCACTAGTACACAAACCTGTACGTCTTTGGAGTTTGGGAGGAAACCGGAGCACCCAGAGAGAATCCACACTGTCACAGGGAAAAAGTACAAACTCCGTACAGACAGACAACGTGGTCAGGATCAAAGCCGGTTCTCTGGCTCTGTAAGACAGCAACTCTACTGTTGTGTCATTGTGTCTATGCTCGGAATGAATCGCAGACTCTCTGGATGTGTACAGGTAAACAGGCTGACACAGTCCTATGGTAGGCCAGATGATGTGATGGTTGGATATGGGGGCCAAGGAGAACACATGTACCTAATCCTTTGCTAGAGAGATCAGACCTCTCTATCCCTCCTACAAGACTAGCAGGATCTGTAATCCTCGTCCTTCTGACACAGAAATCAAAGGACAAAGGACATTTATTGTTACATACACCAATTGGTGCAGTGAAATTTGAGTTACCATGCAGCACACAAATAAGATAAACACAACACTATAGAATTTAACATTAAACATAAAAATCACATCCCCCCACAGCGGGATCAACGTTACCCACTGTGATGGAAGGCAACAAAGTTCAGTCCTCTTCCTCATTGTTCACCCGTGGTCGGGGCCTATTGAGGCCTCCGCAGCCGCCGCCATGGCGGCCCAATATTTCAGGCCCTCTCCAGACTCTGGTGTCGGAAGAACACTCTCAGCGGCTTGGAGCTCCGAAACGGCCGCTTCCTACCAGAGACCGCGGCACTTGAAGTCCACAGGCCGTGCAGGGCAGAGCTCCAACATTGACAACCTCGGCAAAAGATCCCAGGCTCCACGATGATAAAATCAGCGCCGGCACGGCTGGAAGGTCCGCAGACCACAGCTCCTTGATGTTGAAGTCGGCAGTCCCAGCACTCCGGAGCTCCAACACGGCGAGCCGGGTAAGGCATCGCTCGCTCCGTGATCGTACCACAGTGCTGCGCCGCCGCTGAAGCTCGAAGGTCTGGCCGATCTCCGACAGGAAAGGCCATGCCAATCCAGATGGTAGTCCGCGAGAAGGGGGCGAAGTTGCGACTCAGAGAAAGGACGCATCGTCGACCAGGTAGGGACTGGAAAAAGCGGTTTCCCCCTTCCCCACCCCCACCCCCATCCCCCACATAAAAAGACTAAAAGGCCTCCAAAACAATTTTTTTTGACAAAATTAAAAAAAGGATGAAGGACGAACAGCTGCAGGCGAGGCTGCCACACTCGATGGCGCCACCACTCGGACTCATCAATCCAAGAGCATGAGGAAAAGGCCTCAGACAAAGACCCCTCTCTCTGTCAAACCTACTCCACACTAGTGATAGTCAGAGCATCATAGCATGGTCCTTCATCCACCCACCTTATTTGTTCACTTCAGTGATGGGAAAATAAATAAAAACATTAGTTAATAAAAGTGTTAAAACTCTCCTCTAACCTCCACAGGCATTGAACCCAGTCCACAAACTCGCACTGATCACTGAGCCAAGTCTCTGTTCCACAGTTTTTCCACTCATTACATAAACATCTCACACCATCAAAGAAACACAAGGACACAAACAGTTTGTTCTTTAAAGTGTTTCTGATGAGAAGCCACTGAAAGTGAAATCATGACCCCTTGACTGGTTCAGCTCTGGTAGTTGGGGAATAATGCTCTGAATAGATCCAATTAGATGAAGAATGACTAGATTTAAGTTTTCCATCAAGAACAAAGGCTCATTAATTTGACAGTGAAGTGAACACAGTGTCCAGGGACTGGAACACCTGAAGTAATAAATAAAAGCATCGGCCGTGGGAAAACCTTTAGAATTTGAAGAGCTGCCCATTGGAGAATGAGTAAGTTCCCAGTAAGAGAGGTCCGTTAAAGCTGTTCCATGACTGTGCAAGGTTATCGACACCAAAGATCCTATAACGGAGCAAGATAGACCACTCCTGCTAAATGCAATGGTCTGATGTGTAGTACGCAATGGAACGGAACGTGGGCCTTTTTTTCATCCATTTCCGTAACCCAACCCGACTTGCAGTGTAATCAACGTTGCGGGGGATCAGTTTGTGTTAATAAATTAAAATTCTGAAAATGAGGAGAAGATTTTTACCAAATAACTTTTATTTTTACGAGGATGTTTCCGTAACCGGCTTCCGTCTCCGCACTATTATCCTATGGGATCTTTGGTGCGGAGACGGAAGTCGATTACGGCCCTAAATTACCCATGACTCTGCCCATGACCGTACTACGTCTCTTTCGTCGAGTGGACTATCTTGATCGCTATATGCTCTTTGATCTACACTCTGATATGTGTGTGTGTGTGTGTGTGTGTGTGTGGGGGGGGGGGGGGGGGGTGGAGGGGGTGACGTAATTAAATAGATATATAGACAAATAGCACGAGGATTTGATTCAGTTGTCTTTTCAGTTTTGTGCTAATTAAGGCTGGGACCTGGGTTGATTGTCTTTCCATTGAATGGATCTCATGCCACAAAGGTACTTCACTGTACCTCTGTAAACGTGAATTATTGCTTACATTCTAATAGTTATAAATGCAGTTAAACAGTTAAATAGATAAGGGAGCAGAGTTTGCTGAGGTACCTTGAAAATTTGATATAAAGATATGATTATCGACACAAATATTTAAAAAAATTCCAAAGTCTCAACAATTAGAACATTTTATTGAAACCTCCCGTGAAAATAAAACAAAACTGTGTGTGCAGGAAATCTAAAATAAAAACAGAAAATGGGGAAATACTCAGCTGCATCTTTGAGAAGAGAAACAAGGTTACGTTTCAGGTCGAAGACTCTTTGACAGAAATGCCTCATAATTTACAGATTTGGAGAGTATCAGACCTTGTAAATGGATTATCAACAAATTAATAAAGAGGTGAAAAAAAGAAATCTGGCAAGAATGACAAAGCTGTGAGAACTTCCACAAGCATGTAAAAAAGGAGATGTTCATGACATGTTGGCCGGTGTGGTGAAGTTGGGCCGAAAGGCCAGTTTCCACGCTTTATCGCTCTATGCCTTTATGAAAGAAAACTTGATGGAGCTTGAGGGGCTAAAGGGATAGCACATCGACACTGACAAAGGAAATTTAATAAGGGATGAGGGAATTCATCACTAAATATTTTGCATATGACATAAATAAATGACCAGGAATTGTGGACTGCTGCAAATTAGTACCCAATAAGTAAAATACTCAGTGTTGTCAATAATACTAAATTAAAAGGATCGGAAAAAAATAATGAGACTAAAAACTGATAAACCCTCTGTATCTCAGTGTCTAGTCTGTTTCTTTAAAAGAGTTGGCTCCAGAGAAATTGTATTTAATATTATCAACCTGAACTAGTTCTTTATAGTTCGGAACTGTCCAGTGGATTGGAAGATGGAAAATATCGTAATGTTATCCAAGAATAGAGATAAAACAGGAGAGTAATTCATTACAGGGCTGTCAGATATTGTGAAAATATTAGAATCCATAATAAAGGAATTTGTAACAGGGCGCTTAGAAAATTTTATGAGTTGGTATGTTTACGAATTTTAATGGCGTGTTGATGAAATAACTAGTAGATAAGCGGTAACCTGTGAAAACAGCTCATCTGAATAGTCAAAATGCAAAGATAATATGCTACACAATAGGTTTATTATTGAAAGAGCTCATGGAGAGGTAAGTGGTGAATATGCATGGATAGAGGATTGGTTAAAGGATAAAAGGCAGTGAATAGAAATAAACAGCTCATTGTCTGATTGATAAACTGTTACCATCAGAATGGTACAGGGCCAGTGCCGGCTTTCTGCTCCATTACAATTCACAATATAGATGATGGGACAGGCTGCAGTGCCTCCAACATTTGCTGATGATACGATAGTTGGAAACATCATATTTGTGAGGATACAAAAACATTCCAAAGGGGCACAGATAGAGCTGTCCATTTCCTACTCAAGGGCAATTAGTAATGGGCAATAAATGCAGGTCCCTGATAAGGAATCTAGAATCAAGATGGCAGATGGGGCATAATTTGGAGAAATGTTTGATTCTTTACTTTGGTAGCAAAATAGGAAAAGAAAATTGTGCAGATCCACACTTACTGCAATTGATTTGACCTCATCAGCACCTGGCTCTGGCGATTTTTGGGTGTTGGATGCAACAATCAAGGAGGGAAGAGTAGAGATTTGAAGGTTTACTGGTAATGCTGCTTGAATTGTTTTTATTGCATTGTAGCTGCTAAATACCTGCAAATTGTTGGAATTGACACTTGGGAAATAAAACGCTTTACACCATTCACAAAGTCTAAGCTAAACCATTCGACAACTCTGAATTGTATACATAAAGGGCTTAAAATTTGAAAGTACATTTGCCTGACATGCACTTTGAGTATAAGAGAGATTAAGATTTTGGTGATAGGGGAGGGCAGGGGATAAAATAACCCTAATGGCTTGAAATCCATGGGATAGGCAAGAGGAGGAGAAAAGATGGAACCAAACGAAGACTAAATGATGACACAAGGAATTGCAGATGTTGGAATCTTGAGCAAAAATATAAACCACTGGAAGAATTCAGCGCAACATCGTTGAGGATATGGACAGATGACGTTTTGGGTCGGGATCCTTCTTCAGACAAAATGATGCCAAGCTTGGAATTGATTACCCATAAGATGGAGAATGGAGGAGGAAAACATTCAAAGTGTGGGGAGGAGTTTCCCAGCTTTAGGTACGAATCGTAGTAGGACACATTAGGATGAATTGTGCTGGTGTTTGTGCAGAAGAAAAATAAGAGCACAAAGGGAAACGGGTGGAGGATATGGAAGCAGCAAGTCAAAAAGTTTGGCGATAGTTTGCTTGCAGGAAATGAGACCGACTGATGGGTTATGGAGATTGTATAATTTCATTTTGACATTTGGATCTCAGAATTAGCTATGACTCGCACAGCACTGGATATGAGTGTACTGCTCATTTTTACTCACTGCATCCTCTGAGGGTATAGGAACTGGAACAAGCATTAGTCACACTGAAGCAGATGTGGATGATTGTTCCACTGTGTCAAATGCCTGATGCATTTACAGTGCAGATTCACAGTGATGCAAGACTGTACAATACTGGAGAACATGGAAGGGATGACCATTGACATCTTGAGGTTAAAAAACCCAAAAAGGAATTTGGATATTGTTAGAGGTTAACAAAAAACATGGCAGGGGCTGGGGTTGGGAAGTGTAGAGCAAACACATCCACCCACAACACACCTGTTTCACTTGTTCTGTCTCTCACACACACACACACTCATAGAGTCATACCACAATAAAGGAAACTGTAACATATATGTTGTTTGTAATATGATAGGAGAATAATAATTGATCCTTTAATGTCTCAAGCCCTTTAATATTTCATGTGACCAAATAAGTCCCCGTATTGTAATAGTATATGGTGGTAGAAAATTCGAGAAGGTGACTACTGGAAAGGAAAAACATCTCTAAGATGCAACTGGGTCTGTTTCATAAGGAAGTAGAATTTTTATTTTTTATATTAACTTAGAGTAGATTACATAGCAATGTTACAAAATTTTGAGATTTTAAAAATCAAGTCTGCAATTGATCCCATCAGATAAAGCATAAAAATAAGTTTAATTTGACACCTAATTCACTTTCATATCTTCAGTATTAAAAAAGGTAGGGCCATTTTCGTACTCGGAAATTAGCAACTTGCTTCCTATTGCTTTTCTATTGACTTAACACAAAAGTTGTGATCGAGGACAGTCAAAAGCTCATAACTTCCTTAAAATTTAAGAGAACTGAAAGAAATTTTCAGTTATTATAGATTGAAGTATTCTGAAACAAATATGAAACAATCTTACTTGGATGACCTGAAATTAAAGCATATAATTAGTTAGTTATCCAATTGTAGCCAATTACAAAATTCAATTACTAGATCTAAACATTTATCAATTTCTTAAGAAATATTTAAAAAAAAATTTAAGCCTAAGTGTCCAATTAACAGTCACACAATAATTCACAATATAACATGATTTTTAAATCTAATTGTCATTAATTTATAGGCCAAATTGAAGGAATTCAGTGTTTAATGCCTGTAAATTAATGGACATTTTAAACAGCTTGTGAGTGGGATTTTCTGGAACGCGATGTATTGGAACGTTGCAGTTGCAGTGAATTTAAACCCCATATCATCAGGAAAAATTCTGCCAATTCCTTTGGGGGCTAAATCACCGTTTCGCAACATGAAATATTGATTAAAGTCCCCTAAAAGAGCAAGTTTATATGTAAAAAAAACAGCTTTCACTTACCTGTCCCCTACGTAAAATCCGTCCCCGTTGTTGGCATTCACGGCATTAGGAGCTAATTTTTATTTTACTGCAGCGATGAAATAGTCGGGCTATTTATAAAAAAAACCGGACTTACCGGCAGTCGGAACGAATCTTCAGAAATAGCTCGCACTCCGAGAAAATAAAGCTCCGGATGGCAAGGGGAAAACCGCATTTTAACCCCTTAAAGGCCCCAAAGTCGCGCACAGGGCCAGCGGCAGAACTGCAGCACCGCTAAAGGTAAGTTTTGTAACATACCTAGATTACAGAGATATATTATCGAAATGAAATTTCGAGGCTGAGCTTGAATTAGAACACTTAACACTAGGCAGCAACCGTGCAGTCACATACTGAGACCATGAGTTGAAAATTCAACTGCATGATCAAACAACCATGGTGGGAAAGGTGGACCACATCACAAATTACTGAGCTGCTGGATTTCCGGAGAGGTAGCCTGTCCAGAGAATGTAGAGAGTGGAGCGAAGAGATGATACTCAATGGCAAAGGCCAATAAAATGGAAAGGAGGAAAGGAAGGATATTTTTTATACACATTGGTCACTTTAGACTTTAGAAATACAGCGTGGAAACAGGCCCTTCAGTCCACCAAGTCCGCGCTGACCAACGATCACCTCATACATTAGCACTATCCTACTATACTACACAGTAGGGACAACTTACAATTTTTTTTACCAAAGCCAATTAACCTGCAAACCTGTACACCCTTGGAGTGTGGGCGGAAACCAAGAAAACCCACATTGGGAGAAAGTACAAACTCTGTACAGCTGGCACCCGTAGTCAGGATCAAACCTGGGTCTCTTGCGCTGTAGGGCAGCAACTCTACCGTTGTGCCACTGTGCTGCCCTGGGAAAGAAAATTGTACCATAACATAAATCCCTCAAGTAAGAACCAGGCAAAAACATTTGATGACTTAGAAAAACATTGCATCCAACCTGGAAATGAAATAATTGACCTATTTGGCATTGGTTCTTTGCTAGCCACCAGGATTAAGGCAAAACCTTTGATAGTTTTATCTGTCCCACTTAGGAGACCTAAACAGCAACCTCTGGTGACCTTGTCCGCCACCCAAGGTTTCCATGAGGTCACCGGAGGATTTGATCACTCTCCCTAATGGTCGAAAGTGGTTTCCGTGTGGTCGAGGCTTCATCTAGGTTGCAGCTATTTTTTCATCATGATTAAAACCCACCTCGACTAAAAATAGGTTTTTGCCGTTTTAAAAATGGATAATTTTTTAGTCGCAGGTCTAGTCGAAGCCGGCTTTCTTCATAGTCGAGGAAGGTTTTCAACATATGCTTGTGAGGTGGTAGGAAGTTGCAGGTCACCTCGACCTGGAATTTTTTTTTGGTGGCGGGCAAAGTCACCAGAGGTTGCTGTTTAGGTCTCTAAGTGCGTCAAGGGCTGCTAAAATTGTTATGGAGATAATTGCAATTTTGACATTTGACCGACGCACACATCAGAAATTGGGATTATTTGTGGAATGCAGAACAGACCACAGTTTAAATGTTTCAGGTTTTATGGAATGTAGACGGCTGATAAACAAAAAAGATTTGCATGTGAGAAAATGCATGAATTATGTGGTTTTAAATTTCACTTCGATGACTTCCATGAGAGTTGCAGTAAAAGTATAATTTGTGTCTAGGCTAGGTCAATTTTTGATGGCCTTTCAGAGTCAACTACATTAGTGGGTTTGGAGACATAAAATAGTAAGATTAAATGAGGACTTACCTGTTCGAAGTTTGATCTTTATTTTATGAGGAGTTACGATGAGGGATTACATGAAGAAGCCCCGCCAGGCGCATGCTCGGCATACTTCATAGCAGCGGCGTGAAAAACACAGAACCAATAGCCGAAGTAAGATAGTAAGGCTCACACAAGACTAGAACTACCAGATGATCTTTTAGATTATGAGTGTCGGGAGCGGAGGGCACGTAATCCCTCATCGTAACTCCTCATAAAATAAAGATCAAACTTCGAACAGGTAAGTTCTCGTTTAATCTTACTATTTTACTTCGGAGTCACGTGAGTGACTATGTGAAGATTTTGAAGCTCTGTGATTTTCATGCCGTAGATTCATTCCATACGACACACTTCAGTTGACACAGTAGTGAGTAAATAATATTATTAAACATTGCTTCAATAATGTAATAAGTATTTTAATAATAATAATTTAAAAAAAAATAATACCCTTCTATCATAAGGGAAATTACAACAAAAGATATGAATCATTACATAAAAGAAAGCAAATAATCAAACAGAACCCAACACTGCATGACCACACTGGCACCGTGATAATAGGTTTATTGTAAAACTTGGAAAAAAGTTTCTTCTTTACACCATCCTGCGGCCTCTAACATTTGGTCGAGCGGCACGTCCTGTGCCATCGCCGTGGATGTGGATGCTGCCCTGGTGGAGTGAGATTTAAACACATCAGTGTCTACTCCAGCTAAATCCAAAACCTGTTTTAACCATCTAGAAATAGTTTGTACTGCCACTTTTTTGTATGGTTTCTTATGGGCAATAAGCATTGTTGTCTCACAACCTCGGAGACTCTTGGTTACTTCAATATATTGAGTCAGATGCTTAACCACACACAATGTTTGGTCAACAGGATATGCTGTAAAGATTACCTTGGTTCCAACTTCCCCGGTCTGCTTTGTTTGATTAGATCATAAACATAAAAAGTAATGTTATTTGCAGACAAGTGCATACAATCTAAACGTAACATTTTCAATGTTTGTACTCTTTGTGCTGACGCTAATGCCATAAGCATTACTACTTTAAACGTTAATTTCTGAAAAGACAGTGAGTAATTGGAGCCCATTGCCGGAGCTATGTGATTACTATACTAACATCCCAACTTTCTGTATATCTGGGTTTGTGAGCATTTTTATTAAAAATCCATCTCATAAATCGGGATATTAATGGATGAGATCCAATAGATAGATGTTCTGAAAATTGTCGTAAATAGGAAGACAAAGCACTACGAGCACTATTAATGGCACTATAACTAAGGTGCTGATCAAAATGCAACATAGCAAGGAACTCCAATACATCCGATATGTTTGCAGTATGATAAGATATAGCTGACTGAATACAAAAAGCTTCCCATTTCTTTATGTGAGACATATATTGTTTCTTAGTGCTATCTCTCCAAGCTGACGTCATGACATCCATGGTCCTATCCAACAGTCCAAGTCCTTGTAATGGTCTGGTCAGAACCTGTAGATTAACAAATTCATATGATCATGCAATGGATGAACTTGTTCTGTCATTGGTTGTACCAACAAATCCCTGGAGCTGGGAATCGTCATAAATGGTTCAATTATCATTCTAAGCATCAATGGGAACCATGGCTGTGTAGGCCAGTTTGGAACTACCAAAACACCCGTGGCAGAGTCTTGCTCTATTTTACTGAGACATTGCCTAATCAGGCAAAATAGGGGAAAAGCATAGAAAAACATATTTCCCCAATGTAGCGAGAATGCATCCAACGCGACAGCTCCTGGATCAGGCACCCATGACACATATTTAGGCAATTGGTGATTTAATCTGGACGCAAAGAGATCAATGTCTGGTACACCGTACCGATTGACAATTTTTTGGAAAATTTGTGGATTTAACATCCATTCTGTATTGTCTTTAAACTCCCGTGATCTGTTGTCTGCCACGACATTATCTTTCCCTGGGAGATAGATAGCTGAAAGCCAGATATTCCTAGATACACACCAATTCCACATCAGGATGACCAGATGATCACATGATACTGATCTTACTCCACCCATGTGATTGATATATGCTACAGGTGTGGTGTTGCCTACTTGTAATTGAAAATGCAAGTTCTCCATTGTAGAACAATAAGCTATTAATACAAAAAATGCCCCCAATATCTCCAAATAATTAATACCATATGTTTGGAGAATTAAATCCTCTTGGACAGTCTACCACCACACCTGGTGTTATTGTCCATAGCCCCACATCCGAGAGCACTAACATCAGTTTGCAATACCACTGTAGGTTGCTGAATAACAATGTTTTTAGTAGCTTGTGCAACATTCCCGAATCCACCACTGTAATTCAGCCAATGCTTCCGTTGGCAACTACATGAGTCTGTCAAAATGACCTGCACGTTCTTTTAGTGCTTGTGCTTTTGCCCTTTGAAGATTTTGATAATGCAAAGGACCAAACTCAACAGCGGGAAATGCTGCTACCATCTTACCAATAACCCTAGCTACTTCTCGGATGGAGGGATAAGGTTTGTCAGCAAGGCAACTACACGCATTTGTAATATCCACAACTTTATCTGTTGGTAAAGTTACTGACATAGCAACTGAATCAATGACAAATCCCAAATACTCAATTGTTTGCAACAGCTGTAGCTTAGATTTTGTTGGATGGATCAGAAACCCTAGCCTTTCCAACAGGCTTATAGTTGCTGAAACTGAATCTTCAGCTGATTCCTGAGTGGCATTAACAATTAAAATATCATCAAGATAAGCCATGACAATGTGATTTTGAGCCCTTAACAATGCAAGTGCTGGTTTCAATAATCTTGTAAACAGCCTGGGAGCTGAACTTAACCCATTAGGTGATGCTTTATATTGCCACAGCGGACCCATCCAATTAAACGTCAAGTTCCTACTATAATGGTGATGAATTGGCAATGAATAATATGCATCTTTTAAATCTATAGTAGCCATGTAACACCCTATGGACAACTAACGACACCCCTGAAATTTCTCCATCTTTGCTTTGGGATACATTTAAAGCATTTATGCGCGGTGTAATAATATCAGCACAAGCATATCTTAATAAAGAAAATCGAAAGATGGAACAAAGGTTAGAAAATGAGATAAGACAATTAGATAATGAAAATATAAAACAGCCTTCCAAAGAATTAAGTAATAAAATTGCATTAGTAAAATACAGACTGAATAAATTATACTCTAATCAAGTTATTAAACTTTTTCAACAAACTAAACAAGTGCATTTTGAATCTGGAGACAAACCACAAAAATTGCTAGCACGTCAATTGAGAAAATTTGAAGACGAGAAGATGATACATAAGGTCAGATCTGAGCATGGTAATACACTGATTACACCAAAAGATATTAATGACAGGTTTCTACAATATTATCAAAATCTCTACTCATCGAAAGTAACAGGACAAATAGATGGTATGGAAACATTTTTACAAGATTGCAAAATTAATTGTTTAGATCAGAAAGATAGACAGTTTTTAAATGCGGAAATAACAGTAAAGGATATTGAAGAATCAATTAGTTCGTTAAAGAATGGAAAAGCTGCGGGCCCGGATGGCCTTAATGCAGAATTTTATAAAAAATTTTTGGAATTGATTATATTTAGATTACATACAGTGTATAGAGATGCATATAAGCAAGGAAAATTGCCAGATTCATTAAATGAATCTACAATTATACTTATTCCAAAAATAGATAAAGATTTGGAAGATCCAGGATCATATAGAGCGATTGCGCTTTTAAATACAGACCAAAAAATATTAACCAAAATCTTATCTCGGAGATTAAGTTTGGTGATTTCTAAATTAATACATTATGATCAAACAGGTTTTATCCCAAAACGTTACTCATCCCATAATCTTAGACGTTTGTTTAATGTTTTATATTCAAAAAGAAAACGAGACATGGATCTAGCGGTTATATCGCTAGATGCGGAAAAAGCTTTTGACCAGGTGGAATGGTCATATTTATTTAATATAATGGAAAAGTTTAAATTGGGGGATAGATTCTGTCGTTGGGTAAGAATATTATATTCAAACCCTACAGCAAGAATCATGACTAACCGAATGTTATCAGCTAAATTCAAACTCGCTAGGGGATGTAGACAAGGATGCCCGTTATCGCCCTTATTGTTTGCTTTGGGGATAGAACCTCTGGCGGAAAAAATTAGATCCAAACCAGAAATACATGGCTATAATACAGATACAACAACTAATAAAATATCTTTATACGCAGATGATGTTTTGATTTATATTACAAAACTGGAAATTAGTATCCCAAATTTGTTTAATGTCATAAATAAGTTTGGCACATTTTCTGGATACAGGATTAATTGGAACAAAAGTGAAATTATGCCAGTAACTGAAATAAATTTAAATATATTACAACAATACCCATTAAAAGTAGTAAAAGATAAATTTAAATACTTAGGGATTAATGTAACTAAATCATATAATTCTTTAATTAAATCTAATTATCCTCAATTATTAGACAAACTTAAAAAAAATATTTTATATTGGAAAACGCTTCCTATTTCTATGATTGGTAGAATAAACGCCATAAAGATGGTTTTTTTACCACAACTTTTATATTTGTTTCAGGCTATTCCTTTTTTTCTCCCGAAAACCTTTTTAAAAAAAATTGATAATATTGTTAATAGTTTTATTTGGGATTATAAAAATCATAGAATAAGTAAAAAACATCTATGTAAATCTAAGATAAACGGAGGACTAGCACTCCCAAATTTTTTATATTATTTTTGGGCTGTTCAGATTAAGAATATGAATTTTTGGTGGGTACATATGGATAATGTACCAATATGGTCAAGTATAGAAAAGGAAGACTGTTTACCTTTCAGCGTAGGCTCGATTATATTTGCGCCAAAGGAGGTACACAAAAAAAATTATAGGGACAATCCCATAATTTATAATATTAGACGTATTTGGAAACAAATAGTTAAGACTCTACACTTAGATAATCTCTCACTCAGACTTCCAATTATGAATAATCCATTATTTAAACCTTCAATATTAGATGGAGGGTTTAGACGCTGGAATGACTTAGGAATTAAAAGGTTAGAACATCTTTATAGAAAAGGAAAATTTCTTTTATTCCAGGAGTTACAAGATATTTATGGACTGTCTCCGCAACATTTGTTTAGGTATTTACAAATCAGAGATTACATTAAAACTAATACACAAGATTACAAAAATAAAGAACCAGGATTATTAGATGATTTGTTTAATTTGCACCCAAATACAGAAAAATTAATAGCTTACATATACAATATCATTTTGGATAAAGAGAATCCAACAACTGAAATGTATCGTCAAGCATGGGAAAATGAAATTGGATTAGCTATAACAAAAGAAAATTGGGAAGAAAGTCTACAACGAATACATCGGTGTTCATTAAACGCTAGGCACATATTGATTCAATATAAAGTATTATATAGATTACATTATTCCAAAACTAAATTAAATAGTATTTTTCCTAATATTTCTTCTATCTGTGATAAATGTAGAAATTCAGAAGCAAACTTAATACATAGTTTTGTTACATGTCCTAAATTGAATTATTACTGGACAGAAATTTTTAAAGTTATTTCTGAAGTCCTTAAAGTTAAACTGGATCCTGACCCAAAGTTAATAATAATTGGAATCCCTGACTTAAATTTGGCACTTACAGGTAATCAAAGAAATTTCTTAGATTACTGTTTGATAATTGGGAAAAAAATTATTTTGAAATTTTGGAATGGAATATCAATCCCCACAACTAAAATGTGGGCAGCAGAAATGTTGGAGACGCTACATCTGGAAGGAATTAGATTTGTCCTATTGGACGAATATAATTCCTTCGAACAGATGTGGTCTCCATACATACAGTATTTAGAGAAGTAGCTGTTCTTGGCAACACGGCTCGACGGGCACCCTGCGGGATTCGGCGGGAATGACTCATTTTCACATTGGGATTGACATGCATGTTCTCATGGATATTACTATCTGTAATAGCTTTATCGATAATGTATATTGCTGTTTTGTTTACATATATATATATATAATACTCTATCAGTTTTTTTTTTTGATAACTTTTTTCTTTCTCTCTTTTTTTTTCTCTTTCTTATATATAATCAAATTATTATTTAATCATATCTTTAATGATTTATATCTGTTCTATTCTTTTTCTATCTATATATCAAAAAAAAATAGAGTATAAGAAGAATTATTAATGCATTGTTTGTAAAATAATGGAATTAAGTTGACGTTTGGAAAGTTGTTAAAAGCATTATAATTGGTTACTTTTAATAAAAATATTTAAAAAAAAACAAAAAAACAACTCCTTTGCAGTGTTGAACGTGTCCATTTTGAAATGTCTATACTGGACATATGAATTCAATTTTGTGAGATCCAGAATGACTCTACAACCCCCATCTTTCTTTGCCCTGGGGAAAATACTTGACACAAATTGTTGCGGATGATTCTCCGTACTTTCAATTACCCCTTTTTTAAATACATTTTTTACTTCTTCTTTTACCTTAGAATTTTCTGGTGCAGAAAACACCAAAACCCGATTAGGTTTATCCTGTACAGGTGGATCAACTCCTTCCATAAATTCTATAATAGCACCTGACACAGTATCTAATATAAACCGATCAGATGTTATACAGTACCATTCATCATAAAACAATTGCAATCTACCACCAACTGGAGGTTCTACAACAGTTTCCTCTGTGATAGAATAAAGTTTTTGTACCTCAGCAAATGACCGTGACGGTCTCCTTCTCCCAATATATGGATTAACATTGGCCTGTGATGGGTAATAATACCTTCTCACCCTGCCTCTGCTTGTTCCTGCTCCTGAATCAAACCACAAAAGGTTTTATGAGGCTGATAGTCTTTGCCTCATCGATATCTTTAATTTGTTTAGGCAGGTTTTCTCCGAATAAATAATCTGGAGCATGAACATTGCTTGATTTACACAAACCAGCAAATCTTGGGTGCAGGATGGGCCGAATGGCGATTTTTCTCATACAATTAATCTCAAAATAAGAGTTACAAAACAATGCCAACATGTCTTTTTGGATTTTGGACATAGCATGCCCTTCCAACTGCCTCCCAAAAGCAGTAATGCCAGCTGCAATGAGCTTGAGGACCCTCTGGAATCGTATCTCCTGTCCTCGCATTGTTGAAGTCATGGGTGTCCAAATAGCTGGATTCACCGTCGGCACCGTCAGTGATGCACAATTAACAGGTGTTTTATAGAGGTCTGCTGTCTCAATCATGACAGTCTCCTGAAGCTGGTGAGAAACCAAATAATTAATGTTGGCCGCCAGGTTTTCTTCCATGTCCTCACTGCTTCCCTCTGGTATAGCAAAGGATTGTGCTACATCTGGTACACCTGTAGTATAGCTTTTGTGCTGTGGTGGGTATTCATGACCAGAAACACCACTTTCAGGGTCAGCCTCCTGCCGCCCTGGTACTCCTGAGACTTGCTCAAAGGAGACTTCTTCCAGACCTAAACAAGGCTCTGGAGGTTCACATTCCCATGTTGTAAAGGCATCATATTCATGATATGGAACCCCCTCAGGGGCTGCCTGGGAATATTCTGGGTCTTTTGACCCTTGGTTAATAATTGTTTGAAGCATTTTCTTAATTTGGTCCATCCTGAGCCACAGGGCTCGTTTGCCTGGCCCTGCCTCTTCTTCATCAGATTCATCTGATATTACAGGTTTAGCAGACTTCCTTTTATTTTTCCTTTCCACTGGAGTACCCTCCGTGGCGTGTAGCTGTGGAGTGTCTAAAGGCTGAACTACGGCAGGGTCAATGGCTACCGGTATCGGAACCGGCTCCATACTAATCTGTGGTCCCGATCTTAATTGTGTTTCCACCCGGGACGCGCGCTTTCCCCGCACCGATTTTTTCACCGTGTCCATGTTTTTTTTTAAACTTCCCAAACTCCTCCTGGCTATTCCAGCCAGCGTCATGGAGTTTATACCCAGGAAGTAATTTCAACCCACTTACCTGTGGGCCTGTTACTCACCGCTGGTGGAGCTGCGATCTGCAGCCCGTTCCTTACCGACATGCGTTGACGTAATACCGAGCACGCGCCTGGCGGGGCTTCTTCACGTAGTCACTCACGTGACTCAGAGGTAAAATAGACCAGACATCTCCACTTGGTCCGGTGACAGTGTTATCATGAGATGCTGCCTTTGTTCATTACCGGAGATTCCCACTTGAATCTGGAAAGAAGTGTGAGGGACTACTGTGTAGACCAGTCATGGGGCTTTCTCTTTGTTGTGAACCGCATATGGTTTTACAATTAGTGGTTTTGTGAACATTATTCCTACAGCTATATCTGCTTTTTTAAAACAAATCTAGATTATTGACTAGATTTAAATTTTATAAAACCCACAGTGATGTTGAATGCAAGTCTTCGGGTTGTTTAGCAAGGCAACTGGATCACTGGGCTGGTAATTAAACCCTACTGAACCCTACACAGAGGGAATGAAAATGAAAGGGGAGGTACAACAAAATAAAATTCACAAATGTTTTTTCAACTTGCTGAACTTGGGACAAAAACATGGAGAGCTGCTTTTGTACAGGCTCCTCACTCAGTGAGTAATGGTTGATGCCTGTTACAGTATATTAAATGTAAAGTGGCAATTTCTATAAATAAAGTAATTATTGGCAATACCTTATCAGCCATGAGTTTTGTGCCGAGGCAGTTTCTAGGACTCACAACAAACAATCTATTGTACAGCAAATAAATTAACTTCACAAACAGAGTCTACGTCCTGTATAGGTTTATAATTGTTATGTGAAACAGTAAAAAACTTTGCATTCAAGTTTTCCATTATATCTCGGTACACGTGCCAATAATAAACCAATACCAATGGCATCGATCTCCACCTCACGTAGTTACAGTACTATCGCTGTGAATCTACGAAGAACATCGGAAATATAAACTACAACAGATTCTTCCAGTACAAGCAGGGTAACCCCATTAACTAAGAAAACAACATGCAGTGAATGGAGGAAATTGTACATAAATTATTGAGATAAAATGAACTGCAGTCTTTGACAGTGGTATGTTCACCGAGATTGACTAGGAGGAGAATCAAGTGGGAATTTCTGTTAACTTACAAAGGCTGCACACAGCGATAGTACTGTAACAACGTGAGGTGGAGATCGATGCCATTGGTATTGGTTTATTATTGTCATGTGTACCGAGATATATTGGAAAACCTGAATGCAACACAAGGTTTTTTACTATATCATATAACAATAATAAACCTATACAGAATACCTATTCAGAATTAAAGGACGTTTTTTTCGGAAGGAGAGGAGGAGACATTTCTTTAGTCAGAGGGTAGTGAATCTGTGGAATTCTTTGCCACAGAAGGTTGTGGAGGCCAAGTCACTGAATACTTTTACGGCAGAGATAGATAGATTCTCGATTAGTACAGGGAAGAAGGCAGGAACGTGGTACTAATTGTGGATGATCAGCCATGATCACAGTGAATGGCCGTGCTGGCTCGAAGGGTTGAATGGCCTACTCATGCCCCTATTGTCTATTGTTATGGGGAGAAGGCATCAGAATGGGGTTAGGGGGGAGAAATATAGCAGCCATGATTGAATGGTGGAGTAGACTTGATGGGCCGAAAGGCCTAATTCTACTCCTATTCCTTATGACTTTATGACCTACTAGACTAAATGGGACCCGTTTGGTCCAAGCATCACACAGGAGGGCTGGTCCCCCAAAGCAATATTCCACCCTCCACCAAATCCAATATTGGTGGAGCTTTCTGGAGCTCTAGTATGGGCATTGTGGGCAGAAGGGACTGGTCTCCAGAGGGCTAGTGTAGACATTGTGGGCCGAATGGATTCTTGGGCTGGTGGCTCAGTCACTCAAGCCTGTTGTGCTGGCAGCTCACTCACTCATGGCTGGTGGGCTGGCAGTTGACTCGTGGCTATTCCTTGAAATTCCATTTCAAGCAGGGTGCAAGGCCACCAAATTCAAGTGCAGTTTCATACCATTTAAAGCAGGGTGCAAGGCCACTAAAGACGCGAGTCGTGACCTCTCCCTCCTCCATCTTGCAGAGACTGAGTCACGCCCACACTTCTGGGTTTTATAGTCCCCCCTCCCACCAGAAGGGGCTTGGCCTTCATGGCGTGATTGACAGGGGAGAGAATCTCAACATTTAAAAAACATTATTAAGTCTTTTATTTTTCATCGATGGGAAGAATCCTCGGCACCTGATGAGCGGATTTTGGCCATCTGAGTAAGATGGTCAAAAATCACAGCCGTAAGTGATGGCGTTTTTTCTAAAATCAATATAAAGTGCAAACAGGACGTGGTCAAGGTTAGACTTTTAATTATATAGAAGGCAAGGCAACTTTAATTAGGCAAGGCAACTTTAATTAGGCAACACAGCTATAGCATTTCCAAACCAGAGGCAACACAGCTTTAGCATTTTCAAACCAAGGCAACACAGCTTTAGCATTTCCAAACAAAAGGCAACACAGCTTTAGCATTTCCAAACCAAAGACAACACAGCTTTAGCATTTCCAAACTAAAGGCAACACAGCTTTAGCATTTCCAAACTATATTTTTAAACCACATTAAGGGCACTGACAGGTTAGTAAAACCACTCACAGTTTAGTACATATGTGTTCAGTGTTATTCACAGCTCAGACTGAGAGACGTGACCCTCTCACTCCCCCATGAGACTGACTGAGGCACTTATCACTTCCGGGTTTTATAGTCCCTCCGGAAGGGCGTGGCCTTTAGGAGAGAGAGTCTCAACATTTTTTAAACACTAATAACTCTTTTATTTTTAATTGATGGGAAAAATCCTCTTGTCCGGCACAGCGGAGTGGGACTGAATAAGATGGCCAAAAATCACAGCCGTATAGTGGCAGCGTTTTTTCTAAAATCAATATACAGAACATATTGTTGTCTCTGAACATATCGTTGTCTCTGTAATGCATTTCGTTGTCTCTGTACTGTACACTGACAATGACAATTAAAATTGAATCTGAATCTGAAATTGAATCTGAATCTGAATCTGAATTTGAATCTGAGAACAACAGGAAGTGGTCAAGATCAGAGTTTAGTAATATAGATACCAGTACCAGTGGCTACCATTTCCACTTTGTCTGTTTATCACAAGGTGCGGCATTTATTCACTCTCACAGATTCTCACTTGATATGGAAAGATGTGTCATGCACTACAGTGTGTTTAACAGGGTTGCATTAATGGAGGGAAGATGCAGCTCGGGTAGAGTGTGACACGCCTTTGGACACTTTCATGGTGGTTGAATCACAAGACCTCTCGCTCCAATGACCCTTCTCTCTCAATGGCCTCTTTCTCCCCATCACTTCTTTGGTATTTCCGTGATTAATAAAGCAACCACTCCGAGAATTTTCCTTCTGAAAGTTGCTGAGCCGGTTGTCGCCAAGAATAGTCATTGCTTATCCTTTCAGTATGTTGCTCCCTCTGATGGCTGAGCTGAGATATAACATTTGTGCAAAACAGCTACTACCTCAAATGTCTGTAGTTTGGATTTTATCGAAATATCCTCAAAGTAGTCTTCGACACTAACACATTTTCACCAAGAAGGGTCTGAAGAAGGGCCCTGACCCTAAACATCACCTATCCATGTGTAGGAAAGAACTGCAGATGCTAGTTGAAACCGAAGAATGGCACAAAATTGTGGAGTAACCAGGGAAACAGGCAGCATCTCCCGAGAGAAGGAATGGGTGACGTTTTGGGTCGACACTGAAGAAAGGTGTCGACTCGAAACGTCACCCATTCCTTGTCTCCAGAGATGCTGCCTGCCCCACTGAGTTACTCCACCATTTTGTGTCGAATCACAAATCCATGTTCTCCAGAGATACTCCCTGACCCGCTATTACTCCACTATTTTGTGCCTGTTTTAGTAAACCAGCATCTGCAGTTCCTTGTGTCAAGAATGCCAAGAGTGTTCTATTATCATATGTCGCAGAAATGGAACAATGAACTTCTTTCAGCAGCACAACAGATAGGTACATGTGATACCCAATAGACACCGTGATAAACAACAAAAAGGTATATATATATATATATATATATATATATATATATATATAAAAACAACATAATGCAAAGACAAAAAACAAAGCACCAAGTCCCTAGTTAAGACAGACTGGTGTTTAGTTAGAGTTTGTAGAGCTCAATAGCCTGGTGGGTGTTGGGAAGAAGCTGCTTCTGAACCTGGACATTATAGTTTTCAGGCTCTTATGCCTTCCTAGTCTATATATACCCACCACGGATCAGACTCTGCCTGAGCTTCTGAATGTTTCCAGCATCTTCTATTTTCAACCGAGACAAACTTCTCTGCAATCTCTCCAATGCAAGTATATCCTTTCTATAATCCAGATGCCAAAAATATACACGGTTCTCTGTGATATCACCCATAATGTTACATTATAACTACTCTACATTTATTTTTCATTTTCTATACCACTTATAAAAAGGCCAACACTTTATTAACCTAACTAATTACTTGCCTCATCTGCATGTTTTTTTTGTTTTTTGTTTTTCCAGTAGTTTGAGGCACTATAGTTATGTAGCAGAAACTGCCAACTTCCTGCTGGCACTGACGATGGCTGCCACGGTGTACTGCTCCTTGCTGTTTTATATGTGTTTGTTTGATTGTGTCTTCTGTGAAAATCCCATAAAGATCACCTTCATGAGAGTGGTACTCATTAACGTCAGACATACGGTACCTCCAAACATCATTCTCTCACTCGCTGGATTATTTGGACATACTCGTTGGCGGGGCTGTGGCTGTGTTCGAGTTCTTGAGATGGAGGAGGACCCACGCGAAGCACTCTGGAGCGCTCACCCGACTCCATCGATGAGGATTACGCACACCTCTCCCGAGTATATTCCTTGGAAATCTATGTTCTCTCAACAACAAAGTGGACAAACTGCAACTCCTGCGCCAGACAAAAAAGGACTTCTCTCGAGTCGCTTCCCTGTGCTTCACTGAGACCTGGCTGTGTGTGTCGACCCTGGACAATGCGCAGCAACTGGCTGGCTTTCAACTACATAGGACGGACGGCGAAGCAGAGGCAGTGGGAAAATCAAAAGGTGGTGGAAAATGCTGCTACACTAACCAAGACTGGTTAGCGACATCACGGTACTGTCTAACCTCTGTTCTCCCAATCTACAATCTTTCTTTATAAATTGCAAACCCTTTTATTCTCTGAGTGAATTTACCTCTTCTATTCTCGGTGGAGTTTACTTTACATCCCCCTCCCAAGCCTACAAACGAAACTCACTGACCAGGTAATTAGGGTAGAGCGTGACTTCCCGGACTCCATGGCCATTGTTTTGGGGGACTTTAACAAAGATAACCTCAGCCGAGAGCTTCCAAAGTACAGACTTCGTATTACCTGCCCCACCAGATGGGAGAGAACACTCGATCACTGTTATACTTCAAACAAGAATGCATAGAAACAGAGAAATTAGGTGCAGGAGTAGGCCATTTGGCCCTTCGAGCCTGCACCGCCATTCAATATGATCATGGCTGATCATCCAACTCAGTATCCCGTACCTGCCTTTTCTCCATACCCTCTGATCCCCTTAGCCACAAGGGCCACATCTAACTCCCTCTTAAATATAGCCAATGAACTGGCCTCAACTACCCTCTATGGCAGAGAGTTCCAGAGACTCACCACTCTCTGTGTGATAAAAGTCTTTCTCATCTCGGTCTTAAAGGATTTTCCCCTTATCCTTAAGCTGTGAGCCCTTGTCCTGGACTTCCCCAACATCGGGAACAATCTTCCTGCATCTAGCCTGTCCAACCCCTTAAGAATTTTGTAAGTTTCTATGAGATCCTCTCTCAATCTCCTAAATTCTAGAGAGTATAAACCGAGTCTATCCAGTCTTTCTTCATAAGACAGTCCTGACATCCCAGGAATCAGTCTGGTGAACCTTCTCTGCACTCCCTCTATGGCAATAATGTCCTTCCTCAGATTTGGAGACCAAAATTGTACACAATGCATATCGCTCTGTTCCCCGGGCAGCTCTGGATCTCTCTGTTCAATGTTTAGTTCACTTTATTCTGACCTACAGGCAGAAACTAAAATCTGTTAGTCGATAAATGGAGACCAAATCTTTAAGAATTGGTCTGATTTGCCTGCTAGAATGAATCTCATGTCTTCGAGGTGTAACATTTCAGACATATTTGAAATCCACATTTTTAGCGTTGGTGTCGGTGCATTTTTTTCAGAATTTAAGTATAAGTTTTTTTGCCGTTAGTAAGCCATAATTAAGGAAACTCTTTTGGAACAAATTCAGCTCAAACCCGGCTTCCAATGTTCCAAAAATAATCAGTTCTGCGCTGGGTTTCAGTTTTATTTTTAATAATTTAGTAAAATTTTCAAAAATTTCATTCCAAAAATTTTGGATTTTTATACAAAAAACAAAGGAATGTGCTATGGTTACAATACAATACAATACGGTTTTATTTGTCACATTGCAGATAAAGTGCAACTGAAATGAATTTGCCAGCAGCGGTACAATGATAAAGAACACACAATACACAATAAAAATATAACACAAACATCCACCACAGCATTCATCACTGTGGTGGAAGGCACAAAATTTGGCCAGTCCTCCTCCATTTTCCCCCTTGGTTGGGACCTCCACCCTCTGCAGCCGTCGCTGCGGTCGTCCAGATGTGAAGACAAGGTAAAAAGTCAAGGTAAGTCCTGAATCGGTGAATCCCCACCGGAGACCGTGGCTTCTGGCTGGTGTAGGCCGCGGGCTGGCGGTCGGAGATTTAAAGTCCCCGCCGCACCGCAGCCAGAAGCACCGCAGACTGGAGCTCCTCTCCAGGGATCCCTGGCGAGGGACCCCGCTCCTGATGGTAAGTAAGTGCCCGCCGCGCCCGCGGTAGAAGTAGGCTGCGGGCCAGCATTCGAAGCTTCTTCCCCCGGGTCCCCCACGAGGGATCCCAGGCTGTGGATGCCGCGCCAGCTGGAGCTCCGCCGACCGCGGCTTCAGGCTGCCGCAGTCCAGCGAACTGAGCGCTCCCCTCCGGCGAGCACCACGCCGAGAGACCATGCTGCGCCCGCCGCTGAAGCCCCGGGCGCATCTCCGGGAAAGGCCGCACCGATCCTCGATGTTAGGCCACGGGGGAGGCAACCTGGAAAAAGTAACCTCTCCGTGGAGGAGGCAACCAAAACGGTTTCCCCTTCACCCCCCACCAGCCCCCACACAAAGAAACATTAAAAACATCCTTTAAAACATACTAAAAAAATAAAAAATAAAAAAAAACAGACACGTTGCTGACAGGGTGCCGGCTTGCAGCGCCCCCACTGACCACCGTTGCATCTTAAGATAAACAATTATCACAAATGGGGGAGACATTTGGAAAGATTTTGTTCAGTTTAGTTTTCGAATAATATAATCTATGTAAAATTTTGAATTGAATTAAGATATGTCTTACATTGATCGAGCATTTATGCACGTATAGCAAGTATTTATCCCATCACTCTTTCGAGATTTTTATAGATGGTATTTCTATATTTAGAATAAGCCTCGATGAATATATAAACACTGTGACATCATATGTCAGCTTTTGTGAGGACAGTTGCAATCCCACTAGGACCCAGATCTGGTTCAACAACGACAAGCCTTGGTTTACCGCAGAACTCAGACAGCTCCGACAGTCTAAAGAAGAGGCCTACAGGAGGGGGGATGCAGACCTCTACAGGCAGGCCAAGTACAAGTTGAAAAGAGGAATCAGATCTGCCAAGGAATGGAACTCTGAGAAGTTGAGGAGCAAGTTCTCAGCTAATGACTCTTCTTCAGTTTGCAAGGGCTTAGAAGAGGAAAATCCCCCGCTCCTTGGACAATCGTCAGCGGACCAACAACCTGAACGAGTTGTACTGCAGATTCGATAAACAGAAACATACTCTGGTTCCCCAATCAACACTTCACACCTACTCACAGCCTGACTCCAGTCTACAAAGATTGGGTCCTTCCCCACCCATGCCTCTCCAATCACCACTTCACACCTACTGACAGCCTGACTCCAGTCTGCAAAGATTGGGCCCTTCCCCACCCATGCCTCTCCAATCACCACTTCACACCTACTTACAGCCTGACTCCAGTCTACAAAGACTGGGCCCTCGTCCACAACCCACCCCCTCCTTGCTGCCCAACTTCAGTCTGGCCACTTCTGCATACCAACAATAGAAATTGAGGAGGTGGAGAGGCTATTCAGATGACAGAAAAGCCGGAAATCTCCAGGACCGGACAATATTTCCCCCTCTACCCTCAAGCTCTGTGCCGGACAAATGGGACCCTTCTATAAATAAATTTTCAACCAGTTCCTGCAAACTGTCCCTGCCTGTGTCAAAGTCTCCACTATTGTCCCTGTACCCAGAAATACAGGGATTATTGGTCTTAATGACTACAGGCCTGTCACACTGACCTCCGTAGTCATGAAGACCCTTGAAAGACGTGCTGGCCCAGCTGAAAAATATCACAAACCCCCTGCTGGACCCTCTGCAGTTTGCATTCCGGGCCAATAGATCAGTGGATGACCCAGTCAACCTAGGCCTGCACTTCATCCTCCAGCACCTAGACCAACAGGGGACCTATGCAAGGATTTTGTTTGTGGATTTTAGCTCTGCATTCAACACCATTGTGCCAGAGCTACTACACTCCAAACTCTCCCAGTTGACTTTGCCTGAACCCCTCTGTCAGTGAATCACCAACTTCATGACGGACAGGAAGCAGCATGTGAGGCTGGGAAAGCACGTCTCGGACCCGCAGACCCTCAGCATAGGAGCACCGCAAGGCTGCGTACTCTCCCCTCTCCTTTAGTCTCTCTACACCAACAAATGACCTCCATATCTTCTCAGGTTTACGAATGACACAACCCTGATTGGACTGATCCAGAATGGGGAGGAATCTGCCGACAGACAGGAAGTGTCACAGCTGGCGGCCTGGTGCCTTCGTAACAACCTGGAGCTCAATGCTCTTAAGACAGTGGAATTGATTGTAGATTTTAGGAGAACTCCCCCTCCTCTCCCCCCTCACACCATCAACGACACCACAGTCACATCTGTGGAGTCTTTTAAGTTCCTTGGAACCATCATCTCCAAAGACCTTAAATGGTGGGCGACCATTGACTCCACAGTTAAAAAGGCACAACAGAGGATGTACTTCCTGCTGCAGCTGAGTAAGCACAATCTGCCACAGGCAATGATGGTCTAATTCTACACGGCCATCGTAGTGTCTGTCCTCACCTTCTCCATCATGGTCTGGTTTGGCTCAGCCACCAAGCACAACACCCGGAGGCTGCAGCGAATCGTTCGTTCAGTTCAGAAGGTAACCTTCCCCCCCATTGACGAACTGTACACTGCAAGGGCCAGGAAGCGAGCGGGCAAGATCATCTCTGACCCCTCTCACCCTGGCCACAAATTCTTTGAAGTACTTCCCTCTGGAAGGCGACTCCAGACTGTCAAACCCGCCACAGCCAGACATAGAAACAGCTATTTTCCACGACCAGTAACTCTATTCAATGACCAAAAGTCTGAAACCTCCTTTTGCTCTGGTATTTTATTTCATTCACATGTTTAAAATATAATGTTTTATTCTTAATGTTTTAATGTTTTATGTTTTATTCTTAATTGTTTACTGTATGTCGTGTGTTACTTGCGAGCGGAGCACCAAGGCAAATTCCTTGTATGTGTACATACTTGGCCAATGAATTTATTCATTCATTCATTCATTCATTCATTCATTCATTCATTCAAATAAGTGGATACAAGGAACTGCAGATGCCAATCTACTAAAATAATACATAAAGTGTTGGAGTAACTCAGTGGTCAGGCAGCATCCCCAGAGAACATGACAGATTGTTCCCGATGTTGGGGAGGTCCAGAACAAGGGGTCACAGTCTAAGGATAAGGGGGAATTCCTTTAGGACCGGGATGAGGAAAACATTTTTTACACAGAGAGTGGTGAGTCTCTGGAATTCTCTGCCACAGAAGGTAGTTGAGGCTAGTTCATTGGCTATATTTAAGAGGGAGTTAGATGTGGCCCTTGTGGCTAAAGGGATCAGGGGGTATAGAGAGAAGGCAGGTACAGGATACCGAGTTGGATGATCAGTCATGATCATATTAAATGGTGGGGTGCAGGCTCGAAGGGCCGAATGGCCTACTCCTGCACCTATTTTCTATGTTTCTATGTGACCTTTGGGTTGCGAGTCTGAGGAAGGGTCCAGACTAGAAACGTCAACTATCCATTTCTCCAGAGATGCTCCCTGGCCCGTTGAGTTGCTCTAGCACTTTGTCTCTTTTTTGTAACTATGAGGTTCCTGAAGGTCTCAGCCCATACTTCCTTGCACTGTATTGAGGACAGTGGGAGAGTGATTGTTAATTTCAGTCACTTTAGTCAATGGCTCCCTACTCAATGGTTTGTGATTTGGAAACATTTCCTGGAGTTCATTTTCATTCAACCAGCATTGTCAGTGATTCCATTGCCTGTACACCAGCACCCTCTTCTGGTTTGCCACAAGACAACGAGATTTTAAATTCCTCGGTCTTGCGGATGATTTCAGACTTGAAATATCGTCTGTCCATTTCCCTTCAGAGATTCTGCCTGTCCTACGAAGGTCCTCCAGCACTTTGTGTTGTGTTAATCGTTTTCATGCAATCGTTCTTTGTAATGTCGATAAATGTCTGTTAAATGTTATGAACTAGCTGCTTAAATATAGACAATAGACAATAAACAATGCGTGCAGGAGTAGGCCATTCGGCCCTTCGAGCCAGCACCGCCATTCAATGTGATCGTGGTTGATCATCCCCAATCAGTACCCCGTTCCTGCCTTCTCTCCATATCCCCTGACTCCGCTATTTTTAAGAGCCTATCTAGCTCTCTCTTGAAAGCATCCACAGAACCTGCCTCCACCGCCCTCTGAGGCAGAGAATTCCACAGACTCACCACTCTTTCTGAGAAAAAGTGTTTCCTCGTCTCCGTTCTAAACGGCTTACTTCTTATTCTTAAACTGTGGCCCCTGGTTCTGGACCACCACAAAATCGGGAACATGTTTCCTGCCTGTCGCATGTTCAAACCTTTAACAATCTTATTATGTTTAAATGAGATCTCCTCTCATCCTTCTAAACACCAGAGTGTACAAGCCCAGCTGCTCCATTCTCTCAGCATATGACAGTCCCGCCATCCCGGGAATTAACCTTGTAAACCTACACTGCACTCCCTCAATAGCAAGAATGTCCTTCCTCAAATTAGGGGACCAAAACTGCACACAATACTGCAGGTGTGGTCTCACTAGGGCTCTGTACAACTGCAGAAGGACCTCTTTGCTCCTATATTCGATATCTGCCACTAATGTGTCATTTGGCCTATTTATTCAGTCCACTTTGTACAACTACCTTATTGCCCTTATTTAAGTTGAGCAAATGGGATTTGGACCCTAAGTGTTCACCCTCAAATTATACCTGGAGCTCTACTCTCTAAAAATCCTTAATCATAACATATCTTATTAAGACTACCTCTTACACTTGACCAGATCTAAAATGGCCTGTCCCCAGGTAAGTCTTGTATAGACACAAAGTGCTGGAGTAACTCCGTAGGTCAGACAGCATCTCAGGAGAAAAAGGATGGGTCCCGACCCAAAACATAGAGACTTACAAAATTCTTAAGGGGTTGGACAAGCTAGATTCAGGAAGATTGTTCCCGATGTTGGGGAAGTCCAGAACAAGGGTTCACAGTTTAAGGATAAGGGGGAAGTCTTGTAGGACCGAGATGAGAAAAACATTTTTCACACAGAGAGTGGTGAATCTGTGGAATTCTCTGCCACAGAAGGTAGTTGAGGCCAGTTCATTGGCTATATTTAAGAGGGAGTTAGATGTGGCCCTTGTGGCTAAAGGGATCAGGGGGTATGGAGAGAAGGCAGGTGCAGGATACTCAGTTGGATGACACAGCCATGATCATATTGAATGGCGGTGCAGGCTCGAAGGGTCGAATGGCCTACTCCTGCACCTATTTTCTATGTTTCTAACAGCACTCGTCCAATTTCTCTAGAGATGCTGCCTGACCTTTGCTATAAACCGGCAATCTCAGTTCTTTGTTTTTTGGTTCTGTAATATACTGCTCTAAGAATTATTCTTTCACTGTTACCCTGACAATTTGATTAGTCTAATCAACATGCTGATTCAGATTACCCATAAAGATTGCAGTTCCCTTGCATAATTCCCCATTTATGCTGCTACAGCGTCATTTTGCGAGCCATAGACCACCCTGGCCTGTCTCCTATTCACTGCTATTCATTATTTATGCCACAATCAATTCCAATGCATCTGTACCACTATTCAGCACAATTTCTAGAAATCTCAACCATTTCTCCAGTGTGGGTCATGCACCAGATCTTGGTGTCCAGCAGGCGTTAAAGCCAAAACCGGAATCATCAACAGCTCAGATATTCCTGAGCAAGTGAGCACACAGCATTATTCATAGGTCAGTACCCTCAGCCACAGTTAGAAGTGAACATGCACAGCTATGGTCTCATTCTATGACATGGAGTTACGATTTAAGTGTTTAAAAGGAAAGAAAGAGAGTGGAGTGGTGGAGTGGAGAATTATAAGGTCAGGGTCTTAGCAGCTGAAGGCGAGGCCCAAACACAGTGGGCTAAAGAAACCAGAGGCCAGAGCTGGGGGAGGATAGTTGGGCGAGAGGGGCAGACATGAAGAATCTTCACATGTAGCACAATTCCTCAACCCAACACAGAAATCCTGATAAGTCCAGTGGGCAGACTTTTACAATGCAGCAACAGCAGCCATGCAGTACTTCATGGATTTTGTGTTTTTATGACTGTTGGCAGATCAATTTCCCTCCTGGGATAAATAAAGTTCTATCGTATCGAAACAGGCCATTCTGCCCAAATTGTCCATGCTGACCAGGATTCCTATCTACACAAGTCCTACTTGCCCACATGCTTCCAAGATGATGCCCAACACAGGCAACTATTTGTGTGCTAGTCACAGAAGCAGATCTACAAACTCACATTACAATTGCTCCACACTCTTAAATCAGTATTCCTTATGGGGCTGTCCCACTGTACGAGCTCATTTAAGAGCTCTCCCGAGTTTAAAAAAAAATCAAACTTGTGGAAGCATGTGGAATGTACGTAGTGGGTACGTCGGAGCTCGGGACGTCTTTTAGCGGCTCATAACGCTAACGGCAGGTACTCAGGAAACGCGGTAAGCTCGGGAAGACTCGTGAAGATTTTTCAACATGTTGAAAAATGTCCAGTTAACTGTTTCAGTTTAGTTTATTGTCACGTGTACCGAGGTACAGTGAAAACCTTTAGTTGCGTGCTAACCAGTCAGCAGAAAGACAATAACAGATTACACAAAATCCCAGATATCCCACAAAATTTTTCCTATCCTTGTACCTGTCCAAATGTTTTTTAAATAAAGGGCCTGTCCCACTTTCATGAGGTAATTCACGAATTCTCCCGAGTTTTCCCCGATTCAAACTCGCAGAATGTTCGTAACAAGTCCATAGGTGGTCGTAGGAGTTTGTAGATATATCGTAGCGGCTCGTTATGCCAGCCGTCGGTACTCGTGACATGAGGTAAGTCGGGACGTATTTTCCAGCCCGATAAAAAATGTTCACGAGTAAAAAAATGGTTGGGATGAAAGAATGAAGTCGTGAAAGTGGGACTGGTCCTGTATAGTATCTGCCTCAACTGCTCCCTCTGGCAGCTCATTCCATATATCCACCATGTTCCATAATTCTGCCCTGAACTCAAGGCACATCCCGCAAAGGCTAAGAAGCAGGGTTCCAAATCCCAAAAGTATGTCAGGTGTAGCAGGATCGGAGCAGGTAGCCAAAGTAAATATTTATACTGTAATAAATATTTATTACATAATAAACACATTAAAAATACATGCCTCTCAAGTCCCAGATTACTTGTCAACACTTGAAGAATCTCATATCCTTCGGGTTTTTTTGAGCAAGAATTGTGAGTTGAGCTGATGTCTTATCCATTTGTACAACTGGGTCATGTATCTCAGTTCAGCTATCGGTAATCTTTTCCTCTTATTCCCTTTGAGAATATCTGCTGACGTTTCTTGTGACATGGCCTTCGAAAAGTTTTAGCAATGAATTTGTTTTTTAGTCTAACTTTTGCTGATCCATTTTGGGAGGGCAGTAGGTTGTAGCCAATAGGATTAGCAACAGAGGCCAAATTTTACAGATTTTTCATTATCAGGAAAAAGAAGATACATGTGTCTTTTTAGGCTGTGCTTTATTTGGAGATGGCACATGCCAATACAGTGCATCAACACCTCTAAAAAGTACCATTACAATCTACTGCCATCTCATAAAGTTAAATAATAGATGTACAGCAGTCAATAGTGTCACGTGAACTCCAATATGCGTAATGGCACCTTTATGTCTTAAAAAAAAAAGAAAACTACATGTAGGAGATTGCTATCGTGAGCCCTTTGAGGTTTAAAGAGGATGTAGGAGAGATCCAAAGAAAGCAGTTGGGAGAGCAGAATGGGGTTACGAAATAGCTCTGGACAACAGAATTGAAGAAGAACTATTTAAAAAAAAATCTAATAAGTGCATCTTTAAAGGCAGGAACTCAAACTATGAATGATTGTTACTTTGCTCTTTGGGGGCAGCTTTCCTTACGTCATCCAATCCAAAGGAGTAATACTTGCAATGGAGCGACTGTAGCAAAGGTTCACCCAATTATTTTCCTACTCGCGCTGCCCCGGCAAGGCCAGCAGCATAATCAAGGATAAGTCACACCCTGGCCACTCCCTCTTCTCCCCTCTCCCATTACGCAAAAGGTATAGAAGAGCACTACTCTCTGGTTGTGGTCGGATGATTCAGTTGCCTGATAGCAGCTGGGAAGATACTAAGCACATACCTCCAAATTCAGGAACAGTATCTTCCCAGGTGCTATCAGGCAAATGAATCATCCGACCACAACCAGAGAGCAGTGCTGAACTACTATCTACCTCTGTGGTGACCCTCGGACTATCCGTGATCTGACTTTGCTGGCTTTACATTGAACTGAACATTATTCATTTTTAAAAAAACGTTATTCCCATATCATGTATTTATATACTGTAAATGGCTCGATTGTAACCATGTATTGTCTTCCTGCTGGCTGGATAGCACGCAACAAAAGCTTTTCACTGTACCTTCGTACACATGACAATAAACTAAACTGAACTGAACTGACTTTACAATCCTGACTTCACTGCATCAGTTCAGATCTCTCTTTTACTTCCCAATTTTGGAAGATGATCTTCCTGCTCAATGATTATGTGAGAAAGGTGATAATGAATCAGCGGATATAATGGCCTTTTCATTTAACACAACCCAGCATTCCCCCCAGGATTAATTTCACTCCCTTTATTCTCAGGAGAAACTGATTTCATTGTATAAAAGAAGAACTCATTAACGCTCTGAGATTGGGATCAGAAAGATAAGATTCTGTAAAATGAAGCTTGGATTATTTACATCATGATGTGTATTGAAATTAAATCTGCTGGGGACCTGTGAGACAGACTGAGATTGCATTAGATTACTCAGGACTTTGTTGCTCGAAGCTGTAACAATTCTGCACTTGTTCAAAGGAAGACATTGAAAGGAAAAAAATCATCCATTTGCATATTTTTACTTGCTGATCTACAGAATCTGACAGTTTTTGTTACATTTTATTTCTCCACTGAATTGTAAATGAATCGTTAGTTAATTTAAAAGGAATATATACATTTATACAGCATTGCACATCACCTCAAGCCTGGAGCCATGAAGAACAAGAAGGAACCAATATGATGTCGGTAGAAGGAAAGGAGGTGATTGACTTGTAACTGAAGGATGCTTTCCAAAATGAATGACGAGCTTTGTTTACAACTGACCAGGCTCCCCCGGAGATAGATGTAAACTCTAGGATCACCACAAGTTCAGTAGGTGATGTAAACAGATTAGTACAAAATGAAAGCTGCGGCAACTTTTGAATGCCCAGAAGTGAAGAAGACTGCCAAAAGTTGTGGACACTACCCAGTCCATCACGGGTCTGACCTCCCCACCATCAAAGGGATTTACCGGAGTCGCTGCCTTAAATAGGCAGACAGTATCATCTGAGACCCACAGCATACTGGCCACACACTTATTTCACCCCTGCCACCGGGAAGAAGGTACAGGAGCCAGCAAACCATAATGTCCATGTTCGTGTCCAGTTTCTTCCCTACAGCCATTAGGCTATTAAATACTACAACCTCCAAATATCCTCTGAACTACATAGACTATTATTGTTATTATTGCACTATTATTCACTTTTTATGTTTACATATGTTTGCATGTATAAATATGTATATATATATATATATGCAAACATATGTAAACATAAAAAACAAATAATAGTGCAATAATATATATACATATATAAATATATTATATATATATATATATATATCAATATTACTAAAAGTCTGATCTTGACCACTTCCTGTTATTCCGTATATTGATTTTCGAAAAACCGCTGCCACTTACGGCTGTGATTTTTGGCCATCTTACTCAGAGTCCTCCTCCGCAGCGCAGGAGAAGAGGATTTTTCCCATCAATGAAAAATAAAAGAGTTATTTGTTTTAAAATAATGTTGAGTTTCTCTCTCCTGAAGGCCACGCCCCTTCCGGAGGGACTATAAAACCCAGAAGTGTTGAGTGCCTCAGTCAGTCTCTGCAAGATGAGGGAGCGAGAGGGTCATGTCCCTCAGTCTGAGCTGTAAATAACACTGAACACATGTCTACTAAACTGTGAGTGGTTTTACTGACCTGTCAGTGCCCTTAATGTGGTTTGAAAATATAGTTTGGAAATGCTAAAGCTGTGTTGCCTTTGGTTTGGAAATGCTAAAGCTGTGTTACCTTTGGTGGCCTTGCACCCTGCTTGAAATGGAATTTCAAGGAATAGCCGTGAGTCAACTGCCAGCCCACCAGCCATGAGTGAGTGAGCTGACAGCACAACAGGCTTGAGTGACTGAGCCACCAGCCCAAGAATCCATTCGGCCCACAATGTCCATAGTAGCCCTCTGGAAACCGGTCCCACAACACCCATACTAGTGCTCCAGAAAGCCCCCCCTCCTCCCCCCCAACTGGCCACCAATATTGGAATTGGTGGAGAGGTGGAATATTGCGTTGGGGGACCAGCCCTCCCGTGTGATGCTGGGACCCAATGGGTCCCACTTAGTCTAGTTATATATGTGTGTATGGGGGGTATGAATTTTTTTCTCTCATTTATTATATTGTTTACAATTACTATGTTTACATATTCTGTTGTGCTGCTGCAAGTAAGAATTTAATTGTTATATCTGGGATGTATGACTATAAAACATCCTTGACATGGGAAGTTAGAAGCAGGAAGAGGCCACTAGGCCCATTGTGTCTGCTCTGTAAGGAGGTAGAAACATAGAAACATAGAAATTAGGTGTAGGAGTAGGCCATTCGGCCCTTCGAGCCTGCACCGCCATTCAATATGAGCATGGCTGATCATCCAAATCAGTATCCCGTACTTGCCTTCTCTCCATACCCTCTGATCCCCTTAGCCACAAGGGCCACATCTAACTCCCTCTTAAATATAGCCAATGAACTGGCCTCAACTACCCTCTGTGGCAGAGAGTTCCAGAGACTCACCACTCTCTGTGTGAAAAAAGTATTTGTCATCTCGGTCTTAAAGGATTTCCTCCTTAATCCTTAAACTGTGGCCCCTTGTCCTGGACATCCCCAACATCGGGAACAATCTTCCTGATACTTCATTGTTCACACGGCATTTTGGAACATGATGAGATGTTGGGAGGCACTATAGAAATATCCGTCGGACTTTCCCAGGCTTGTCTGTATCCAACAAGATGGCTGGAACACTTCCACTTGGAAGCATGGGCTCAATTTTTGCCTGATATCATGATGACTTTTCCTAGTAGGATGTGGGGCTAACAGAGTTTTGTGATTTAAACAATCCTCTTTAATGTGTACGAGCAAGAGAAGAGTTGAATGTGTCACAGTAAATATCGTCATATTCAGCAACGGAACGCATAATGAATGAGAATGAAACATTACTGCAGATTTATGTTTGGGCTCAGTTTAATATTCATGATGTCGAGTGTATTCTATGTCAATATATTGCCTTAGGAAAAGCTTGGATTAATATTACTTCTTGTCTGGCAGGGGGAATAGAGCATTTTCCTTTTGGCCAGACTAATTTTCCCAGTTTAGCTTGATCGAGAATGCCCTGTGAACATTGCCCAAGGATCTGGGGTATGACACTTCGTATAGTTTAAATACTTAGATACACACATGGGTATGCAAGGAATGGAGGGAAATAATTCATGTGCAGGCAGAGGAGATTAGTTTAACTTCATAACACATTTGGCATGGATATTGTGGGCTGAAGGGCAGATGGGGCTCTTTAGCCTGGGAAGGCAGTCCATCTAGGAGAGGGAAAACTCTGATTTAAAACCTCCACTGCCTTGTGGCCCTATCCAGTCATGGAAAAGGCTCCAGGAGTAAACCTCAAGAAAATCCAGAGTCGGAGCCCCTGAGGCAGTTCGTCGTTGTGTACAACCTCGCTCTGGCAGCTCCTGCGACGGCGCTGGTGCCAAACTGTAACGGCCCTGCTGTTCCTTTGGATCGATCAGCGACGTGGAGAGGGGGGACGTGCTGCATGGGCAACAGCCTGACCTCCATATGACATCGCCCAGGCTTGCATCCGACAAACTAGGATGCATCAACCATGGTCAGTCATGACCGAGGAGGGCCCTTTCCTGTGCTCCAATGTTCTATGTAGACATGCACACAAGGAACTGCCGATGCTAGAATATTGTGTGGAACACAAAGTGCTGAAGTAACTCGTGGGTCAGGCAGCATCTCTGGAGGACCTGGATAGGCAATATGTAGGAAGGAACTGCAGATGCTGGTTTAAACCGAAAATAGACACAAAAAGCTAGAGTAACTCAGCGGGACAGGCAGCATCTCTGGAGAGAAGGAATGGGTGACACTTCGGGTCGAGACCCTTCTTCAGACTAGTCGGGGGAAAGGGAAACGAGGGATATAGATGATGATGTAGAGAAATAAAGAACAATGAATGAATGATATGCAAAAAAGTAACGATGATAAAGGAAACAGGCCATTGTTAGCTGTTTGTTGGGTGAAAGCGAGACGCTGGTGCGACTCGGTTGGGGAGGGATGGAGAGAGAGGGAATGCCGAGGTTACTTGAAGTTAGAGAAATCAATATTCATGCCACTGGGCTGTAAGCTGCCCAAGCGAAATATGAGATGCTGTTCCTCCAATTTGAGTTTAGCCTCACTCTGACAATGGAGGAGGCAATGCTACAGGTTGGGACCTTTCAGTACTGTTCTATGCAGTGAGTGAGCAATCTCCAGTCTGCCATTCGAGAGGCCCAGAGCAGTTAGGGTGATTAGAAAGCTTGCCAGTGAGTGACTCCCAGGCTCTCTGCTGCTGCAGTGTTTCATAAGCAGTGATAGTTACAGGTAGCTACTGCTATAACTCAACAGTTGCGTCCCCAATAAACATTGTATTATTGATAATCGGATCATTAAAACAATTTATAAAAACAATTATGTTAAAAAAGGGTTTTGGGGCTCGAGAGATGTGGACTAAGAATAAATTTTTATTCCTGCACGAATTTCAACAATAAGGGTATTTTGTCACTGCAAGCTAAAAACACTAAAGGCTGTATGTTATATTGTTTAATAGTGCATCATTGCACAGATGACAATGGAAACCACTGCTTATTAATTTCCAAAGTAAATTTCTTCAGTGGCTTCTAACGGTAAAATTGGCAGCCTGTGTTCTAAAGAGACTATAATGCCAGATTACTGCAGGGCTAGTTCTTGATTGAAATCGCTTTATAACTAATTTAATCCTTGAAATACAAATAATGTTGCCTAATTCATCAATCTCGTTATATCCAATTTGTGTCATGGCAACGTGCATCATAGCAGAACTAACTGTATTTAAATGGAGTCTGAAGAAGGGTCTCGACCCGAAACATCACCCATTCCTTCTCTCCAGAGATGCTTCCTGTACCGTTGAGTTACTCCAACCTTTTGTGTCAATCTTTTGTATTTTAATGGAGATGCAAGGAGCTACAGATGTTGGAATCCTGACCCACAATGTCATCTGTCCTTCCTCCGCAGATGCTGCCTAACCTGCTGAGTTTCTGTATTTAAATATGTTTGACCCTGGTCTTTTTATCTTCCTATAGCTCTCAGTTCTTGGACTTCCTTGAATGAGAAACAATTTGGAAAGGGAAAGGGGGAGAGCCTTCTTTAATTCACAACTTTCTGTGGGTTAGCGCAACGGTTCAGAGCTTTTTATTTTTTTCCATTGAGTTAACCACTGAACTGGCGAACAAACAGTGTTCACCTCTTGTTTGGCTGATAATGCCCAAGTCAATTTTAGTGCAGTGTTCTCCTGCCACCTTCTGAGTGCAAAGAGAATAGCATGAGATTGAAAGATAAATCCGCAGCTGAAATAAACAAGAGCTTCGGTTACATAGAAACAAAGAACAAACACTACAGCACAAGGAACGACCCTTCGGCCCACAAAGTCTGCGATTAGCATGATTCCACCAAGATTTATAACAAGAGGAATCGAATATAGGAGCAAAGAGGTCCTTTACCAGTTGTACAGAGCCCTAGTGAGACCACGCCTGGAGTATTGTGTGCGGTTTTGGTCCCCTAATTTGGGGAAAGACATTCTTGCTATTGAGGGAATGCAGCATAGGTTTACAAGGTTAATTCTCGGGATGGCAGGACTGTCATATATATGCTGAGAGAATGGAGCAGCTGGGCTTGTACACTCTGGAGTTTAGAAGGATGAGAGGAGATCTCATTGAAACATATAAGATTGTTAAGGGTTTAGACATGCTATAGGCAAGAAACATGTTCCCGATGTTGGGGGAGTACAGAACCAGGGGCCACAGTGTAAGAATAAAGAGTAAGCCATTTAGAACGGAGACGAGGAAACACTTTTTCTCACAGAGTGGTGAGTCTGTGGAATTCTCTGCCTCGGAGGGTGGTGGAGGCAGGTTCTCTGGATGCTTTCAAGAGAGAGCTAGATAGGGCTCTTGAAAATAGTGGAGTCAGGGGTTATGGTGAGAAGGCAGGAACGGGGTACTGATTGGGGATGATCAGCTATGATCACATTGAATGATGGTGCTGGATCGAAGGGCCAAATGGCCTACTCCTGCACCTATTGTCTATTGTCCAAGTTAAACTAATTATCTTTGCCATCACTTGATCCACATCCCTCCATTCTCTACATATCAGAGTGCCCATCCAAAAGAGTATTAAATGCCATTATTGTACTTGCCTCCACCACTATCCCTGGCAGCGCATTCCAGGCATCCTCCATTCTCTGTGCAAAAATCGCACTGGAAACGTTGGAAATATGAAATATATACGCAGAAAATGCTCAGTGGATCAGGCAGCGTTAGTGGGAAGAGAAACAGAGCTATGGTCATGATACCTGTGAAGCTTGAGTAGGCTCAAGAAAGAGATGGAAAGATTTTTGGATATCGATGGAAACAAAGGAAATGGCAGATTAAATGAGGGAGGACAAATGGCCTACTTCTGCTTCTCTTTCTTATGTTCCCACGCCCATCTCCATATACCAGTCATTTCACTTGCCTGTCCAGATTGAATTATCCTCTTCACAGCTCACATTCTTTACTTGACTCTATACTCATGACTGCGTAGCTGGTCATAGTGCGAACTCCATCATCAAGTTCGCTGACGACACCACTGTTGTGCGACGTATCACTGATGGGGATGAGTCAGAGTATAGAAGAGAGATCGAGCGACTGTCCATCTGGTGCCATCATAATAACCTGGCCCTCAACACCAGCAAAGCCAAGGAGCTGATCGTGGACTTTGGAAGGAGTAGGATAGGGCCACACAGTCCTATTTATATCAACGGGTCGATGGTTGAAAGGGTCAAGCGCTTCAAATTCCTGTGCATGCACATCTCTGAAGATCTTTCCTGGTCCGAGAACACTGATGCAATTATTAAGAAAGCTCATCAGCGCCTCTACTTCCTGAGAAGATTACGGAGAGTCGGTCTGTCAAGGAGGACTCTCTCTAACTTCTACAGGTGCACAGTAGAGAGCTTGCTGACCGGTTGCATCCTGGCTTGGTTCAGCAACTTGAGTGCCCTGGAGAGGAAAAGACTACAAAAAGTAGTAAACACTGCCCAGTCCATCATCGGCTCTGACCTTCCTTCCATCGAGGGGATTTATCGCAGTCGCTGCCTCAAAAAGGCTGGCAGCATCATCAAGGACCCACACCATCCTGGCCACACACTCATCTCCCTGCTACCTTCGGGTAGAAGGTACAGGAGTCTCAAGACTGCAACGACCAGGTTCAGGAATAGCTACTTCCTCACAGCCATCAGGCTATTAAACCTGGCTCGGCCAAAACTATGAACATTAATACCCCTTTATCTGTTATTTGCACTCTGTTTATTCATTCATGTGTGTATTTACATATATAATATTATGGACACACTAATCTGTTTTGTAGTCAATGCCTACTATGTTCTGTTGTGCTAAGCAAAGAAAGAATTACATTGTCCTGTCAGGGACACACGACAATAAACTCTTTTGACTTTGACTTTGACATCAAACTCATCCAGTAAGTCAACTGCATTGCTTTTGTTGCGATTCCTTCTTGCAAGGTATCCACACAATGTTTCAGCCATGCCCTCTACCTCAATGAACAGAATTCCTGCATCAACCAACTTCTCCTCATGTTGTTTACAACCCAAAGGAGATTGATTGAATGATATAGCATGGAAACGGGCACTTCAGCCCATCGAGTCCATGCCGACCATCACCCGTTCACACTAGTTCTATGTTATCCCACTTTCACATCCACTCACTACACACCAGGGGGCAATTTAAAGAGGCGAATTAACCTAGAATCTGGCACGTCTTTTGGACATGGGAGGAAACCGTAGCACCTGAAGGAAACCCACGTGATCGCAGGGAGAAAGTGCAAACTCCACATAGACAGCACCTGAGGTCAGGATCAAACCCGAGTCTCTAGCACTGTGAGGCATCAGCTTCACCAGCTGCGTCACTATGCTGAGATTTTTCATTCCGATTTATATTTAGCTCCATTCTTTATTCACACTCTCTCTTTGGCTCTCCTATTTCCTTTTTTTTCCCCCTCTGAATTCTCAGTAATCAGTTTGGTGCTCTGCTGTGTTATCATCCTGACATCAGTCAAATGGTTATTTATTTTTCTGCTCTATTTTCTTCTTTCTCTTTAGTCATCCAGCAACTTCTGCCTTTAATTGCCCTATTTTCCTCCCCCTGCAGAATGTATCTAGATTCATCTGAATATCTCCTCCTTAAAGATCTTTAAGTTGGAAATATTCCGGTGAATATCTGTTCAATATATATATATATTTTGAACAGATAGTGAAGTGAATAGGATACAGAACACATAGTTCTATTGCAGTCTGGAGATGGGTCTCGAACAGGATCGTTACCTTTCTATATCCTCCATAGATGCTGCCTGACCTACTAAGTTCCTCCAACGTTTTACGTTTTGTTATCAGTCTGAAGAAGGGTCCCGATCCTAAACATCGTTTGTCCATTCCCTCCATAGATGCTTCCTGACCCAATGAGTTCCTCCAGCACATTTCGTTTGATCAAGGTTCCAGCATCTGACGTTTCTTGTGTCTTCAATCACAGTCTATGATTCTAATTCACCCAGGCCAAACATTTGACATGACATATTAATTATTTTACACTTTCCACATATGCTGCCTGATTAGCTGTTTTGTTTCCAGCATTTTCTATTTTTATTTCAGGTTTCCAGCACCTGCTGTTTGTGGATCTTCAATTCCTGTTGAATTCTCTGCCACTTGTATTCCTGGAGGTTCTTCTCTCCAGTAGATTCTGTTTCCCTTCTTCTTTATGACGAGGTATTGATTCCCATCTTAATCCTGATGCAGGTTTTCAATCTGAAACATCAACAATTCCTTTCCCCCTCACAGCACGGCACAGTGGCGCAGCTGTAGAGTTGCTGCCTTATAGCGCCAGAGACCCGGGTTCGATCCTGATTACGGGAGCTGTCTGTACGGAGTTTGCGTGTTCTCCCCGTGACCTGGGTGGGCTCTCTTCAGGAGCTCTGGTTTCCTCCCACACGCCAAAGACAAACAGGTTTGTAGGTTAATTGGCTTCGGTAAAATTGTAAATTGTTCCTGGTAGGTGGGGTAGTGTTAATGTGTGAGGGGATCGCTAGTCAGCGCGGACTCTGTGGGCCTGTTTCTGTACTGTATTCAATTAAATCTTCCTCTTTTCATGCCAATCTTGTTACAAATGTTGACCTTGCTCTCATCGTCCGTCCTGAAAAGGACGCAAGCTTCCGGTGACAATCAGTGGAAGTCATCACTTGTCGCAATAGATGATGGTGGTAGCAGACTTAGCTCAGGATACTTCCAGTTTCCAGCCCCGCGATGTGGATGCTTCTGCTATGGGGCCATTAAATTAAATTAAAGATACTGAGTTTATTTGTTGTACCCAAGTCACTCTGGCCATTCAGTCCAAACCTCCAGCCCCTATCCTCCTTGCGACATAAAACCAACTTGTTTCCTCACTTTGCCAGTCTGATGCTGAGGAACATCTGAGAGGGAAACTCAATTAGCCCCCGTTCAGCTGACTGTAATTCCTGAATTTTCGGATTTATTTTTCCTGTGCAAAACATCTTCGCTTTGCCCCACTGCACAACAACCTCCCCAAGCCTGAATTTAATTGAGGAGCACGCGCTCTGTGACTATCCCGCTAGATCAAAGAAGGGCCTCCAGGAAGTGTTTGGAGCTGGGAGCCGATGGTCAGAAGCTCAGAGAAGTTACACAGTCACATTCTGCAAAGGTAGCCAAGGTGAGTCCTCAATAAGCATTCAAGACACCTTATGAGGGGAATTAGGACACTGAGCCCGGGGCCGATGCTGTGAGGTGAATCACGAGGCTCCATGGGGGTGCAAGTCTATGAAATAAATGAGGGTGATGGCTAAAACAAAAGGCAACACACTCCTCCCTTCTTCTCAGCAGCAGCAGGTCTTAAAATGTCTCTTTTGCGAGCAACATGCAGAAAAATGAAATTGTGATGAAATAGTGCAATGTAGGTTGCCAGTAGCAACCACAGCTGCCCACCCACAGATCTCATTCTCTCCCTCCTCTCCCCTTGTACAGTTCTTTAGTATTCTTCCATGCGATGTGTAAAGGAACACATTCGGAGGTCGTGGAGAACAGGGGGTGACTCATCTGCACCCTGCTTGCTTTTGCTGTCAAGATACATTGCCCTCAGGAATAGACAAAGCGAGCCCGTGCCCACCATCTCTGGCCAGTGTAGCAATGCAGTCATGTCGCTCTGGCGAGAAGCCGAGAGCTGGTGCTGGGATTGCCTTGGACAATATATATCTGCCACGCCAGTCATTATCAGGTTATGCGTCGTGGGCTCTTTCCATGCCCAAATTGGCGGCTGCATTTTATAGAAACATAGAAAATAGGTGCAGGAGGAGGCCATTCGGCCCTTTGAGCCAGCACCGCCATTCATTTCCCAACATAAAAATGAAACTCTGTTGAAAAATATAGAACATAGAACAAAACAGCAAAGGAACAGGCCCTTCCGCCCACAATTTCTGTGCCGCACAAGATGACAAGTGAATCCCCTCTGCCTGTCCCTCCATTACCTGCATATTCATGTGCCTCTGTAAAAGCTTCTCATACGCCACTATCATATCTGCTTCCACTGCCACCCCTGGCAGCACATTTACAAGATACAGTTATTTGTCACATGTGCCAGTTGGCACAGTGAAATGTATGATCACCACACAGCCATATAAAAATAAAGAACACCACACACGATAGAGTTCATCATAAAACATTCCCTCGCAGCAGAATCAAAAGTTTCCCACTGTGTGGGAAGGCACCAAAGACAGTTATCTTCCTCTGATGTTCACCCGTGGACGGGGCCTCCGGAGTCCTCCGCAGTGGCTGCTACGGGCAGCCCGTGCTCAGGCCCGCTCGCTGGGATGTTGGAACTCCGACGTCAGGCACCCTCCACTCTCTCTGTAAAAATACTGTACATCTCATTCAGTGATCATGACGTGTCAAGGCTGATCGACCTAAAGATGCTTACCTTATATTGGATTTCTATCCTTCAACCCTCTTGCCATTATTCTATGCTCTCCTACACACTGTTCTGGGATAAAAAAATTAGTAAGCGATGTTGGGGAAGATCAGTACTTCCACAGCTGGAATCAAGGTGAACAATCCTATATTTTCCTCATGTTCTCATGACAAAGAAGGCGGCCATTTGGTCCATTGGGTCGATGCTAGCCCTCGGAGCAGCTGCTCATATTCCTCCACTTATTTCTCCTCATCCTGCCACAAGCCCATTGAATCTGTGCTAGATCTCCTGCTATTCACTTACACACAGGGCAACTTGGAGCGAATTAACCCACCCATTCTTGGATTGCGGCATGAAACCTGAAAATCCCAAGGGGGAGGGGAGGGGGGGACCTACGGGGTCACAGGGAGAACGTGCAAACTCCACACAAACAGTGCTGGAGGTCAGGATTGAACCTGAGTCTTTGGACCTGAGGGGCATGATCTGTCATTCGACTGTTCTGCACAATTGATCTGTGTAGAAAGAATGTGCAGATGCTGGTTTATACTGAAGATAGACACCAAGTGCTGGAGTAACTCAACGCGTCAGGCAGGATCTCTGGAGGAAAAGGATCCAGAGATTCTTCCTGACCAACTGAGTTACTCCAGCACTTTGTGTCCAACTTCAGGAGACCCATCCTTTTTCTCCAGAGATGCTGCCAGACCCACTGAGCTACTGCAGCACTTTGTGTCTATCTTACCTTGATCTGCGATGCCTTCCATGTCGACTGAACGTGGTGCTGTCAATGGAGCTGTCCAACAGAGTGAGTGGCCTCAAGAGGAGAGGGACAATTGCGCTGAGAGTGTTGTGTTCTTTTTTATGCCGTCAAGAAGTCACCAACGTCAACCAGCCTACTAGTACCGTGCTCAATAGAAGAGGTACATTTAGTCCGTTAAACCTATCCGAATACAGGTGCTCGGATCTGAAGACAGGATAGCACATCCGTCAACCTCTGAGATTGCCCTTGTGAGGGGCCCATGGGTCTCCCACTCTCACAAACGTCTTCCCACTTGTCGGAAGCTCGGCTCCCTCAGGCCGGCTTCCAGATGATTGCGTGGCTGCAGGTTATTCTGATAATTGCCAGCCAAGAACGCATTGCTCTCACTGTGTGTGTGTCAGTGACATAGACATCAGTGAGATGACCCACTTTTGTCAAGTATTGCTATGGATACGGGGAAATTATTGTCATCAGATGTTTCCTCTGCTGTCGGGAAGTATTTTAAACTGCGCCGGCAGTTCATTGTGCAAGAGGCCATGATGTTAGGCCTTTCGTACCCTCCAAGTGGCACGAAGGTCTTTAGCGTCAAAGGTCTATCATGAGGTGCAGTCACTTTATAGTGTAGGGAACCCAGCTGCCAATTTGTACACGGTAAGCCCCCACGGTCAGCAACGATGATCAGGAAGAAAAAATATTGGGCAGCAATGAGGAGTGCATCCCTCTTGCTTTTTGTCCAAGTTGTACCATGGCATGGTTTACTCTAGCTGACAGGGCAGGTGGTTGGAGGGTTAAAGCATCTTGCTGCATCTGAAAGATAGTGACTCTGATTGTGCAACACCTATGCACTACTGCTCTGGGAACCTTCATTGAGAATTTGCAGTCAGGTCTCGGACATTTGAGTGAAGGGAAGAGATTGATGAATCGACCATGGACAGCTCCTATCTCTAACCCAGCATCTACTCACTCCTACCCTGGCCCTGGCATCGACCCTGAACTTTCTCATGCCTTTCCCCACAGTGGAATTTTTTGATTCTGTTGTGGGGGGCGTTCATCTTGAATTCTATAACGTGTTTAAGAAGGAACTGCAGATGCTGGAAAATCGAAGGTAGACAAAAGTGCTGGAGAAACTCGGCAGGTGCAGCTGCATCTATGGAGCGAAGGAAATAGGCAACGTTTCGGGCCGAAATCCTTCTTCAGACTGATGGAGGGTCAATAATGAATTCTATAATGTGTTGTGTCATTTGTCTTTTTCTTTTAATTTTTCTATGGATGTACGGAAACTTAATTATTTCTTCTATGTAAAGCACTTTGGTTTCAACGCAAGTTGATTTAAACGTGCTATATAAATAAAATTTCCTTACTTACTTACTTAGTTACCCTATCCTCAGCTCCAACATGCTGCCCAACAATGACCCCAACCTAGCTCGGACTCTAATCCTAGCTTAGTTTAGTTTAGTTTAGAGATACAATACGGAAATAGGACCTTCGGCCCACCGACTCCACGCTGACCAGCGATTCCCTCACACATTCTAGCCCTATGTCTCTCCATTAGGCCAAGCAGACACATTATTAACAAACTACATTCTCCCTTCTCCACAAGACACTGAGCCATTGGTTCAGTTGGTGTTGGAAACATTGGGGCCCAATCTACTGAAGGACTGAGAGAGTGGCTGCCTTTGGGATCAGTGGCAACAGGCTTGGGTATAATAGACCCGCTGAGTTACTCCAGCACTTTGTGTCCATTTTTGTGTTTAGACAATAGACAATAGGTGCAGGAGTAGGCCATTCGGCCCTTCGAGCCAGCTCCGCCATTCAATGTGATCATGGCTGGTCATCCCCTATCAGTACCCCGTTCCTGCCTTCTCCTCATATCCCCTGACTCCGCTATTTTTAAGAGTCCTATCTTGCTCTCTCTTGAAAGTATCCAGAGAACCTGCCTCCACCGCCCTCTGAGGCAGAGAATTCCCCAGACTCACCACTCTCTGTGAGAAAAAGTGTTTCCTCCTCTTTGTTCTAAATGGAGACGATGGAACTCTTTATTCTTAAACTGTGGGCCCCTGGTTCTGGACTCCCCCAACATCGGGAACATGTTTGCTGCCTCTAGTGTGTCCAAACCCTTAACCCAGATATTTTCTCTTTGTAACTAGGGAACTGAGTCCAGTTGAGGAACCGTTCTGTGGTGAAGATGAACAAGAGCGTCAGATTGGCCCTGCCTCTCTCCAGGCCTGCTGGGGCCAGCGATTAGCCAATGGGACCAACAGGAAGAATCTGTGTGAACCACTTGTACCCTCAGTCCAGTTCTCTGGATGCACTGAGCGAAAGAGCTAGAAGTAACACTCAGGTTGAGTAAACCATCCCCACTCCCCTCTCTACCCTCCCTGTGCCCCACCTGGACTCCCATCTATTTCTCCCCTCCACCTCCTCACTCCCCCCCCCCGTTACTTTTCTCCCTCTGTTTTAACAACTCACAATTTTTCCAACCCATCTCACACCTTCTGTTCTCATCTTAGCCTTTGTTCCAACCATCTGCCTATCAAAACAAAACCTTTGCCTATTTTGATCTCTTACCTGCCACGCTAGGTCCTGCCTCTCTCTTTTTCCAGCTTTCTTCTCTTCCCCCCCCCTGCAATCAGTCTGACCTGAAACATGACCTACCCACGTTCTCCAGAGATGCTGCTTGACCTGCAGAGTTACTCCAGCACTTTGCGTCCTATTGAGGTACCTTACGCCGCTCTCTCCTACCTCTGAGAGGGTGGCCACAACGTTGATCCGCTCTGGCAGGCTGTGAAGGTAAATTAATAATCGAGCTATAGAAGCAGAGCTATGAAATTGTAACAGTTGGCATTATATTTATTCCCTCACTTAGAACATTACCGAGTGGTGTCACTGAAACCGTTCTATGTCTCGTAGTATCCATGGTGATACTTGCAGCTCTCAGTTTATAGTACTTCATTTAGCAAGTGAAACACATGTTGGTGGGAATCCTGTTAGTGGAAGCTGCTTTACAATGTGATATCTATAGTCTGTTGTGTATATTTCACCAGAAATCAGTGTGTGTGTGTGTGTAAAGGCTACAATTACATGTGCGTGTGTGTTTCTGTGAAAGCCTGTGTTTTAACCTTCATAAGTAGATGTGCAGTGCAAATCTGTGAATGTGAATGGATATTAGTATGGGAGTCTGGGTGTGTTCACAAGTGAATGATGGTGTCAGTTTGTGTGCTTTTTTAATCCATTCACAGTATGTAGATGTTGCTGGCAAGACTAATAGTTATATTCCATTGGCCTGAACGTTTCTGTAGGATTTCAGTATAGGAGGATTTCAGTACAGGAGTAAAGAGGATCTTCTGCAGTTGTATAGGTCTCTAGTGAGACCACATCTGGAGTATTGTGTACAGTTTTGGTCTCCTAATTTGAGGAAGGACATCCTTGTGATTGAGGCAGTGCATCGTAGGTTCACGATATTGATCCCTGGGATGGCGGGACTGTCGTATGAGGAAAGATTGAAAAGACTAGGCTTGTATTCACTGGAGTTTAGAAGGATGAGGGGGCATCTTATAAAAACATATAAAATTATAAAAGGACTGGACAAGCTAGATGCAGGAAAAATGTTCCCAATGTTGGGCGAGTCCAGAACCAGGGGCCACAGTCTTAGAATAAAGGGGAGGCCATTTAAGACTGAGATGAGAAAAAACGTTTTCACCCAGAGTGTTGTGAATTTGTGGAATTCACTGCCACAAAGGGCAGTGGAGGCCAAATCACTGGATGGATTTAAGAGAGAGTTGGATAGAGCTCTAGGGGCTAGTGGAATCAAGGGATATGGGGAGAAGGCAGGCACGGGTTGTTGATTTCGGACGATCAGCCATGATCACAATGAATGGTGGTGCTGGCTTGAAGGGCTGAATGGCCTCCTCCTGCAACTATTTTGTATGTTTCTCCATGTTACACTAGTCCTATCAGCCCGTTTTTGGTCCATATCCCTGCAAACCTGTCGTATCCATGTACCTGCCTAACTGTTTCTTAAACGTTGGGATAGTCCCATCCTCAACTACCTCATCTGGCAGCTTGTTCCATACACCCCACCACCCCTTTGTGTGAAAAGGTTACTCCTCAGATTCCTACTAAATCTTTTCCTGTTCACTTTCTGAAGAAGGGTCCCCAAAACCTCATCTATCCAGGTCCTCCAGTGATGCTGCTTGACCCGTTGAGTTAGTCCAGAACTTTCTTGAATTTTGTGCAATTCTTTGTGTCTCTGTTTGGAAAATTAGGCCTTGTGGAAGCTTTCCAAAGGAGATTTATTGAACATTTGGGATCCATTAGGTAAGCTTCATTCTTTTGATTTGTGAAGAAAGATCCAGCCGACTGGGCTGAAACTAACTGGAGTCTGGAGGAATGAAAGGTGATATTATCGAAATGTAGAACTTTGAGAGAGATTAGCAGGGAGGATGCTGAGAAAATGTTTCCCGTATTGGGGTGGAAGCAGTAGGCATTGCATCAGATTAAAGGGGCTGCCCATTTCAGATGGTGATGAGGAAGAATGTCTTCTTTAGGAGGGTTGTGAATCTTTGGATCTCTTTCCCTTGAGAGCTGTGGGGGAGTGTCATTTAATGTAGATGGCAGACATTTGTTCTACAGCAAAGTCAAAGACTTCATAAATGACATTGAGGCCAGGATTAGAACACCATGATCTTGTTGACTGGTGAAACAGGAGGTTCTGCTGCCATTTTGTATGTAAGCAAGAATCAGAGTAGGAATAACGACCTTTGAAATAAATGGTTTAGACAATAGACAATACGTGCAGGAGTAGGCCATTCAGCCCTTCGAGCCAGCACCGCCATGGCTGATCATCCCCAATCAGTACCCCGTTCCTGCCTTCTCCCCATATCCCCTGACTCCACTATTTTTAAGAGCCCTATTTAGCTCTCTCTTGAAAGCATCCAGAGAACTGGCCTCCACCAACCTCTGAGGCAGAGAATTTCACAGACTCACAACTCTCAGTGAGAAAAAGTGTTTCCTCGTCTCCGTTTGTTGGGCCACAGAAGTCAGCAACATCCTGGAGTAAAATAGCCAGAATGGACAATGTCAGTAGATTTCCTCTCCCAATAAACATTCGTGAGCTAGGTGTATTTTTGCAACAATCCATTTGTTCCATAATCACAAAGATTCATGGAGTTGTTCAATGTAGAAATTGATCATTGGCCCACCTCATCCACACTGACCTTTTTACCCATCACACTAATCCTATCAGCCCTCATTAGTACAATGTTCTATGCCTTACCTATTCAAGTGTCTGTCTAAATGCCTCTTATTCATTGTATATGATGACACCACCTCCTCAAGCAGTGTTTCCAGATATTAACCACTCTCTGTGTATAGATCTTACCCTTTAGATCCCCTTTGAGGTGGGAGATTGCAACCTTCACGTGGTCCGCCCTGTTTCAACGAATGCAATCCACCCGGCGTGCACAATCAAATAAGATCAAATAGAACAAGTTGTCCTACAACCTTAGGCTGTGCACGCCATGTGGCCCTTGTGGCTAAGGGGATCAGGGGGTATGGAGAGAAGGCAGGTACGGGATACTGAGTTGGATGATCAGCCATGATCATATTGAATGGCGGTGCAGGCTCGAAGGGCCAAATGGCCTACTCCTGCACCTAATTTCTATGTTTCTATTTCTATGTTTCTATATGCAAGAAGAAGAAGATCCCCTTTAAAACTCTTTCCTTTCACCTTGATGCTCTGCCCTCTTGTTTTTGATATTCCTATCATGGAGAAAGAGATTGTGATTACCTTATCGATCTGTGTTCTCATTATCTTGTATGTTGTATGCTTCTCTTATATTTATTCATGGTGATTTTTTTGCCAGACTGTGAATGTAAATTCAAGGGTGTTCCAGTGGGATTTGAACTCAGGCCTCCAGATTGCTAGTTCAGCAATTTTAACCTTGGTACCACCTTGTCCCCTGTAGATGCGTAAGAAATATGTGTACAAACAACTCAGGCTCTTGAACCATATATCTACTGCAGTGCTGAACTACGATGGATTTTGCACTAAGGTTGCACGATCCACTTTGGTTTGCACTATCCTGCTTTGGTTCACCTAGAATAACTGGATATATATTTTTTGCATATTTACCTATTGTGTTGTGTTTAACGTGCCTGCAGAGCTGTAGTGAGAATTTAATCGTTCCAGTCCTAGTACATATAACAATTAACTGCTCGTGGCTCTTGACCCTTTTGACATCAGATAATGAACATCTGATTAGCTAGCTTTAGACAGGGGATAAAAATACTATAAAGGGAGAAAATCATGTTCATAAGATGTAGGAGCAGAGTTAGACCATTCGGCCCATCAACTCTATTCTGCCATTTAATCATGGCTGATCTATCTTTCTTCTTCTTCTTTCGTGTGGCGTGCACAGCCTAAAGTTGTTGGACAACTTGTTCTCTTTGATCATCCATTTGTGCACGTCGAGTTGATTGCATTAGTCGAAGCAGGGCGGACCATGTGAAGGTTGCAATCTTCCACCCCATCTATCATTCTCTCTCAACCCCATTCTCCTGCCTTATCCCCATAACCCGTGACACCCAAACTAATCAACAACCTTTTTATGACCTTTAAAATATCCATTGACTTGGCCTCCACAGTCTTCTGTGGCAATGAATTCTTGTAGAATTCCTGTAGAAATTCTTGAAAGGTTTACCTGACAGTTCTATGTTTCCTTGTAAGTTAAAAGAAAGTTAAAAAAAAAAGAAAATAGCCAGAGATCCAGCATTGAAGAGGAAAGGACCAAGAGAAGCCTATTGGAGTGGATGAGCAGTTTATATCAATTTTCACAGAAAATGAAAGCATATGAAGAGTCAACTCGCCCAACCATCTGTGCTGCATTAATGCTCTGCATAAGCCTTGTCCAATCTGACCTCACGTAAATCCATTAACATAATTTAACATTTCTCTATATGCCATTCCAATCCCACTTAAAAGCATCTAGGCTATTTTTCACAGCTACCTCCTGAGATAGATCTCCAAATTCTCATCTCTGCATGGAAAAAGAACAGAATTTCCTTTGATCTTGTAGACTCTTATTAGTGGCTTTAGACCATAACTGCTCCACAAGTGATGACTCTTCCTTTCTCTCTTTCCCTATCTCTTCCTCATCTCTCTCCTCCCTGTCTTTCTTTCTTTCTCCTCTCTATTCCCGTCTTCCCTCTCTCCCTTCCCTCCCTTCCCTGTCTTCCCCCTCTCTTCCTCTCCTCTCTCTCATGCAGGATTAAGGTCTGATTATCGAGTATTACTGAATTTATTGTAATATTGCACTCTTGACTCTCTTGATTCTTTGCTCTTCCCTCTCTTTTGGAATTTTTCTTTCTCTCTCCCTCAATGTCCTATCCTCAAATAATTTGAAGATCTCTATTTGGCTGCCCCAATTATTTTGTGTTTCCAGGGAATAGAGACCTTGCAGCTTTTTTTCCATGATAGCTGTAAACCACTGGCTCCGGCAACTCTGTTTTCTTAGTGCTACCCTGTCCTTTGTATAATACACTGAACAAGTCTTTGCACTGTACTCCAAATGAAAGATTTAGACACTCAGTAGGTGAGATCTTACTTTGCTCATATTAAAGGAGTAAGTAGATCTTGTCCAGCTGGACCACTCGGTATCTCCAAATGATGGCATTAAGTAGTAGTAGGCGCAAAGAATATCAGAGGTGGAATCCAACCATTTGAAGATGGTTCCATGGAACCTTAGCACTGCTGACAGAGAGCTAAATATAGTCATAAACTCGGCAAGAGACGGGCTCAGCAAGGAGGTTGTCTGACATAGTCCCCTCAGATGCCGAACAAGAGCTAGGGGTCACAACACAATGACAGATATGGAGATAGGAAATCATATGAAGTAGTAGTAATTGTGAGATTTAGAATATAGCAGAGAAACAGAGGAAATACAGAGAGTGCAGGAAGGAACTAAAAAGAGGGGAAGCCAGTGAACGCAAGTAAAGGTTACCATCCGACATTAAATCCTTAACTTTAATCCTTAAATTTAATCACGAGGGGGTGGAGAAAGGGAAGGCGGGCTTGAACTTAGAGCAGTCATCGTCACAGAATAGGAGGAGGTTGCTGTAGCAGAATATAAATGGATTAAAAGAGCAGGAAGGAACTGCAGATGCTGGTTTATACAGTAGATAGACACATAATGCTGGAACAACAGTGGAAGAGGCAGCATCTCTGGAGAGAAGGAATGGTTGATGTTTTTGGGTCGAGAGCCTTCTTCCTACTGAGAGTCAGGGGAGAGGGAAACTAGAGATATGGAAGGGCACAAAGAGCACATATGGAGTGAAAATCAGTCCTTTTCACACACTGCATGCTCTTTGTATGTTTCCATATCATAATCATAATCATACTTTATTAGCCAAGTATGTTTTGCAACATACGAGGAATTGAATTTGAATACTCATTTCCCTCTCCCCTGATTCTCAGTATGAAGAAGGGTCTCGACCCGAAACATTACCCATTCCTTCTCTCCAGAGATGCTGCCTGTCCCGCTGAGTTATTCCAGTATTTTGTGTCTATCTTAGATTAAAAGGGTGTCAGGACTCCAAGCAGAAATTCACCTGATTAGAATATGATGCAACTTCAATTGGTGAGGGAAGGAAGGTTGGAAGTTGGGGATTCTGGCCAAAACAGGGGAAGCGGAAAGAACAGATACTGGAAAAAAGGGGAGAGGTCTAAACCTCACTGTGAAATTAGTTTAGTTTAATTTTGAGATACTGCATGGAAACAGGACCTTCGGCCCATGCCGACCAGTGATTCTCGCACACTAACACTATCCTACACACACTAGGGACAATTTACAATTGTACCAAACCAATTAGCCTACAAACCTGTACATCTTCGAGTGTGGAAGGAAACTGGAGATCCTGGGGAAAACACACGCTGGTCATGGGGAGAACGTACAAACTTTGTACAGACATCACCGGTAGTCAGGAATTGAACCTGGGACCCTGGTGCTGTAAAGGGCCTGTCCTACAAGCATGCAACTCTATGCGATGAACGCGATCAAACTAGAAGCGGGGGCCACGCAGAGGTCGGGTGACCCCCTGTACAGGGCCGTTCCCACCTGCATGCGCCTGCATGTGGCAAGCGCGACCAAACCGACAGCAGGGGCCGCGCGGAGGTCGGGTGAGTGGCGCAACGTGGCGCAAAGTGAGGCGAACTTGGAGCAAAGTCTAAGGTAAGTTCGCCAGGACAGAGAGGGGCACACAGAGAGGGGCACAGAGGCACACACACACACACACAGGGCCATGGAGCCACACACATAGAGGGTCATGGAGGCACCTACAGAGAGGTTCACGGAGGCACAATGTCGGGGCGGTGTGTAATGCGTCGAGGCGACTGCGAGCCGACAAGCCGTTGCTGCGCGGAATTTTTGAACATAGTCAGTTTTTTGGAGCCCCGTGCGATGTCGGGACGAACTCTGCACAATTCCGCACGGCTCCGGCGATCGAAGTGGGACCGGCCCCGCGACGCCGGACGGCTCAAGCGACCACGTTAGGTCGCGCTAATCGCATAGAGTTGCATGCTGGTGGGACAGGCCCTTAAGGCAGCAACAAAGATCTTATAACAACTCTACTGCTGTGCCAGTCTTAGGTCAACGGTGGGTAGCAGTTTGGGACAAAATTAATCGAGACTTGGTGTGGGAGGGCTTACAACAGAAATTCGGCAGAGATTAGATAAAGGCAAACCACATTGGACAAACGTGATGAAGTTCTTTGTTAGAATTATAAACATGTTTATGAGGGCACTGCTGTTAGTGTGCATCTGAGCGTCCTAAAAGCATTTAATAACATAGTTTGTAATAGAATTGTTGGCAAATGTAAAGCCCAAGGAATTAAAGGGGCAGTAACATTGTGTACATGCAATTGACTAAGAGACAGATAGAGTTAACATAGACATGACGAGTTTAATAACATCCTTCTCTACAAAAAGTAGTAAACACTGCCCAGTCCATCATCGGCTCTGACCTTCCTTCCATCGAGGGGATTTATCGCAGTCGCTGCGTTGCCACAAAAAGGCTGGCAGCATCATCAAGGACCCACACCATCCTGGCCACACACTCATCTCCCCGCTACCTTCAGGTAGAAGGTACAGGAGCTTGAAGACTACAATGACCAGGTTCAGAAATAGCTCCTTCCCCACAGCCATCAGGCTATTAAACCTGGCTCGGACAAAACTCTGATCATTAATAGTAAGATTAAACGAGAACTTACCAGTTTGAAGTTTGATCTTTATTTTATGAGGAGTTACGATGAGGGATTACGTGAAGACCCCGCCAGCACGCATGCGCGACATTCTTCAAAGCAGTGGTGTGAAATCACAGACAGTCACAATGACTAATATAGTAAGATAAGAGAGAACTTTCATACCAGGTGATCTTTATAGTAGAGGGTTGGGAGCGGAGGGCACGTAATCCCTCATCGTAACTCCTCATAAAATAAAGATCAAACTTCAAACTGGTAAGTTCTCGTTTAATCTTACTATTTTACTTCGGAGTCACGTGAGTGACTACGTGAAGATTTCAAAGCTTTGTGATTTCATGCCCTGGAAGCTCCATGCTCACACACCGCTATGCTGGGATAAGAGGATGAACGTAATTCAGACATAACACTGGCTGAAAAACAAAGAAGGTATTTAATCATACCTAAAATGATATGCCCCACATTGGGTAAATCATGTAACAGAAACTTAACATATTCCCCTGCAAACGTCTCAGGAGCGGCCACGGGTTTATAAAAGAAGTGCTGAAAAGTCCGTTCACTGCTCCAACCCGCTGTAGCAAGGATGTGGTCCATAGGAACTCCCATCATCCTAGCCGCTGACGTGGATGCAGCCTTAGCTTTATAAGACTGGACCCGTTGTGCTGTTACAAGTGCCATAAACATAACCATATTATATGTAGTTATCCAGAGAGAGCCCCGATATTGGTGTCCATCCTCGAAGCATAGTAAATTCTATGCCTAAGTCCCATGTATGGGTGTATCTGGCCTAGGGGAAAAAGAATTAATACCCCTCATCAGATTGATACCAGAGGGTGTGATCCTATACGCTGGTGATCACCCCCTCGGTCCAGGTTGGTAGGTAGGGCACTCCTGCAAATTTAATGGCACTGTAGCTCAAACCTTCATGGAATGAAGGGTGGCCAGAACTCCTGCAATCCAGTGATGGTGGCCGAGTCATATGAAGTGTTTGTTCTGAAGAAGAAAACACTCCCATCTGCTGACATATGTCAGTGCTGTCCCTGGTGGATTCCCTGCACGACGAAGTGATGACATTGATCGTCCTGTCGGAGTATCCGAAGTCCAGAAATGGCCTGTTCAGAAACAGCATCAATAGGTTAATGCGATCATGGCACGGATGACTTACCCGTCACAGGGTGTGCCAACAGGCCCGGCCGTTTGAGGATCCGAAAGCAGTGTTCTGCGGCCATCTTTGTACTGCTGGGGACCATGGTTGGGTAGGCCAGTCGGGAAACCCGAAATACCCGTTGCGGAGTCTATTAAATTTTTGTAAGACCCGACTGATGAGGCAGAAGAGGGGAAATGCATAGCAAACAATCCCCCCAATGCAGCGAGAAACATCCATCGCTGCTGGCCCCGGTCCCGATCCAACATCCATTCAATGTTGTCGTTGAATTGCGTGACCTGGTGTCCGCCACCGTATTTAGTTTACCTGAAAGGTAAGTGGCTGAGATCCAAATCTCTCTATCCAGACACCAGTGCCAGTTGTAAAAAGGCAATTCATCACATGATATCGATTTTATTCCACACAAAAGATTAATATAGGCCACCACTGTGGTATTATAATTTGTAACCATACATGCAACTGGTGCATATCTAAGCAGTAGGCCCCGGGGTCCATGAATGCTTCCAGTATTTCTAGATAATTAAACCCTAGTGCTCCCAACAGGGTTAAATCTTGTGCATTCCATCTGCCACCACAAACAGTGGTGGTATTAGCTGCTCCCCACCTTTAACACTGGCATCAGTCTGTAAACCGAGGGATTTATGATAGTGATGGATTTGGAACAGAATTTAGCATTTCCCATTCACCAATTTAATTCAACTCTTGCCTTTTCTAATAACTTCATAGGCCTGTCGAAATGGTATGACTTTTGAGAGCTATAATTGTAGATCTTTGTAGGTTTTGATAATGTAGTGGTCCGAATTGCGCTGCGGGAAAAGCAGCCACTATCTTCCCAATTACCATGCCGTATGGATGGATCCCTGATGCCAGTAAGGCTTCTGCAAGCTTCTATCAAGTCCACCACCTTGTTCGGTGGTAAGGTGGTAGACATTTGCACCGAGTCAATGGTGAACCCCAAGTAATCCATGGTAGTAGAGGGTTCCAACTTTGATTTATCTGGATGTATGATGAACCCCAGCTTTTGAAAGAGATGTTTTTTGGCTAGAACTGCCAATGTAGCCGTTTCCAAATTCTCCCCGACAATGAGGATATCATCAAGATAGGCCATAACAGTATGATTTTGTTTCCTTAAATAGGCCAAAGCTGGTTCCAATAATTTGGTGAACAGCCTGGGTGCTGATGATAACCCATTGGGTAAGGCTATATATTGCCATAATTGTCCCATCCAGATAAATTTAAGGTATTTCCTATGATCCTTGTGTATTGGTACTGAATAGTATGCATCTTTGAGGTCAATGCATGCCATGTAGTACCCATAGCTATTAGCTATCTGCTGTGTCGAAAGTGTCCATTTTGAAATGAACATACTGAACAGAAATATTCAGTTTGGTCAGGTCTATGATTATGCGGCATCCGCCATCTTTTTATTTTTGGTAAATATATTAGATACGAACTCCTGTGATTCTCTCAATTACCCCTTTGCTAATTAGTCTTAATAGTTCAGCATGGCCCGCCGTTCTTTCTTTGTGAAAGTATAAACTTTCGGCTAGGCGTATGCTGGACCGGGGTAGGGAGTTCGTAAATGAATTCAATTTTATAGCCCTGAATACTTCCGAGTATGTAAGGATCAGAGGTAAAAGTGCGCCATACTTTATAAACAAGTGCAACCGGCCTCCCCCACAAGATGAATTTTAGACATATGATGTTCCTGGGGGAGGCAGACCCACCTACCTCCAAGGTATTGCCGGTGTTGCGGTCCAATACCACCGTTATTTCTTCTGTTGAGTTGCTGCGTTGTAGGGGTGGCGCATTTTCCAAGAAAGCCGGGCTGGGCCATGGCCTAAAAAGGCTGTTGTGCAGGTGGGCCGGCCTTCGAGCTTTCACCACCGGACGATCTGAAGTGATATCTCTGTCCGGTGGGTGTGTAGGGGTGCTGTTGCTGTTGGTAGCTCTTTGTCCAGGTCTTTCACCTATTTGTGGAGCTCCGCACAGCAGATTTGGTGGTTGAGCGTACCTGGTTTGCATAACCCCGCAATTTGGGGTTGAGTTGCTCAAACTGTGTTACACAGTAAGGCCAGAGCATCCTGTTTCTACCGGTAGTTCTATACCCACCGCAGTACTGGCACTGCCGAAATTCCGGCGGTCAAAAGCTTCAGGATCCTCTGAAGTTGGCTCCTGCCCTCTAATCGTAGGGCTCATGATCCCCCAAATAGGGTATTCCCCGCGGGAACAATCAGCGAGTTACAATTTATCAGGAGCAAGATACTTATCAGCTGTAGCATTGATGGCTTGCTCCTGAAGCTGGTTTGTAGTCATCTTGGGGTGGATAGGTAACCTTTCTTAGAAGGAACTGCATGTTGCTTACCATATCCAGAAACTCTTCACTGCACCCCTGTCACTGTTGGTTTGTTCAGCCAACTCCCCCCCTTCAGGGTCAGCCCAGTTCTGACCCCCAATGCTCCCCTGCGAAGAGGGTGAGACATTTAGGCAGTCCATAATAGGATCCTGCCGTGGGCCTGCGAAGAGGCCCACCGTGACCCTGCCCCTGCAAAAGCAGGTCACGCTGGAGCAATTGCTCCACCATCCGCTCCATGCGGGTAAGACGACCTCCGTCGCTAACAGCGAACGGGGTGTCCTCGGGACTGGACCCAGCTGAGTCGGCAGTCCCGATCGGCTTCCGGGTGGATTTACCGCCTGTCCGTGGCGAACCAGCAGCCCCCCGGGCGGAAGTCGGGAGCTGCAGGTCGCACCTGCAGCTCGGAAAAAAACGGGTGGATTTACCGCCTGTCCGTGGCGAACCAGCAGCCCTCCCGGGCGGAAGTCGGGATCTGCAGGTCACACCTGCAGCTCGGAGAAAAACGGGTGGATTTACCGCCTGTCCGTGGCGAACCAGCAGCCCTCTCGGGCGGAATTCGGGAGCTGCAGGTAGCACCTACAGCTCGCAGAAAAAACGGGTGGATTTACCGCCTGTCCGTGGCGAACCAGCAGCCCTCCCGGGCGGAATTCTGGAGCTGCAGGTAGCACCTGCAGCTCGGAGAAAAAACGGCACGCTGCTGGCTGCTCTCTACAGCAGCAGCTCTAGCCACTTACTCTCGCCGCGCTCACCACTCCGGTGAGTCTTACCGTTCGTAAATTACGCTGGAGGAGCCCCGCTCCTCCCGACTGTCGCTTCCGCATGCGAACGACGATATGTCGCGCATGCGTGCTGGCGGGGTCTTCACGTAGTCACTCACGTGACTCCGAAGTAAAATAACCCATTATCTGTTATTTGCACTTTATCAGTTTATTTATTCATGTGTGTATATATGGTATATGGACACACTGATCTGTTTTATAGTAGATGCCTACTATGTTCTGTGTGCTGAAGCAAAGCAAGAATTTCATTGTCCTATCAGGGACACATGACAATAAACTCACTTGAACTTGCTGTGTGTTTTTTCAATGCTTACTCAATGTCCCCTTGGCTTATTGACTAATTTGATAGATGACACCTCTGGCAGTGTTGCACTCCCTCAGTAATGCTCAGGTATGTCAGCCTGGATTTTCGCTCCAATCTCTAATGTTAGCCCAATACCATCCAACTCAGAGGCAGGTATCAGAACGAGTGTGCCAAGGCTGACAAGACCAAGTCAATGACACCATGGGAGAGGTCTGCACAAGCCAAGGGTGTGTTCGGTTGTGGTGACTGTTTTTGAGGAAAAGTCACAAGCAAAGTTCACTTTGTGACTGTGTGCCCCTTGATACAATGTTCATAAAATAACTCCCTCGGCAGGAGAAGCAATTAAATAGATTCAACGTCAATGGTAATGCTTTTTTGGGCTTTAAACACGGACATGACACATTATTTTGGGTGTTCAGAGTTTCCATGTTACCATGGTTACTGCCAGAGTGATCAAGAGCCAATTAAACTGGTAATGAAGGGTTAGAAGGGTAAAGATAATGCACACTTGCAATTTGCAATGACTAATTCCAGCACTTACTGCTGGTAACATTCATAGTTCAACGTTAGCAGTGCAGTGTATTGTGAAACCACATCAAGTATGTTCTCCAACTGTGAGATATATGATGGATTAAAGCACTGGAATTGATAATCAATGTTCGGTGATCTCATTGACGTCTTTAAAGCAAGAAAGGAACTGATAGAATTTGTTTCCTCTGGTGGAAGAGTTCAGAACAGGGTGACATGTTCTCACCAGGTCGTTCTGAGATGACGTCAGGAAACCTTGCTTCAAACAAAGGATTGGAAATCAGGAATTTTCTCCCGATAAACGCTGTTAGCACATCCCCACCATCAAAGGAATTTATCGGAGTCGCTGCCTCAATAAGGCAGCCAGCATCATCAGAGACCCACACCACCCTGGCCACAAACTCATTTCACCCCTGCCATCAGGAAGAAGGTACAGGAGCCTGAAAACTGTAACGGCCAGGTTCAGGAACAGCTTCTTCCCTGCAGCCATCAGACTATAAAACATTACAACCTCCAAATAAGCTCTGAGTACAATAGACTATTATTGTTCAGATTGCACCAGGGGCGCGGCACGATTGTCAGCCTCGCCGACAGTCTGTCTGCTTTTTCGTCTTCTTTTGTTATTTTTAGTGTGTTTTAAATGTTTGTGTTAATGTCCTCTAGTTTGTTTTATGTGGGGGGACGAGTAGCGGGGCAGGGGAAACTTTGTTTTCAATCTCATACCCTTCCGGAGATGCGATTGTTTTCCGGGTCGTATCTCCGGTCACTATGCTTCCTGACATCATGGAGCTGGAGGCCTTGCTCGGGACTGACTTTGAGCCCCACCGCGGGGCGTGGACTTACCATCAGAGCTGATCCCTCGCCTGGGATCGCTCGAACTGCGGCCTGCGGACTTTACCATCGAGAGCTCGCAGTCTAGGGTAGAGACCGTAGATGCCGGGAGCTCCAATGAGGCAGAAGGTTCGACAAGCTCCGACCCGGGGTCAGATCTCTTGGCACGGGGAGCCGAGACTCCCCCTGATGCAGGAGCCTGATCGCCCCGACGCAGAGGGCCCGACTGCCGGCTAAGGGCGTAAGATCGTCCCGTCAACGGAAGGCTCGTCGCCCCCGACCGCAGGAGAACAAAGAAGGGAAGAGATTGAACTTTTTTCCGCCTTCCACCACAGTGAGGAATGTGGAGGAGTCACTGTGGTGGATGTTTATGTTAAAATCTATTTTGCGTGTCCCGTTGCTTTTTATTTGTATGACTGACTTGGCACATGAAATTACTCGTATGTTGCAAAACATACTTGGCTAATAAAGTATTATTGTGTTGTATTATTATTATTATTATTATTATTATTATTATTATTGCACTATTATTGTTTGTTTTTTGAGTATGTGTATGTGTGTGTGAGTGTGTACTTGTGAGTATGTGTAATATACACACTGAACATTTGTTTCTCTCTCGTTTATCATGTTGTTAACAGTGTACTATGTTTACATTCTGCTGTGCTGCAGCAGAGAAGAATTTCATTGTTCCATCTGGAACATATGACAATAAAACGCTCTTGACTCTTGACTCAAAGCCACAGGAGTCTATTCAGCCCATTGAGTCCATACAAGCTTCTTGTAAAGCAACCCTTGCCCTTGCTGGAGAACACAAAGTGGTGGAGTAGCCCAGTCGATCAAGAAGGGTCCTCCACAGGTGTTGCCCGAGCCATTGAATTTCTCCAGCACTTTGTGTTTTGGCCGCGATTCCAGCATCTGCAGTTCCTCGCGTTTCCAATTTACTGCTCCACTGCGAAATCAACGCTTTTCGAGAGAATTGGTTGGGGGCTTGAAGGAAAATAAGCTACAGAGCAACAAAGGAGAGAAAACACTGCAGATTCTCAGTGAAAAGCCTTGATTTTTTTCTGTTTCCACCAACTGCACAGACAGTGAATTCCAGATCACCTTCACTCCCCAAGTAAAAGGGCTCAGTAGAAACTAAAACTGGATGAACACACTTTTTTGATGAAATGTCATTGACCTGAGGCATGAGTCGGTGTTCTGGATGTGCTGGAAGTTCCAGAAGTTTCTGTTTTAATTTATGATTAAATTGACTTTAGCCAAGGGTATTGGTACTTGGTAGTTTGACTCTCAAGATTCAAGATTCAAGATTCAAGAGAGTTTATTGTCATGTGTCCCTGATAGGACAATTAAATTCTTGCTTTGCTTCAGCACAACAGAACATAGTAGGCATTGACTACAGAACAGATCAGTGTGTCCATATACCATTATATAAATATATACACACATGAATAAATAAACTGATAAAGTGCAAATAACAGATAATGGGCTATTAATGTTTAGAGTTTTTTCCGAGCCAAGTTTAATAACCTGATGGCTGTGGGGAAGTAGCTATTCCTGAACCTGGTCGTTGCAGTCTTCAGGCTCCTGTACCTTCTACCTGAAGGTAGCGGGGAAATGAGTGTGTGGCCAGGATGGTGTGGGTCCTTGATGATGCTGCCAGCCTTTTTGAGGCAGCGACTGCGATAGATCCCCCTCGATGGAAGGAAGGTCAGAGCCGATGATGGACTGGGCAGTGTTTACTACTTTTTGTAGCCTTTTCCTCTCCAGGGCACTCAAGTTGCCGAACCAAGCCACGATGCAACCGGTCAGCAAGCTCTCTACTGTGCACCTGCAGAAGTTAGAGAGAGTCCTCCTTGACAGACCGACTCTCCGTAATCTTCTCAGGAAGTAGAGGCGCTGATGTGCTTTCTTAATAATTGCATCAGTGTTCTCCGACCAGGAAAGATCTTCAGAGATGTGCACGCCCAGGAATTTGAAGCTCTTGACCCTTTCAACCGTATAAAAACTCGCGTGGAAACTGCACTATTTGAAGATTACCGCATCTGGAGGGTGGAGCTAACAAATTTGACAAATTTGCATTGATAGGGTAAATAGACAAAAAGTTTATTCTCATGGTCGGGGTATCAAAAACAAGAAGACATAGGTATAAAATGCGAAGAAGAAATTTTAAAGGGCAGAGAGTAGATGATGTTTGAAAGACATTGTCAGAGGAAGTGGGTGGAATCAGATACAATTATTATGTTTCATAAGACATTTCGACACATAACTAAATAGGCAAGACATGCAAGGATACCTTCTTAATGCCGACAAATGGGAATAGTGTAAATGGGCAAAAAGGGTCAGTATGGAACTTGGTGGGCTGAAGGGCCTATTTCCCACCTCTGCGACTCGATGAATGAAAGAACAGAGATTGAGTGACTGTATCATTCATTCACCTGATCTCTTCATTCCTTGTGAATGGAACACAACGGAAAAGTAATGATGATGTCTGGGGACCTGTGGCACGGGGTCAGTAACGAAGGCAGGAGGGATGTGACTGCAGGAGCTTGCAGACTGACAGTAATTGCTCACACCTCCAGTCCCAGCACATCGAAGGCAGCTCTCAAACACATTGCAGCGGTTCTCAGAGGCTAATCCAAGCATTTACCATTAAACCAGGTGGCCCTCGGGACACAAGACAAAATGATGTACTTATCCGATGGACACATTGACAGTATCAACCGTGAGTCAGTGTGGGTGGGGGAGAAGAGTTCTCACTTCTGAGCTATAAGGTTTTCAGTTCAATCCCCACTCCAGACACAATGTTAATCTGAGTGAATCATGACATGCCGAACTAGGGCTACACTGCTGGAGTGCCACCTACTGGATAAGGTAATAAGCCAAGATCCTGTTTGCTCTTGCAGGTCATCTTAAAGGCAGCACATATGCTTTTGAAGGAGGATGTGGGTGATCTCCTGGTGTCGAGGTCTATATTGCTCAATCAGCATCACTAAAACTCTTTTTATTCTTCCCATATTCCTCCCCAAGTCTGCTATTCATGAAATGTGTAGGAAGGAACTGCAGATGCTGGTTTAAACCAAAGATAGACACGTCTAAATAAGGGTCTTGTCCCAAAACCTCACCCATGCTATCTCTCCAGAGATGCTGCCTGTCCTGTTGAGTTACTCCAGCATTTTGTGTCTACCTGCTATTCATGAAGCTTGATAGACAATAGACAACAGACAATAGGTGCAGGATTAGGCCATTCGAGCCAGTACCGCCATTCAATGTGATCATGGCTGACCATCCCCAATCAGTACCCCGTTCCTGCCTTCCCCCCATATCCCTTAACTCCGCTATTTTTAAGAGCCCTATCTAGCATCCAGAGAACCCACCTCCACCACCCTCTGAGGCAGTGAATTCCACCAATTTATTGATTGAAAGATACAGAATGAAAACAGGCCCTTCGTCCCACCAAGTCCATGCTGATCTTCAATCACCTGTTCACACTAGTTCTATATTATCCCACTTTCGTATCCACTCCCAACACACTAGGCCCAATTTACAGTGGCCAATTCATCTACCAACCCGCATATAACCATATAACAATTACAGCACGGAAACAGGCCTTCTCGGCCCCTCCAGTCCGTGCCGACCGTGCCGATCGAAGTGGGACCGGCCCCGCGACGCCGGACGGCTCAAGTGACCACGTTAGGTCGCGCTCATCGCATAGAGTTGCATGCTGGTGGGACAGGCCCTTTACTACATAATCTATGCTTTACCTGCAGCTGAACGTTGACTTGTCCAATTTCAGGTAGTCCCTGCTTTCTCCTCCCCTTTCCAGCTCTCCCCCAGCCCACTATCTCCGCCTCTTCCTTTCTTCTTCCCGTCCCCCCCACCCTCACATCAGTCTGAAGAAGGGTCTCGACCTAAAACGTCGCCAATTTCGTTTGCTCCGTAGATGCTGCCTCACCCGCTGAGATTCTCCAGCATTTTTGTCTACCTTGGAGTTGAAAGATATGTCGCTTCATCCAAAGGAAAGTCGAAAGGTACCAAAGATTAAATCTGAAAGCTTTTATTTCATGCCAGTTATGAAATTATATAAATGGATTACAGAGCCAAACAATAGCTGTGAGAGGAAGTACACTTGAACAGCAATAAGTGTTACTATATTATCATTAATTGCACTGAGACAATAAAACAGGCATATTTATCATTATCTCCGTTAGACTGTTTTAAGCGTTATATGAGCACTCTCAACTTAACTAACATTCCCAAATCGATAGGACTGGAATGAATCTGGTGAAATGTTTAGAGGTCACAGTTGGCAGAATAGATATGGTAAAAGCAATTAATATTGTGCATTTGGACTTTCAGAAGAACATTAAGAAGGCACCATACAAGGGACTATAAACCGAAGTGAGAACACAAAGTGCTGGTGCAACTCAGCGGGTCAGGCAGCATCTCTGGAATAAATGGATCCTTCTCAGACACATGGTGTTGGAGTAACATGGTGTTGGGTTGAAGATTGACTAATGGACGGAAAACAGAGGAAGAATAAATGGTTCCTTCATGTGTTGGGATCGACGGGATCAATGCTGAAAGTCCAGACTTTCTTAGTCTCCATTAATGAGATTGCGTGTAATATTTCCAAGATGGCTAATAATATAAAGTTGGGTAATAGATTGGCTGAGAGAAGGATGCAGAGACGAAACGCGTGGGTGAGGGGTGGAAAAATATTGGGAAATTCCTCACAGACTCTCTAGACAATTGAAACTAACCATAGAGACCATTCTGATGTTTATCTTCATATGAGATCTCAGCAAGAAACAGGCCAAGCTCTCAAGATGAATCAGTGTTCCATATTATGAGCCACCTTCGTCACCGTTCTCTGGGCCAAGAATCCCCTCAGTTGTCAGGCCCAGCTTTGGCCTGACTGATTATTTCAAGCAAGCAGACAGTAAAAGCCCTTCAATACAACAAATGTTGATCACCACACCAAACTTGTACCTGATTAAAGTGAAAATCTCGATTCTGAGTCAAACATAATGTTTGTCTCCAGCGCTTCCCCCACCCTAGTTCTCTGACTGTCCTCCTGATTAATTTTACTGATTTTACTGTGCCTCGTTGCCACATTCCCGTCAGCCAACAATTACCCATTCTACATTTCCTTGATCACCATCTGCTTTGATTTGTCGTTTTCACAACTTGCACTTCCATATCTCTAGTTTCTCTGTCCCCTGACTCTTAGTCTGAATAAATGTCTCGCCCTGAAACGTCACCGATTCCTCTCCAGAAATGCAGCCTGTCCCGCTGAGATACTCCAGCTTTTTGTGTCTATCTTTGGTGTAAACCAGCATTTGCAGTTCCTTCCTACACACGATGTTATCCAGCCAACTTTCTCCAGTCTAGGTGGATTCCTCCTTCCCCCCCCCCCCCATACAAAATGCTTTTATTCAGAACAAACACAAATAACAAAGTAGCAACACGATCAAAGAATGCCTATATTGGCAATTTTACAAACAAAGTTATCAAATTAAAATATTAACATTTTTATCAACAATACATTCGATGTCCCGCGGTGACCAGCGTTCACGGAAGGCCTCCAGAGTCCCTGTGGACACCGCGTGTTCCCTCTCCAGGGACGTAACCCCGGAAAAGGGGCAGGCAGCCGACCGCTGTGCGGCCGTCGACTACTCGCTGCCTGGACCCGCCAATGGGGTGGATTCTTCCTGGGTGGTTGCCCCATGGCCCTCTGGGAGGTTGCCCCATGCCCCCCTGGGAAGGTGTTGCCTGACAACCACTTGCCTTCCTGAACAAGCTCTTCACAGTTATCATGGATGGATCCAATGAAAGTCAGCTGCCCTCTGTTGCACCACAGTAATCCACAGGTAAGCTTTCACTGGAAAAATTGAAACGATTAGTCCCAGTGCTATTTCATAGATGTAAAATGCGTGTTCTCAGTGTGTTAATGGCCTCAAAGTTCTTTGCCGAGTGTACAGACTGACACATCAAGTTTAAGTTTACATTTATTGTCCAAAGTTCAGGCATCCTCCTCTCAGCGGTTTGGACTTCCGAATCGGCCACTTCTTACCGGAGATCGCTGCTCCCGAAGTCCACAGGCCGAGCTGGTTGGAGATTCACGCTGGCGGCCCTCGGCAAAGGGATCCCAGGACTCCGCGATGTTGAAGTCAGCGTTGCCCACGGCACAGCTCCACGATGTTAAAGCAGGAGGCCCAACACTCCGGAGCTTCAAACAGCGATCCCAGGTAAGACATCCCCCGCTCTGCGATGGCAAATCAGTGCTGTGCCGCTGCTGAAGCTATGCTCAGCCTCCGGTCTCCGGCAGCAAAGGCCGCGACAATCCAGTTGGTAGGCCGCGAGGGCGGGGGGGGGGGGGGGGTGAAGATGCGACCCGGAGAATAATCGCATCCTCGCCAGGAAGTTTCCCCCTTACCCTACCCACCTCCCCCACATAAAAATATGAAGAAACCTCCAAAACATACTTTTTAAACAGACTAAAAATTAAAGAAAGACGGAAAAACAGACAGAGGCTGCCATCATGTGGCGCCCCTAGTGGTGGAACATAAGACGGTAAGACATAAGACGATCGGGCAGTTTTTTCTAAACAGATTCTGGAAGTTTCTATATATATATTCAGATATGGCAAGCCACGCCTTGTGAATCAAAGTGGCCTTTATTAAGGCAATACAGAGAACAGCACACACGCGACTGGGGAGGGTTTCCCCAGGGTTCTGAATATATACCAGGGCACGCCGCTTGACCACATGCCGACTCCTTCCCGCCAAACACAGTCACAGTGACCCTGCCAGCCCAAGTGCCGAGGGTTCGCTCAGTAAGTGGCGTAACCACCAGGTGGCGCCACACAGTCTATAACACTAGTGAAGTGTAGACTCAACGAAATGCAGATGCAGGTCTACAAACTAATGCCCCTGTCCCACTTAGGAAACCTGAACGGAAACCTCTGGAGACTTTCAATTAATTCAACTAATTCGATTATTTAAAAAAATTCAAAACCGGCCGCGACTAAAAATAGGTCACTGTTTTAAAAATCGGTAATTTATTAGTCGAAGACGGTTGCGATGCTAGTTGAAGGTGGTTGCCGGAGGTTGCAGGTAGTGGAAGGTAAGACCTCCCTGGTGGAATAAAACTGGGTGAAAAACAGGTCTTACCTTCCACTACCTGCAACCTCTGGCAACCTACTTTTAGTCGCGGCCGGTTTTGAATTTTTTGAAATAATTGCCGGAAAATAGAAGAAGCGGAAACCACTTTCGACTATTAGGGAGACTGACAAAAACCTCCGGGAACCGCACGGAAACCTTGGGTGGGGTGCAAAGTTTCCAGAGGTTTCCTAAGTGGGACAGGGGCATAAGACACAAAGTACTGAAGTAACTTGGCAGTTCAGGTAACATCAGGAATTGGCCACGATAGACTGGCAGGTGAGTCTTAAAGGGTTGACAGTGGATGTGCAATGGAAGGTATTTAAAGACTGCATGGATGAAGTACAAAAATTGTTCATACCAGTTTGGCAAAAGAATAAATCAGGGAAGGTGGAGCATCCATGGATAACGAGGGAAATCAGGGATAGTATAAAAACTACAGATGAGGCATACAAATTCGCCAAAAAAAGCAGCCTACCAGAGGACTGGGAGAAATTCGGAATCCAGCAGAGGAGGACAAAGGGCTTAATTAGGAAAGGGAAAATAGATTACGAAAAGAAACTGGCAGGGAACATAAAAACTGACTGCAAACATTTTTATAGATATGTGAAGAGAAAGAGACTAGTTAGAACAAATGTTGGTCCCTTGCAGTCAGAAGCAGGTGAATTGATTATGGGGAACAAGGACATGGCAGACCAATTGAATAACTACTTTGGTTCTGTCTTCACGAAGGAAGACATAAATAATCTGCCGGAAATAGCAGTGGACCGGAGGTCAAATAAGATGGCGGAACTGAGTGAAATCCAGGTTAGCTGGGAAGTGGTGTTGGGTAAATTGAACGGATTAAAGGCTGATAAATCCCCAGGGCCAGATTGTCTGCATCCCAGAGTGCTCAAGGAGGTAGCCACGGAAATAGTGGATGCATTAGTGATAGTTTTTCAAAATTCCTTAGATTCTGGAGTAGTTCCTGAGGATTGGAGGATAGCTAATGTAACCCCACTTTTTAAAAAAGGAGGGAGAGAGAAACCGGGGAATTACAGACCAGTTAGTCTAACATCGGTAGTGGGGAAACTGCTAGAGTCAGTTATTAAAGATGGGATAGCAGCTCATTTGGAAAGTGGTGAAATCATTGGACAAAGTCAGCATGGATTTACAAAAGGTAAATCATGTCTGACGAATCTTATAGAATTTTTCGAGGATGTAACTAGTAGAGTGGATAAGGGAGAACCATATCTGGACTTTCAGAAGGCTTTCGACAAGGTCCCACATAAGAGATTAGTATATAAACTTAAAGCACACGGTATTGGTGGTTCAATATTGATGTGGATAGAGAACTGGCTGGCAGACAGGAAGCAAAGGGTAGGAGTAAACAGGTCCTTTTCAGAATGGCAGGCAGTGAGTAGTGGGGTACCGCAAAGCTCAGTGCTGGGACCCCAGCTATTTACAATATACATTAATGATTTGGACGAGGGAATTGAATGCAACATCTCCAAATTTTCAGATGACACCAAGCTGGGGGGTATAGTTAGGTGTGAAGAGGATGCTAGGAGTCTGCAGGGTGATTTGGATAGGCTGATGCATGGCAGATGCAGTGTAATGTGGATAAATGTGAGGTTATCCACTTTGGTGGCAAAAACATGAGGGTAGACTATTATCTGAATGGTGGCAGATTAGGAAAAGGGGAGATGCAACGAGACCTGGGTGTCATGGTACACCAGTCATTGAAAGTAGGCATGCAGGTGCAGCAGGCAGTGAAGAAAGCAAATGGTATGTTAGCATTCATAGTGAAAGGATTTGAGTATAGGAGCAGGGAGGTTCTACTGCAGTTGTACAGGGTTTTAGTGAGACCACACCTGGAGTATTGCGTACAGTTTTGGTCTCCAAATCTGAGGAAAGACATTCTTGCCACAGAGGGGGTTCAGAGAAGGTTCACCAGACTGATTCCTGGGATGTTGGGACTTTCATATGAAGAAAGACTGGATAGACTCAGCTTGTACTCACTGGAATTTAGAAGATTGAGGGGGGATCTTATAGAAACTTACAAAATTCTTAAGGGGTTGGACAAGCTAGATGCAGGAAGATTGTTCCTGATGTTGGGGAGTCCAGAACAAGGGGTCACAGTCTAAGGATTAGGGGGAATTCCTTTAGGACCGAGATGAGGAAAACATTCTTTACACAGAGAGTGGTGAGTCTCTGGAATTCTCTGCCACAGAAGGTCGTTGAGGCCAGTTCATTGGCTATATTCAAGAGGGAGTTGGATGTGGCTCTTGTGGCTAAAGGGATTAGAGGGTATGGAGAGAAGGCAGGTACGGTACATTTTTCTATGTTTCTATGTTTCTATCTCTGAAGAACATAGACGGGTAACATTTTGGGTCAGGGCTCTTCTTCAGACTTCTTAAAGTGGATAATTGTTCACAACTACCACTCTATAATGCAATGAGGAAGGTGTCACTTGGCCACGTGTAATACTTCCAAGTTTAACACACAGATCAACAGATGGAACATTGGTTTGGCACTTTGTAGAGGAAACGCTGCCATCACCAGAGGAGCTGCCTTTTGAATAAAATATTGAACCAAAGATATATTTTCTTCTGAATGAACATCACAGACACACATCATTATTTCACATGGCATCCATGGCCAGAGTCACTGGAGGTTTGGACTAACAATCTGATGTCCAAGGCACACCAGGTCATAGAGTCATACAGCATAGAAACAGGCCCTTTGGCCCAACTCATCCATGCTGATTGAGATGCCCCCATCTAAGCTAATCCCATCTGTCTGCATTTGGTTCCTAATCCCTACCTATGTATCTGTCCAAATGTCTTTCAAATGTGGTTCTTTTACTGGAACATCAACAAGAAAAATGTTCAGGGAATGGAATCTGCAGCTGAAGGTATAGAGAGCGATGGGTGTGTGCAGATGGAAGTTTGATTCCCACTGTGTGGGTGGAAGTGTTCTCCACTGCTAAAGGACAGATTCAAATTATGCACTTGGGGATGTTTTCCAAAACAAACGGTGGCAAAAACAACAGGTGAGTATTCTGCTTAAATGCCATATTGTGCATCGAGATGGGGTTAATTAATGATCTTCTAATAAGAAATCCCACAGAAATACTATAACAATATTTAAAAGATACTTGGACAGGTACATGGATAGGAAAGGTTTAGAGGGGTACAGGTCAAATTGGGGCAGGTGGTACTAGGGTGGATAGGGCATCTTGGGGTCTGAAGAAGGGTCTCGACCCGAAACGTCGCCTATCTCCTTCGCTCCTTAGATGCTGCTGCACCCGCTGAGTTTCTCCAGCTTTTTGTGTAACCCTCGATTCTCCAGCATCTGCAGTTCCTTCTTTAGCATCTTGGCTCGCATTGGGCAAGTTAGGCCAAAGGGCCTGTTTCTGTGCTGTATGATTCTATGATTCTAAGTAAGTAATCATTGTGTGGTAACACTTCAAATTCTAACAACTGTTATTATGCGGGTCTGAAGAAGGGTTTCGGCCCGAAACGTTGCCTATTTCCTTCGCACCATAGATGCTGCCGCATCCGCTGAGTTTCTCCAGCAATTTTGTCTACCTATTGTTATACGGGTGGAAGGCAAGGACTCTCACTCAAGCACTGTTCAAGCCTCACGATGGTACCCGCACCCGAATGCTCAGAAAAGTTCAAAATGTCAGTTGGAGGGACCACACCACCAACGTCCCTGCTCTACGGGGAGATTCCACCATTGGCCGAGAAGATCAGGTGGAGAAGGATGAGGCTCGCTGGTCACTGCCACCACCACCCAGAAATGCCAGCAAACAAGGTTGTGCTGTGGGAGCCCGCCCATGGAAGACGTGGCCCGGGATGGCCGATCAAGACGTTGATGGAAGACGCACGTCGATGAGCGAGGACAGAGATGAGTGGTGCGTCCGTCACCTGTGCCTGTCAGAAACCAGCACCACAGCGTCGCTAATGTTTTCAATGATAATAATAATTAATTAAAAAATAAAATAACAACCATCAGATTTTTGAAGTGACGTGCAGAACCCTTATCATACCAGGGCAACACTACAGATACCTCTTATACTACTACAAACTTTTTTTTTCATACAAAATGCTTTTATTCAGAACAAACAAAAATACAACGTAGTAACTAACACAATCAAAGAATGCCTATATTGGCATTTTACAAACAAAGTTATCAAATTAAAATATTAACATTTTTATCACCAAAACATTCGACCTCCTGCGGTGACCAGCGTTCATGGAAGGCCTCCAGAGACCCGTGGACACCGCGTGTTCCTCTCCAGGGATACGCGTGCATGGACATAACCCCGGAAAAGGGGCAGGCAGCCGACAACTACTACAGACTTGGAGCATAGAACATAGAACAGTACAGCACAGGAACAGGCCATTCAGCCCACGATGTCTATGCTGAACATGGTGTCAAGGTATATCTGATCTGCCTGCATGAGATCCATGTCACTCCATACCCGGCATATTCACACGCCTATCTAAAAGCCTCATGAATGGTTCGATCATACCTGCCTTTATGACCAGCCAAGGCAGCACATTGCAAGCACCCACCACTCTCTGTATAAAAAAAACTTGATCCTCAGAAACAAATAACAAACACATCTGGCCTGAAATAGAGCATTGCGTTCACTTCTGGGATCAAGGTGATGATGTCGGGGGTGGGGGGGGGGGTCCCAGAAAAGATTTACGTGACCACTTCTTGGGATAAGAGTCATATGGGACAATTAAAAGAATGGATTAGAGAAGGCCGGTGACTCCGGAGTGCCCAGGGGGTTGAAGATAAGCAATACAAGCAGTTAATAAAAGACACAAAGTGTGGAGTAATGCAGCGGACAGGCAGCATCCCTGCAGAACATGGATAGGTGATGTTTCAATCGGGACCATTCGTCAAACTGATTGCATGGATTAGTGACATTTCTGGTCTGGACGCTTCTTCAAACTGATACAACATGGATAGATGACGTTTTGGGTCGAGAGCCTTCTTCTGACTGTTTGACATGGATAGGTGATGTTACAGACCGGGACCCTTCTTCATACTGTTCCATCAGTCTGAACAAGGGTCCCAAAACGCCACCTATCCATGTTCTCCAGGATGCCGCCTGACTCACTGAGTTGCTCCAACACTTTTTTTCCTTTGTAAACCAGCATCTGCATAGAAAAATAGAAATTAGGTGCAGGAGTAGGCCATTCGGCTCTTCGAGCCTGCACCGCCATTCAATATGATCATGGCTGATCATCCAACCCAGTATCCTTGTTTGTTCAATACATGCCGTTGTCGGGACTTGAGGGCCTGAAATAGAGGGAGATGTTGGACAGGTTTTATTCCTTGCCAAGCAGGAGGCTAAAGTGTGATCTGATAGAGATGTATAAGTTAATGAGTGGAATAGATAGGGTCAATGCATGAAGTCTTTTGGATAAAACCAGAGGGGGGGGGGGGGGGGGGGGGTTGGGAAACACCTGTTTAAGGTGAATGGGAAAATATTTAATAGGAACCTGAGTGGCAGCTTCTTCACACAATTGGGTATATGGAATGAGCTGCCAGAGGCGGTAGTTGAGGCAGGTATGATAGCAACATGTAAATTAAATTTGGACAGGTACATGGATTGGAAAGGTTCAGAGGGTTAAGTGCCAAACGTTGTCATATGGGACTAGTTTAGATGGGGCATCTTGGTGACACAGACTAGTTGGGTCAAAGAGCCTGTTTCTGTGCTGTATGACTCTGATTCTATGACTCTACTGCACTAGTTGCTTTAAAGATGGGCACGGAGAGAGGGTCACCAGGGACCAAACGATTTGTGCCGTCACATCCTTAATTGTGGTCCACTTTGATAGAACGAAGATGCAGGACCTTGCCTGTGGCCTCAAACTCTGGAGTGGGTGCTATTATCAGTCACATAATGGATAGTGACCGATGTGCCAATGAAAGTCGCATCTGACAAAAAATGAACAGAATAATGCTAGATTGAGAAGTACTTGGCATCAATTTTGGAGTGAAGAGTTTCATTTTAGTCACGGATCACAAATTCTTATTCGGAGTTCTGGGTGTAAAATCAGCAATTCCAACCACGAGAGGCTCTCAAAAACAATTCCTTTATCCCTGTACAGCTACACCTTTGAATATCAGTCTCCCAAACAAAATGCAATCACAGGTGCTCTATGCGGACTAACACACAAAGATTCTGATTTACTTTGTGAAAACATAATCTTTACAATGCCACGATTTGACAATGATGTCCAGTCGAAGCTGCCGAAATGGCTAAGGCCACAATGAGAGAATACTCCTCCAACATGAGATCCTCAGAGTACACTAACAGAGCATAAAACAATTGTTTCAGTTTAGTTTAAGGTACAGTGAAAAGCTTTTGTTGCGTGCTATCCAGTCAGCAGAAAGACAATACACGATTGCAATCGAGCCATTTACAGATACACGATAAGGGAGTAACGTTTAGTTCAAGGTAAAGCCAGCAAAGACCAACCAAGGATCACCAAAGAGGTAGATAGTAGTTCAGCACTACTCGCTGGTTGTGGTAGGATGATTCAGTTGCCTGATAACAGCTGGGAAGAAACAGTTCCTGAATCTGGAGGTGTGCGTTTTCACACTTCTATAACTTTTGCCCGATGGGAGAGGGGAGAGGGGTGAAGAGGGGAGTGACCAGGGTCCAACTCATCCTTGATTATGCTGCTGGCCTCGCCGAGGCAGCGTGAGGTATAAATAGAGTCAATAGAAGATAGAAAATTGAGATTATCAGCCCAATGCTGATAAGCAACCATTTTAGAAGGGAAGACTCAATTTTTCCAAGGACCTTGGATGTTTGAAGTGAGAGCTTGAATGGTCACCTGAGATTTAGATGAATTACATCAGAACATATTGGCAATGTAAAAATGAAAGGTATTGTTGGAGGCTTTATATGCAGGGCAGGTATATAAGAGCTCTTGAAGATTTAATGTCAACATGTACAATCTGTCAAGAGCACAGAATAAAACCACCAACAACTCCCCCAAGTCATAGACATGGCCCACACTGCCATTTCAAGAAATTCACATCGATTTTGCCTTAAAGTAACAATGCCCTTCTTGCAGAAACAAGGAACTGCAGATGTTGGTTTACAAATAAAAACACACACTATGCTGGAGTAACTTAGTGGGTCAGGCAGTCTCTCTGGAGAACATAGGTCGGTGACGTTTTGGGTTGGGACCCTTCTTCAGGCTGATTGTGGTTTGGAGGAGGCAATGAAAGCTGGAAGAGAGGAGGGACCCTTGTCTTGAACGACATTCTTTCTAAACGAAAGAGGCCCAGCGTTTGACAGCGCTGGGCCTGTACTCACTAGAGTTTAAAAGGATGAGGGGGGGGAACCTCATTGAAAATTACTGAATAGTGAAAGGCTTGGATTGAGTGGACGTGGAGAGGATGTTTCTACTAATGGGAGAGTCCAGGACCAGAGGTCATAGCCTCAGAAAAGGACATTCCTTTAGGAAGGAGATGAGGGGAAATTTCTTTAGTCAGAGGGTGGTGAATCCGGGGAATTAATTGCCTCAGAAGGCTGTGGAGTCAATGGATATACTTCAGGCTGATAGAGATAGATTCTTGATTAGTACGAGTGCCAGGGGTTATGGGGAGAAGGCAGGAGAATAGGGTTGAGAGGGAGAGATAGATCTGCCATGGTTGAATGTTGGAGTAGACTTGATGTGCCAAATGGCCTAAGTCTTCTCCCATCACTTACAAACTTATAAAAGGACAGAAGCTTGATGTGTGGTCGCTGAACAACAGGTAACATACAAATGAGACTCTGAGACAAGTTTTGCAGCTTGTGAAATACCCAGGAAATTGCGGTCAGGTAGTCATCGGTGGTCACTCGAAACGAGTATGATTGTTCTCTCATGGAGGTCGCCTGTGCGTGCCTTGCGTTCAACGTGCGGAGACTGGGGCACAGACAGCCACCACACGGTCCTTGACAGATCTGGGTCAGGATCCAGTGGCCTGGAGTCCAAGACGACCAGAGACTCTTTTCTCTTGAAGGCTTCATCCGCCTTCCCAGCCGTTGTGACGCTCCACTAAGGTCAGCCATCGGCCTCCGCCTGTTCCACCGTTGTGGTCTTGGTTGGATCGCTTTTTGTCAGAGACCTCCCCCTCGACCTTACCGCCATGGGTGACCCTACCAGGGGCATCGCTCCAGACGGCATCGCTCTCAGGATCTCAGATACACACAAGCTTTTCCACCACGACAAGGTGACAATCCATGTGGTCAGATAGTAGACAGTTTACAGTCACATCTATTTCAATACTTCCTTAGATGCAGTGGTATGAAGCATTCATTAATACCACCAACCATGCAGCCCAGACAACTCGTGCATTCTTAAGGAAGCCATGAAGTTTTACAAAGCTGTTTGAGTTTAATCATGAATCATCATTAGCTCAGTCCCTGTTGAAGTATTGTACAATGTTATATTCTACCATAGGGTTCACTCTAGCAGTGCTGCTCATGTGACACTGACCGAGAGTGCAATGGCTTTGGCTACAGGGGATAGACACAAAATGCTAGAATAACTCAGCGGGACAGGCAGCATCTCTGGAGAGAAGGAATGGGTGATGTCTCGGGTTGAGACCCTTCTTCAGACTGAGTCGGGGGATAGGGAAACGAGAGATTTAGATGATTTTGAGAGATATAGAACAAAGAAATGAAAGATATGCAAAAAAATGAAACAATGATCAAGGAAACAGTTCATTGTTAGCTGTGGGCGAGGTGATAACGAGTTGTACAGGCAATGAAACTCACCAGGACGCCAGTGACTGACACCAGCCCAGCTTGGAGGGACAGCAGTGGAATTAAAAGGGAAATAGTGACTCGTATCCTGACAACTCATTGGGACGCACATCAAGCAACATGAGGCAGCGAGAGTAGCAAAGGACAGTGAATAAGTGCAACATCTGCGAGTGGGATATTGGCGAGGTGATGCGAGTTGACTGTGAATCGGAGGAAAGCGCACACATTTGCTTAACGACTGGAGTGAGATTCACGGCAGCAAAATGGGGAAATAAGTGGCGGCGCGATGGCGCAGCGGTAGAGTTGCTGCCTTACAGCGCCAGGCACCCGGGTTCGATCCTGACTGCGGATGCTGTCTGTACGGAGCTTGTACGTTCTCCCCCTGACCGCGTGGGTTTTCTCCGGTTGCTCTGGCCTCCTCCCACACTCCAAAGACATACAGGTTTGTAGGTTAGTTGGCTTCGGTAAAAGTGGTAAGTTATTGTGTAAGATGGTGTTAGTGTTTGGGGATCGCAGGTCCATGCGGACTCAGTGGCTGAAGGGCCTCTTTCCGCCTTGCAACCATAAAGATTAACAACTAAATGGTGACGATGAATTTGTCCCAAAACCAACCATTAAGGAGGAGATATGTCCACAGGGAGTGAGTCAGGATGTCACACATTCTTCGAACAAAAGCTACCTCCAGCACAAAAATGTTAATGTGGCTTTTTCAGACTCCTAAATTAATTCATAATTGTTGTATGTATGTGAAACACTTTAAAAAAGGAAGGCAGTGAGGTGTATCTGGATGTAAATGTGCCCACAAACTTGTGATGTCAGTACACATGCTAGTTGTTAGTCCGTTCTGGTGCAGAATAGTAAGATTGAACGAGAACTTACCAGTTCGAAGGTTGATCTTTATTTTATGAGGAGTCGAAGTGAGGGATTTCGTGAAGAGCCCGCCGGCGCGCATGCTCGACATACTTCAAAGTAGCGGCGTGGAATCACAGAAACCAACAATAGAAATGACTTCGCATAGTAAGATTGAAGTGACTAAGATTACCAGATGAAGGTGATTGAGGGTTGGGCGAGGAGGGCACGAAATCCCTCACTTCGACTCCTCATAAAATAAAGATCAACCTTCGAACTGGTAAGTTCTCGTTCAATCTTACTATTTCATTTCGGAGTCACGTGAGTGACTTCGTGAAGACTTCAAAGCTTCTGTGATTACACGCCCTGGACCACGTCCATGCTGACACACCACTACCAGGGATGGATGGGAGGAACAAACTTGCTCAATAGTTCATACTGCAAAACAAGAGCATATTTATGAATAACAAATCAAAAACCCCTCATGCGGGGACATCTCCACGTTCTTGACCTGCATTCAGCACGGCTTCTGCGAACTGTAGAGGAGCAGCAACAGGCTTGTTATAAAAACGCTGGAACACAGCTTCATTAGCCCATCCTGCTGTGGCGAGAATTTGGTCCATGGGCACCTCCATGACCCTCGCCGCTGACGTCGATGCACCCCTGGTGGAATGAGACTTGAACACATTAGTGTCGATACCTGACTTACCCAAGACGACTCGAAGCCACCTGGATATCGTCTGGACTGTCACTCGATGATGAGGTCTCTTATGAGTGACAAGCAGGTATCTCTCCATTCCTCTGATGCGTGCCGTCACCTTGACATAGTGGCGGATATGTGAGGCTAAACATAGCCTAGCATCTGCGGGGTATGCCGGGAACTTCAGCTGCAGCCCTGTGCACCCAGGTCTATGCTGCTTTAGTAGCTCGTCAATGAAAAAGACTACTTCTGTAGGGGTAGAAGTCATTCTGTCGACACGAAGTTTGTGTAGTGTCTGTACCCTCTGAGCTGAAGTCAGCGCTAGTAACATCACCAGCTTCATGGTGAGTTGGTCCAGTTGGAGCCCTTCCATGGGAGACCACGTCCTGAGCAGGGTTAATACGTCCCTGACATCCCAGGTGATATTATAGCGTGGTGTAGGCGGATTCATATTGAATATACCCCGCATGAGTCTGGACACTAGCCTGTTGGATCCTACCCCAATATTGAGGTAGAATGATAGCGCACTTCTGGCGCTGTTGATGGCACTGTAACTTAAGTGTTCATCATGGTGCAACCCCGCGAGGAATTCCAGGACGTCGGTTATTGTCACGTCATCGTACGTGATGCGAGAGCGGCTGCAGTAGGCTTCCCACTTCTTAATATGCGAGCGGTATCTTCGCCTTGTGGACTCTCGACACGACGCCCCAATGGTATCCATGGTCCGAGCCGAGAGGCCGTATTGGACTAACGGCCTGTTCAGAACCTGCAAGCCAACAAATTTAAATAGCCATGGCAGGGATGTGGCTCCCCTGAGACAGGGTGAGTAACCAATTGTGGGCAACCCTTCAAAAGGACCCAAGGTTCGTTGAGCATGTCAAAGACCACCAGATACCAAGGCTGTGTGGGCCAGTCGGGTATAATAAGGATGCCCTTGGCAGCATCTGCCTGAATCTTTCGCAATACCCGACTGATGAGGCAAAACGGGGGGAAGGCATAGAAAAACCAATTCCCCCAGTCCAGCGAGAATGCATCTAGCGCTATTGCCCCAGGATCTGGTTCCCATGAAACGTAGGTTGGTACCTGATGGTTCAACCGTGATGCAAAAAGGTCAATGTCCGGTTTACCAAATTTGGCTGTGACTTTAGAAAAAATCTCAGGATGCAACATCCATTCAATATTGTCATTAAATTTGCGTGACCTGGTGTCCGCCACAGTATTAAGCTCACCTGGCAAATAGGTAGCTGAAATCCAAATGTCTCTTTCAACACACCAGAGCCAAATTGAGTTAGCCAATTTGTCACACGAAACTGACCTGGTACCACCCATATGGTTTAAGTATGCCACTGCTGTGGTGTTGTCTATTTGGAGACGGACATGTGCTCCAACAAGCTTGGAACAATACGCACGAAGTCCGTGGAATGCTGCCAGCAACTCCAAATAGTTAATCCCTTGAGTCAACAACATCGTTGATTCAAGGGTGTCCCATCTGCCCCCACAACTAGAGCAATTATCCGTGGCTCCCCAGCCATTGGAGCTTGCATCAGTCTGCAAATATACCACCGGATTAGCCTCCCTGATAGGCTTGAATGAGCTGCTAATGTGACACACCCACCATTGCAACTCATTTATTGCTTCGGGCGGCAGCTGCATGGACCGATCATAATGACCAGCGTTCTGTTTTAACGCAGCAATTTTAGCTCTTTGCAAATTCTGATAATGCAAAGGTCCATATCGCGCTGCCGGAAACAAAGCTACAAGCTTCCCAATTATTGTAGCTGAATGCCGAATCGATGGTATATTGGTGCGGATTAAATCTTGACACGCCTGGGTAACCTCCTCAATCTTGTTAATTGGAATGGTAACCCTCATGCTCATAGAGTTCACCGTGAACCCTAGGTAATTAATCACCTGGGCAGGGCAGAACTTTGATTTCTCTGGATGGACAATAAACCCTAATTGTTGAAATATATTGACAGCAGCTGCAACACCCTGTTCAGCCAATTCCAGGGTGTGGCCCACAATTAAGATATCATCTAAGTAGGCCATAACTATATGGTGTCGTTGTCTCAAATAAGCCATAATTGGTTTCACTAATTTAGTGAACAATCTAGGGGCTGTGGTGAGCCCATTAGGCAAAGCCTTGTACTGCCAGAGTTGCCCCATCCAGATGAATTTCAAAAACCTTCTGTCGTATTTCTGGATGGATACTGAATAATATGCGTCTTTCAAATCGATGCATGCCATAAAGCAACCATGAGAAATCAATGATTTGACTGTTTCAAACGTATCCATTTTAAAATGAGTATATGTTACAAATGTATTCAAACGGGTTAGATCAATAATGACACGACAACCTCCATCCTTCTTAGGTCTGGTGAATATATTCGAAACAAATTCAACTGGCTCATGCACCGCTCTCTCAATCACTCCCTTCTGCTCAAGACTTAAAAGTTCCTTGTACCCTGCTGCCTGTTCTGCAGCAGATAATTTAAACGTTCGAGCGGGCATGTGCTGGGATGGAGGAATGTCGCCATTAATAAACTCAATTTTATGCCCCTGAATATTCTGCAACACATACTCGTCACCAGTAAAATTACCCCATGCACCCAAAAACAACCGAAGGCGACCACCAACATGTGAAGTTAAACAAAGAGAAAAGAGAGAACCAGACCTCCTCACCGCCGTGGTTACCGGCGGTCCTTGACACGCGTGGGTGGACGTGGAGGTGCTGGGTTGGCTTGAGGGTGCGGCGTCTTCGTTTTCCACCAGGGTCTCTGCCGACCCTGTCCTAAAAAAGACCCCTGGTGCTGGGTCTGATGTTGCTGTCGTTGTGGAGCTTGAGGGTGGGTCCTCGTCGAGGTACTAGCAGGCCCTCGTGATCGAATGTATGGAGACTTTGAGCCTGACGGTGCGGGGGCACTCTGAGAGCGCATGATCCCCACCGTTTTGGCTTGTTCGTCAAGCTCTTTGACTCTCTTCGAGAGGTCCTCCCCAAAGAGCTGACGGGGCGGGGGCGGCGGCGGCGGCGGTGGTTTGCACAATCCTGCAAACTTCGGATTGAGCGCTGGGCGGATGCTGGTTTTGCGAAACCCGTTGATTTCGTGCTGGGTCGTGCACAGGAGGGCCAGAGCATCTTCCTGGTCCAAATTCAGTTCGTCCCCGTCCACCGACCGCGCAAAGGCGGTAATACCGGCCGTGAGGAGCTTCAGGATCCGCTGCAATTTTACCTCTTGTTGACGGATAGCCGCACTGATGTTGCCCCATATCGGCGTATTGACCACAGGCACGTTGAGGGAGTTGCAATTGGATGGAGCCTTGAGACGGCTCATTGCCTGAATGAGGACTTCTTCCTGTAGTTGCTGGTTGTTAAGAAAGTCCACAGTGGCTGCCAGCTTTGCGTTTAAAGGAAGTCCAGATGAATGTGGGGCCGCAAATTTGGTCGCCACATCCAGAAGATCCTCCGCTGGCACCTCCAACGGAGGTGGTATGGAATCCACCAAAACCTCCTCCTCCTGCTGCTCCAGGCTGATGGTAGAGGCTGGTGACGACGCCCTGTGCCTGTTGCTGCCCTGCTGTAGTTGACGTTGAAGCAGGAGCTCCAGCAGCCGCTCCATACGGTCAATACGCCCTTCACCCTGAACACTCAGGTGGTCGGAGTCCTCCGGCTCTGAAAAGAAAACCGGGCTCCTATCATCGGCCCGCACCTCATCGAGGCCCAGCCGGTGCCGGTAGTTGTCGCTAACAGCCGCCGAGGCGAAACTGCGCGATTCCTGCGCGGGCGTGTTCAACCGCCTCCGTTTAGCGGGAGCTGAAGCCGCTGCCACTAAGGGCACTTGCGGCGTGGTGTCGGCACCAGCCGAAGCATGGCTGCCTGAAGCCCGCGCAGGCTTGCCGGCTGCCCACATCGTGGACTTTGCCGACGCATGGTCTCGCCCACCCATCCATGGGGGGCTCGGCGACCGTGACGAGACCCGACTCAACCGACCCGTCCCGGCGTCGAGAGTCGGGGTGTGCCGGCTGGACCTCACAGCCGCCCCGGGTCTCGCCCTGGAACCTGACCGCTCCTCCGTGTCAGGCAATGCCTTAGCCCTGCCAGGGTTAGGCTTCTGGGCTGCTGCCCTTCCTCTACTGGGAGGGCTGAGTGGAACGGGCCGTGCAGCCGCACGCACCCAGCTCGAGGTCGCCAGCGAGCCCGCTGACGACCTGACTGCCATGGCAGGGTCCCCCTGCTCTGGCGGCACACCACACTCCTCCTCGTCGAACTCCTCCGAGCTGTGGTGTGCTGGCGGATCTGGACCTGTAATCACAGGGCTTACCCACATCTCCGCCTGAGTCCCGGCCTGCGTTGCAGGTTCTGCCGATGGTAAAGGCCCCGGAACTGTTGACCGGCGAACTCGTCCTGACGTCCTCCGGCCCTTGGAACTCCCATCCATGTCCTTGCTGCAAGACATAACCAACAACAAGGACCACCAACTAAAGGTAGGATACTTACCTCCGTGGCCCCTTGTGAAGGGCTGGCGAGGAGCGCGCTCCACCGCCAGCCGTCGCAGCAACGCGGTACGACGATATGTCGAGCATGCGCGCCGGCGGACTCTTCACGAAGTCACTCACGTGACTCCGAAATGAAATTATAAATTCCTGACTATTCCCAGAGACTACTTTGGACAGTATTTACCAGCTCTACTTGATAAGATCACAGACTATTCTAAGTGCACTGCACTTTGTTGCCTGTGAAAGATATTGTGACATGCTGTGGTTGTAATAGGTGTTATATAAGTGCAAGTTCTTTCTTTCTTGCTTTATGTATGGTAATGCCATGCAGCTGAAGCATGTTCCCAAAGATTTAAAATCCATAAATTGTCAAAGGTAAACTCAGAAAAGAATCCACCTCCAACTATCTCAAATCAAGGCATCTTTCTTGTAAATTGTAAAAAAAGAATTCAAACCAACGAGAGCCTTTTCAGAATGCAAAAGGAATCCTGAGTAATGTTCAGATGATTGTTTTTTGTTCAGCATTGGTTCGACTTTAAGAAAAATAATTAAACTAATGACTGCTGGTGATGTGTTTGTAGGTGCTGGGCAGCGGCTGCGAGACAGACAGGGTGATGGAGTTGAATTAACATGCACAGCTGATGCTGAATCATCGCCGATCTTGTGACTGTATTTTGGTGAATGATGTTGCAGCTCCATAACAGACTGACTCAGTGACTTCCAGCCACCCACGAGAGAACATCGACACATGCCATTGGAACCACAATTGATGCTTTGAAATCCAATAGACAATAGATGATAGGTGCAGGAGTAGTTTTTTTTGGCCCTTCGAGCCAGCACCGCCATTCAATGTGATCATGGCTGATCATCCCCAATCAGTACCCCGTTCCTGCCTTCTCCCCATATCCCCTGACTCCACTATTTTTAAGAGCCCTATCTAGCTCTCTCTTGAAAGCATCCAGAGAACCTGCCTCCACCGCCCTCTGAGGCAGAGAATTCCACAGACTCACCGCTCTCTGTGAGAAAAAGTGTTTCCTCGTCTCCATTCTAAATGGCTTACTCCTTATTCATATTCTCCTTATAATCCAGCCACGGAATGGCTCTCCCCTTTTTCTCCTGACTCTCAGTATGAAGAAGGGTCTCGACACGAAACGTCACCTATTCCGTTTCTCCAGAGATGCCGTCTGACCCGCTGAATTACTCCAGCCTTTTGTGTCTATCTTCGGTTTAAACCATATCTTCGGTTTAAACCGTTCTACACATAGAATAGACCTGATGGATACCAATATTCCCAGTTATTTAGACTGTACAGCACTGCCCTCGAGTGTGTGGTTCACAAATGACTCGTGAGCCATGTCAGAGCTCACCAGAATTGAGACTGCACAACCCGCCATCATCGTTACCACGGGCCACCACCACAGCACAAAAATGTCCATTCAGCACGTTCATTCCTCATCAGCAGATCCCACACCTTTCAGCTCTTCCCGTCACCTCATGCTGGTACCTCCACCCTTTCTCTCTCATTTTAGTCTGGGAAAATTAGGGATGAACAACAAATGCTAGCAATGCCAATGACTCAAGCTGGATCTCCCACTTCTAGCCCGCCAGTCGTTCCCTCAAAATCTAGTTGTTCCCTCAAAATCTATATCAGATTTGTCAAAGATGATTTGGTTTTCAACCATTTTGATTCTGCCCAAACACAGCATAATTTTCTGCTTCAATGCCTTTCCCGACAAGATTTCTATTGCTCATTTGTATTCCTTTCTTGAACAGCAGTATTTTGTTTACTGTCTTCCCACCCCCACAATGATGCCTGAATCTTGCTAATTTTGGAAGCCACTAAATGCAGCAGCCCTGCAGTTGCCTTTAGAATGCTAGAACGCTAGGTTGAAGGGATACAAAAGGCTGGAGTAACTCAGTGAGTCAGGCAGCATCTATGGAGAGCATGACCCGACCCCAAGATGAATGAAGAAGGGTCCCAACCCGAAACGTCACCTATTCATGTTCTTCAGAGGTGCCGCCTGACCTGCTGAGTGAATCCAGCACTCTGTCCCTTTCTTTGTAAACCAGCATCTGCAGTTTCTTGTGTCTCTGGTTCAAAGGATTGACTTCTAATCATCTTGATTTCTCCAGTACTTTCTCTTGACTAATTATGAAAATTATTGATTTTAATTTCCTCATTTTAATTTTCATTTTCCCCACTTCCACAACTTCATTACATCATCTGTTGTGAAGATAGATTCAAGATATTTGTTCAATGATCCAACTATTTCCTTATTTTCTTATGCCCAAGGGACCACAGATTCCAACTTCTCCCACCATCAATCTTTTTTTCCTCCTATGCATGTTTTCAAATCTCTTTCAGTCCTCAGGCATACAATTTTATTTTAGCAGTATTGTAACATTTTTTAAATTTATCACTGTGCCTCGTTTCTTGGCTATGAATAGAAATACTTTCCAGGAAGTTTTTATTTCTCATTGGAATGTTTCTAATTGTTGAGTATTGAGAAATATTTCCGTAAATGTTTAACACTGCTTATCTGACAAATCTTTTAATCTTATTTCTTAATCTACTTTATCTAGCAGCTCAATCCCCCATATCTACAGAATTGATTGTACTAAGTAGCTGGTAGAGTTGCTTCCTCACAGCTCCAGTGTCCAGAGTTCAATCCTGATTACTGATTGTGCTATCTGAGTGGAGTTTGCATGTCCTCCCCGTGACTGCATGGGTTTCCTCAAGATGTCCAGGTTGCCTCTCACATCCAAAGATGTGTTGGTCGCAAGGCTAATTGGCCACTTTGAATTGCCCCCAGTGGTATAACCTGATGGTAAGGTCTCCAGTTCTCCCTCTCTCTCTGTCCCTCCCCCACCCTAGTTCTCCAACTAGTTTTACTGTTCTCCTGATGAATTTTACCGATGATCTCCCTCTTTGTCACCTTCCCCGCAGCTAACAATGAACCATTCTACATTTCCTTATCATCGTCTGCTTTGTTCGGTCGTACTCACACCGTAAAGCCCCTGTCCCATGATGTGAGTTTACCCAAGAGCTCTCCCGAGTTTAAAAAAAAATCAAACTCGTGGTAAGTACGTAGAATGTACGTAGCGGGTACATCGGAGCTCGTTGATGTCTCGTAGCGGCTCGTAATGCTAACGGCAGGTACTCGGGAAACGCGGTAACTCGTGAAGTTTTTTCAACATTGTGAAAAATGTCCAAGAGTAAAAAAATACTCGTGATGAAATACCACGAGTTTAATTTTTTTTTAACTCGGGAGAGCTCTTAGGTAAACTTGCATCATGGGACAGGGGCTTTACCCTCCATATTTCTAGACTCCCTCTCCCCTGACTCTCAGTTTCAGGAAGGGTCTCGACCAGAAACGTCACCCATTCCTTCTCTCCAGCAAATTTACTACAGCAATTTGTGTCTATCTACATGGAAAGACCCAGGAAATAGAACTAATGGATTGCTCTAACAAAAACCTGGCATGGATATAATGGGGGGTTACACAAAAAGCTGGAGAAACTCAGCGGGTGCAGCAGCATCTAAGGAGCGAAGGAGATAGGCGACGTTTCGGGTCGAAACCCTTCTTCAGATATAATGGGAATGCCAGTTTAGTACGAGTAATCCCCCCAGACAGCATTGGAGGTCAGGATTGAACCCAGGTCACTAGGTTACTCCATGAGGCAGCAGCTCCCCCAGCTGTTTAATACAACCAATTACTTAGATGTGGGGGATAAGTTGGCTAAAGTAGGTAGAGAAATTAGATTTAAAAAATTGTCAGATAAGCAATGCAAAACATAAAAAAAAAGTATTAAAACTCAACAATTGGACATTCCAATGAGAAATAAAAATGGGAATGCGATTTCTTCTGGTGTGCCAGTGTTAGAAACGTAGAAACATAGAAACATAGAAAATAGGTGCAGGAGGAGGCCATTCGGCCCAATCGAGCCAGCATCGTCATTCATTGTGATCATGGCTGATCGGCCCCAATCAATAACCCGTGCCTGCCTTCTCCCCATATCCCTTGATTCCACTAGCCCCTCGAGCTCTATCTAACTCTCTCTTAAATCCATCCAGTGATATAGAATGTTGAAGGAGTCTGTTCTATGATTTTCCTTAGAAAAACCCGACCACTTCAAACCTCCAAATATTGAAGGCACAGTGGATGTGCGGAATAAATGGTCATCTGTGCTCATAATAAACCATCTGAATAATTATCCAAGAGTTTGTCGTTGTACTTGCCTGAGATCCTTTTGGAAAAGAGAGCAGGGAGGTATTCAGCAGTGGTGTAGGGAAGGAGGTGTCTGAACATGTGTCTGAATGTGTGGAGGATTATGTGCATACATATACAGTGGCTTGCAAAAGTATTCATACCCCTTGAACTTTTCCACATTTTGTCACGTTACAACCACAAACGTCATGTATTTTATTAAGATTTTATGTTACAGACCAACACAAAGTGGTGCATAATTGTGAAGTGGAAGGAAAATGATACATGGTTTCCAAATTTTATTACAAATAAAAAACTGAAAAGTGTGGCGTGCAAAAGTATTCAGCCCCCCCGAATCAATACTTTGTAGAACCACTGCAAATTACAGCTGCAAGTCTTTTTGGGGTTGTTTCTACCAGCTTTGCACATCTAGAGAATGTTTGCCCATTCTTCTTTGCAAAATAGCTTAAGCTTGGTCAGATTGGATGGAGAGCGTCTGTGAACAGCAATTTTCAAGTCTTTCCAGAGATTCTCAATTGTATTTAGGTCTGGACTTTGACTGGGCCATTCAAACATGTGAATATGCTTTGAGCTAAACCATTCCATTGTAGCTCTGGCTGTATGTTTAGGGTCGTTGTCCTGCTGGAAGGTGAACCTCCTCCCCAGTCTCAAGTCTTTTGCAGACTCTAACAGGTTTTCTTCCAAGATTGCCCTGTATTTGACTCCATCCATCTTCTCATCAACTCTGACCAGCTTCCCTGTCCCTGCTGAAGAAAAGCATCCCCACAGCATGATGCTGCCACCACCATGTTTCACAGTGGGGATGGTGTGTTCAGGGTGATGTGCAGTGTTAGTTTTCCCCACACATAGCGTTTTGCATTTAGGCCAAAAACTTCAATTTTGGTCTCATCAGACCAGAGCACCTTCCTCCTTCCTTCACCTACATGTTTGCTGTGTCCCCCACACGGCTTGTGGCAAACTGCAAACAGGACTTCTTATGGCTTTGTTTCAACAATGGCTTTCTTCTTACCACTCTTCCATAAAAGCCCGATTTGTGGAGTGCACGACTAATAGTTGTCCTGTGGACAGATTCTCCCACCTGAGCTGTGGATGTCTGCAGCTCCTCCAGAGTTACCATGGGCTTCTTGGCTGCTTTTCAATGCTCTCCTTGCCCAGCCTGTCAGTTTAGGTGGATGGCCATGTCTTGGTAGGTTTGCATTTGTGCCATACTCTTTCCATTTTCGGATGATGGATTGAACAGTGCTCCGTGAGATATTCAAAGCTTGGGATTTTTTTTATAACCTAACCCTGCTTTAAACGTCTCCACAACTTTATCCTGACCTGTCTGGTGTGTTCCTGAGGGCTTCATGATGCTGTTTGTTCACTAATGTTCTCTAACAAACCTCTACGGCCTTCACAGAACAGCTGTATTTATACTGAGATTAGATTACACACAAGTGGACTCTATTTACTAATTAGGTGACTTCTGAAGGCAATTGGTTGCACTGGATTTTATTTAGGGGTATCAGAGCAAAGGGAGCTGAATACTTTTGCACACCACACTTTTCAGTTTTTTAATTGTAAAAAAATTGGAAAACCATGTATCATTTTCCTTCCACTTCACAATTATGCGCTACTTTGTGTTGGTCTATCACATAAAATCCTAATAAAAAACATTTACGTTTGTGGTTGTAACGTGACAAAATGTGGAAAAGTTCAAGGGGTATGAATACTTTTGCAAGCCACTGTATATATACACCGGTATATATGCATTGATTTGTAGCTGTGTTTAAATCAGAAAAAGTACAGCGATGGAGATTGCATAACAGAAAGCCAGATGAAACTGTGTATCACAGGAGAAGACTGAATGTTCTCAGGTTAAAGATATTAATGTATGTGTGGAGGTATGTGACTGTGTCAGCAGTGATCACCCACTCACTGAGACCTCCTTCCATCAGATGAAAGACTCGGGTCAATCTAGTTGACCTTCTCCTTTCTGGTTACTGCATGATACAATTATAGGGGAAGGTAGTGCATCCGTGGATAACAAGGGAAATCAGGGATAGTATCAAAGCAAAGGATGATGCGTACAAAGTAGCCAGAAAAAGCAGTATACCAGAGGACTGGGAGAAATTCAGAGACCAGCAGAGAAGGACAAAGGGCTTGATTAGGAAAGGAAAAATAGATTATGAAAGAAAACTGGCAGGGAACATAAAAACTGACTGCAAAAGTTTTTATAGATATGTGAAGAGAAATAGATTAGTTAAAACAAATGTAGGTCCCTTGCAGTCAGAAACAGGTGAGTTGATCATGGGGAACAAGGATATGGCGGACCAATTGAATAACTACTTTGGTTCCGTCTTCACTAAGGAAGACATAAATAATCTGCCGGAAATAGCAGGGGACCGCAGGTCAAAGGAGTACTTGAGTGAAATCCAGGTTAGTCGGGAAGTGGTGTTGGGTAAATTGAATGGATTAAAGGCCGATAAATCCCCAGGGCCAGATAGGCTGCATCCCAGAGTACTTAAGGAAGTAGCTCCGGAAATAGTGGATGCATTAGTGATAATCTTTCAAAACTCTTTAGATTCTGGAGTAGTTCCTGAGGATTGGCGGGTAGCAAACGTAACCCCTCTTTTTAAGAAGGGGGGGACAGAGAAAACGGGGAATTACAGACCAGTTAGTCTAACATCGGTAGTGGGGAAACTGCTAGAGTCAGTTATTAAAGATGGGATAGCAGCACATTTGGAAAGTGGTGAAATCATTGGACAAAGTCAGCATGGATTTACGAAAGGTAAATCATGTCTGACGAATCTTGTGGAATTTTTCGAGGATGTAACTAGTAGCGTGGATGGGGGAGAACCAGTGGATGTGGTGTATCTGGACTTCCAGAAGGCTTTCGACAAGGTCCCACATAAGCGATTAGTATATAAACTTAAAGCATATGGCATTGGGGGTTCAGTATTGATGTGGATAGAGAACTGGCTGGCAAACAGGAAGCAAAGAGTAGGAGTAAACGGGTCGTTTTCACAATGGCAGGCAGTGACTAGTGGGGTACCGCAAGGCTCAGTGCTGGGACCCCAGCTATTTACAATATACATAAATGATCTGGATGAGGGAATTGAAGGCAATATCTCCAAGTTTGCGGATGACACTAAGCTGGGGGGCAGTGTTAGCTGTGAGGAGGATGCTAGGAGAATGCAAGGTGACTTGGATAGGCTGGGTGAGTGGGCAAATGTTTGGCAGATGCAATATAATGTGGATAAATGTGAGGTTATCCACTTTGGTGGCAAAAATAGGAAAACCGACGACTATCTAAATGGTGGCCGATTAGGAAAAGGGGAGATGCAGCGTGACCTGGGTGTCATGGTACACCAGTCATTGAAAGTAGGCATGCAGGTACAGCAGGCAGTGAAGAAAGCCAATGGTATGTTAGCTTTCATAGCAAAAGGATTTGAGTATAGGAGCAGGGAGGTTCTACTTCAGTTGTATAGGGTCTTGGTGAGGCCACACCTGGAGTATTGCGTACAGTTCTGGTCTCCAAATCTGAGGAAGGACATTATTGCCATAGAGGGAGTGCAGCGAAGGTTCACCAGACTGATTCCTGGGATGTCAGGACTGTCTTATGAACAAAGACTGCATAGACTCGGTTTATACTCTCTAGAATTTAGGAGATTGAGAGGGGATCTTATAGAAACTTACAAGATTCTTAAGGGGTTGGACAGGCTAGATGCAGGAAGATTGTTCCCGATGTTGGGGAGGTCCAGGACAAGGGGTCACAGCTTAAGGATAAGGGGGAAATCCTTTAGGACCGAGATGAGAAGGACTTTTTTCACACAGAGAGTGGTGGGTCTCTGGAACTCTCTGCCACAGAGGGTAGTTGAGGCCAGTTCATTGGCTATATTTAAGAGGGAGTTAGATGTGGCCCTTGTGGCTAAGGGGATCAGAGGGTATGGAGAGAAGTCAGGTACGGGATACTGAGTTGGATGATCAGCCATGATCATATTGAATGGCGGTGCAGGCTCGAAGGGCCGAATGGCCTAATTCCTGCACCTAATTTCTATGTTTCTATAATGGAGTTATTGACTAATTACAGCAATCAGTCTCTAAGAATGAATCCACAAGCTCCCAGACAGGAGACACAAACTCCCTGGTGGTGGACAGAAGTCAGAGCCATTGGTTCCTCCTTAGGATGTCACACTTGGCACCCCACAAATTACTTGGCATGCCGAGATGTTATTTCCTGGACGAAATGTGTCAAATTTGCACTTGATTGAATCGTTTCATATCATCCGTTTGTTAAGTCCACCTTGTTTTTCAGAGATATTCGATCTGCACTATTTTTGCTTGTGGTACAATGTCTACGCTACACAGATTTAGATATGACTAGTCCAGGGCTCTTTTTCCAGATTAGCCTCTCCGAGCTTTTGAAAATCTAAGCACACTTCTTCTGGCCACAGAATAATTTTCACCTTGCACCTTGGAGCTTGGTAATTTACACTGCTTTCAAATCATCCCTGGATTTTTTTCTCACTTTCTCTGTGGTGTCTTCCAGCCTAACAACTCTTCCATTTTCTATTCTTCTATTCTTCCATTTCTAACCTTTTGAGACTATTCCATGTCTTATATCTAGACGTTCCACTAATGGTGACCCCAAGCTCTGAAATTCACTCTCTTGATATCTACACCTCTTTATCACTCTTTCTGCCTTTAAAACATTTATACCAAACGTCCAACCAGCTCAGTCTGAAGAAGGGTTTTGGCCCGAAACGTTGCCTATTGCCTTTGCTCCATAGATGCTGCTGCACCCGCTGAGTTTCTCCAGCACTTTTGTCTGCCCTATGATCTTGTTGTGTGTGAGTGCCAAATCTGATGCAATATCAGTCATATGGAGCACCTTACGAAATTTGACCATGCCAAAGGCTCTGTACATATGAAGCTTGCCATTGTTATACATTACAGGGCTAAAAGGGCAAGGGTGAATCAAAACTAGGCCAAAACAAACTTCAGAGAATGTGTGGCCATCACAATTCACTGGAGTCTTGTAGAGACCATGAAAAATCAGATCTGGAATACAGCCGGCAGAGTCTCTACCTCACAGCACCAGAGATCCAGGTTGGATACTAACAATGAGTGCTGTCTGTGTGGAGTTTGCAGGTTCTCCCTGTGACCCTGTGGGTTTCCTTTGGATGCTCCAGTTTCCTCCAACATCCTAAGAATAGGTTTGTAGGTTAATTGGCCTATGTAAAATCGCCCTAGGTGTGTAGAAAGTGGATGTGAATGCGGGATATCATAGAACTAGTTTGAGTAGATGATCGATGATTGGTGTGGACTCTGTGGGACAAAAGGCCTGTTTCCGTGGTGTATCTTTCAATCAGTCAAAAACAGAGCACATCCTGCAGAAGGGCATTTTATCTCTTGATCAGTCTTGGGAGTCTTGATCAGATAAGGCAGACTGTCACTCCACTGCATTTACAAGGAGGAGTTGAACTGTTTCAGAAGCAGCGTTGTAGTGTGAGAGATTAAATCAGGGTGTCCACCTGTTTTTCAGATGGTTTACATAATAACCCCAGGATATTCTCCAAAAAACAAGGGATTCTCACCAACATCTAGATTAAAATTATCTCCCCCATCAATGGCAATAAAACCAATTCCCTGGTAACCGTCGCAGAGTTCAGTAGATAGGAAATGGACTAGTGACCACCGCTATCATGAGCGTCTTGCCTGCTCACTAAAACCATTCTCTCAGCCTCTCTGACGACATCAGGGAGATTGCGCACTACTATGCCTCTCTAGTGGAAATTACAGAAGTGTTTTGACAGCCAGATAAGTGGTACCCTGAGAATGAACTGACTGACAAGGCAGCTCTGTAAACAGCTTGCCTGACATTCACAATCACTGTTCACTGCACCTCTGAAACAAAGTGCTGGGATGCTGGGGCTACGTTGATCTTGGATTCTTTCATACGTTGCTATATCAAACGCATCTCTGAGAGTTCACTCATTGACAGGCTGGGTGGACGGAGAATCATAGGATGATGCAAGCCTGTTGCAGTTGGGACGGTTTTTTGTACAACTAACCTGTTGATCCTGATTCCCAATCATTTTTAGTATATTTCAATGACTCTGTCTCTCATTTCCCAATACACAAACCAGCCTCCCTTCCATCGGCTCCATCTAAACTTCACGTTGGACCAGTCTCATATGGCGCAACATCATATAACTATAGAAATTAAATGGTTCAGAACCGGGTGACAGATGGGTAAAGATATTAAATAGGTATTAAAGAAGGAACTGCAGATGCTGGAAAATCGAGGGTTTACACAAAGTGCTGGAGAAACTCAGCGGGTGCAGCAGCATCTATGGAGCGAAGGAGATAGGCAATGTTTTGGGCCGAAACCCTTATTCAGACTGATGGGGGGTGGGGGGAGGCGGGGGGGGGGGGGAAGAAAGGAAAATGGAGGAGGAGGAACACGAGGGCTGAGGGAGAGGTGGGAAGGGGAGGAGACAGCAAGGGTTAACAGAAATGAGAGAATTCAATGTTTATGCCAAGAGGATGCAGACTCCCCAAGCGGAATATGAGGTGCCGTTCCTCTAATTTGCGGTGTTGCTCACTCTGGCCGTGGAGGAGGCCCATGACAGAGAGGTCGGATACGGAATGGGAGGGGGAGTTGAAGTGCTGAGCCACCGGGAGGTTGGGTTGGCTATTGCGGACCGAGCGGAGGTGAGCGGTGAAACGATCGCCAAGCCTCCGCTTGGTCTCACCGATATAGATCAGTTGACATCTAGAGCAGTGGATGCAATAGATGAGGAGGTTGGAGGAGGTGCAGGTGAACCTCTGTCGCGCCTGGAACGCCTGCTTGGGTCCTTGAAAGGAGTGGAGGGGGGAAGTAAAGCGACAAGTGTAGCATCTCTTGCGGTTGCAAGGGAAAGTGCCCGGGGAAGGGGTGGAGCCGGAGGGAAGGGAAGAATTCTTAAATAGGTATATCTCTCCAAATTTATTTTCCTTTCATTTCTCTTTCTTTTCAATTGCTTTAACTTCTTATCTCTTCTTTCTGTCTCTCTCGTTATTCGTTTCTACTCTCTTGTCTATCTATCTCGACACTCTCTATTTTCTTCCTTCTATCACTGCTCTTTTATTATTACATTTAAAATAAGAAGTTGTACAAGAATTGGAACGTGTCTGTATATGCATCAGATACCACATTACTGTACTTACTTCTAACAAAAAAAAAGGACCAGTCTCACCCCAGTTAAGGGCCTGTCCCACCAGCATGCAACTCTATGCGATGAGCGCGACCTAACGTGGTCGCTTGAGCCGTCCGGCGTCGCGGGGCCGGTCCCACTTCGATCGCCGGAACCGTGCGGAATTGTGCGGAGTTCGTCCCGACATCGCGCGGGGCTCCGAAAAACTGACCATGTTCAAAAATTCCGCGCGACAACGGCTTGTCGGCTCGCAGTCGCCTCGACGCATTACACACCGCCTCGATGTCGTGCCTCCGTGGCCCTCTCTGTAGGGGCCTCCGTGACCCTCTCTGTGTGTGCCTCTGTGCCCCTCTCTGTGTGCCCCTCTCTGTCGTGGCGAACTTACCTTTAAGACTTCGCTCCAAGTTCGCCTCACTTTGCGCCGCTTTGTGCCACTCACCCGACCTCCGCGCAGCCCTCGTTGCTGGTGTGGTCGCGCTTGCCGCATGCAGGCGCATGCTGGTGGGAACGGCCCTGTACAGGGATCACCCGACCTCCGCGCGGCCCCCGCTTCTAGTTTGACCGCGCTCATCGCATGGAGTCGGATGCTGGTAGGACAGGCCCTTTACTCCTTCTTCTCACCCTCTCCCATCAGGCAGGAGTTACAGAAGTTTGAAAACACATTCCTCTAGATTCACAAAGAGTTCCTTCCCAGCTGTCACCAGGCAACTGAACGGTCTTCTCATCACCTAGAGCGTGACCCTGACTTTTCACTTCACCTTGATCCAGATGACAATCATAAACTAAACCAAATTGAAGTACTGTATCTCATATGTTGAAATAATCTAATCCCTATGCACACTTAAAATGAATAAACATTTCAAATTGAGGGGCGGCAAAGTGGCTGCAGTGGTAGCGTTGCTGTCCAGTCCATCATCGGCTCTGACCTCCCTTCCATCGAGGGGATCTATCGCAGTCGCTGCCTCAAAAAGGCTGGCAGCATCATCAAGGACCCACACCATCCTGGCCACACAATCATCTCCCCGCTACCTTCAGGTAGAAGGTACAGGAGCCTGAAGACTGCAACGACCAGGTTCAGGAATAGCTACTTCCCCAAAGCCATCATGCTATTATACTTGGCTCGGACAAAACTCTGAACATTAATAGCCCATTATCTGTTATTTGCACTTTATCAATTTATTTATTCATGTGTGTATTTACGTATATAACGGTATATGGACACACTGATCTGTTTTGTAGTCAATGCCTACTATGTTCTGTTGTGCTGAAGCAAAGCAAAAATATCATTGTCCAGTCAGGGACACGTGACAATAAACTCTTTTGTCTTTGACTTTGTAGCGCCAGTGAGCCGGGTTCGTTCCTAACTACGGGTGCTGTCTGTACGGAGTTTGCGCATTCTCCCTGTGGCCGCGTGGGTTTTCTCCTGGTGCTCCAGTTTCCTCCCACACTCCAAAGGTGTACAGGTTTGTATGTTATTTATCTTCAGTACAAATTCTAAATTGTCCCCTGTATGAAGGATAGTGCTGGTGTACTGGGTGATGACTGGTCGATGCAGGCTCGAACTGGAACAATCCTTAATCGGGCCTTATCAGACTTCAATGTTATTGACAGTAGTTACACTAAATGTCCTACCCTTTATCCTTCATCTTTGCACTGTGGAGGGCTTGGTTGTATCCATGTATAGTCTTTTGCATTGACTCTTTTGTGGATTGTCACCTTGTCGTGGTGGAGAAGCTTGTGTGGTCCTGAGATCCTGAGAGCGATGCCGTCTGGAGCGATGCTCCTGGTAGGGCCACCCATGGCGGTAAGGTCGAGGGGGAGGTCTCTGACAAAGAGCGATCCAACCAAGACCTCAACGGTGGAACAGGCGGAGGACGATGGCTGACCTTAGTGGAGCGTCACAACGGCTGGGAAGGCGGATGAAGGCTGCAGCAGAAAAGGGTCTCCGGTCGTCTTGGACTCCATGCCACTGGATCCTGACCCAGATCTGTCAAGGACCTTGTGGTGGCTGTCTGTGCACCAGTCTCCCCACGTTAAACAAAGTCACGCACAGGCGTCCTCCATGAGAGGACAGTCATACTCGTTTCGAGGTCCAGGACAAGGGGTCACAGCTTAAGGATAAGGGGGAAATCCTTTAGGACCGAGATGAGAAGGACTTTTTTCACACAGAGAGTGGTGAGTCTCTGGAACTCTCTGCCACAGAGGGTAGTTGAGGCCAGTTCATTGGCTATATTTATGAGGGAGTTAGATGTGACCCTTGAGGCTAAGGGGAACAGAGGGTATGGAGAGAAGGCAGGTACGGGATACTGAGTTGGATGATCAGCCATGATCATATTGAATGGCGGTGCAGGCTCGAAGGGCCGAATGGCCTACTCCTGCACCTAATTTCTACGTTCTATGAGTGACATCCGATGATGATAGCACGCAAATAAAAGCTTCTCACTGTATCACGCTACACATGACAATAATAAACTGAACTAAATTAAACATTATAGGTCCCATCTGATGAGTCCCCTCTTGAGAAAGGACTGCCTCATCTCCTGGTGCCTCAGCCTTGGCATAGAATCTCAGCACTGTGATATCTCCATACAAGCCCTCTACACCAATATGTCAGAGCTGAATGAATGGTAGGCAACAATGGCTGAAGTGATCTAAAAGGCAGCAAAGCCAGGAATGGAGCTGAAACTCACCCCATTAAAGTCCCTGACTCTAACACATGTGAATCCAACTAATCTGACCTCTATTAAACCCAGATGTGAAAGGGAAGAGGTATTAACATTTTCTAACCTCATCACCTTCTCCAGTGCCCAAGGACATTTTGTAAGCTTGAGGTCTGGTAGATTCTCTCTGCAGCTCCATGTTATAACAGGAGGTTAAATGCAGCCAACCCATCGTTAGCAATAGACAACAGACAATAGACAATAGGTGCAGGAGTAGGCCATTCAGCCCTTCGAGCCAGCACCACCATTCAATGTGATCATGGCTGATCATCCCCAATCAGTACCCCGTTCCTGCCTTCTCCCCATATCCCCTGACTCCACTATTTTTAAGAGCCCTATCTAGCTCTCTCTTGAAAGCATCCAGAGAACCTGCCTCCACCGCCCTCTGAGGCAGCAAAAATTCCACAGACTCACCACTCACTGTGAATAAAATGTGTTTCCTCGTCTCCATTCTAAATGGCTTACTCCTTATTCTTAAACTGTGTGGCCCCTGGTTCTGGACTCCCTCAACATCAGGAACATGTTTCCTGCCTCGAGTGTGCCCAAGCCCTTTAACAATCTTATATGTTTCAATGTGATTGTGACGAATGTCCGTATCTTTAAGAGTTAGTTTGTGCTCAACTTCGGGGACTTCAATGAAATTGTTGTAACTTGTATCTATGGTTGATATAATTAGCAGCCCAATGGAAGCACGGCGAATATCACGGGCAGCTGTTGGTGCGAGATGGAAAATAGGTCATTTCTAGGATAGAAGCTCTCCTGTGTCACAGAGGCCGACTTCCTTCCTTGCAGCTCCCTGCGGGCACTAGTTTTGGTGCCATTGGGATGAGGACAAAGAGGCAGAGGCTCGGGGTCTACAGCCAGTTTATGTCTAACAGGCACACCTTGAGGTTTTCAGGGGAAGATCAGAAAGCCCTGTAGGAATGGATAAGGGTATTTGATGTACCTGGTGTGGTCACTGGGTCGTGGTAAAATGACTACAACAAACTTTGTTTATACGGTGGCTTCAGTGCCCAATATTCACAAAATCGCCTGGATAGAGTGTATCCGGAGGAGACCCACGTGGTCATAGGGAGAACGTGCAAACTCCACCACAGACAGCACCTGAGGTCAGGATCGAACCTGGGTCTCTGATGCTGTGTCGCCACCATTCCCCCACTTATTCTCCCGTCGCACTGTGTTTGAAGTAGGAGAAATGGCATTGATGGGATAGTTCTTAGAGCTGCTATAGAATCAATGGGCTGAACGGTCTTCTTCCCTGTCATTTGGAAATATGCACCATCCAAGACATTGGGGGAGGGAAGGCAGCATTGTTAGCTGTGTCTTTTGAGACGCAGCATTATAAATCAACAAAGTATGTTGTGAAAGTGATCATTGCATGGTGTGGGAGGTGCTAAAATAAAAAGCTTGTGACTGAAATTGCGGAAGAATTAACACTATTGAGCAATATCAGCTGTGATTGGAGACCCAAGACCAGCATGAAGAATTGAGTTATCAATGAAAGGGTTAAAAGTTGCAACTATCTTTCTTGTGATTGGAGATGAACAGATAACATATTAGAATCCAAAGGAAAAGACAGGCACTTATAAAGGTTTGAGATTTTCTCCAGACAAATGTAAACACTCAGCCTTTATATAGAGATATGTATTCAATTGAAGAAATGAAGAACCAAGAACAGATTGATCACTATGTTAGATTTTTGAAGTACCTTTCAGAGACTTATTACTGATACTAGATAGAGCCGTGTTTAGAATCAGAAGCAACCAACACAGAGAGTGTCAGAGCAAGGGGAACTAGACAGAACGAATGAAAGAAAGATAGAGCCAAATTATGTGCATGTGTGACAGAGAGAAAGATACAGCAAAAGAGGGAAGTCAGTGAGTGAGCGGGAATAACTGAGAGAAAGAAGGACAAAGAGTGAATGAAAGAGAGGGAAACGAGAGAGAGAAAGGGGAAGATATGGAGGAATGAGAAAGAGAGAGGAAAACTGAGCTAGAGGCTAAAAGGGAGGAGAGAGGAAGAGAGATGGGGATAGAGAGAAAGAAAAAAAGTGAGAGGAAGAGACAAGGAATGTGTGAGAAAGAGAGAGAGGGAGACCTTGAATCTCAGAAATGCTACATTACTTTAAATCTCTAAAATAGAATCCCTGGTCAGTCAGGCTGAATTTTGGGACAGGTAGCGGCTTCTACTAACTAACTGAAGGTTCCACACTATAGATAGAGGTCAAGTATTTGAGGCCACAGGCCTGGGGGGCAACTTATCAAGGAGGGAATTAAGATGTTCTGCTTTTCTGGAGCCAGCTGCGACTCCCTTCAGTACAGAGTGGTACAGATTCCCACGTGTACTCAGTAAAGCTGAGCCTGTTCTCTCTATTGGGTTCAATCAAATCTGTTAGTGTCCATTCAAAAACACTGATGACCACACACGTGTTTGGACTCTGCACTAGATCTGTGACGGTTCTGAAAATGGTTGAACACGAGGGCACGGGGAGGGTATTTGACTTTTACAGACTGCTCTGCCAGTTAGTCAGCCCTTGGGTGACCTATACCCTAGCTCTAATCCTGATTCAACTCATTGTCCCTTAATATCTTCACCAATAAAATTCATCTTGTTCTTTAACGCTCCTTTTGTCCCATCATCATTATTGGGACACCGCTACCAGCCTTGGAGGGCATCTACCACACACGGTGCCTCAGGAAGGCCGTCAGCATCCGTAATGACTCCTCTCACCCTTGTAATGGACTGTTCGAACTACTCCCTTCCGGCAGACGTTACAAGGCCTTCTACGCCCGCACCTCCAGACCCAGGAACAGCTTCATTCCCAGAGCTATAGCGGCTCTGAACCGGCCCTGCTGAGTGCCCCCCACCCCCCACCCCCTATAGACTGTCTCCCTCGGTTGGTCACATCGCACAGTCACATCTGCACTTTAGTCTGTTTTGACTGTTTTAATGTTTTAATGTTCTTTTTACAAACCATGTTCTCGGGATATCTAAATCTAAATGTTATTAGTTATTTAAGTTATGACATCGGATACCCAAATCTCGTTGCACTTATGTGCAATGACAACAAAATATATTAATTGTAGAATGTATGTGTAATTTATGTATATATGGATCGTTTATGTTTTTGAGTGTTATAGACAATAGACAATAGGTGCAGGAGTAGGCCATTCGGCCATTCGGCCCTTCGAGCCAGCACCGCCATTCAATGTGATCATGGCTGATCATCCCCAATCAGTACCCCGTTCCTGCCTTCTCCCCATATCCCCTGACTCTGCTATTTATAAGAGCCCTATCTAGCTCTCTCTTGAAAGTATCCAGAGAACCTGCCTCCACTGCCCTCTGAGGCAGAGTATTCCACAGACTCACCACTCCCTGTGAGAAAATGTGTCTCCTTGTCTCCGTTCTAAATGGCTTACTCCTTATTCTTAAACTGTTTTTCCCTGATTCTGGACTCCCCCAACACCGGGAACATGTTTCCAGCCTCTAGCGTGTCCAAACCCTTAACAATCTTATATGGTTCAATGTTGACTGAGTCTGAGTGGGTGTGACCACTGCTGCTGCAAGCAAGATTTTCATTGTACCTGTATCTCACCGTACTTCTGCATATGACAATAAACTCGACTAAACTTGTTGTTCAATCGCATTATGACTGATACTTGACCTTATTTTCCTGATGGACTCATTCATTCCTTGACTATATATCCTGACGATATCCGGGCATATATATGTCTGAGGAAAGGTCCCGACCCTAAACATTGCCTGTCCATTTCCTCCAGAGATGCTGTCTGATCCACTGAGTTCCTCCAGCATTTTGTATTTTACCTGAATTTATCCAGTTGGGCAAACCAGATCTAGGGGGAGAGAATTCCAAAGAGTTACACCTCCGAAGAAAGAAAGTTCACCTCAACTCTATCCCAAATTCCCTCGTGACATATCAATAGACAATAGGCAATAGGTGCAGGAGTCGGCTATTCGGCCCTTCGACCCAGCACCGCCATTCAATGTGATCATGGCTGATCATCCCCAATCAGTACCCCGTTCCAGCCTTCTCCCCATATCCCCCGACTCTGCTATTTTTAAGAGCCCTATCAAGTGGGAGTGAACAAATGTTCACGTTGGTTCCTTTGGACTGTGAGCGTCAAGGCTGAGCTACTCTATCCCAATGCTGCCCAAAGTATATTCCCCACCAAGCACAGGTGTTGCCATGGAGACGCTATTTTATTAGAAAACCTTCCTCACGCACAAAGTAAGGAAAAATATACCACGTGTGAACACTTAGTGACAGGCACCCGACCACCGTTCAGTAGTGAAGGAATGATTATAAAACACTCCTCCTCCCCCCTTTTACTATTTGTCAGTTGTGTCTCAGTGGCAGACCTCTGTCAGAGCTCCAAATCCTATCCCAGAGAGCTGAGCTCAAAATGTGGGTGCCCATCGAAAAATAAAATGCAGATGCTGCAATTCCCAAACGCATGTCGCCGGAGGCACTTGGCAGTTGGGCAGTAAGTGGGGAGGGAGGAACAGAATCCGTTCATCTCAACATCTTGTAAATATGAGACTTGTCTTAGCAGGAAAACCTGAGCATTTTTCGAAGACATGGACACCATTCATTGATTCATTACAAGGTGCAACCCAATTTTGGAGTTAAATCTAATTACGGGTTGGGTGGTGGGTGGGGAGGGATACGAGGCAGGTATGTCATCACCTTTTGTTTTTCTTTCTGTTTTTGTCTTTTTATTTCTCTACGTCCTTCTTATTTCTTTTACTTATGATGTGATTTAAAATTGCTATATCAATAAAAATTACTTCCTACTTACTTACTATCTCTGCCTGATTGTGATCCATATCACTCTGTACCTTGCCTATCCATGCGCCTGTCTAAAAGCCTCATAAAGATCACTATCCTATATGCCTCCACCATCATCCCTGGCTGCACGCTCCAGGCAACATATTCAGAGGGTGAGCTTTTTTCACCCTTTGCGTAAAAAACTTGCCCTGCACACCTCCATTCAACTTCGCCCTGCTCGCCTTAGAAGGTTTTCTCTGTCTACCCTATTTAGCTCTCTCACAATATTATACACTTCTATTTAGTGTCCGGCTTTCAAGAGAAAACAATCCAAATTTGAGAAAACTTGCACTCAAATCTCTGGAACGCAGCAGCCCAGAGAGACTGCTGTCAGATGAGAAGTCCGAACAAGGGCCATCTTCTCTCTCGGGTGGGATGGATTTGAAACATCCTATGGCACCACCTAAAGACAAAAGGGAGATCTCCCCAGAATCCTGGTCACCATTTATTTATCAATCAGGCAATTTCCTGGTTATTATTCCATAGCTATTTTAGGGATCTTTCAGTGTTCCCATTGGCTGATGCACTTTATGCTACAGTGACTGCAATTTGAAAGTATCTCGTTGTCTGCATTATGACTTGCGATGTCCTGGAAGCCTGGCAGGTGATAGGTGGAGTGTGTCGGACGGAACTGCTGATGCTGGTTTAAACCGAAGATAGACTCATAAAAGCTGGAGTAACTCAGCGGGACAGGCAGCATCTCTGGTGGGAAGGAACGGGTGATGTTTCAGGTCGAGACCCTTCTTCAGACTAGTCTGGGGAAATGGAAACCAGAGATATAGACGGTGATGTAGAGAGATATAAAACAAATGAATGAAAGATACACTAAATAGTAAAGGGCCTGTCCCACCAGCATGCAACTCCATGCGATGAGCGCGACCTAACGTGGTCGCTTGAGCCTTCCGGCGTCGCGGGGCCGGTCCCACTTCGATCGCCGGAGCCGTGCGGAGTTCGTCCCGACATCGCGCGGGGCTCCGAAAAACTGACCATGTTCAAAAATTCCGCGCGGCTTTTCGGCTCGCAGTCGCCTCGACGCATTACACACCGCCTCGACATCGTGCCTCCGTGACCCTCTGTGTGTGTGGCTCCGTGACCCTCTCTGCGTGTGCCTCTGTGCCCCTCTCTGTGTGCCCGTCTCTGTCCTGGCGAACTTACCTTTGGACTTTGCTCCAAGTTCGCCTCACTTTGCGCCGCGTTGCGCCACTCACCCGACCTCCGCGCGGCCCCTACTGCTGGTTTGGTCGCGCTTGCCGCATGCAGGCGCATGCTGTTGGGAACGGTCCTGTACAAGGGATCACCCGACCTCCGCAAGGCCCCCGCTGCCGGTTTGGTCGCGCTCATCGCATGGAGTCGGATGCTGGTAGGACAGGCCCTTAACAATGATAAAGGAAACAGGCCATTGTCAGGTCTTTGCTAGGTGACATCGGGAACCTGGTGTGACGTGGGTAGGGGAGGGATGGAGAGAGGGGGAATGCAGGGGTTACTTGAAGTAACCCGATGTCCTGAAAGCCTGGCAAGTGATAGGTGGAGTGTGTCGGAAGGAACTGCTGTTTAAACCGAAGATAGACTCAAAAAGCTGGAGTAACTCAGTGGATCAGACAACATCTCTGGAGAAAAGGAATAGGTGACGTTTTGGGGTGGAGATCCTTCATCAGACTCTGAAGACTATTCCTTTTCTCCAGTGGTGCTGTCTGACCCGCTGAGTTACTCCAGCTTTTTGTGTCTATGGTGAAAGGTGGATACAGGTGAGGGGGGTTTGCTTGGCAGATGGTTGGACAAAGGCCAGAGGTGAAAAGATAAAAGGTAATGAGATGAGGAGTTAGGACAGAAAAGGTGTGAATGTTCTGGCTGGAGAAGAAATATAGCAGGAAGGGTATGAGGGAAGGAGAAAGGGAGAAATAGGTGCAGGAGTAGGCCATTCAGCCCTTCGAACCAGCACCGCCATTCAACGTGATCATATAACCATATATCAATTACAGCACAGAAACAGGCCCTCTCGGCCCTTCCAGTCCATGCCGAACATTTATTTTCCCCTAGTCCCATCTACCTGCACTCAGACCATACCCCTCCATTCCCTTCCTGTCCATATACCTATCCACTTTACTTTTAAATGTTAAAATCGATCCTGCCTCCACCACTTCTGCTGGAAGCTCATTCCACACAGCCACCACTCTCTGAGTAAAGAAGTTCCCCCTCATGTTACCCCTAAACTTCTGTCCCTTAATTCTCATGTCATGCCCTCTTGTTTGAATCTTCCCTACCCTCAATGGGAAAAGCTTATCCACGTCAACTCTGTCTATCCCTTTCATCATTTTAAAGATCTCAATCAAGTCCTCCTTTAACCTTCTGCGCTCCAAAGAATAAAGACCTAACTTGTTCAACCTTTCTCTGTAACTTAGTTGCTGGAACCCAGGCAACATTCTAGTAAATCTCCTCTGTACTCTCTCTATTTTGTTGACATCCTTCCTATAATTAGGCAACCAAAATTGTACACCATACTCCAGAATTGGTCTCACTAATGCCTTGTACAATTTTAACATTACTTCCCTACTCCTATATTCAATGGTCTGATTTATAAAGGCCAGCACACCAAAAGCTTTCGTTACCACCCTATCCACATGCGATTCCACCTTCAGGGAACTATGCACAATTATTCCTAGATCCCTCTGTTCCACAGCATTCCTCAATTCCCTACCATTTACCATGTACGTCCTATTTTGATTTGTCCTGCCAAGATGTAGCACCTCACACTTATCAGCATTAAACTCCATCTGCCATCTTTCAGCCCACTCTTCCAAATGGCCCAAATCTCTCTGTAGACTTTGAAAATCTACTTCATTATCCACAACACCACCTATCGTAGTATCATCTGCATACTTACTTATCCAATTTTCCACCCCATCATCCAGATCATTGATGTACATGACAAACAACAGTGGACCTAACACAGATCTCTGAGGCACCCCACTGGTCACCGGCTTCCAACCTGACAAACAGCCATCCACCATTACTCTCTGGCATCTCCCATTCAGCCACCCATTAAGGGACATGATGATCATGGCCAATCATCCCCAATCAGTACCCCGTTCCTGCCTTCTCCCCATATCCCCTGACGATTTTTAAGAGCCCTATCAAGCTCTCTCTTGAAAGCATCCAGCGAACCTGCCTCCACTGTCCTCTGAAGCTGAGAATTCCACAGTCTCACAACTCTCTGTGAGAAAATGTGTTTCCTCGCTTCCGTTCTAAATGGCTTACTCCTTATTCTTAAACTGTGTGGCCCCTGGTTCTGGACTCCCCCAACATCGGGAACATGTTTCCTGCCTCGAGTGTGCCCAAGCCCTTAACAATCTTATATGTTTCAATGAGATTGTGAAGAATGTCCGTGTCTTTAAGAGTTAGTTTGTGCTCAACTTCGGGGACTTCAATGAAATTGGTGTAACTTGTATCTATGGTTGATATAATTAGCAGCCCAATGGAAGCACGGCGAATATCACGGGCAGCTGTTGGTGCGAGATGGAAAATAGGTCATTTCTAGGATAGAAGCTCTCCTGTGTCACAGAGGCCGACTTCCTTCCTTGCAGCTCCCTGCGGGCACTAGTTTAGGTGCCATTGGGATGAGGATAAAGAGGCAGAGGCTCTGGGTCTACAGCCAGTTTATGTCTAACAGGCACTCCTTGAGGTTTTAGACAATAGAAAATAGGTGCAGGAGTAGGCCATTTGGCCCTTCGAGCCAGCACTGCCATTCAATGTGATCATGGCTGATCATCCCCAATCAGTACCCCGTTCCTGCCTTCTCCCGATATCCCCTGACTCCGCTATTTTTAAGAGCCCTATCTAGCTCTCTCTTGAAAGCATCCAGAGAACCTGCCTCCACCGCCCTCTGAGGCAGAGAATTCCACATGGATGAACATCCAGGTGGGGCATGGTGAAGAGAGAGAGGAAATGTGTGTGTGTGTGTGTGGGGGGGGGGGGGGGGGGGGGGCAGGGGCAGGGTGGAGGTTGATTGCAGGTTAGTTGCCTAAAATTGGAGGATTCAATGACCATACAGTTGAGTAGTAAATTACCCGTGAGACATGAGGTGTTATTCCTCCAGTTTGCGTATGGCCTCACACTGGCACTGGAGGAGGCCCAGGACAGAAAGGGCAGTATGGGAATGGAAGGGGAAACAGGCAGGCCTTGGTGGATTGAGCGTAAGTGTTTGGTGAAGGGGTCGCCTAGTCTATGCTTGGCCACAAGGAGGAGGCCACATTGGGAGAACCAGATGCAGTAGATGAGATGAGAGGAGATCCATGTGAACCTTTGGCTCAGCAGGAAGGGCTGCTGGACTATTCCCCACCTCTCTTCCAGGTTTCTTTCCATTACTATAATCAGTGTGGTGAAGGGTCCCAGCCTGAAACGTTGCATTCCTATGTTCTCCAGTAATGCTGCCTGACCCACTGAGTTCTTCAGCATTTTATGTATTTTATTTATTACATTAATAGAACAAAGTCTGACAAAGATAGACACAAAAAGCCGGAGTAACTCAGCGGGTCAGACCACATCTCATTAGGAAAGGAATTGGGGATGTTTCCGGCAAGGCCGATCTTCAGTCTGAAGAAGGGTCCAGATCCTTTTCTCCATAGATGCTGCCCGTCCCGCAGAGTTAAGGGGCTGTCCCACTGTTCGAGCTAATTCAAGGGCTATCCCAAGTTTAAAAAAAAATCAAACTCGTGATAAGCACATAGAATGTACGAAGTGGGTACGTCGGAGCTCGGGACGTCTCTTAGCGGCTCGTAACGCTAACGGCAGGTACTCGGGAAACGCGGTAAGCCTGGGAAGACTCGTGAAGATTTTTCAACATGTTGAAAAATGTCCACGAGAGCCCCGAGCACCTACGAGCGGCTATTATCGTAATTCTCCGAGTTCAAATCAGTGGAAGCTCGGGAGAACTCTTGAATTAGCTCGTACAGTGGGACAGCCCCATTAGTCCAGCTTTTTGTGTCTATCTTCAGTTTAAACCAGCATCTGCATTTCTTTCCGACGCAAAGTCTGACAAAGTTTCTTTGAGCTGAAAGATTAATTCTTTTTCTCTGACCATGGATGCTGCCTAACTTGCTGAAGTTTCCAGCATTTTCTGCATTGATTTTAATCTGGGGAATGAGGAATGAGTTCACATGATCAACAAGGATGTTTATTGATCATTGGTGTTTACTGATCAGAAGTATGATCGGCTGCATCTGAATTCCCACAGGCAACAAGAGGCAAAAGTACTGGGGAGTTCCACTCCACACCAGTAGAAACAAAGCACGGGACGAACTCAGCAGGTCAGGCAATATCTTTGGAGGGCAATGGACAGATGACGTTTTAGGATCAGGACCCTTTTTCAGACTTATGGAGTAGATGGAAGTGTGGAGGGAAATGGTGCTGCCTGACCCACTGAGTTCCAACAGCTCAAAATCCCAACGTCCATGGGATGGCGGGACTATCATATGAGGAAAGATTGAAAAGACAGGGCTTGTATTCACCAGAGTTTAGAAGGATGAGGGGTGTTCTTATAGAAACATATAAAATTATAAAAGGACTGGACAAGCTAGATGCAGGAAAAATGTTCCCAATGTTGGGCGAGTCTAGAACCAGGGGCCACAGTCTTAGAATAAAGGGGAGGTAATTTAAGACTGAGGTGAGAAAAAAACGTTTTTACCCAGAGAGTTGTGAATTTATGGAATTCCCTGCCACAGAGGACAGTGGAGGCCAATGGATATGGGGAGAAGGCACTGGATGGATTTAAGAGAGAGATGGATAGAGCTCTAGGGGCTAGTGGAGTCAAGGTATATGGGGAGAAGGCAGGCACGGGTTATTGATAGCGAACGATCAGCCATGATCACAATGAATGGTGGTGCTGGCTCGAAGGGCCGAATGGCCTCCTCCTGCACCTATTTTCTATGTTTCTATGTTTCTATCTGCAGTCTAGTGGGTCTCATAATACCATGCTGTTGTAATCTCTTGGGGCAGGTTTCCTTTTCTATTCTGATGGATATGGTATCATGCTGCCCTCTGTCCTTTGGAGAATGGCAGGGCATGAACTATCAACTTGAAGCAGAGGCTAGAGTTGACAATAGACAATAGACAATAGGTGCAGGAGTTGGCCATTTGGCCCTTCGAGCCAGCACCGCCATGTAATGTGATCATGGCTGATCAACCCCAATCAGTACCCCGTTCCTGCCTTCTCCCCATATTCCCTGACTCCGCTATTTTTAAGAGCCCTATCTAGCTCTCTCTTGAAAGCATCCAGAGAACCTGCCTCCACCGCCCTCTGAGGCAGAGAATTCCACAGACTCACCACTCTCTGTGAGAAAAAGTGTTTCCTCGTCTCCATTCGAAATGGCTTACTCCTTATTCTTAAACTGGGGGCCCCTGGTTCTGGACTCCCCGAACATTGGGAACATGTATCCTGCCTCTAGCGTGTCCAAGCCCTTAACAATCTTATATGTTTCAATGAGATCTCCTCTCATCTTTCTAAACTCCAGAGTGTACAAGCCCAGCCGCTCCATTCTCTCAGCATATGACAGTCCCGCCATCCCGGAAATTAACCTTGTAAACTCCCTCAATAGCAAGAATGTCCTTCCTCAAATTAGGGGACCAAAACTGTACACAATACTCCAGGTGTGGTCTCACTCGGCTCTGTACAACTGCAGAAGGACCTCTTTGCTCCTATATTCGATTCCTCGTGTTATAAAGGCTCACATGCCATTCGTTTTCTCCACTGCCTGCTGTGCCTGCATGTTTATGACACAATGAAGAAAGGGCCCAAACTCCTCAAGGGTCAGATAATCGTGGCATGGTTGTTTCCAAAATCTACAAGATTCAAGCACTTTGGGAAGAACTGTTGGCAAGGACGTTTTAGAAGTGTGAAAAATATTTTATATGCTTTACTCTTGAGGAGGGTAAATGTGAGAACATTGTATAATGAGTCCGTGCCTGGGGACCATTAAGTGCCATTGGAGGAGTTGTGTTAAAGTAGGCCAGAGGGTATAATTAATTTAAGACAGACAGATAGAATCAGGCGAGATATGAAGTTGTAGGTTCTGAAGGTTTAAGTAGAAAAGAAAGGTAGACGAGAACAAGTTGCGCATCAGGTAGTGCTACTGCCTCACAGCGCTAGAAATCTGGGTTCAATCCTGACCTTGGGTGCTGTCTATGTGGAGTTTGCATGTTCTCCCTGTATCCATGTGGGCTTCCTCCGGGTGCTTCGGTTTTCTCCCACCAAAGGTCATGTGATAGGAGCAGAATTAGGCCATTCGGCCCATCAAGTCTACTTTGCCGTTCAATCATGGCTGATCTATCTCTCCCTCCAAACCCCATTCTCCAGCCTTCGTCCCATGACCCCTGACACCCGTACTAATAAGAATGTATCGATCACTGCCTTCAAAATACCCATTGTGTAGTGGCACCAAACGTGGTGAATAAAGGTGAGATGTCAGGCTGGTTCAAACTGTTGTTTATTCAGTCGTTACGTTAGGTGGGTGCGCTAACCATATTAACAATGTTGCTGCAGCTGAGTGAGGTTGTTCTCTCGGGCTCAGCTACCGGTTGACTCCCACAAGGTCTCGAGGTGAGATTACCTTAAGTACCAGGACACTCCCTCTAGCCCATGACGTCACGTGCCCGCCCTCGTATCTCCGGACGAGTGTTCGACCATAAGTGTCCCGTGTCTGGGCTGACGCCACAATTGACTTGGCATCCACAGCGTTCTCTGCCAAAGGATTCCACAGATTCACCACCCTCTGACTAAAGAAATTCATCCTCAGCTCCTTCCTAAAGGAACGCCCTTTAATTCTGATGCACTGACCTCTGGTCCTAGGCTCTCCAACTTTGGAAATATCCAATCCACATCTACTCTTTCCAAGCCTTTCACTATTCAGTCATTTTCAGTGGGGTCCTCCCTCATTGTTTGATGGTTAATTGGCTTTGGTAAATTGACATGAGTGTGTAGGGAAGCATGTGATAGTGGGGAGTCATAGAATTAGTGTGAATGGGAGATTGATCTCTCCAAAAGGATCTCGATACTATGGTCGAGTGGTCACAACAATGGGGCATGCAGTTCAACCCTTCCAAATGTGAAACCACGCGTGTCACCAGAAAGAGGAATCCAGGCGTCACATCTTACAACATACTTGGTGTCACCCTTGAAGAATCCAAACAAACCAAGTATCTTGGCATCAAATTGCAGAATGATCTACGTTGGAATGGTCAGACTCATCATGCAACAGTGAAAGCAACAGGTGTCCTAAACTTCCTGAGGCGCAACTTCCATCATTGTTCAGCTTCTGTCAAGGAGAAGCTGTATTTCACCCTCGTTAGACCTCATCTGGACTACGCAGGTGCAGCTTGGGACCCATACACAGGTAAAAACATTTCATTCATCGAACGTGTCCAAAGACAGGCCGCTCGATTTGTTACTAACACCTACGAGAGAGAAGCGAGTGTCACCAAACTTCTGAATTCTCTGGGCGGGGGTGGAACCCTCTCCAAGACAGACGTGAAGCTCACCGTTTGACCTGTTTTTACAAAATGTTAAATGGTCAGCTAGACATAGATCACAAGACCTACACCAACCCCAAACCAATTAGGAGCAGACGAGGGCATTCTATCCAATTTGTGGTCCCAGCCTCAAAGACAGATGTGTACAGCAATTTGTTCTTCCCACGCACTATTAAAGCATGGAATAATCTCCACCAAGCCACAGTTGCCCAGCCAGATGCAACTAAATTTAAAATGGCACTTTCTTCCCAATAACCCTCTCTGGCTAAACCCCTCCCTTCACCACCTCCAGTTTAAATTCCAGTTGGAATATTTTGGAGGACCAAGTAACCAAGTAACCAAGAACCAAGATGACCAGAGTGACTTGATGGGCAGAGTGGCTGTCTCCATGCTGTATCTTTTCGTCAGTCAATCGATCGATCAATCAACCAATCAATAAATCAATCAATCGATCAATCAATTGATCAATCAACTATCAGTCAGTATATAATCCATTTTTGATTATTAACGGTGTTTGGAGCTATGGGGAGAAGGCTGGGGAATGGGTTTGAGAGGGAAAAAAAAATCAGCTATGATTGAATGGTGGAGTACACTTCATGGGCTAATGGGCCTAATTCTGCCCCGAGAATTTATGAACATATGAACTTATGAATTGTTTCCACTGGTTATTTTGACACACAACTATTCATAGAACCCTCAGTCTGTTAGGTGGTTATTTTGGCTCAAAGGAGGAACTCTGGCTTCTGGGTCTCTCTAAACCCCACAATCCCAGCAGTTGCTACTGGGCAGCCCCTGGGAGGAAGGGCGGGGAGACGGAGGGAGGGAAGGAGTGGTGAAGAGGTGCTGCTTTTCAGATACGATGTTGAACTGAGGATCTGTCTGCCCTCTCACTTGCCCGCAAAACATCTCTTCATACCATAGAAAGAAAAGCAATGGAGCTTTTCACAAGTTCATTAGCCTTTCTTAGTGTACTGGTCAATATTAATTTCCTAAGCAACACCCATAAGATGCGCTCTGCGGTGTCTGGGACCTTACTGAATGAAAACTTCTACATTATAGCAGTGACTACAGGCATTTTGGAGAATTGCAAAAGGCGTTATGATAATCCATATATGCAAAGACTTGCTTCAGTTTTACACTTAAGTGTAGAATGCCGTGTGATAGAGCTCGGTGACATGCGGGCTGATCAAAGCTGTACGATAAATCTCTCAGTCTGATTGCAGGATCTATCAGATGAATCAATAGCCAACACTTACAGGAAAGATCAGAAAGACGTGGCAGAATCGAGGTCCTAGGCTCACTGTGAAGCCACAAGGGATTGTCCACACTGAGAATAGTTGGAGGATGAGTCTTTGGAACTCTCCCCTCGCAGGGCTTTGACTATTTTAAAAGCAGATACTTGAAGATCACAGTGATGCAAGATTCCTGGGGGCTAGAGTGAATGTGGAGTAGATGTAATGGTCAGATTCTCTGCCTCAGAGGGCTGTGGAGGCCAGTTCTCTGGATGCTTTCAAGAGAGAGCTAGATAGGGCTCTTAAAAATAGCTGAGTCAGGGGATATGGGGAGAAGGCAGGAACGGGGTACTGATTGGGGATGATCAGCCATGATCACATTGAATGGCGGTTCTGGTTCGAAGGGCCAAATGGCCTACGCCTGCACCCATTGTCTATTGTCTATTATCAGCCATCATCTGATTAGATCGCAAGTTACATTAAAGGATCGAGTAGTCTCTCCCAACTGTTAATTTGTATGTCGGTATATTTATGCATTGGAATGTGTGTGTGCATTGGAATGTGTGTTGCCATGTTTGTTCATAGGAATGTCTGTACTGGTGTGTTTCTGTTGGTATGTATCAATGATCTAGATGATGAGGTGGAAAATTGGATAAGTAAGTACGCAGATGATACTAAGATAGGTGGTGCTGTGAATAATGAAGTCGATTTTCAAAGTCTACAGAGAGATTTGGGCCATTTGGAAGAGTGGGCTGAAAGATGGCAGATGGAGTTTAATGCTGATAAGTGTGAGGTGCTACATCTTGGCAGGACAAATCAAAATAGGACGTACATGGTAAATGGTAGGGAATTGAGGAATGCTGTGGAACAGAGGGATCTAGGAATAACTGTGCATAGTTCCCTGAAGGTGGAATCACATGTAGATAGGGTGGTAAAGAAAGCTTTTGGTGTGCTGGCCTTTATTAATCAGACCATTGAATATAGGAGTAGGGAAGTAATGTTAAAATTGTACAAGGCATTGGTGAGACCAATTCTGGAGTATGGTGTACAATTTTGGTCGCCTAATTATAGGAAGGATGTCAACAAAATAGAGAGAGTACAGAGGAGATTTACTAGAATGTTGCCTGGGTTCCAGCAACTAAGTTACAGAGAAAGGTTGAACAAGTTAGGTCTTTATTCTTTGGAGCGCAGAAGGTTAAGGGGGGACTTGATTGAGGTCTTTAAAATGATGAAAGGGATAGACAGAGTTGACGTGGATAAGCTTTTCTCATTGAGGGTAGGGAAGATTCAAACAAGGGGGCATGACATGAGAATTAAGGGACAGAAGTTTAGGGGTAACATGAGGGGGATCTTCTTTACTCAGAGAGTGGTGGCTCTGTGGAATGATCTTCCAGCAGAAGTGATGGAGGCAGGATCGATTTTAACATTTAAAAGTAAAGTGGATAGGTATATGGATGGGAAGGGAATGGAGGGGTATGGTCTGAGTGCAGGTAGATGGGACTAGGGGAAAATAAATGGTCGGCACAGACTGGAAGGGCCGAGAAGGCCTGTTTCCGTGCTGTAATTGTCATATGGTTATATGGTTATATGTTTCTGTGTCGGAATGTCGCTGTTATGGAATGCCTGTGCATTGGAATGTCTGTGTGTTGGTATCTGCTCCTATGTGGAAATGTCTGTGTGTGTGTGGAATATTTATGTTCATATATTTGTAAGTAGGAATATCTGTGTTGGTATGTTTGTGTCTAGGAAAATCAGTGCCCTAATCTGAGGAAAGACACTCTTGCCATAGAGGGAGTACAGAGAAGGTTCACCAGACTGATTCCTGGGATGGCAGGACTTCCATATGAAGAAAGACTGGATGGACTCGGCTTGTACTCGCTGGAATTTAGGAGATTGAGGGGGGATCTTATAGAGACTTACAAAATTCTTAACGGGTTGGACAGGCTAGATGCAGGAAGATTGTTCCCATTGTTGGGGAAGTCCAGAACAAGAGGTCACAGTTTAAGGATAAGGGTGAAGTCTTTTAGGACCGAGATGGGAAGATCATTTTTCACACAGAGAGTGGTGAGTCTGTGGATTTCTCTGCCACAGAAGGTAGTTGAGACCAGTTCATTGGCTATATTTAAGAGGGAGTTAGATGTGGCCCTTGTGGCTAAAGGGATCAGGGGGTATGGAGAGAAGGCAGGTACGGGATACTGAGTTGGATGATCAGCCATGATCATATTGAATGGCGATGCAGGCTCGAAGGGCCAAAAGGCCTACTCCTACACCTATTTTCTATGTTTCTATGATTCTAGGAATGTCCATGTGATGGAATGTTGCATATTGGAATCTCTGTGTCCGTATATTTGTGTGTAGGAATTAGCTTGGGTGTTGTAATTTTGTGTGTTAACATGTCAATGTGTTACGTGTTTGTGTGTCAGAATGCCTGTGTTCGTTTTATTTATGTGGTGATATGTTTGTGTATAGGAATGTCTGCAGGTTGGAAATTCAGTGTGTTGGAATGTCTGAGCTCGAATGTACGTGTGCCTGTTTTATTTATGTGTTGGTATGATTGTGTGTAGAAATGTCTGTATGTATGAAGGGTACACAAAAGGCTGGAGAAACTCATCGGGTGCAGCAGCATCTAAGGAGCGAAGGAGATAGGCGGCGTTTCGGGTCGAGACCCTTCTTCAGCTTGCGATTTTTCGGGTCGAGACCCTTCTGTATGTATGAATGTATCTGTGTGCTAGAAACATAGAAGATAGGTGCAGGAGGAGGCCATTCGGCCCTTCGAGCCAACACCGCCATTCATGGCTGATCGTCCCCTATCAATAACCCGTGCCTGCCTTCTCCCCATATCCCTTGACCCCACTAGCTCCTAGAGCTCTATCTAACTCTCTCTTAAACCCATCCAGTGACTTGGCCTCCACTGCCCTCTGTGGCAGGGAATTCCAAAAATTCCAAACTGTTATGTTTGTGTGTTTGAATTCTGTGTGTTGCTTTTATTTCCGTTCTGTTGGTACATTTGGACGATAATCACTAATGGAGAAGCAGGGACAATATACTGATGACCAACCACACAGTCTATGTATGGGCTCGACAATAATCAGAAGAGTAGGGCAATTGAATGGGAAGGAAAGACTGAGTTGGGAGCAGGGAGGAAAGGATGGTGTTGTGGATGCTGTGCTTCCTGCACTGGTGCTCACCCCGGAGAGGGTGCAACATTTCAGATGAAGGCAGGTTCATATTTAAGAGGGAGTTAGATGTGGCCCTTGTTTGCTATATTTAAGAGGGAGTTAGATGTGGCCCTTGTGGCTAAGGGGATCAGAGGGTATGGAGAGAAGGCAGGTACGGGATACTGAGTTGGATGATCACCCATGATCATATTGAATGGCGGTGCAGGCTCGAAGGGCCGAATGGCCTACTCCTGCACCTAATTTCTATGTTTCTATGTTTCTAGCTTCATTTTAAGCAAAATTGACAACTTAAATGGGCCAGGATGAGCTGCTGCCCATTGCTTCCTTGGTTGTCACCAGAGCTGCTGTTGTCTGGGCATTGCCAACATCCACCAGGAGAGGGTACACAAAAGGAGAAACTCAGCGGGTGCAGCAGCATCTAAGGAGATAGGCGACGTTTCGGGTCGAGACCTTTCTTCAGACCAGGAGAGTTGTGGCAAGTGGCCTGTGTTTACACCCTGATGTTCCACACAACTGGAATGGAGCTTTTAGTTTCCAAATGGCAATAAAGGAGAGGTGGAGGGAGTGGGTACGGAAGGTAGGAGTGTGGGAATTTGTACACAACTGGCTGGGTTTTGTAGGTGAGAGGCAATGGGTTGGGTTATGGAACGAAGGGTGATTGGAGTAGATGAGAATGGGGTTGAGAGGTAGTGAGGGACATTTGCAATATGGGTGGGGTGGAGGGGCAGGGTAATAAAGGGATGAGTGCGGGAGTGTGCATGTTGTGGGGTGGTGAGGGGGAGTGTACAGGTAGGGTTGCCGTGATGGGCTGCGTTGGTAGGCTGAGGTGAGGTTGTGCGGTGATGATGAGCTGGAAGGGTATGCAGTGGCAGTGGGTTGCAGCGGTGAGTAGGATTATAGGAGTCTAAAGGGGAGGTCATTTAAGACAGGTGAGAAAAAACATTTTCACCCAGAGAGTTGTGAATTTATGGAATTCCCTGCCACAGAGGGCAGTGGAGGCCAAGTCACTGGATGGATTTCAGAGAGAGTTGGATAGAGCTCAAGGGGCTGGTGGAGTCAAGGGATATGGGGAGAAGGCAGGCACGGGTTATTGATAGGGGACGATCAGCCATGATCACAATGAATGGTGGTGCTGGCTCGAATGCCCTCCTCCAGCACCTATTTTCTATGTTTCTATGTTTCTATGAGTCGTTTGCTTTGGGATAAAGAAAAACGTGTAGGGATGGAAGGATAGTTGGTTCTGGTTGTGGCCCGGTATGGGGTTTGTGGTGGGGGTTTTGGGGTAGAGTTCTAGGTCAGTGTGGACAATGTTGGGGTCTGGATGTTGAGCTTCGGGGTAGGGCTTGGGTTGAAAGCAAAGGGATGTAGGTACCAACATGGGGGCGATCGTCGGGGTTTGGGTTTTGGCTTGGCTGTAGACCTACAACCCTTCTCGTACACCCCAACCACCCCCACAAACCCCAAACCCCAAGCACCGACATTCTCCGCACTGACCCAGAGCCACAAACTCCACACTGGTCTACAACCCGAGCCATCAAACCTCCCCATACCACCACGCTTCTCTTCACCCCAAAACGAGCAACAAATTGGGCGTAGGGGGTTACACAAAAAGCTGGAGAAACTCAGCGGGTGCAGCAGCATCTAAGGAGCGAAGGAGATAGGCGACGTTTCGGGTTGAGACCCTTCAGGTCGGGTTGGAGGTTGGTCATGGGGCACAGAGAAAGGCCCTTCGGCCCACCCTGTCCATACCGACCCCATGGAAGCAAGCCCAATTTGAGGTTGTGGGCAGTATCTTGCTGATGGGGGGGAGGCGGAGGTCAGTATAGGAATGTTGGGGTGGATTGGGGAGTGTGGGGGTGGGCTTAGATTGGGGGGAGGGGGGGCAGGCTACTAGCCCCAGGATGAAGCCTGGGATCGGGGTGGGGGAACAGCAGGGGGAGCCAGAAACCCGGTTCTCCATGTGAAAGCCAACGGGCACATGACGTGCCGCCTCTGCTTGTCTCCTAGCAATACAGCAGGAGAGAGAGAGAGAGGAAGAGAGATTCCAAATCTCCCTTCCCAGATCCTCATGTGTGCTTGATGTATCTCACAGAGACGGAGCTGCTGGCATTTTCACACTCTTTTTTTTCCCCATTTTTATCCCGCTCACATCTGGAATTGAGAGTGCCCACCCCCCCTCCCCCGTGTGTGCGTGCCTGTTGTTGAATAGGACACTTTAGATTTTTTTTTGTTTTTATATCTCTCTTCCCCCCTTGTATATGTTTTGTTTCCCAAAGGAATCTTTCGGTGGATGTATTTCGGCTGTGTGGGTGAATTGATAAGGAGGAGAGACAGGGGGAAAAATATGGGCTTCGCGTTCTTCTAGCCTCGCTACAGGAGAAACAGACAAGAGAAAATTCTTGTAAGTAGATGCTGATTTTTATTCTATGTAACCGGTGTCCTTTCCTCTGTGCCCCGTGTTTTGCTCTTAACATCTGATAGTAGCTAAAAGGGTATTTGGAGAACTCAGGGGGGCGATTCTGTCGGGTTGTCCATATCGACAATTATGTGTAAATTGGTCTCGTTTTAACCCCCCCCCCCCCCCCAAACCATCAATTGTGGATGTTTTATAATTTCGCCTTCCCCAGGTAATGAACATTGTAATTGCAACATGTGAAATAAGCAGCAGGGCTGGAAGGATTTTTTTTTTGTTGAAAGGGGAGTGGGTGGCGTTGGTTACAAATTCCCGTCAGATTGCAGGTTTAAAAAAAAGATGTGCTGAGGATTTTTATGCATGTCAATGCGGGAGGGGGGTGGGGGGGGGGGGGGGGGGGGTTGGTGAATAAGGATGGGGAAATTAATTCGACTGGGTTTGTGTGACACCCCCAAGTTCCTCTGTCATTCCGTGTGTGCTGACGTTTTTTCCCCCCAATAAATATTGATTATCCCTCCCTCTTTCCCCCCCCCTCTTTCAACAGGGAGGTGAGAGGAGGAGAGGAGGGAAAAAAAAACACCCCGTGGGCAGCGAGGATATGGGATTAACGTCGCGAAATCTGGGCAGCAAGCGGTCGGAGATATAACATCAAACCGCACCAGTGCCACGGTCTCTGTACATCTCTCCCCCCCCAAACTCACTGTTCATTTTCTCTCTCTCCCTCCCCGAGACAAGACCACCTTCCCAGAGAGAGGGGGGAGGGGGAGAGGGGGAGAGGGAGGGGTGGGTGGGTGGGTGGGGAGTTGATGATTTCACAAGCTGGACAATCCGAAGAAGAAACGGGGTGTCCGGTGAGAGGTTGGAAGGCGAAGAGGCTCCGCCACACGTCCGCGCCGGGGCTCTGCTCTGCTCAACATGCTTAGCTCAGTGACAAGCCCAAGAGGCGGCTTGTTCAGTGACCAGAAAGGTAAGCGACTTGTGGAATTACAATATGGGCAGCGGCAGAGAAGGGGACAACTGTGCAGCTGGGGTGTAGGTGTGTGGGGTGGTGACAAAAGTTTACCCCGAGACCCGCTGCTGGGATCACACCCTTGGGCTCTCGGAAGTCACAGGTCGCTCCGGCCATTCCGGCCACATCCACGATGGGGGTTAGATAGACTTAGAGGGATTTTTCACACAGCTCAAGCTGAGCCAGTTAGCGCGGAGTGACTGGTACCCACCAGGTTGTTTAAATGGGTCATTTTAAAGGGACAGGCCAGTCTCCAGTGGTGTTCAGACGGTGCTGGAATTCACATCACAGGAACTAACACCATTGCCAATGCTCTGTCTCTGCTGAGTATGGGGCTAACAGTGTGGACACATAACGTGCAGTGGGGGTGGCGGACAGGGCCAGACTCAATGGTTCAAATGGGATCTCGACCCCATTCCTTCTTCCCAGAGATGCTGCCTGTCCCTGCTGAGTTACTCCTGCTTTTTGTGTCTATCTTCAACGGTTCAAATATCAATCTCTGGCCTCTGCACCTCATATAGGCCTTGCAGATGGGACAGGAGTGGCCAGTATGAACAATGGGACTGAAAGGTCTTGTTGGGGACTGGCCACATGAGCTCGTTGTATAGTCCCCAGTGTTCAGACAATGAGGGTGGATTGTTCAAGGTGCTCGAATTATCCTGAGGATATTTGAGTGAGTATGGAGAACCCATAACCTGAAAAGTCAACTGTTTCATTGTCAGGGCAGACTGAAGAAACGTCACCTATCCATGTTCTCCAGAGATGCTGCCTGACCCACTGAGTTACTCCAGCACTTTGTGTCCATTTATATCTTTAGACAATAGGTGCAGGAGTAGGCCATTCGGCCATTCGAGCCAGCATCACCATTCAATGTGATCATGGCTGATCATCCCCAATCAGTACCCCGTTCCTGCCTTCTCCCCATATCCCCTGACTCCGCTATTTCTAAGAGTCCAATTGTGAAAGCATCCAGAGAACCTGCCTCCACCGCCCGCTGAGGCAGAGAATTTCACAGACTCACCACTCTGTGAGGAAAAAGTGTTTCCTCGTCTCCATTCTAAATGGCTTACTCCTTCTTAAACTGTGGCCCCTGGTTCTGGACTCCCCCAACATTGGGAATATGTTTCCTGCCTCTAGCGTGTCCAAACCCTTAACAATCTTATATGTTTCACTGAGATCCCCTCTCATCCTTCTAAACTCCAGAGTGTACAAGCCCATCTGCTCCATTCTCTCAGCAATGACAGTCCCGCCATCCCGGGAATTAACCTTGTCAACCTACGCTGCACTCCCTCAATAGCAAGAATGTCCTTTCTCAAATGAGGGGACCAAAACTCCCCCCAAACGCCAGGTGTGGTCTCACCAAGGCTCTGTACAACTGCAGAAGGAGTTGGAGGTAGACAAAAGTGCTGGAGAAACTCAGCGGGTGCAGCACCATCCATGGAGCGAAGGAAATAGGCGACGTTTCGGGCCGAAACCCTTCTTCAAACCCTTGTTCAGACCCTTCTGCAGAAGGAGTTGTACTGACATATGTACCGACAATGGAACAATGACATCCATTCAGATAAATTGAGAACAGGACTAAGTCGGGAGGAAGTTCATGTGAAAGGGTGGCTTGAAAATGGAACTTAACCCCCTAAAATGCAATGGATGTTGTGCTTATTGTAGAGCCGACCGATTTTATGTTTGTTGTGGTTGGTAAATGGACTTGAGATGTAGGTTAGCTACAATCTAGTTGAACAAGAGAGGAAGCTCGATGGTCTGAATAGTCTTCAGTTGGCACATTATGGACAGCAGAGTCTATCCAGGATAAATAAGGACACCACGTGTACCGTACAAAGAAAGGTAGAAATATAGGACATGCATATAAAAGTTTATATATAGTAAATGTCGGAGATATATGTGACATATATAAAATAAGGACACCAGTCGGGATCAATGGACAAACTGCATAATATCAGGAGGCTGTACAAACATATCGTATGAAGGTCACAATAAATAAATAGCTTCAACGTAGACTGTTTTAAATACTATATGTAAATGATGTCTAATAATAGCAGGAATTTTTAAGTGTGAATTTCCTGTCCACCCTGTCACTTTCTGTGTTACATTCTTCACTCATCTGTAATTATTGGCAATATATATATATTTTTGGAAGAATAATTTGATAACATCTTAAGAAACTTGAATTTTCAGGTAATTATTTGAAATGTGAGCTTGGTAATCATATATATATATTAGTCAAAGAAAGCCCACCATTTAACTCTTAATCCTAATTTGTGGCCCAGACAACAATTTCTATTCAAACAGTTACTCTCTGATTGGCCTTGTCTTGTACAGAAGATAGACACAAAATGCTGGAGTAACTCAGCGGGATAGGCAGCATCTCTGGAGAGAAGGAATGGGTGATGTTTCAGGTCGAGACCCTTCTTCAGACTTTAAACCAACATCTGCAGTTCCTTCCTAAACACTTATCTTGTACAGTTCTCCTTCCAAACAATTAGATTTGATTGCCCTCACCTTGAACTGTTCTCCAGATAAACAATTGAACTCTGAATACCGCCAGCATGCGCAGTTCTCCTGATAGACAATTGGCCTCTGATTGGCCTCAGCTTGTGGTCTTCTCCTGCTGTTGCAGAAGGTCTCAAACCTGGCTAGACTAGAATCTCTATTGTGTTTGAGGCATATCTGAGATCAGTAGAGGATTCTTTGAGCTGCCATTCTCCAGTAAGAGGTCTAGAACAAGGTGGCTTTGATTAAAAGATTTGATCAAAACACCAAGTGTTGGAAGAGCTTAGCTGGTCAGGCGACATCTGAGGAGGAAATGGAAGACATTTTGGGTTGGGACAATTCTTCAGAACGATAGTCCCGATAATTATTTAAGCAGCGTCTTATTGCGATTCAAGAATAATTTGATTATATCTTAAGAAACATAAATTTGCTGGGCCAGGCAGCATCGCTGGGGAACATGGATAGGTGATGTTTCTTAATACTCTTGACTCCTGGGATCATGGGTTCTCCATACTCATTTTATCACCTCCTTAGGATAATATGAACACCTTGATCAAATCAATCCTACACCCTAATTTGATCGTGTAAACTAGCCTTACCTTTTCATACATTTTGTTGACAAGTTAGTCCACACCCTTAGCAAGTGAATTGAAAACCGCTCTGCCATGTTAGATGTCTAGTTTTCTATCTACAGGTCTATCCATATTATCCATTAGCAATGCCATTGGAGGTTTAATTGTATTCTTTATAATACTGTGGATTTGGAAGGCCAGAGGTTACTTATTACGCTTGACAATCACAGAGAAATGCTGATTGTGTTTATATTTCATTCCTATCTGCTGCTCTGGTTGGTGTTAGTTACCCATTTAATTAAACTTGTAATAGAGCAGACAAAAGAATGTTGTATAATTACATTCAATTATTGTGTCGGAAGGAACTGCAGATGCTGGTTGAAACCAAAAATAGACACAAAATGCTGGAGTAACTCAGCGGGACAGGCAGCATCTCTGGAGACAAGGAATGGGTGACGTTTCAGGTCGAGGCCCTTCTTCAGACTAGTCTGGGGAAATGGAAACGAGAGATATCGACGGTGATATGGAGAGATATAGAACAAATGAATGAAAGATACGCTAAATAGTAACGATGATAAAGGAAGCAGGCCATTGTTAGCTCTTTGCGAGGTGACAGCGGGAATCTGGTGTGACGTGGGTAGGGGAGGGATGGAGAGAGAGGGAATGCCGGGGTTACATGCAGTTTGAGAAATCAATATTCATACCACTGGGCTGTAAGCTGGCCAAGTGCATTATGAGGTGCTGTTCCTCCAATTTGCGATTAGCCTCACTCTGGAGGCTATCCTCACAATGGAGGAGACCTAGGACAGAAAGGTCAGTGGGAATAGGAAAGAGACTTAAAGTGTTTGGCAACTGGGAGACCAGGTAGGTTCAGGCGGACTGAGCGAATGTGTTCAGCAACAATTAAATTATCGTCTGCTATCATTGGAAAAATAATGTCTGGATGAGAGGACCATATTATTGTTTCTAATAGGATAATTCAATATATAGTGAGAAAAACATTATGCCGTGCATAATAGATGCCTGGTTGTACTTTACAGTACACAGCATGTATTGGTTGCCTATGCATGGCCACTTTCTCCAATGTATGATGGAGCAAACAAATGGTCATCAGAGCAGATGACCAAACCTGGTCAAAAGATGGACTTTATGCACATTATAAAAGGAATGAGATAGAAACATAGAAACATAGAGAATAGGTGCAGGAGGAGGCCATTCGGCCCTTCGAGCCAGCATCGCCATTCATTGTGATCATGGCTGATCGTCCCCTATCAATAACCCGTGCCTGCCTTCTCCCCACATCCCTTGACTCCACCAGCCCCTAAAGCTCTATCTAACTCTCTCTTAAATCCATCCAGTGACTTGGCCTCCACTGCCCTCTGTGGCAGGGAATTCCATAAATTCACAACTCTCTGGGTGAAAAGGTTTTTTCTCACCTCAGTCCTAAATTACCTCCCCCTTATTCTAAGACTGTGGCCCCTGGTTCTGGACTTGCGCGACATTGGGAACATTTTTCCAGCATCTAGCCTGTCCAGTTCTTTTATAATTGTATATGTTTCTATTAGATCCTCCCTCATCCTTCTAAACTCCAGTGAATACAAGCCTAGTGTTGTCAATTTTTCCTCATATGACAGTCCCGCCATCCCAGGGATCAATCTGGTGAACCTACGCTGCACTGCCTCAATCACAAGGATGTCCTTCCTCAAATTAGGAGACCAAAACTGCACACAATACTCTAGATGTGGTCTCACCAGAGCCCTATACCACTGCAGAAGAACCTCTTTACTCCTGTACTGAAATCCTGTTGTTATGAAATCCTCTTGTTGAGATGAGTGTGGAGCCGAAGGTTCAGGAATGAATCCCAGAGTTATGTAACTAGGACAAAGAAAGACGTGTCCACAGGTGGCCAGCATTTCGGAACATAATAGTTAAAGGGTTGTTAGGGTTGAGACCAAAGGTGGATCTTGAATACAGGGATAAAATATTAATATTGAATTATTGATGAATTGGGAATGCAGGCAGGTGAAAACCAAAACATATCTGCAAGATGCTGTAAAATCTGAACTAAAATCATCAAATGCTGGAAATGCTGAACTGGTCAAGTGGCATTTGTAGGCTGAGAAACATAAATAATTTTTCTGAGAAGTGTAATTGTACTGATGAAGTGACTCCAATCTGAAATGTTAACTCGGCTTCAGTTCCCACAGATGCAGCCTGACCCGTTGAGTATTTCCAGCATTTTCTGTTTTTATTATCAATGTGTAGGTGACCTCGTACCGTACAGCAGTGGCTGCATATTAGGGAATTGTGTAAATATAAATATAAAATTGTCACTCACTAAATAATAGACCATTATAAACAACATGATATTCATTGAGTATATAGGACCATATAAAATATTTAACAGTCACTGCAATAAATGGAACATACTATGAAGAATATAATAGGCATTCATTAAGTAAAGACCTTAGAAGCCATCTCTACATATATTTAGGTGAAAACATAATTTGCTTTATATGGCATTTCAAGTTGGTTGTTTAACATTGAGGAAGCCTTGCAGAACATTGGTTCATCTTTAATGATGAATGTTAAAATCATCTTTTACTTTGGCTTAAAACCAGTTCTTTTCCCCCAGCATTTCTTTAAGCTGTCACTGTCACCCATAAAATTAATGTAGGACTACAGCCACTTAAATCTTGTGCATAGTCAGCTGAACCTGTATTCTGCACTAATATTTTGCTGGGAGTTTGCAAGTATCCCAATGCATGTTCGCCATTTTGGCTGACTACAGTCTGACTCTGTTTTCCAACAGTACAGTTTAATTTAGGGATACACCATGGAAACGGGCCCTGTGGCCCACCAAGTCCATGCCGACCACCCATCCTTGCTCACACTAGAGGACAGACAAAAGTGCTGGAGAAACTCAGCGGGTGAGGCAGCATCTATGGAGCGAAGGAAATGGGCAACGTTTCGGGTCGAGACCCTTCTTCACACATTAGAGGATTATGTTATCCCCTCATTCGCATCCACTTCCTAGTCACTTGGTGCAATTTCCAGAGGTTTTCAATTAACCTACAAACCCGCATGTATTTGGGATGTGGGAGGAAACAGGAGCACCTGGAGAAAAACCCACATGTCCCAAGGAGAACGTGCAAACTCCACACAAACAGCACCCGAGGACAGGATTAAACCCAGGTCTCTGGCGCTGTGAGGAAGTGGCTCTACCAACTGTGCCAGTGTGCCACCCATTGCATCATGTGTCACCATTTGTGCCACTTTGCCGCCCTACGCCACCGTGCTGCCCGTTTATTTGACGTCAAAGAACCGTGATAGCTTCTTGATAAGTGTTTAGATCAGAGGGGACGGTCTACTGGATGTTGGAGCTATCCAAGGCAATAGTTGAGGTCACGGGCACCACGACCGGGCATTTATTGCTCCATGATGTGTACACATTGAGTCCGGGTGTATAATATGTTGAATGCAATAACTCCTCAATAAACACCTGCCAAGTTTGTACTGTAAGGGTTCCAATGAGTTTGTTTGGCATGAATTTTTGAGTTGCATTGATGAGCAAAAGTGCCAGATGTGGCTTGTCATTATGTTTGGCCCCATGGTAAATGAAAAGCATCTAATGATAGGGACATTGTAAATTATAAAATGCTCTCTCTACAATAGATATTCAATATATTGGGACATAAAGAATAGTTACAATATTTTGGGTCACATTTTGTATATAATAATTTATAATTATTATTAATATACATGTATATAATATAAATATATATACATATATATCATTTATAATAATATAAATGTTCATGTGTTCATAAGTGATAGGAGCAGAATTAGACCATTCAGCCCATCAAGTCTACTCCACCATTCAATCATGGCTGATCTATCTTTCCCTCTTCGCCCCATTCTCCTCCCTTCTTCCCATAACCCCTGACACCTGTACTCAGGAATCTATCTATCTCTGCTTTAAAAATATCCATTGACTTGAATATCCTCTGCGCAACACAATAAATCATTTTTAATTTAGAATATTTAATTATCTTAGTGGGTGGTTAAGCGACTTGTGAACCAAGTTATTGAAGGAAGTGGGGGAGGGGGAAGAAATGACTTGATGTCACTTGAATCTTCCAGACATTCATCGAGTCAGAGGACCAGTCAATTGCAAATTTGAACCTTTGTTCAATAAATATGTAGAATAAACCCAATAACCGCAGCTAAGTCAATTTAACCTTGGTGGTGAGGAAAATTCGAGAAAGGTAATCGGGGTCAAAATTGGTTGCAATTTTGGATAAGTGTGGACAAATTATTGATTAGACAATAACATCGCAGTTTTGCTGAAGGCAAATAATGTCGGACTCTTCCAACATTTGAGAAACAGTTAGACAAGTACATGGGTAAGACAGGTTTGGAGAGATATGGACCAAACATGGGCAGGTGGGACGAGTGTAGCTGGGACACGTTGGCCGATGTAGGCAAGTTGGGCCGAAGGGCCTGTTTCCACACCATTCCAAAGCAAACTGAGGAAGATAGTGATAGTGATAGGAATATAATCAGGCTGGTGAATGGGGGGGGAATGGGTAGTCAATAAGATTTGATAATAAGAAATGTAACATTTTTAAAGGAAGAAAGAGAAGAGACAATATAACCTTGAGGGTACAATGACAAAAAGAGGTTACAGGAAGAGAGTAATCTGGGAATGTATGTGCATTGTTTGTCCAACATGGTAGGCCAGATTGTGAAAATGTTTTTTAAAACATACGACATCCTGAGTTTTATAAATAGAGATGTGGAGTACAAGAGCAAGGAAGTCATGATGATATCACTGGCGTATTGTGTTTATGCAAAGTGCAACTCCTTAGCCGAGATCGTGGAGAGCATGCAGAACAAATGCGCCAAAATGGTTTCAGAGAGTGGAGACATTAGTTACATGGAGAGACTGGACAAGCAGGTTTGTTCAACTTGGATCAGAGGAGAATGTGAGGAGATCTGATGGAAATTGTCACAAGGTGTGGAGTTGGAGCAGAATGGTTGGGGACTGGAGAACCTGGAGTGGGGGAATGATGAGTGGCTTGGTGGTGCAGCAGTTAGTATTCATGCCTTGCACCTCCAAGGATTTGGGATGGAGTCTGACAACTGGTGCTGCTCGTGTGGAGTTTGCATTTTCTCTCAATGATTGCATGAGTTTCTCCCCTAATCTTCTAGTTTTCTTCCACATCCCAAATAGGTCATAGTAGATTAATTAACCATATTAAATTAACACTAACGTAGGCTAATCACAAGGGAGTTGATGTGCCTATGATCCTGGTGGACAGAACTAAGTCAATGTAAGTGCAAGGCGATGGCAAAAGACCTGAATTGGACAATAGACAATAGGCGCAGGAGTAGGCCATTCGGCCCTTCGAAGGCAAAAAGATTTTAAAAAGCAAGTTGTTGGCATGTGGTAGTTGAGGCAGATTCAATGGCAGTGTTTAAAAAGTAGTTGGGTACATATCATTTGCAGGGATGTGGGGAGAGGGCAGGGGAAGTAGGGCTGGCTTGAGTTCTCTTGCCTCAAGCTAATATGGACTTGATGGGCTGAATAGCCTTCCACGGTGCTGTAATCGTTTTGGGATTCTGTAATTGCAGTACAAAGGATATGTTGTAAAGTCTATAATAATTACTCGATATTTGGGATGTATTGTAAATGATGTAATAGCCACCCAATAAGTAGATGCTAATGCTTGAGTGTATAATAATCACTCACTTAACAATATGTACCTATGAATCACACTGTGGTAAATATATCAGAGCATATCATAAAGTTGGCACAATAAATAGATCCATTTTAAAATATAATTATACAATATAGAGAAACATTCTGTATATAGACAACATATAACGGCATAATCTAAAGTATAAGACAACCAGTAAATATATTGGGCATATTGTAAAGTATACTCTAGACATTGTATATAGTAGTGGATTGTAACATGCATACTAATCATTAATATGTGGGGCACATTGTGTCATTGCTTGATATATAAGGGCATATTGTAAAGGATATAATAACTAAAAAGATAGAGATCATATATTGTAAACCTGTTATAGAGTCGTTTTGTAAAGCATATCAGAATCATTTAACAAGTATGTGCATATTGTCAAATATACAGTGGTGGTGGTCCATCGGCAATGACGATGGCAGGTTGTGCAGTCACAATTCTGATGAGTTCTAACATGAGTCACGAGTCCAGGGCTGCACAAAAACCTGTGCGTGAATGGATTTAAGGTGGAGAAGCTGTTGCACTGTAACAGCCCCATCCTCTCGGCCGCAGAAGTCAGAGTCCAGTGGTATGAACAATCATCACGGCTGGAGACCTCTTGGCCGCAGTGGGTGACCCTGTCATCTTTAGTGCTCTAACTAGCCCTTCGCGTTCCACAGTGCGTTGCTGCGTCGCCTTTGGTTCATTGCCATAGAGGGAGTGCAGAGAAGGTTCACCAGACTGATTCCTGGGATGTCAGGACTGTCTTATGAACAAAGACTGCATAGACTCGGTTTATACTATCTAGAATTTAGGAGATTGAGAGGGGATCTTATAGAAACTTACAAAATTCTTAAGGGGTTGGACAGGCTAGATGCAGGAAGATTGTTCCCGATGTTGGGGAGGTCCAGGACAAGGGGTCACAGCTTAAGGATAAGGGGGAAATCCTTTAGGACCGAGATGAGAAGGACTTTTTTCACACAGAGAGTGGTGGGTCTCTGGAACTCTCTGCCACAGAGGGTAGTTGAGGCCAGTTCATTGGCTATATTTAAGAGGGAGTTAGATGTGGCCCTTGTGGCTAAGGGGATCAGAGGGTATGGAGAGAAGGCAGGTACGGGATACTGAGTTGGATGATCAGCCATGATCATATTGAATGGCGGTGCAGGCTCGAAGGGCCGAATGGCCTACTCCTGCACCTAATTTCTATGTTTCTATAAAGATCTCTTCCGCCCAGTCCCGCCAAAGCAGACTTTCCATGAAGGATGTCTCACAGGTTGAACTGGACGACATGGTACCAGTTGCAAGGCTACACCTTGACCTGACAAGTATACAGTACTCCATACATAAGTGCATTATGATAATATAATATAAAGAGGCATGCAGTATTGTAATACATAATTGTCACCCTACATCTGGGTACATGCTCTGAAGAAGCATTTATTATATTGGACATATTGCGTATGATATATAATTGTCACTCAGTATGTGCAACTTGCTGTAACGTGTATAATATTACTCAACACAGGAGTTCATATTGTGAATCGTGTTAACAGATGCCCAATCTGTATTTGCATATTGTAAAATATGCAATAGTCAGTTTATAAGGGAATATTCTGACATCTAATAATAGACACTCAGCGCATTGGGACATATTGTGAAGTATTTCACAGGCATTCGGGGTATTGGGGGTATTTCAAAATCTCAAATCGTCACTCATTGAATTGGGCCAATTAATGATTCAATTAAATGGCGACAAACGGGGAAACTTTGTAAAGTGTGTAGAAACAAGGAACTGCAGAGACTGGTTTACAGAAAAGACAGAGTAGCTCAGTGGATCAGACAGCATCCCTGGAGGACATGGATAGACAACGTTTACCGACCAGAAAGGTCACCTACCATGTTCTCCAGAGATGCTGCCTGACCCACTGAGTTACTCCAGCATTTTGTGTATTTTTCTGTAAACCAGAATCTGCAGTTACTCCAGTATTTTGTGCAGTTTTCTGTGAACCAGAACCTGCAGTTTGTGTCTTTTCTTTTGTAAAGCATGTAATGCGCAGTGCATATACGACAGCATGACCTAGAATGTAAAATAGCATAATGTAGGCAGTCAGTAAGTAAGTGAATATTGTAATCTATTCGTATAACTCTGCATTTAATAGTGTAAGAATAACTTGTTATACGAGACATATTTTGAAGCATATAACAGTCTCGGTATGCAGAGGTATAGTGAAATACATAATAGTGACTTTGTGAGCATAGACAGATTATGAATTATATACTAGTTTCTTAATATTGCCTACAATAGACACTTGATATATGGGGACATTGCAAACGCTTAATAGTTGATGGACGTGGTTTAAACTTCACAGAAACATTTACATTAGGCAATGATTATTAAAAAATAGAGTGTTATTCCAAAGTTACTCAAGTAGGGTATCATGTAAAATATGCGGAGATTACAGTTATAAGCAGGGGTTTAATGTATAGCATAAACAGTAGCCATTCAATATTGTAGAGGTATAATTAGTGTATATAATTCAGTTTTTGGGGGCCAAGGACTGAATAGTGACTAATTATGTAAAGCCCATAAGAGTGGCCAAGTATTGCAAGATGCTGTATCATGCATAACAGCTATGAGCTTAATATTTTGCTGCATATTGTGCAATATTTAATGGCGCTTGCATATTGGGAATGGTGTGCATTTTTCTATAACAGCCAGAGCAAATTGTACATGTATAGCACCGTCAATGTAGCAAAACATCCCAAGTTTTTTGCAAGAGCATTATGGACTAAAAGGGAGACACGAGGAACTATAGATGCTGATCCCAAAAATGGACACAAAGTGCTGGAGTAGCTCAGAGGGTGTGGAGTACATGCCTTCTTCTTGGGTATAGCGTGCACAGTCTAAAGTTGCAAGTCTATTTGTGCACGTTGGGTTGATTGCATTAGTCGAAACAGGGTGGACCACGTGAAGGTTGCAATCTTCCACCCAGAGTACATGCCAAGGTGACGTTACGAGTTGTGACCTATCTTCAGTGGAGGGAAGAAAGCTGGAAGGGTGCTGGGGGCAGCACAAAGCCTGGCTAGAGATAGGTGGATATTGGTGAGGGGTTTTTTTTTTGGATTGGCAGATGGTTGGACAAAGACCAGAGATGAAAAGACTTAAAAGTGTGAGATAAGGAGATGATGGAAGAGGTGTGGAATGTGAAGCCAGATGAATGAATAGGGGAGGACGGGATGGTGAAAGACGGGGAAGGGAGATACGGGTGCGCATCTAGATGGAGCAGGAAAGAGATGGGAAAAGAGGAGGGGTAGGAGTTGTGGTGTTTCTAGGTTAGTTACCTAATATTGAATGTTACCTAATAATAATGTTCATATCGTTGGTTTGTAAGCCTGGGGTTATTAACTACAAGAGTGCAGCATGTAGGATGGCCAAAGGCTTGTTTAAAGAGGTGGGAAATGTGGTTTATATGCAGAGCGAGCGGTGGATGAAGTGACCCATTTGTGAAAGAGCATTATCTCATCTACACCTGCTTTCATTATTTAAAGCATTTGATTCCTCATTACAGAAAGAATTATTTAATGATTAATAGCGAGTGAGTTAGAATCATTTAGCGAGAGACTTGATTAGGTGATTGAATTTTGCAGGGATATGGTGCTTATGTCTATCTCTGTGTATCATATATAGCAATTCATTTTCCCATAAAAATAGATCAAACTTTGATGCCATTTGTACGTCTGTAACTCACTCCCAGGCAAATATATATCATTGTATTTTGAGATGGTACTCAAACGTGATATGTACCTAAATCCTTTTATTTTTAGATATGATTGTTTATACTTATCAACTATTTCCCTGCAAAGGCTGAAGGAATTCTCGAAGCTGCTGTGCAGAGTTGATGGTGTAAATGCACCATTCAAGGCCAGCTCATTGAAGCTGACATCGTAGTGCAACGAGTAGTGACACATTGCAGCTGACCCAATGGAGAATTGACTGCATGCACTTTAAGCATTAAAATAAGCCACAAGGAGAAGATGCGTTGAATATAAAAGAGATATAGATTGCCAGTGATTTATAACGTACAACCATGTTGTAGGAAGCAGAAACACATTTATTTAATAAGATTTATTTTAACAAGATATTTAAAAGAGGCGATAAAATCAATCTGTTTAGAACCGTGGAGGGGATGCTGGTCACCCCATGCCCCTTTAACACCTCCTTATATAGAACATAGAACAGTACAGCACAAGAACAGGCCCTTCGGCCCACAATATCCGTGTTGAACATGATGCCAAGATGCCAATACCATCTCTTATCTACCTGCACATAATCTGTGTTCCATCCATTACCTGCATATCCCGACACTATCCATAAAAAAGAACTCTTTGATCAAGATGTCTTCATACCTTTTAGGTGGCACAGCTGGTGGAGCTGCTGCCTCAATGTGCCAGAGACCCAAGACTCGATCCTGACATCGGGTGCTGTCTGTGTGGAGTTTGCACTTCCTTCCTTTGACCACACGGGTTTCCTCCAGGTGCTCCGGTTTCCTCTCACATTCCAAAAGACGTGCGGGTTTGTAGGTTAATTGGCCTGTGCAAAATTGCCCCTAATGTGTAGGGAATGGATGAAGAAATGAGTCAACATAGAACAAGTTGAATGGGTGACTGATGGCCGGTGTGGACTGAAGGGCCTGTTTGAAAGTTGTATCTTATTAAACTAAGCTAAACTATTTTTAATATCTCCTCTTTTGCACAGTGCTGTCATCCTCTGATTGTACATGAGAGAAGTTTCATGGTGTACTACTTTCTTGATTATATGTACATGTCATGGAATTCCTCGGCAATGATGAGGAGGCCTGCCTGACTTCCATGTACATTGACCCAAAAGGGACAAAAAAACTGAAATGGTACAGTGGCTTGCAAAAGTATTCATACCCCTTGAACTTTTCCACATTTTGTCACGTTACAACCACAAACGTAAATGTATTTTATTGGGATTTTATGTGATAGACCAACACAAAGTGGTGCATAATTGTGAAGTGGAAGGAAAATGATACATGGTTTCCAAATTTTATTACAAATAAAAAACTGAAAAGTGTGGCGTGCAAAAGTATTCAGTCCCTCTGCGTCAATACTTTGTAGAACCACCTTTCGCTGCAATTACAGATGCAAGTCTTTTGGGATATGTCTCTACCAGCTTTGCACATCTAGAGACTGACATTTTTGCCCATTCTTCTTTGCAAAATAGCTCGAGCTCAGTTAGATTGGATGGAGAGCATCTGTGAACAGCAATTTTCATGTCTTGCTAGAGATTCTCAATTGGATTTAGGTCTGGACTGACTGGGCCATTCTAACACATGAATATGCTTTGATCTAAACCATTCCATTGTAGCTCTGGCTGTATGTTTAGGGTCGTTGTCCTGCTGGAAGGTGAACCTCCGCCCCAGTCTCAAGTCTTTTACAGGTTTATTCCAAGATTGCCCTGTATTTGGCTCCATCCATCTTCCCATCAACTCTGACCAGCTTCCCTGTCCCTGCTGAAGAAAAGCATCTCCACAGCATGATGCTGCCACCACCATGTTTCACAGTGGGGATGGTGTGTTCAGGGTGATGTGCAGTGTTACTTTTCCACCACACATAGCGTTTTGCATTTAGGCCAAAAACTTCAATTTTGGTCTCATCAGACCAGAGCACCTTCTTCCACATGTTTGCTGTGTCCCCCACATGGCTTGTGGCAAACTGCAAACGGGTCTTCTTATGGCTTTGTTTCAACAATGGCTTTCTTCTTACCACTCTTCCATAAAGGCCCGATTTGTGGAGTGCACGACTAATAGTTGTCCTGTGGACAGATTCTCCCACCTGAGCTGTGGATCTTTGCAGCTCCTCCAGAGTTACCATGGGCCTCTTGGCTGCTTCTCTGATCAATGCTCTCCTTGCCCGGCCTGTCAGTTTAGGTGGACGGCCATGTCTTGGTAGGTTTGCAGTTGTGCCAAACTCTTTCCATTTTTGGATGATGGATTGAACAGTGCTCCGTGAGATGTTCAAAGCTTGGGATATTTTTTTATAATCTAACCCTGCTTTAAACTTCTCCTCAACTTTATCTCTGACCTGTCTGGTGTGTTCCTTGGACTTCATGATGCTGTTTGTTCACTAATGTTCTCTAACAAACCTCTGAGGCCTTCACAGAACAGCTGTATTTATACTGAGATTAGATTACATACAAGTGGACTCTATTTACTAATTAGGTGACTTCTGAAGGCAATTGGTTGCATTGGATTTTATTTAGGGGTATCAGAGTAAAGGGGGCTGAATACTTTTGCACGCTACACTTTTCAGTTTTTTATTTGTAAACAAAATGTGAAAACCATGTATCATTTTCCTTCCACTTCACAATTATGCGCTACTTTGTGTTGGTCTATCACATAAAATCCCAATAAAATACATTTAGGTTTGTGGTTGTAATGTGACAAAATGTGGAAAAGTACATGGGGTATGATTACTTTTAAAAGCCACTGTATATGATAGACGGAGAAGTCAATCCAGCCATTAAAAGATAGTCACAAAATGCTGGAGTAACTTCACAAGAAGGGTATCGAACCGAATGTCACCCATTATTTCTCTCTAGAGATGCTGCCTATCCTGCTGAGTTACTCCAGCATTTTGTGTCTATCTTTGGTGTAAACGGGCATCTGCAGTTCCTTTTGTTATTGGCTACAACCTTCCCTCCATTGATGAACTGTACACTGCAAGGGCCAGGAAGCGAGCGGGCAAGATCATCTCTGACCCCTCTCACCCTGGCCACAAACTCTTTGAATCACTTCCCTCTGGAAGGCGACTCCGGACTGTCAAAGCTGCCACAGCCAGACATAAAAACAGTTTTTACCCACGAGTAGTTGCTCTAAACAGCCAAAAATCTGTAGCCTCCCTTTGATCTGGTATTTTGTTGGTTCACATGCTTGATCAATGGTGTTTTATCATTAATGTTTTATTATTATTAATGTTTAGTGTTTTCTGAGTCATTCGTAACTGTCACTGTATGTCATGTTGTTGCTTGTGGGCGGAGCACCAAGGCAAATTCCTTGTATGTGAATACTTGGCCAATAAACGTACTTACTTTCTACACATTTTATACCTTTGCTCGGAATTCAAGTATTCTAGCGATTCCAGGATTAAAAAAAAAATCACATTTGTACTTGTAAATCTAAGTGAAATAGTCAAATAGCAGAAAATTGTTTTCTGTAGTGCAACGATTTTCTGCACTGTGCAAAATAATTTATTCTTCGTTCACATGGTTTCCAGTCCAGTCTTTGTTCTGGTTGTTTGTGAGTGTATGAACACATGGTGGAAGGTTTCAGGCATGTGTTTGGATATGACTTCAATTGCAATTGCATGATGTCTAGGTTAATTGCCCCTGATATGTAGAGAGTGGATGAGAAAGTAGGATCATATAGAACTAGCCTCCTTGCAACACTAATCTAATGTATCTTTTTAGGCGCTAAAGAATTTCCAGGCCAATTCATAAGGGGTTAGACAGGCTAGATGCTGGAAGATTGTTCCCGATGTTGGGGAAGTCCAGGACAAGGGGTCACAGCTTAAGGATAAGGGGGAAATCCTTTAAGACCGAGATGAGAAAGACTTTTTTCACACAGAGAGTGGTGAGTCTCTGGAACTCTCTGCCACAGAGGGTAGTTGAGGCCAGTTGATTGGCTATATTTAAGAGGGCGTTAGATGTGGCCCTTGTGGCTAAGGGGATAAGAGGGTATGGAGAGAAGGCAGGTACGGGATACTGAGTTGGGTGATCAGCCATGATCATATTGAATGGCGGTGCAGGCTCGAAGGGCCGAATGGCCTACTCCTGCACCTCATTTCTATGTTTCTTTGAGCAATAATGCATCAGTTATTCTCCATACATGCTGCCAGTTTTGTGGCAAGTTTTTTGTGGTTTTTGAACGTTAACTATGTATTTTTGGATGTTTGAGTATTTCTTGGCCATGTGTGTTTTTACAGTGGGCATTGTATAACACTGGGTCATTGTTAGATATATTTAAGCACTCCTAATTCAAGTGGATGACGTGTGTTTCTTCTTGTATATTGCATGTATGAGTGCATCACATTTCTGTAGATAGTTAGATTAATATCTGGGACTGGTGTGCCTTCACTGATGAATGATGCTGGCTGAATGTGATCAGGTAAATGGGATCAAGTCAAGTCAAGTCAGTTTTATTTCTATAGCACATTTAAAAACAACTCTCGTTGACCAAAGTGCTTTACATCAGTGCAGGTACTAACGTGCTACAAACATAGATCTAACAATACATACATAGATACATCCATACAGCTATACAGCGCTCCCTCAGAGGACCTCAAGAAAGGCTTGAGTGTGTAATGCGGGAAGACTTGCTTCATCCTTAGTTCTCTCTACATCGAGCTGGTGAAACCCAAGCCGGCGTTTCTTGTACTCTTAAAGTGTCTAATCTCTCAATAAAAAACTAATTACCAATTGGTTTGTGTAAAATTGATAATTGCCATTGTGAGCTGTTTGACCCGGAGGGAGTTGCTGAGTTGGCCAGTTGACAAGACCCAGTTCCAAGGCTTGGCTTCGAGCAGGCGCACCGCGGTCATTATGACTGGGAACTTTGTCATCGTAATCAGTTGGGCGGGGGGGGTCGGTGGGTGGGTCACAGAACCAGTGCATGTGTGCACCATCACACACAGGCCTTTATGGACATAGATAATCATAGTGTCATACAACGTGGAAACGGGTCCTTTAACCCAACTTACCCATGCCCCATCTACGTTAGTCCCACCTGCCTGCATTTGGCCCACAATCCCTCTAAACCTTTCTACACATGTTCCTGTCCAAATGTCTTTTAAATATTGTTACAGTATCTACCTCCACTATCTTCTCTGCCAGCTCATTTTGTATACCTGCTACCCTTTGTGTGGAAAAAGTTGCCTTTCGGCTTCCTGTTTAAATTTTCCCCTCCCACCTTAAACCTATGACCTCTTGTTCATGATTCTCCTATTCCAGGTGAAATGCTCCATGCGTCCATCCTATCTATTTCCCTCATGACCTTGTACACCTCTACAAGATCACCCCTCATCCACCTGTGATCCAAGGAATAAGGTCCTAGCTTGCACAACCTCTCCCTACAGCTCAGGACCTGCAGTCCTTGCAATGCCCTCGTAAATCTTCGCTGCACTCTTTCCAGCTTAATAACATATTTACAATAGCAGGGCGACCAAAACTGAACACGAAACTCCAAATATGGCCTTACCAATGTCTTGTTTGTCTTGAATATTTTGACATGCGCATACAGAGGAATATACGAACCTACACAAAGCGTAGGAAGGAACTGCAGATGCTGGTTTACACTGAAGATGGACACAAAATGCTGGAGTAACTCAGCGGGGCAGGCAGCATCTCTGGAGAGAAGGAATGAGTGATGTTTCGGGTCGAGACAATTCTTCAGACTGAGAGTCAGGGGAGAGGGAGACACAGAGATAAGAAAAGGTAAGGTGTGAAAACGAGACATCAAAGGAGATTAGGTTCAAGGAAAAAGTAGAATAGATCATTGTTAGCTAGCAGAAGGTGACAACAAAGGAAACAGGGATAAAATGTAATTCAGGGGACAGTCAGACTGGTCGGAGAATTGGGGAGGGGATGGAGAGAGAGGGATAGCAAGGGTTACTTGAGGCTAGAGAAGTCAATATTCATACCGCTGGGGTGTAAGCTGCCCAAACAAAATATGAGGTGTTGTTCCTCCAATTTAAGCTGGGCCTCACTCTGACAATGGCCCAGGAGGCCCAGGACAGAAAGGTCAGTGTGCAAACGGGAGGGGGGGAATAAAGTGCTTAGCAACCGGGAGATCAGGTAGGTATAGGTTTAGGTGGACTGAGCGGAGGTGTTCAGCGAAACGATCGTCGAGCCTGCGAACCTACACAAACACCTCCGCTCGGTCCGCATTAACCAACCTGATCTCCCTGTGGCTCAGCACTTCAACTCCCCCTCCCATTCCGAATCTGACCTTTCTGTCCTGGGCCTCCTCCATGGCCAGAGTGAGCGCCATCGGAAATTCGAGGAGCAGCACCTCATATTCCGCTTGGGCAGTCTGCACCCTAGTGGCATAAACATTGACTTCTCCAATTTCCAGTAGCCCTTGAGGTCTCCTCCCCTTCCCAGCTCTCCCTCAGCCCTCGGGCTCCTCCTCTTCCTTTTTCCTTTCTTCTTCCCGCCCCCCCCACCACCCTCCATCACTCTGAAGAAGGGTTTCGGCCCGAAAAGTTGCCCATTTCCTTCGCTCCATAGATGCTGCTGCACCCGCTGAGTTTCTCCAGCATTTTTGTCTACCATAGATTTAGGCGGACTGAGTGGAGGTGTTCAGCGAAACGATCGTCGAGCCTGCGAACCTTCACAATTACGCACTCACACATACAAACTAAATCTACAAAAGGGCTTTTTGGTTAAATATAGTTTGCAGCATTAACTTGAGCTCGACAGCCACGCGAATGCATTAAACACCAGGGCCTTGTGATTAATATACATGCCCCATACCCGTGGAGTGTTAGGAGGGAGCCATGTGGTACTGATACAATTAAAGTGCAATGTTCCCCACCAAGACCTTGGCTAAAGACTAAAGACTTCTCCTCAGGACTCCTTTTAAAAAGAAGCCAGCTGTGGAGTATTATAATTAGTGCTACCATCCCTTTGCGTTGCTGTCTTCTCCGTGACTATTTCTGTCAGGTTTTAAGGGTTTCTTTCTTTTTAAAATAGAGCACGAGGCTGGGAGTGTCTGCTCCCCATGAGAGAATGAGGGAGCATTGGTAAAATGCAATCATCAGTTCGGGCATTTGCAGCTATCCTGTAGCTCGAAATATTGGATTTTGTAATCACACTAGCTGAATTTTTTAATATTTAGTTTGGAGATGCAGTCTGGAAACAAGCCTGTTTGCCCACCAGGTCCATGCCAACCATTGATCACCTGTTCACACTAGTTCTATTTTATCCAACTTTTGGTGTTTTCTGAGTCATTCATAACTGTCACTGTACGTCATGTTGTTACTTATGGGTGGAGCACCAAGGCAAATTCCTTGTATGGGAATACTTGGCCAATAAACTTACTTACTTTCTCATCCACTCCCTGCACAATTTTACAGAGGCCCAATTAACCCACCGACCCACATGTCTTGGGGATGTGGGAGGTAACCGGAGCACCCAGAGGAAAACCCACGCAGTGCAAACTCCATATAAGCAGAACCCGAGGTCAGGATCGAACATGGGTCTCTGGCGCTGTGAGGCAGCGTTTCTACCAGCTGCACTATTGTGCTGCCCTGAATATTATTCATTTTCAACCATTCTGTGTCACCCCTTCTGACATTACTCCCTCCACCATCCCCATGTTCCCACAGATAAGATTTAAATGATCCACAGAGTAATGATTTATTAATATTTTAAGATAATATTTTAAGTAATATTTTGACCTGCACAATGTTTCAGATGTTAAACCTATTTAACATTCTTTTGAATCCCAATATTATTTGCAATATTTCTAGATCAACAGTAACATAATTTCCTAGATGTAAGATGTTCATTCTGTACCATGGAAGTCTTCGTGAGTCTGTAATGTTTCTAGATTCTACAAAGGCTAGAATATTTTATTTTTCAAGAGTCAAGAACGTTTAATTATTGTACGCCCCGGAAATGGAAAAAATGACATTCTTGTGTAAGAAGGAACTGCAGATGCTGGTTTACACCAATGATAGACACAAAATGCTGGAGTAACTCAGTGGGCCAGCCGGAATCCCTAGAGAAAAGGGTCAGGTGATGTTTCGGATCGAGACCGTTCTTCATTCTTACTTGGCTTTGCGGGCACATTAACGCAACGACTCAATAAATAAATATTCAACACTGCAATAAATGATCAGTACTACTCAGTAACCCGACCACTGAAGTAGAGCGTAGTGTGACCAAGACAAAGTCCATAGTAGATCGTTGCTGAGGCTGTGCTTGTGGTTTGGGATCCCATTACAATATTTATTGCTCTTTAATACGAGTGCATGAGTGATGTTTTATTGTTTGTGGCATTTCTTGATTTTGAGACTTTCTTCCTGTGACAGTTCCGAAACTCAATGCTACGATGACAGTATTTTTAGATGAGGTCTTCCATTGTGAATGGTCCCTTGGGTCGAACATGTCACGTTACCAATCTTGAGGTCCGAGCTAGTTTGTGAACACTTCAAGCACTGAGATGTGTAGCCTGAGGGATCTCCAATTATGAGGTTCAATCAGAAATAGATAGACTTTAGAGATGCATCACGGAAGCAGGCCCTTTGGCCCACCAAGTCTGCGTTGACCAGCGATTTGTTACTAACACCTACGAGAGAGAAGCGAGTGTCACCAAACTTCTGAATTCTCTGGGGTGGAACCCTCTCCAAGACAGACGTGAAGCTCACCGTTTGACCTGTTTTTACAAAATGTTAAATGGTCAGCTAGACATAGATCACAAGACCTACACCAATCCCAAACCAATTAGGAGCAGACGATGGCATTCGATCCAATTTGTGGTCCCAGCCTCAAAGACAGATGTGTACAGCAATTCGTTCTTTCCACACACTATTAAAGCATGGAATAGTCTCCACCAAGCCACGGTTGCCCAGCCAGATGCAACTAAATTTAAAGTGGCACTTTCTTCCCAATAACCCTCTCTGGCTAAACCCCTCCCTTCACCACCTCCAGTTTAAATTCCAGTTGGAATATTTTGGAGGACCAAGTAACCAAGAACCAAGATCACCCCGTACATTGACATTATGTGTAGGAAGGAACTGCAGATGCTGGTTTAAACCGAAGATAGACACAAAATGCTGGAGTAACTCAGCGGGACAGGCAGCATCTCTGGAGAGAAGGAATGGGTGATCATTCGGGTTGAGACCCTACTTCAGACTGATGTCAGGGGAGAGGGAGATAGATAAGGAAGTTTAAGGTGTGAAGTATGACAAAGGGAAAAGAGATCGAGGAAAGAGTAGAATAGATCATTGTTAGCTGGGAGAAGGTGACAACAAAGCGGGCAGTGATAAATTGTAGTTGGAGACAGTCAGACTGGTCAGGGAACGGGGATGGGGGAGGGATGGAGAGAGAGGGAAAGCAAGGGTTGAAGTTAGAGAAGTCAACATTCATACCGCTGGGGTGTAAGCTGCCCAAGCGAAATATGAGGTGCTGTTCCTCCATTAGCTCTACCTTCCACAATTTAAATTGTTTGCCAAAGACAATTAACCTACAAACCTGTCCGTCTTTATAGTACGGAAAGAAACAGCAGCACTGGAGAAAACCCACATGGTCACAGGTAGAACATGCAAACTTCGTACAGGCAGCACTCGTGGTCAGGATCGAACCTGGGCCTCCAGCACTGCAAGGCAACACTACCGCCACTGGCCACCCCTCATTTTGAAATGTTTATTCATTTTAAGTGTGGGTAGGTTTTAGATTATTTTAACATTTGCGATACTTAAATTTGGTTTAGTTTATGATTATCACCTGTACCGAGCTGAAGTCAAAAGTCAGGTTCACGTTCTAGTTGATGAGAAGACCGTTCAGTTACCTGGTAACAGCTGGGAAGGAACTGTTTCCGAATCTGGAGGAATGTGTTTTAAAACTACTGTACCTCCAACCAGATGGGAGAGGGTGAGAAGAGGGAGTAACTGGGGTGAGACTGGTCCTTGATTTTGCTGTCGGCCTTGCTGAGATGGAGTGAAGTGTAGATGGAGTCAAGAAAGGGAAGCTGGTTTGCGTGATGGTCTGGGCTACGTCTACAACTAGATTTACTAGAATGTTGCCTGGTTTCCAGCAACTAAGTTACAGAGAAAGGTTGAACAAGTTAGGTCTTTATTCTTTGGAGCGCAGAAGGTTAAGGGGGTGACTTGATTGAGGTCTTTAAAATGATGAAAGGGATAGACAGAGTTGACGTGGATAAGCTTTTCCAATTGAGGGTAGGGTAGATTCAAACAAGAGGGCATGACTTGAGAATTAAGGGACAGAAGTTTAGGGGTAACATGAGGGGGAACTTCTTTACTCAGAGAGTGGTGGCTGTGTGGAATGATCTTCCAGCAGAAGTGGTGGAGGCAGGATCGATTTTATCATTTAAAAGTAAAGTGGATAGATATATGGACGGGAAGGGAATGGAGGGGTATGGTCTGAGTGCAGGTAGATGGGACTAGGGTAAAATAAATGGTTGGCACGGACTAGAAGGGCCAAGAAGGTCTGTTTCCGTGCTGTAATTGTTATATGGTTATATAGTTACAACTGCCCGCAATTTCTTGTGATCTTTGAACGCGTAATACAATTATCGTGTAAAAATATCTAGAATTATTTTTTGTAATTTGCAATTTACCAATTTGCAATGTTCAGCCCACAATGTTTTCGATAGTAAGTGTCCCTTAGGGTGTACAGTAACTTCAAATTTTCAATGTGATATCTGGACTTCTAGTTGCAAGCAACTCATTGGTATAAATTTAGTTTTTAAATTTAGAGATACAGCGTGGAAAGAGGCCCTTTGGCCCATTAAGTTAGTACCGACCAGTAACACAATCCTACACTAGGGACAATTATATCTACCAAGCCAATTAATCTGAAGAAGGGTTTCGGCCCGAAACGTTGCCTGTCTCCTTCGCTCCTTAGATGCTGCTGCACCCGCTGAGTTTCTCCAGCCTTTTGTGTCCCCTCGATTCTCCAGCATCTGCAGTTCCTTCTTCAACAATTAACCTGCAAACTTGTATGTCTTTGGAGTGTGGGAGGAAACTGAAGTTCACGGCGAAAAGCCGTGCGAGCAAATGGAGAACGTACAAACTCCGTACAGACAAGCACCCGTAGCCGGGATCGAACCCAGGTCTCTGGTGCTGTAATCGCTGTAAGGCAGCAACTCTACCACTGCCCCATTATGCCACCCATCCAGAAATCTGGACGTTGTTTCCAGATTTGGTTTACCTGTAATATTTGATCATTGTTATCATCTATGATAACTCCACAGGTGCCAAGATTCACCTGCAGTGTCTTTTTAGGTTTCAGCACGTAACGTTTCTGGACACAATGATAAATGGACACTACCTCCGGATGAGACATGCAGTAAAGCACTCGTTGCAGATGTGAAACTCAGCCCATGGTATCTGTAATATTTCTACCTTTGAATGTACAGTTGTGATGTTTGACTTGGTATTTTTTTTTTTTGAGATTTTCATTGTAATATTTCTATATTTGGGTTGTTCAGTTATGGAATTCATAGCCACAGACGGCTGTGGAAGCAATGTCAATGGATATTTGCAAGACTGAGATTGACAGATTCTTGATTAGTGAAGGTGTCAGGGTTTTCCTTGATCAGACTTTGCTGGTTTTACCTTGCACTAAACGTTATCCCTTTATCATGTGTTTTACACACTGTAAATGGCTCGATTGTAATCATGTGTTGTCTTTCTGCTATCTGGATAGCGGGAAACAAAAAGCTTTTCACTGTACCTCGGTACATGTGACAATAAACTCAACTGAAACTGTTATGGGACAAATACAGGGGAATGGGATTGAGAGGGAAAGATAGATCAGCCATGATGAATCGCAGAGTGGACTTGATGGGACGAATAGCCTAATTCTGCTCCTGGAATTAATGAACATGTGAATTATATCATTCCCTCAGGGAATCTCAGGATTTTGAAAGGATACGAGCACAAATATTATAAGGTCGAGATGGCATATGTTTGCTTTTGGTTGATGCCATTCCCATGCAATTGCTTCCCTTAGTCTACTAAGTGTTAGTTTATGGTTCTTCTGGGCACAGTCAAGAAATCCTTGGTGATTTACTGAGGCCACCTGTGTGGGCAGTACACATAGCTGCCACAGTGTGTCAGTAGTGGGCAGGCAGTAGATCTTCAGGGTGCTTGAAGGGTCTTTCATTCACTGGTCTGCTCTGTCCTCACTTAGGTTAGGCCTCATTATGTGTAGGAAGGAAACTGCAGATGCTGTTTTAAACTTCAGATAGACACAAAAAGCTGGAGTAACTCAACACGACTGGCAGCATCACTGGAGAGAAGGAATGGGTGACGTTTCGGGTCGAGGCCCTTCTGCAGATTCCATGACTTCAGACTTCAGCATTCCTATGGTCGTTCACAGGGCAGGGTCTCAGGTCTGAAGAAAGGTCTCGACCCGAAATATCACCCATCCCTTCTCTCCAGAGATGCTGCCTGTCCCGCTGTGTTGCTCCAGCATTTAGTGTCTATCTTCAGTGAAAGGCAGTATCTGCAGTTCCTTCCTACACACTTGCCTTCTCAGGTGATGCTTACAGTGGAGGATGTGGTGATTAATGGGAAGGTGGGAGTTTGGTTTAGTTTAGAGACACAACGCAGAAACAGGCCCTTCCGCCCACAGTCCCTAACGACCAGCGATCCCCGCACATTAACACTATCCTACACTCACTAGGGACTTCTTCTTTTCGTGCCCATCTTGTTACAAATGTTGGCCTCGCTGTCATCGTCCATCCTGAAAAGGACGCAAGAATCTGGCGACAATCAGTGGAAGTCATCACTTGTCACAATAGATGATGGTGGTAGCAGAATTAGCTAGGGATGCTTCCAGTTTCCAGCCCCGTGACGTGGTCGCTTCTGCTATGGGGCCACTCACACATTTATACCAAGCCAACTAACCTCCAAATCTGTACGCCTTTGGAGTGTGGGAGGAAACCGAAGATCTCGGAGAAAACCCACGCAGGTTACGGGGAGAACGTACAAACTCTGTACGGACAGCACCCGTAGTCAGGATTGAACCCAGGTCTCTGGCGCTGTAAAGGGCCTGTCCCACCAGCATGCAACTCCATGCGATGAGCGCGACCTAACATGGTCGCTTGAGCCATCCGGCGTTGCGGGGCCGGTCCCACTTCGATCGCCGGAGCCGTACGGAATTGTGCGGAGTTCGTCCCGACATCGCGGGCTCCGAAAAACTGACCATGTTCAAAAATTCCACGTGGCAACAGCTTGTCGGCTCGCAGTCGCCTCGACGCATTACACACCACCTCGACGTTGTACCTCCATGACCCTCTCTGTAGGTGCCTTCGTGACCCTCTGTGTGTGTGCCTCTGTGCCCCTCTCTGTGTGCCCCTCTCTGTCTGGCGAACTTACCTTTAAACTTCGCTCGGGGGTTACACAAAAAGCTGGAGAAACTCAGCGGGTGCAGCAGCATCTAAGGAGTGAAGGAGACTCCTTAAAACCTTTAAACTTCGCTCCAAGTTCGCCTCAATTTGCGCCGCGTTGCGCCACTCACCCGACCTCCGCGCGGCCCCCGCTTCTAGTTTGATTGCGCTCATCGCATGGAGTCGGATGCTGGTAGGACAGGCCCTTAAGGCAGCAACTCTACCACTGCGCCACTGTGCTGCCCCACACCAGTTGCCTGGTACTTGTTCTTCAAGAATGTAACCTGACACTTAATATTGCTCAGTTCCTGCTGTATGCAGACTCTGACTGCCTCGCTTGCTGAGCCACTAAACAGCAGGCAAATAAACGCATTCTTACAGCAGAACATCTCCTCCTGAAGAGACCTTTGGCCTCTTCCACAAGGACGCCTTGTCTTTGCACTTCTCCACCTGTCCCGCTGCACCTGAAGAATGTGTAAGAAGGAACTGCAGATGCTGGTTTAAACCTGAAGATGGACACAAAAAGCTGGAGTAACTTAGCAGGACAGACAGCATCTCTGGAGAAAAGGAATTCTTCAGTCTGAAGAAGGATCTCGACTCGAAACGCCACCGATTTCTTTTCTCGAGGGTGCAGTTGAAGAATCTCAGCCAGAGCTCAGATTTCAACTATTCCATCTATTAGATTTCTCAGTCTGAGATATTGACTCTATTAAGGCACTACACTAGTTTTTCAATGTTTGTTCACTTTGTCAGTGGACTTAAGGCAGAGATTGATTGATGTTCGGACTTTGTGAACCAGAGGATGTTGGATTAAGCAGAAATATGGATTTAATACAGGATCACTTGATGATCAAATTAAGGAGCAACATGGTCTGATTCTGTGCCTATCTCTGAAGTTTTCATGCGGTCATCAAGTCAGAGTTATAAACCTATACACCATATAAACAGGCCCTTCGGCCCATCATGTCCCTGCTGACCTTTGTGCCCATCTACACTAATCCTATTTGCCTGCATCGAGCCCGTACCCTTCTATGCCTTGTCTATTTAAGTGTCTGTCTAAATTTTTCTTGCATGTAGTTATAGTAACTTATTCCAGCGCCATCTCCACCAGTGAGTTCCAGATATCAAACAGCTTTCTGCATCAAATAAAATTTCACTTGAAGATGGACACAAAAAGCTGGAGTAACTCAGCAGGACAGGCAGCATCTCTGGACAGAAGGAATGGGTGATGGTTTGGGTCGAGACCATTCTTCAGATCTTAAATTCCATTCAACGCGCCTTCTGATAGATAATGTTAAACCTATGCTTCCTGGTTTTGAAACACTATTGCTGGCAAAATTGCTAGCAGGTTTGAAAAGAAAAGCCGGTTTTCATCCTGATTACTGGGATGAGTTTAGTTTGGAGATACAGAGAAGAAACAAGATTCAAGAACGTTTATTGTCATTAGAGCCGTACACACAGTACACAGCGCAATGAGATAGCGTTTCCCCAGAACCTCGGTGCTACATAGAACACAATTGGACAACATGCTACATTTATAGATATACTATGCTTTACACATGGTGCAAAACCTTCCTTAAACCCCTGTCCCACGGTACGAGTTCATTCCAAGAGTTCTCTCTCTCCCGAGTTTGCCCTGATTTGAACTCGGAGATTTACAGTAACGGCCACTCGTCGGTACTCGGGGCTCTCGTGGACATTTTTCAACATGTTGAAAAATCTTCACGAGTCTTCCCGTGCTTACCTGCCGTTAGCGAGTCTTCCCGAGTACCTGCCGTTAGAGCTGAGAGACGTCCCCGAGCTCCGACGTACCCGCTACGTTCATTCTCCGTGCTTACCACGAGTTTGATTTTTTTTTAACTCGGGAGAGCTCTTGGAATGAACTCACACCGTGGTACAGGACTATTACTAAAGTGCAACCAAGTAAATAGAAAATGTACAAAACAGCAACGCAGGACAGTAGACAACAGTGCAAAAGAGTGCAATGTACACAAACCAAGGGTGCTGTGGATAGTTTATGTGGCAGTGGAAATGGGATGGGGGTATATTCAGATCAGTCCCTGAGCATTGAGTCGGATGGCCAGGGGGAAGAAGCTTTGGTACCTTCTGCCAGATGGGAGGGGGGAGAAAAGTTTATGTGAGGGGTGGGTGGGGGTCCTCTGCAATGCTGGTTGCTTTAGCCAGCGATCCCCGTACACTAGCACTGTCCTACACACACTAGGCCAATTTACAATTTTATCAAGCCAATTAGCTTACAAACTTGTAATGTCTGGAGTGTGGGAGGAAACTGGAGCACCCAGAGAAAACCCACACAGCTCACGGAGAGAACATACAAACTCCGTACATACAGCACCCGTAGTCAGGATCGAACCCGGATCTCTGGCGCTGTAAGGCAGCAACTCTACCACTGTGCCATCATGCCGGGTTAATAGTTTACCAACAAGGTTCCCAAGGGGACATGACATACTCTGCTGTAGGTTTCGTCTGAAGAAGGGTCTCGACCCGAAACGTCGCCCATTCCCTCATCCAGAGACGCTGCCTGTCCTGCTGAGATACTCCAGCTTTTGTGCATCTATCTTCAGTTTAAACCAGCATCTGCAGTTCCTTCCTACACATTGCGTCTGCTGTAGGCTTTCGACTGGCACCATAATTTAGGTTCTTTACAGGGGCTGGACCTGCTGGGGAGAGCAAGGCGGTGGGTGTAATATTGGAAGCTCAAATACTGTCAACCTGTGTAAGAACAACTGATAAGTTCCCCACAGAGTCACAGCCATTCAATGCCAGTAAGTGAGAGATGAGGTCTGATAAATTTCCATATTTGGGCTCTCATGAATATTCAGCATTCGTAGGTTTTAGGTGGTGAGTCTGTAACATTTCCAGGCATGTGATCTTCATTGGTTTGTAATATTTCCAGAAATGAAATGTTTAATCTGTGATAATTTATGTGAGATAAGCAGCTGCAACAATTTGCTTTGTGCTATTTTCAGATTGGTGCTGATCCACCAATAGTATTATGCTTGTAGATTGAAGATGAGCCACACGCTCATTCTAGATCTGGGATTCTCAACCTGTGGTATTTGTAATAATTCATGTCTTTTTTACACACCCCTGATGTGCGTGAATCTGAAGAAGGGTCGTGACCCGAAACGTCACCCATTCCTTCTCTCCAGAGATGCTGCCTGTCCCGCTGAGTTACTCCAGCATTTTGTATATATCTTCGGTTTAGACCTGCATCTGCACTGGATGTATGAGAGATACGTAGAGTCATAGACCATGGAAACGGGTCCTTTGGCCCAACTTGCCCACAAGGACCCATCTACACTAGCCCCACCTGCCTGTGTTTGGCCCATACCCCTCTAAACCTGTCTTATCCATACACCTGTCTAAATGGTTCTTAAATGTTGCGATAGCCCCTGCCTCAAATACCTCCTCTGGCAGCTCGTTCCATACGCCCAACAACCTTTGTGTAAAAAAGTTATCCCTCAGATTCCTATTAAATCTTTCCCCCCCTCACCTTAAATTGCTTCTCGAATCCCCTTCACTTGGGAAAGGGACTCTGTATGTGACATGAAACATGTTGACATCTGTAGTTATCATACCTATGAGGTGTGTGCACGTGTGTGTGTGTAACGTTTCTGGAATTTAGATATCAGTTAGATATTTAGATGCTATCAGGTTGGGTGCCGACAAGTATTAACAGGTGAGATGGTCATTGTCCTCTGTATGTGTTTCAGCATCGACATAATGGGCTGAGATGCCTGTTTCCGTGTTCCATGTTCTGTCTCACCATAACCACATCTTTGGGTTTCCCTGTATGTTGCATAAAATTCTGCAGTTCTTTCATCATCATCATCATCATTGGTTATAAATCCTGGAACTTGCTGCCCAACAGTGCAATGAGGGCACCTTCACCACTTGGTCTGTTGCTATCAATGCCTTGGTGATTTTAATGCTTGTTTTGATGCTTCTAAGATTCTGTGAAAGTCTCCCCCACCTTCTCACCACAGTGTGTTCTTTTGTCAGAGGGTGGTGAATCTGTGGGATTCATTGCCACAGACGGCTGTGGATGCCAAGTCAATGGGTATTTTTAGAAACATAGAAACATAGAAAATAGGTGCAGGAGGAGGCCATTCGGCCCTTTGAGCCAGCACCGCCATTCATTGTGATCATGGCTGATCGTCCCCTATCAATAACCCGTGCCTGCCTTCTCCCCATATCCCTTGACTCCACTAGCCCCTAGAGCTCTATCTAACTCTCTCTTAAATCCATCCAGTGACTTGGCCTCCACTGCCCTCTGTGGCAGGGAACTCCACAAATTCACAACTCTCTGGGTGAAATGTTTTTTTCTCACCTCAGTCGCAAATGACCTCCCCTTTATTCTAATTTGAAGGCGGAGATTGACAGATTGTGCATTAGTAAGGGGGAGAAGGCAGGAGAATGGGGTTGAGCGGGAAAGATAGCTCAGGCATAATTGAATGACGGGAAATGGGTGAAAATGCTTCATTCTGTTCCTAGAATTTATGAACCTATGTTCCAGGATTCCAAATACCCTCTGGGTGAAAGAAATTCTACTTGCATCCAGCGAAAACTATTGCCGTTGAAGGTTGGGATGAGGCAGTTAAACGTTGGATGTCCAGCAGGATGCACATAAGTGTTATTTATCGCATATTGGCCCTCATCGGAACGTGCTCCAGAACTCAATTGTGTAGGAAGGAACTGCAGATGCGGGTTTATACTGAAGAGACACACAAAGTGCCGGAATAACTTAGTGGGTCAGGCAGCGTCTGTGGAGAAAAAGGATGGGTGACGTTTCGGGTCAGGCTGCAGTCTGACGAGGGGGCTCTGATCCGAAACGTCACCAATCCTTTTTCTACTGAGACGCTGCCTGACCCGCTGAGTTACTCCAGCACTTTGTGCCTAACTCAATAAGACACACAATTCTGGAGTAACTCAACGGGACGGGGAGCATCTCTGGAGAGAAGGAATGGGTGACGTTTCAGGTCGAGCTCTTTCTCCAGACTGAGGGTCGGGGAGGGGTGGGAGATTGTAACCTTCACATGGTCCGCCCTGTTTCGACGAATGCAATCAACCCAGCGTGCACAATCAAATAAGATCAAATAGAACAAGTTGTCCTACAACTTTAAGGGCCTGTCCTACCAGCATGCAACTCTATGCGATTAGTGCGATCAAACTAGAAGCGGGGGCCGCGCAGAGGTCGGGTGATCCCCTGTACAGGGCCGTTCCCAACAGCATGCGCCTGCATGCGGCAAGCGCGACCAAGCCGGCAGTGGGGGCCGCACGGAGGTCGGGTGAGTGGCGCAACGCGGCGCAAAGTGAGGCGAACTTGGAGCAAAGTCTAAGGTAAGTTCGCCAGGACAGAGAGGGGCACACAGAGAGGGGCACAGAGGCACACACACACAGAGGGCCACGGAGCCACACACATAGAGGGTCACGGAGGCACCTACAGATAGGGTCACGGAGGCATGACGTCGAGGCAGTGTGTAATGCGTCGAGGCGACTGTGAGCCGACAAGCCGTTGCCGCGCGGAATTTTTGAACATAGTCAGTTTTTCGGAGCCCCGCGCGATGTCAGGACGAACTCAGCACAATTCCGCACGGCTCCGGCGATCGAAGTGGGACCGGCCCCGCGACGCCGGACGGCTCAAGCGACCACGTTAGGTCGTGCTCATCGCATAGAGTTGCATGCTGGTGGGACAGGCCCTTTAGGCTGTGCACGCCACACACAAGAAGAAGAGGGGTCAGGGGAATTTTGTTCACTTCCCTCCACAGACACCGCCCCACGGGTATTACAGCAGATTTTGTAGGTGCTCCAGAACTTGCTGCTCCGGCAAGCGTTGGTTCATTATCTGGAGGGTGGTGATTGGACTCATTGTAAGCGCAGTGCAATCAGTCTCTTCCTGAACATGCAGACAGACAGAAAAATGACTCTGAAGAAATGAATTTCAATCTCCAGGTGCTTTCTAAGCTTCGACCTCCTGTTTCTGGATTAATGGTCCAAGCCTCAAGTAATTTAACCTCCGCACTGGCATTCTATTTTTCTTCCCCCTTTCCCCACTCCCAGTCACTCCTTCTCTCCAGCCGGTGGCAGGTATGAGCCCCCCCCCCCCCATACACACCCCAACCTCCTCCCACTCGAGCCCCAGTTTTCATTTAGACTGTGGCGCCAACTCGTGAGAAAACGCTGTTGTTAATTCCAAGCGTGGCGACTTTAATTTTCTCTTCTTTTCCTCCAGCAGACACCCCGTAACAAATAGCATCACAGTTAATCCAAAAGGCTGAAGCCGCTAGCTCAGTACCAGCCACTGACTGTCCCTGATGGCTGTCTGCTGGCTGAATTTAAGCAATGCAACAACACACAGTCTGAATTTAAACAACACACCATCCAGAGGGAATCTGATGCGAGAGAGAGGTTAAAGGAATCCAGGGAGAAGTTATCCCAGCTGGCTCAAGCCTCGAGGTATTTTCATTTGATTCCACTCTCTCCCTCCCTCTCCCAGCTCCCTGCAAAATATACATTATATATTGGGAAAAAAAAATACCTGCAAAGTGAAAGACGTGCTCGGAACACCATCGGCTCCGAGAGGGATTCCTGCGATGCTGTGAACCTTTTGGGGGTTTAGTGCTGTAGCAGGCGGAAGTGGGGGAATTTGTGAAGTTTCGCACTCTCTGACTGAAGGCAGGGAACTGAGCATGCAAGTGTGCAGGAGGGAAGCCTGCCATTGATATAACGCTCTTCTCACACACTATGGATTCCCAAGTGCCTCACAGCTGGTTATTTCTGATGTCTTTAAAAAAAAAAAAAGACACCAAGTGCCGGAGTAACTCAGCGGGCCAGGCAGCCTCCATGGAGGACACAGACATGTGTAGGAAACAGAAACAGAAAAATAGGTGCAGGAGTAGGCCTTTCAGCCCTTTGAGCCAGCACCGCCATTCAACCCGGTTTAGGAATAGCTACTTCCCCACAGCCATCAGGCTATTAAACTTAGCTCGGAACTCTGAACATTAATATCCCTCCATCTGTTATTTTCACTTTATTAATTTATTAATTCATGGGTGTATTTACGTATATAATTGTAGTCAATGCCTTCTATGTTCTCTTGTGCTATGCAATGAAAGATTTTCATTGGCCTGTCAGGGACACATGACAATAAACTCTTTTGACTTTGACTTTGACAATATGATCATGGCTGATCATCCAAAATCAGTACCCTCTTCCTGCTTCCTTGACTCCTTTGGCCCTAAGAGCTAAATCTAACTCTACCTTGAAAACATCCAGTGAATTGGCCTCCACTGCCTTCTGTGGCAGAGTATTGCACAACTCTCTGGCTGAAGAAGTTGTTCCTCATCTCAGTCCTAAATGGCCTACCCCTTATTCGTAAACTGTGATTCCTGGCTCTGGACTCCCCCAACATCGGGAACATTTTTCCTGCATCTCGCCCCTCCATTCCTTTAAGAATTATATATATTTCTATAAGATCCCCTCTCGTCCTTCTAAATTCCGATGAATACAAGCCCAGTCGCCCCATTCTTTCATCATATGTCAGTCCAGACATCCCGGGAATTAGCCTGGTGAACCTACGCTGCACTCCCTCAAAAGCAAGAATGTCCTAATAAGAAAGGAACTGCAAATGCTGTTTTACACCGAAGATAGACACAAAATGCCGGGGCAACTCAGCTGGACAGGCAGCATCTCTGGAGAGAAGGAATGGGTGATGTTTTGGGTCGAGACCCTTCTTTACACTGAGAGTCACTGACTAGAGATGTGGAAGGGTAAGGTGTGAAAATGTCTGATCAAAGCAGACGGTGATCAAGGAAATGTAGACTGGTTCATTGTTGGCTGAGGGGAAGGTGACGACGAGGAAGACAATCAGTAAAATTGGACAAGGTGGGGGGGGGGGGGGAGAGGGGGTTATTTACTCTCACCACCTCTTCCTGTTTGTTTTTTCCACCAACCACAATCAGTCTGAAGGAGGGTCCCAACCCAAAACATCATCCACCATGTTCTCCAGGGATGCTGCCTGACCAGCTGAGTTATGCTCCTGTCCCACTTAGGAAACCTGAACGGAAACCTCTGGAGACTTTGCGCCCCAGCCAAGGTTTCCGTGCGGTTCCCGGAGGTTTTCGTCCCCCGGCAACCACCTTCAACTAGCATCGCAACCGGGCTTCGACTAAAAAATAACCGATTTTTAAAACGGAAACCACTTTCGTCCATTAGGGAGACTGACAAAAACCTCCGGGAACCACACGGAAACCTTGGGTGGGGCGCAAAGTCTCCAGAGGTTTCCGTTCAGGTTTCCTAAGTGGGACAGGGGCATTACTCCAGCATCTGCAGCCCCTCGTGTCTACATATTTCTGAAGTGTAGTCACTGTTGCAAAGACTAGACAGGTCTCCCCGCAGGATGGCGGTGAAATTCTCCCTCGACTCCTGCCGATGCGTGCTTTTGTCATTCTACTTCTGCTATGAGTTCACACCACAAGTTGTCGCAGTTGCCTGGCTGCCATTTGTTACTCTAGACTATTCCAACACTCCCCCGACCTCTCGTCTGAAGAAGGATCTCGACCTGAAATGCCTTCCATTCCGTCTCTCCAGAGATGCTGCCTGTCCCACCGAGTTACTCCAGCATTTTCTGTCTAACTCCCCTGACTTCTCCCATTTCCCTCCATAAATATATTCCATAAAATATTATCTAAATGGTGGCCGATTAGGAAAAGGGGAGATGCAGCGTGACCTGGGTGTCATGGTACACCAGTCATTGAAAGTAGGCATGCAGGTGCAGCAGGCTGTGAAGAAAGCAAATGGTATGTTAGCATTCATAGCGAAAGGATTTGAGTATAGGAGCAGGGAGGTTCTACTTCAGTTGTACAGGGTCTTGGTGAGACCACACCTGGAGTATTTCGTACAGTTCTGGTCTCCAAATCTGAGGAAGGACATTATTGCCATAGAGGGAGTGCAGAGAAGGTTCACCAGACTGATTCCTGGGATGTCAAGACTGTCTTATGAAGAAAGACTGCATAGACTTGGTTTATACTCTCTAGAATTTAGGAGATTGAGAGGGGATCTTATAGAAACTTACAAAATTTTTAAGGGGTTGGACAGGCTAGATGCAGGAAGATTGTTCCCGATGTTGGGGAGGTCCAGGACAAGGGGTGACGCCTTAAGGATTAGGGGAAATCCTTTAGGACCGAGATGAGAAGGACTTTTTTCACACAGAGAGTGGTGGGTCTCTGGAACTCTCTGCCACAGAGGGTAGTTGAGGCCAGTTCATTGGCTATATTTAAGAGGGAGTTAGATGTGGCCCTAGTGACTAAGGGGATCAGAGGGTATGGAGAGAAGGCAGGTACGGGATACTGAGTTGGATGATCAGCCATGATCATATTGAATGGCGGTGCAGGCTTGAAGGGCCGATTGGCCTGCTCCTGCACCTAATTTCTATGTTTCTATGTTTCTATAAGCCTGGGACTCTCAAAATCTTTTGCTGACAATATCCTAACTGGATCAAGTCCTGATTCTCCATGACGATGTCTTTTGTGACCTGTAGTGGCTTCACATCAAGCCATTCCCCTCTTGGACTTGCACAACCCGGTCTCTGGAATCACTTCTATTCTTGCAAAACAATGAGATCTCTGCACAATTCACTCAAACTCTCGCGCAAACTCTGAATTTAACCCACTCCCACCTTTGGGAACATTTACATCTTCTGCCGAGATTTCAACTTTCTGTCCGTCTTTCTGCCCTTAAGATATCCCTAAAAACCTTGACCTTCGATTAAGTTTTCTGCAATCCGTCCCCGTATGGTTCTCCGTCAAATGTTATTTTATTGTGCTGCCTCTTCAAAGTGTTAGCTCTGTTAAGATTGTAGTGGAAATCGTGATAAGTATGTGGACCCATGCATTTCCTGGAGGAACTCAACGGATCGTGAAGCATGCCTTGGGAACATGGATAGGTGACATTTCGGGTTTGAAACATCACCTATGCATGTTCTCCAGCGATGCTGCCTCATCTGCTGAGCTACTCCAGCATTTTGTGTCTTTCATATAACCATATAACAATTACAGCACGGAAACAGGCCCTTCTATTCCGTGCCGAACACTTAAGGGCCTGTCCCACCAGCGTGCAACTCTATGCGATGAACGCGATCAAACCGGCAGCGGGGGCCGCGTGGAGGTCGGGTGATCCCCTGTACAGGGCCGTTCCCACCAGCATGCGCCTGCATGCGGCAAGCGCAACTAAACCGGCAGCAGGGGCCGTGCGGAGGTCGGGTGAGTGGTGCAACGCGGCGCAAAGCGAGGCGAACTTGGAGCAAGTCCAAGGTAAGTTCGCCAGGACAGAGAGGGGCACACAGAGAGGGGCACTGAGACACACACACATACAGGGCCACGGAGCCACACACATAGAGGGTCACGGAGGCACTTACAAATAGGTTCACGGAGGCACGATGTCGGGGCGGTGTGTAAATGTCGAGGCGACTGCGAGCCGACAAGCCGTTGCCGCGCGGAATTTTTGGACATAGTCGGTTTTTCGGAGCCCCGCGCGGTGTTGAGACGAACTCCGCACAATTCCGCACGGCTCCGGCAATCGAAGTGGGACCGGCCCCGCGACGCCGGACGGCTCAAGCGACCACGTTAGGTCGCGCTAATTGCATGGAGTTGCATGCTGGTGGGACAGGCCCTTTACTCTCACCTAGTCCCATCTACCTGCACTCAGACCACAACCCTCCATTCCCTTCCCGTCCATATACCTATCCAATTTATTTTTAAATGATAAAAACGAACCTGCCTCCAAAACTTCCACTGGAAGATCATTCCACACAGCCACCACTCTCTGAGTAAAGGAATTCCCCCTCATGTTGCCCCTAAACTTTAGTCCCGTAATTCTCAAATCATGTCCTCATGTTTGAATCTTCCCCACTCTCAATGGAAAAAGCTGATCCACGTCCCTTGGTAAACCAGCATCTGCAGTTCCTTATTCCTTTTTTTTTGTTTTTTTTTGTTTCTTTTTGTTAGAAGTAAGTACAATAGTGTGGTACTTGTGTACCTAATACATACATACATATTTCCATTCTTCTACAACTTCGTATTTTTGATTTAATAATAAAAGAACAGTGGAAGAAAAAAGAAATAAAGAGTGTGGGAATAGATGGACAAGCGAGTAGAGACAGAGAGCAAAAGAAATAAAGGACAGAGATAGATAGATAGATAGATAGATTACCTTTATTGTCATTCAGACCTTCCGGTCTGAACGAAATTTCGTTGCCTGCAGTCATACAAAAATTCAAAATAACTTAAAAATAACAAAAACACACAAATTTAACATCCACCACAGTGAGTTCAGCAAACACCTCCTCACTGTGGTGAAAGGCAAAAGTCTTAGTCTTTGTCTCCTTCCCTCCTTGTACTCCCTCTGCGCTGAGGCGATCCAGGCCTCTGGTGTATTGTCCCTGCCGGGTGTTGGTACCGCTGCCGCCACCGGAACGCCGGAATGCCGCCGCCGCTCCAAATCGGGCCGCCGCCTCCACCGGAATGCCGCCACAGCTCCAGGCCGGTCTGCCGCTCCAGGCCGGGAGGCCGCCACCGGAATGCCGCCGCCGCTCCAGGCCGGGACGCCGCTCCAAATCGGGCCGCCGCCACCGGAAACGCCGGAATGCCGCCGCTCCAGGCCGGGACGCCGCCACCGGAATGCCGCTGCCGCTCCAGGCCGGGACGCCGCCACCGGAACGCCGGAATGCCGCCGCTCCAGGCCGGGACGCCGCCACCGGAATGCCGCCGCCGCTCCAGGCCGGGACGCCGCCACCGGAACGCCGGTGAGATGAGGAGCTGAAAAGATTGAAATAGAAGGAGAAAGTCAAGAAAAGAGAGATTAGGAGAGATCTACCTATTTCGTATTTTTGCCCATCCGTCACCCGGTTCTAAACCATTTAATTTCTGAGGTTATGTTATGTTGCACCATATGCTTGCAAAAAGTTGATAAAAGGAGAGCAAGTTCCTTGTTTCTACTCAAACATTTCAAGTCCATTGTTTTTCCACCTTTTGTTTCACAATCCTTCACAACATGGTGTGATCCTAGTCTACGTTAAAGGGGCTCAATATGACCCAGCAACAAAGCTCACTCAATATATGAGCGTTTAAGAAGGAACTGCAGATGCTGGAAAATCGAAGGTAGACAAAAGTGCTGGAGAAACTCAGCGGGTGAGGCAGCATCTATAGAGCGAAGGAAATAGGCAACGTTTCGGGTCCAAACCCTTCTTCAGTCTGAAAAAGGGTTTCGACCCGAAACGTCGCCTATTTCCTTCGCTCCATAGATGCTGCCACACCCGCTGAGTTTCTCCAGCATTTGTGTCCACCTTCAATGTATGAGCGGTACGCCTTGTCCAGCACCCAGTGGTTTATGTCGGCAGAAAGGCACCAGTGCACATCGTTCCTTGCCGTTGGCGTCTATGGCAGATCGTCACACTATAAGCTGCTTGAGGGCTTCACTTCCCAATTTAATGAATACATTTTACTTTTTTTGACTTCAGTAATATTTTTGTAATACTAACAATTCTAAACATTTGAAAACCACGTTTTAACTTTATAGAGGTGCTGATACGCCGTGCTGTCACCAAAAAAAGTCCCGACCCGAAATGTCGCCTATTCCTTCGCTCCGTAGATGCTGCCTCACCCGCTGAGTTTCTCCAGCTTTTTTGCCTGCGTCCCAAAGACGAGATCAATTCAATTTGTTCATTGTTTAGTTTATTGTCACATGTGCCTCGCGAGGTACAGTAAAAGCTTTTGTTGCGTGCTATCCAGTCAGTATAATGACAATACATGATTACAATTCATGATTCAGAGCAGTCTGAAGAAGGGTCTCGACCCGAAACGTCGCCTATCTCCTTCACTCCTTAGATGCTGCTGCACCCGCTGAGTTGCTCCAGCTTTTTGTGTAACACATGATTACAATCTAGCCATTTACAGTGTACAGATATATGATAAGGGAATTGCATTTAGTGAAAAGTGAAGATAGACACAAAATGCTGGAGTAACTCAGCGGGACAGGCAGCATCTCTGGAGAGAAGGAATGGGCGACGTTTCGGGTCGAGACCCTTCTTCGGACAGATGTAGTGCAAAGTAAAGCCAGTTAAGTCCGATCATAGATCGTCCGAGGGTCTCCAATGAAGTCGATAGTGGTTCCGTTGTTGGTTGCAATTTAATTGTGGTCCTGTGATATCGGAGATGAAACCAAAAGCTCTGATGTCAGTTGTGATTCAACTTGCGGTGCTCTCATCTGCGGGGGGAGGGGTCACAGGTTCAGATCTCACCCTGGGGATGTGAGAACATGATGCAGGCTATTGTACCGAAGCAGAAGAGAGTGCTGCCCGTGTCCATGGGATTTGAAACCATCAGCCGCTTGTGAAAAGAGCAGAAGGGGTGGTACGATGGCGCAGTGGTAACTCTAAGGGCCTGTCCCACTGTATGAGGTAATTCAAGAGTTATCCCGAGTTTCCCCTGATCCCGAACTCGGAGAATTACGGTAATAGCCGTCCGTAGGTACTCGGGGCTGTCGTGGACATTTCTCACAGTGCTGAAAAAACTTCACGAGTTACCGCGCTTCCCGAGTACCTGCCGTTAGCGTTACGAACCGCTAAGAGACGTCCATGAGCTCCGACGTACCCGCTAAGTACATTCTACGTACTTACCATGAGTTTAAACTCGGGAGAGATCTTGAATTACGTCATACGGTGGGACAGCCCCTAAAGTGCTAGTGCTAGCGTACGGAGATCGCTGGTCGGCACAGACGTGGTGGGCCGAAGGGCCTGTTTCCGTGCTGTATTCTCTAAGGTTTAATGTAAAGTATAATGCGGATCACCTTGTACACTAATGCCCCAAGGTTTTTGTCAGGTTCCCGGAGGTTCCCGAAGGTTTTTGTCAGGTTCCCGGAGGTTTTTTCAATTTTATGAAATAATCGCCAGAACATAGTAGAATTGGAAACCACTTTCGACCATTAGGGAGACTGACAAAAACCTCCGGGAACCGCACGGAAACCTTGGGTGGGGCGCAAAGTCTCCAGAGGTTTCCGTTCAGGTTTCCTAAGTGGGACGGGGCAAAACACTATCCTACACACTGTGGACATTTTTCTTTTACAATTTTCATTTACCTGTACGTCCTTGGCGCCTGGGAGGAAACCGGAGCACCTGGGGAAAGCCCACGCGGTCAGAGGGAGAACGTACAAACTCCGTACAGACAGCATCTGTAGCCGGGATCGAACCCGGGTCTCCGGCGTGGTGAGGCAGCAACTCTACCGCTGCGCCACCGTGCCGCCCTCTTCGCAGAGACAAGGGGTGGAGCTCGGGTCACTTTAGCAACTTTATATCACAGTTGGAGATGCACTGGCCATCTCTTGACCAGAGCTGGGGCACATTGGCCAAATGTGGTGATTGTTGACCCTACTATCTTTGTAAGGTATCAAGTGGCATGTTGAAGTGATCTGATCTGTCACTTTGCAGATCATCATTTATCTGTAAAAAGACGAATGCCAGACTGCACTGGCTAGCTCTGGGGACCAGAGACAGCACCACACTGGCCACACTGGCCCCACTGGCCTTGCCAACGTCATCCCCGCTCGCCACTCACCCTTGAACTGAATCCATTTGCTCTGTGGGATACCTCTTTCTTCTCTTCAGAATATTGTCACATTCTCAAAATAAGTCCGCGTTGCCATGGAAACTGCCTGCTTGCAATGTGAAACATGGAAAAGTGGGTGCTGCTTTAGAGAAATTAGATGGTGATTTGGAAAATGGTCAATTGGAAAACAGCCAGAAAATCTTGCAATTCTAACACGGTTCTGTTTGCATCAGAGAATATTCTCGGCTGTTTAACCGGTTGTGTTCTCGTTGGCTTTCTTTTGACATCGGGGGTCTTTGGGTTGTCTGAGGGAATTGGTGCAGGACTAGACTGTGATTGTTTCCACATGTACATCATTGGAGGACTCGCACTGCCTGAGATGGACTCCAGCCTTGGAGGAAGAGGGACGTCCAGGCCACAGACTCCATTTGCTGCCTTTAAACCATCTCACTCTATCTCAGTGGGTGTCTGGGCTTGGGGCTCCAAGCTACAAGGTGTGTGTGTTGTGCCCAGTGTGACTTCTCTGAGCGGGGGGAAAAGCTAATTCATTTTACTGCAGAGGGTTTTATCAAAAATAAATCCTGGCGCAGCTCAGTAATCCTGATTTCGAGGCAATTTTGAGCGAACAAAGATTCTCACTAACTCTATGACAACGGGAAACAGTGGCCCATAGCACAACAATGACACGCATGATTCAGTATCCGTCATGTAGCAAAGTGCATTAGATACCTTGCAAGCCTCTCACCCTCTAGTACTCTAACGCTCTCAACCTCTCCCCCTCTCACCCTGTCACCCACCACAGTACGTTATCTCCATATAAGGACACAAAATGCTGGAGGAACTCAGCGTGTCAGGCAGCATCTTTGGAGAACAAAGATAGGGGACGTTTTGGGTTAAGATCTTCCTCCTCCCGCCACATATTGGTTGGTAAATAGTGTGTGTGGTGTGTTTGCATGTGTTTGCTTGGGTGTGGTGTGTTTGCGCGTGTGTGTGTGTGTGCCTGTGGTGTGTTTGCATGTATGTGGTGTGTTTGCATGTGTGTGTGTGCATGTGTGTGGCATGTATGCATGTGTGTGTGTGCCTGGGGTGTGTTTACATGTGTTTGCATGCGTGCCTGGGGTGTGTTTGCATGTGTATGGCGTGCTTGCATGTGTGTGTGTGTGCATGTGTGTGTGTGGCATGTATGCATGTGTGTGTGTGTTGTGTGTATGATTGTGTGGTGTGTATTGCATATGTGTGTGGTGTCTGCATGTGTGTGCCTGTGGTGTGTTTGCATGTGGCGTGTTTGCGTGTGTGTGTGGCATGTATGCATGTGTGTGTGTGTGTTGGGCGTATGCCTGTGCGGTGTGTTTTTGCACATGTGTGTGGTGATTGCGTGTGTGTGTGTGTGTGTGTGTGTTTGCATTTGTGTGTGTTTGCGCATGTGTGGCCTTCATGAACTGGTTAATATCATATGATTCGCGACTGATGCATTGGTGTAGTGGACAGTCCAGTCCAGTTGAGAGTTGCTGCCTCAATAACGGATGTTGCATTCTAGCTCTGTTTCTGTCTGACTGCCTGAGTTTCAGAAACCCTCAGGCCTTATACCCAGTGCCTCTGCAAATAGCCACCACCGTCCCACCATGTCCAATTAGTGAGGAGACCGAGACATCCATGCCTTGAGATATTAAAGTAAAGATAGCATGTAAAGTTGTGCTGTTGGTCTCCAGACCAATTATGAGCCCCTGACCGCTTTCAGTGGTGAACGATTGCACCGTGCTTAATTTAACCATAGGTCACTCATTGTTAAAACCATTAGTCGGGGTCAGGACAAGGAAAGGCTTGAACCACCCCAGCATGTCCGTGAGAAACCTCCAGCTGAGGAAGCACGGTCACCATTGTGAGGAAGCACAGCAGTCAAAGTAATCTCAACAAGACCCCAACAATGTGTTAAAGAAGGAACTGCAGATGCTGGAGAATCGAGGGTTACACAAAAAGCTGGAGAAACTCAGCGGGTGCAGCAGCATCTAAGGAGCGAAGGAGATAGGCGACGTTTCGGGTCGAGACCCTTCTTCAGACAACAATGTGTTCATCCCAAATTAAGAATCATCTTGTACTCTCTAGAATTTAGAAGATTGAGGGGGGATCTTATAGAAACTCACAAAATTCTTAAGGGGTTGGACAGGCTAGATGCAGGGAGATTGTTCCCGATGTTGGGGAAGTCCAGGACAAGGGGTCACAGTTTAAGGATAAGGGGGAAGTCTTTTAGGACCGAGATGAGAAAAACATTTTACACACAGAGAGTGGTGAATCTGTGGAATTCTCTTCCACAGAAGGTAGTTGAGGCCAGTTAATTGGCTATATTTAAGAGGGAATTAGATGTTGCCTTTGTGGCTAAAGGGATCAGGGGGTATGGAGAGAAGGCAGGTACAGGATACTGAGTTGGATGATCAGCCATGATCATATTGAATGGTGGTGCAGGCTCGAAGGGCCGAATGGCCTACTCCTGGACCTATTTTCTATGTTTCTATGTTTCTATTGTGAGGAAGCACAGCAGTCAAAGTAATCTCACCATGACCCCAAATTAAGAATCTTGCAACAGTTGAGGTGTGTGTCAGGAACCCACTGTCGTGTGTGAGTCACGGACTGCTTGGGCTCTGTGTAACAGCTTGGAGCTGTCTTCAGATAGTGTGCGCAGGTATGCTGGATGTTTCTTTGTTAGCAGTCGGTAAGCGGTGAGAGAGCCTGCTCCGTCCTTCTTGTGGAGATGAGGACTGAGTAGGGCTGAGATGAGGAAAAACGTTTTCACCCAGAGAGTTGCAAACCTGTGGAATTCTCTGCCACAGAAGGCAGTGGATGAAAATTCCCTGGATGTTTTCAAGGGAGAGTTAGATTTAGCTTCTTCTTCTTGTTTTGTGTGGTGTGCACAGCCTAAAGTTGTAGAACAACTTGTTCTATTTGGCCCGAAACATTACCCATCTCCTTCGCTCCATAGATGCTGCTGCACCCGCTGAGTTTCTCCAGCATTTTGTGTACCCTCGATTTTCCAGCATCTGCAGTTCCTTCTTTAACAATTTGTTCTATTTGATCTTCTGTTTGTGCATGTCGAGTTGATTGCATTAGTCGAAACAGGGCGGACCACATGAAGGTTGCAATCTTCCACCCCAGATTTAGCTCTTAGGGCTAAGGGAATCAAGGGATATGGGGAAAAAGCAGGAACGGGGTACCGATTTCAGATGATCAGCCATGATCATATTGAATGGCGGCGCTGGCTTGAAGGGCCGAATGGCCACTCATGCACCTGTTTTCTATGTTTCTGTTTCTAACATCAATGCTCGTAGAGTGAAGTTAATAGCCAGTGGTTGCCACTGGATAATGCAGCCAATGTTTGCGTGCATGGTTGCAGTCAATGACGGCAGCTGATCATTGGGATAATGAATGCCATCAGTGACTGCGGCTTTGATTAGGTCAGTGGTCATAAGGTCATGTGATAGGAATAGAATTAGGCCATTCGGCCCATCAAGTCTACTCCACCATTCAATCATGGCTGATCTATCTCTCCCTCCTAACCCCATTCTCCAGCCTTCTCCCCATAACCCCTGACACCTGTACTAATCAAACTCTTCCATGCCAAGTGGTGGGGGTGAGGGTGGGGGTTGGGTGGGAGGGGAAGAAAGTTGGAAGAGGGGGGAGACAGGACATGTCTCTGGAATTCTCTGCCACAAAAGGTAGTTGAGGCCAGTTAATTGGCTATATTTAAGAGGGAGTCAGACGTGGCCCTTGTGGCTAAAGGGATCGGGGGTATGGAGAGAAGGCAGGTACAGGATACTGAGTTGGATGATCAGCCATGATCATATTGAATGGCAGTGCAGGCTCGAAGGGCCGAATGGCCTACTCCTGCACCTATTTTCTATGTTTCTATGTTTCTCAGGAATGGCAGGGGAGGGGCGGTTGTTAGGCAGATTTCCCCCCCTTCCACATCAGATCATACGTTCATAAGTTATAGGAGCAGAATTAGGCTATTCGGCCCATCAAGTCTACTCCACCATTCAATCATGACTGATCTATCTTCTGACTGATCTATCTTCCTCTCCTAACCCCATTCTCCTGCCTTCTCCCCATAACCTCTGACACCTGTAATAATCCAGAACCCATCTATCTCTGCCTTAAAAATATTCACCAACTTGGCCCCAACAGTCTTCTGTGGCAACGAATTCTACAGTTTCATCGCTCTCTGACTAAAGATCGCTGTTGATCGCAGCAAATGGTGAGCTAACCCCGGTGCTTTGTAAATCATGCTTGGAATGCTGCAGACTGTTCTGGGTGTCAGGAAAGGGGCGGTGCAGCTGTTGAGCTGGGAGAGAAGAGGAACCAGAATGATGGAAGGCATGGAGGGAACTGATGGGATGAATCGGACATTCCCATACTGGATAAATGAGATTTGGAGCTCTGATAGGTTCTGTTTCAAGGTTTCTGAAGGAACTTTATATGATAGTGGCAGCTTTTAGATAGGCACATGGATAGCCAGGGAATGGAGGGAATCCTAGATCCTAGATCCTAACGGGCCTTTCCCACTGTACAAGGTAATTCAAGAGTTCTCCCTAGTTGTCCCCTGATTCGAACTCGGAGGGGGTGGGAGATTGCAACCTTCACGTGGTCCGCCCTGTTTCGGCTAATGTAATCAACTCGAAGTGCACAAACGGAAGATCAAACAGAACAAGTTGTCCAACAACTTTAGGCTGTGCACGCCACACGCAAGAACAAGAAGTACTCGGTGAATGTCCGTAGCGGGTCCGAAGGAGTTCGTGGATGTCTCGTAGCGGCTCGTACGAATAAAAATTTATCATTTTTTTCATCACAAGCATTTTTTTTCACTCCTGGACATTTTTCACAGTGTTGAAAAAACGTCACGAGCTTAACGGATTTCTCAAGTACCTACCATTACTCGTACGAGCCGCTATGGGACTGTCTTATGAAGAAAGACGGGATAGACTTGGTTTATACTCTCTAGAATTTAGGAGACTGAGAGGGGATCTATAGAAACTTACAAAATTCTTAAGGTGTTGGACAGGCTAGATGCAGGAAGATTGTTCCCGATGTTGGGGAGGTCCAGGACAAGGGGTCACAGCTTAAGGATAAGGGGGAAATCCTTTAAGACCGAGATGAGAAAGACTTTTTTCACACAGAGAGTGGTGAATCTGTGGAATTCTCTGCCACAGAGGGTAGTTGAGGCCAGTTCATTGGCTATATTTAAGAGGGAGTTAGATGTGGCCCTTGTGGCTAAGGGGATCAGAGGGTACGGAGAGAATGCAGGTACGGGATACTGAGTTGGATGATCAGCCATGATCATATTGAATGGCAGTACAGGCTCGAAGGGCCGAATGGCCTACTCCTGCTCCTAATTTCTCTGTTTTTATCCACAAACTCCTACAGACCCGCTACGGACATTGTCCGTGTTCGAATTGGGGGGAAATCTCGGGAGAACTCTTGAATTACCTCGTACAGTGGGACAGGCCCTTAAATCCTGGATCCTTGATCCTAGATCAGTGCAGCACAGGAACAGAGGCTGAGGCCCACAATGTCTGTGTGAAACATAATTTCAAGATCTCCTCTCAAACTAATCTCCTCTTTCTGCACATAATCCACATCCATGTATATACCATGTGCCTATCCAAAGCCTCTTAAATGCCAACACCACCACCACTACTGGCAGCACTTTCAAGGCACCCATCGCCCTCCGTTCTAGATAACATTTGACCAGTTTATACTCTTTAACCTTCCCTAGAACAGTGGAAGCAGAGGGCACAATCTTTACTTGGAAAGGCGGAATTCATATCTCATCTGCAGACTTTATTTCAGTCCATCAATCCTGCAGGTGTGGAATTAATTAAGTGATCGTTGCTCTTGTCTAAAACACATTTATTTTGAAAAATCAAATGATTTTACGACAAAATTACCTGGAATTTGAGACCTGCAATGGGCCTGCAATGGGAAACATTGGGATTTCTAAGAAGCAATATACATTGTCCACTTTGGGACAATCCCTGCCAGGAAGCTAAGCATCTTGTTCCTTCCATCACTTGTGGTTTAATGAAGGAACTGAGTTATTACATTTAACGCAGTCTTCATATCACAGAGGGGAAAAGGATCCGTTCAACTTGTTTAAAGTTCATTTAATTAAGATCGAAAATGCTGAAAATACTCAGCAAGTCAGGAGGCGTCTGTGGGGAGAGAAGATAATTAAGGCTACACCTAAAACAGGCGCAAAATGCTCGAATAACTCAGTGGGTCAGTCAGCATCACTGGAGAAAAGGAATAGGTCGGAAGAAGGGTCTCGACCCGAAACATCACCCATTCTTTCTCTCCAGAGATGCTGCCTGGCCGCTGAGGTATGCCCCTGTCCCACTTAGGAAACCTGAACGGAAACCTCTGGAGACTTTGCGCCCCACCCAAGGTTTCCGTGCGGTTCCCGGAGGCTCCCAGAGGTTTTTGTCAGTCTCCCTAATGGTCGAAAGTGGTTTCAGTTTTAAAAATCGGTAATATTTTAGTCGACGCCGGTTGCGATGCTAGTTGAAGGTGGTTGCCGGAAGACAAAAACCTCCGGGAACCGCACAGAAACCTTGGGTGGGGTGCAAAGTCTCCAGAGGTTTCCGTTCAGGTTTCCTAAGTGGGACAGGGGCATTACTCCAATATTTTGTGTCTGGTTTAAACCAGCATCTGCAGTACCTCCCTACACATTTAAGGGCCTGTCCTACCAGCATCCGACTCCATGCGGTGAGCGCGACCAATACGGCAGCGAGGGCCGCGCGGAGGTTGGGTGAGTGGCGCAATGCGGCGCAAAGTCAGGCGAACCTGCAGTGAAGTCTTAAAGGTAAGTTCGCCAGGACATAGAGGGGCACACAGAGACGGGCACAGAGGCACACACACAGAGAGGGCCACGGAGCAACACACAGAGAGGGTCAAGGAGGCACCTACAGAGAGGGGCACAGAGGCACGATGTCAAGGCGGTGTGTAATGCGTCGAGGCGACTGCGAGCCGACAATTAGTTGAGGCCAGTTCATTGGCTATATTTAAGAGGGCGTTAGATGTGGCACTTGTGGCTAAAGGGATCAGGGGGTATGGAGAGAAGGCAGGTACGGGATACTGAGTTGGATGATCAGCCATGATCACATTGAATGGCGGTGCAGGCTCAAAGGGCCGAATGGCCTACTCCTGCACCTATTTTCTATGTTTCTATGTTTCTAAGCCGTTGCCGCGCGGAATTTTTGAACATGGTCAGTTTTTCGGAGCCCCGCGTGATGTCGGGACGAACTCCGCACAATTCCGCACGGCTCCGGCGATCGAAGTGGGACCGCCCCGCGACGCCGGACGGCTCAAGCAACCACGTTAGGTCGCGCTCATCCCATGGAGTTGCATGCTGGTGGGACAGGCCCTTAAGGCTACACAGTGCTTTGCCACACCCTGAGATCCCTGTGCTACACAAATCAGATCTCTTGACTATCTGCAGTTTTAATCGCTTGCTATAGGTGACCATGTCCTTAGTTGCTGTAGCTCTAAGCTCTGGAAAGCCATCCTTAAATATTTCTCCTTCAGAACGCTCCTTAAAATCTCCCTTCGACTTAGCTCTTGACTGGCTGCCCAACCATTTCCTTATGTGATTCAGTGCTGGATTTTGTTTGATTTTATTCTTGTGAAGCTGTTGTTGTCTGCCCAGTTATGATTTAAAAAAAAAACTGGATTCACATTCTCATGCTGCCAGGGTAGAATTTTAATCAAGACTCTCTCCAATATAACTCCAGCGGCAGAACGCTGCACCGTGCAGTCTGAATAAAAATCAGGTGCTGAGAATACGAAATGAAAACAAAAAAAATTCAGCAGGTCCGGCAATGTGTTTCAACATTTTAGGCTGAAGACCCTTTGCCACATAGACAATCTGGCATAAAAACACAACCCATTTCTACAGATGCAACTCAGAAATCCCAACATTTAAGAAACAGTCAGACCGGTACATGGATAGGGTTACACAAGATGCTGGAGAAACTCAGCGGGTGCAGCAGCATCTATTGAGCGAAGGAGATAGGCAACGTTTCGGGCCGAAACCCTTCTTCAGACTGGCACATGGATAGGACGGGTTTGGAAGGATATGGGCCAAACACGGGCAGGTGGGACTAGTGTCGCTGGCAGAAGAAGAAATATAGCTGGAAGGGTATGAGGGAAGGATAAAGGGAGAAATAGACAATAGACGCAGGATTAGGCCATTCGGCCCTTCGAGCCAGCACCGCCATTCAATGTGATCATTGGCTGATCATCCCCAATCAGTACCGCGTTCCTGCCTTCACCCCATATCCCCTGACTCCGTAATTTTTAAGAGCCCTATCTAGCTCTCTCTTGAAAGCATCCAGAGAAACTGCCCCCACCGCCCTCTAAGGCAGAGAATTCCACAGACTCACCACTCTCTGTGAGAAAAAATGTTTCCTCGTCTCCGTTTTAAATGTCTTACTTCTTATTCTTGAACTGTGTGTGGCCCCTGGTTCTGGGACGTGTCCGGTATGGGCAAGTTGGGCCGAAGGGCCTGTTTCCACGGTGTGTGACTCTATGACTCTATGACTAATGGGACAGAGAAGAAAGCTGGCAGGCAACGGGAAGGGTCTCGACCCGAAACGTCGCCTATCTCCTTCGCTCCTTAGATGCTGCTGCACCCGCTGAGTTTCTCCAGCTTTTTGTGTAACCAACGGGAAGATTATGGTTGTCCCTGTTGAAATTGCGGTCCTTCTTATTATCGTTACGTCTATTGACGGGAGCAATTTCTGACGGTTGTTTGAAGAAATGATTCCATTGACCGAATCGTTCTGGTCTTCTTTGAAGCTGCATTTGGACAATCGTTCCGGCTGGTTCCTGGCTCTGGGATCTGTGGCAGCGAGAGATGGGAATACAAAAGGACAGTTTCATAGAATTCGACCATGTCAGCAATTGTGGCAGGGATCTGTTGATAAAGGTGTCAATGTGCTAATTAAGATGCTTTATCTGGGGCTGGGTGTGAGGGGCTGAGGCCAGGGAAGCTGGATCGAAGAGCTGGCAATCTGTTCAATTCTATAATTAAAATACCTGAATCTCATTCAAGAGAAATCTGACTTGAATTACAACAGGTTCCAAAATATTTGAAGGCACGGTGTCACAGCGGTAGAGTTGCTGCCTTCTAGCGCCAGGGACCCGGGTTCCATCCTGACCACAGGTGCTCTCTGTGCAGAGTTTGTACGTTCTCCCCTTGACCTCCGAGATCTTCGGTTTCCTCCCACACTCCAAAAGCGTACAGGTCTGTAAGTTAATTGGCCTGGTATAATTGTGAATTGTCCCTAGTTTGTGCAGGATAGTGTTAGTGTGCGGGTATCGCTTGTTGGCGTGGACTCGGTGGGCCGAAGGGCCTGTTTCCGTGCTGTATTTCTGAACTAAACCATAACAAAGGGCATAGGAATTCAATCGGACTGCACTATTTGTCTCAGCCACATGCGAATGGAAAGGTTTATCAGATGGTGTGAAATATTATTGATATTGACATAGGTGTGGGTCTATTATCGATACAAGTTGTGAGATATAGTGAAAACCTGCATGCTATCCAATTAAATCAGATCATACGATACACAAGTACAATGAAGCCACACACATGTGCAGCAGATAGTGCAAAGAGAAGAATTCCGGAGTTCAGAATATGGTGTCAGAACAGCATAGTAACGTTACAGTTCCAGAGAAAAACTCCAAGTGTCGATTGGGGGGGGGGGGGGGGGGGGGGGGGGATTTGTTAGCCACACTACAATCATAGAAACATAGAAACATGGAAACATAGAAAATAGGTACAGGAGTAGGCCATTTGGCCCTTCGAGCCTGCACCGCCATTCAATATGATCATGGCTGATCGTCCAACTCAGTATCCTGCACCTGCCTTCTCCCCATACCCCCAGATCCCTTTAGCCACAAGGGCCACATCTAACTCCCTCTTAAATATAGCCAATGAACTGGCCTCAACTATCTTCTGTGGCAGACAATTCCACAGACTCACCACTCTGTGTGTGAAAAATGTTTTTCTCATCTCGGTCCTAAACGATTTCCCACTTCTCCTTAAACTGTGACCCCTTGTCCTGGACTTCCCCAACATGGGGAACAATCTTCCTGCATCTAGCCTGGCCAACCCCGTAAGAATTTTGTAAGTTTCTTTAAGATCCCCCCTCAATCTTCTAAATTCTAGAGCGTACAAGCCGAGTCTATCCAGTAGCGAGTGCAAGCCGAGTCTATCCAGTAGCGAGGACAAGCCGAGTCTATCCAGTAGCGAGTACTAGCCGAGTCTATCCAGTAGCGAGTACTAGCCGAGTCTATCCAGTAGCGAGTACAAGCTGAGTCTATCCAGTAGCGAGTGCAAGCCGAGTCTATCCAGTAGCGAGTACTAGCCGAGTCTATCCAGTAGCGAGTACTAGCCGAGTCTATCCAGTAGCGAGTACAAGCTGAGTCTATCCAGTAGCGAGTGCAAGCCGAGTCTATCCAGTAGCGAGTACTAGCCGAGTCTATCCAGTAGCGAGTACTAGCCGAGTCTATCCAGTAGCGAGTACAAGCTGAGTCTATCCAGTAGCGAGTACTAGCCGAGTCTATCCAGTAGCGAGTACTAGCCGAGTCTATCCAGTAGCGAGTACTAGCCGAGTCTATCCAGTAGCGAGTACTAGCCGAGTCTCTCCAGTAGCGAGTACTAGCCGAGTCTCTCCAGTAGCGAGTACTAGCCGAGTCTATCCAGTAGCGAGTACAAGCTGAGTCTATCCAGTAGCGAGTACTAGCCTAGCCTATCCAGTAGCGAGTACTAGCCGAGTCTATCCAGTAGCGAGTACAAGCTGAGTCTATCCAGTAGCGAGTACAAGCTGAGTCTATCATTTTTTCTATATTTTCCTTCCTTCTAAAGGGAACAGAAACTTCAAGCTCTGTTTTAATTCTTTAACTGTTGCCCTTTGCTGTTTGACTATCGGACTCTCTCATGCAGTTTCCTCAATGCAGCAGGGCACAAATCACGCGTTATGCCTTTCTCGGTTTGTCTTATTTAGATTTACGACCCTGGCTTCTGATTGAACTAAATCTCTCCCTATCTTTACAAAACAATTCTATTATATGATCATCACTGTGTCCCTGAAGGCTGCTTAACAACCACATCATCAATTAGCCATTTCTCATTGTTCAGTTGCAGGTCTAAAGTGACCTGTTGCCTCAATGGTGTATCAACACACTGATCTGGAAAACCGACCATTATACTATCCATAAATTCATTAATCACACTCTTAACGCCACTTTATTTTGCCCGATCAATGCAGATTAAGATCCCCATGACAATTGCACTCCTATTTTTACATGCAACTCTTAACTTCCTGATGTATACTTCATCATACGACAGTACTACAGATTGGGGATCTTTCTACAACATCCACCGATGTTTCTGCACCCTGCTATACCTCAGCTATTATACCCACCACGCATCTCTGTCTCCTGTCTCAGTGCACCTCTGCTATACACTTGTTGTGCATCTGAGATTCCTATCTGATATGTATGCAGGTCGTTGTGTATAGTGATACTGGTACCGAATGGCACGGTGGCACAGCGGTAGAACTACTGCCTTACCATGCCGGCTAACTGGGTCCGATCCCGACTACGGGTGCTTGTCTGTACGGAGTTTGTACGTTCTCCCCGTGACCTGCCTGGGTTTTCTTCAAGATCTTTGGTTTCCTCCCACACTACAAAGACATACAAATTTGTAGGTCAATTGGCTTGATGTAAATGTAAAATTGTCCCTAGATTGTGTAGGGTAGCGTAATGCCCCTGTCCCACTTAGGAAACCTGAACGGGAAACCTCTGGAGACCTCTGGAGACTTTGCGCCCCACCCAAGGTTTCCGTGCGGTTCCCGGAGGTTCTCGAGGCTCCCAGAGGTTTTTGTCAGTCTCCCTAATGGTCGAAAGTGATACCATAGAAGAAGTGGAAACCACTTTTGACCATTAGGGAGACTGACTAAAACCTCCGGGAAGTGCACGGAAACCTTGGGTAGGGCGCAAAGTCTCCAGAGGTTTCCGTTCAGGTTTCCTAAGTGGGACAGGGGCATTAATGTGCGGGGATCGCTGGTCTGTGCGGACTCGGTGGGCCGAAGGGCCTGCTTTTGTCTATCGCATCTAAAAGGTCATAGCCCTGTCCCACGGTACGAGTTCATTCCAAGAGCTCTCCCGAGTTTTAAAAAAAATCAAACTCGTGGTAAGCACGGAGAATGAACGTAGCGGGTACGTCGGAGCTCGGGGACGTCTCTTTGCGCTAACGGCAGGTACTCAGGAAGACTCGCTAACAGCAGGTAAGCACGGGAAGACTCGTGAAGATTTTTCAACATGTTGAAAGATGTCCACGAGAGCCCCGAATACCGACGAGTGGCCATTGCTGTAAATCTCCGACTTCGAATCAGGGCAAACTCGGGAGAGAGAACTCTTGGAATGAACTCGTACCGTGGGCCAGGGGTTTAACTACGGAGGAATATATAATTCTCAACCCTGGTCACCTTGAAACTAAACTGCTGGCAGAAGATTAGATCATATCCATTTATTTCTACTTGAGCCATTATGTCACATACCTTGTTAAGAATGCAATTTGCATTTGGATAAAGAGCCTTCAATTTTGTCTCTCTCACTGGGAGTTATTTTCCTCAGCATCACCGGTGTGTGGAGTTGGTGCTGTTCAGAGTGCCTGAGGTTGGGAGACGGGGCCCTAAGTGCTTCCTGAGGCCGGTTAGTGTCTTCACCGCTGCTTCTGGATGGTTGCTATTTTCCTCAGTACCGTCGGTGGCTCCAAATTACTGCCCTCTTGACTGACCTTGGCTTGGAACTGTGCCCTTGGTCATGCGGCTGCGTGGGATCATGTCTGTGAATGGACGCTAGAACTCTGAGCACCGTCTGTGTCTGGGTGTCAGCTGTGTCTTGAGATCAGCGCCGCCTGTCTCTCTGTTTTAGCGTAACCGGCACCAACTGTGTCTGGAAGTCGGCAGCGTCTGTGTCTCGGGTTTGGGGGTGTCTGTGTCTGGGGGTCTGTGCTGTTGGTGCCTGGGTGTCTGAACAGTCTGGGTGGCACACCTGGTGCCACTTGTGTCTGGAGCTCGGCATTGTTTGTGTCTGGGAGTGTGTCGTCTGTGTCTGGGGGGGGGGGGGTGTCTGGGAGTGTGCACAGTTGACGTCTGGGGGTATTTGCTGTCTGCGTCTGGTGGTGTGTGCCGTCTGTGTCTGGGAAGTGTGTGCCGTCTGCTTGGAGGGGTGTCTGGGAGTGTGTGTCATCTGTGTCAATAGATGACACACAGAGGGTATGGAGAGAAGGCAGGTACGGGATACTGAGTTGGATGATCAGCCATGATCATATTGAATGGCGGTGCAGGCTCGAAGGGCAGAATGGTCTACTCCCGCACCTAATTTCTATGTTTCTAATAGACAATAGGTGCAGGAATAGGCCATTCGGTAAATGTCTTTCCCTCTATTTTCATGCTATACGATTCTATCACACTGTGACTGGAATATTACATATCTAGTTTTTAACTTTCTAGAGGTATATGCTGTACCGATGTGTAGCATCACAAGAAAGCACTGGTGAGCTCTACCCTGTCACCACCATTTAAAGACCCGTCTTGCTTGGGTAGTTGGAACAGTGTGGGCAGCTTGCTTTAATTCCAAAGTAGTTGACTGACAAGAAGTCTCTGTGTTTGTTGTAAACTAGTCCTGAGAGGCAGGGCTGTCAGCGCGTAGCACTCATGGAAAATATACGCCTTTGAGATTCATTTTTTTGTCGGCAGGACTGATTTAGCAGTAGCGATCAACAGTGCCCCCAGCTTGCTGCCTTGTTCATGACTTTATCACTGATTGCAGGCAAAACATACAAGCGAGGTTAGAGAATAGCCTTCAGGTGACCAGACGTTGAGAGTTCCTGGAGATGTAGAACCTTTAGCTCACAGGGACGTCCATCGTTCATTGCTTCAGAATAAGGGGTTGGCCATTCAGGACTGAGTTGTGAATCTGTTGGATTCTCTGCCACAGAAGGCAGTGGAGGCCGATTCACTGGATGCATTCAAGAGAGAGTTGGTTGTGGCTTTTGGGACTCAAGGGATCAAGGGATATGAGGAGAAAGCAGGAATGGGGTACTGATTTAGGATGATCAGTCATGATCATATTGAATGGCGGTTTTCTTGGTCCTCCAAAAATTCCAAGTGGAATTTAAACTGGAGGTGTTGGCTCGAAGGACTGAACCGCCTACTCCTGCACCTATTTTCGATGTTTCTGTGTGTCCATGATGGTGACACATTGAGCTCAACTAAAGCCACGTCTTAGCTTTTGGTTTACTTTCGTTTAGAGATACAGCATGGAAATAGGGCCATCGGCCCATCAAATCCGCGCCGTTCAGCGATTCCTGTACATTAACACTTTCCTACAAACACTAGGGACAATTTACAATTTTACCAAAGCCAATTAACCTACAAACGAGTACGTCTTTGGAGTGTGGGGGGAAACCTGAGCTTCCCGGAGAAAACCCACACAGGTCACGGGGAGAATGTACAGGTAGCACCCGTGGTCAGGATCGAACCCGGGTCTCCGGCGCTGTAATGCCCCCTGTCCCACTTAGGAAACCTTAACGGAAACCTCTGGAGACTTTGCGCCCCACCCAAGGTTTCCGTTTGGTTCCCGGAGGTTTTTGCTAGTCTCCCTAATGGTCGAAAGTGGTTTCCGTTTTAAAAATCGGTAATTTTTTAGTCGCAGCCGGTTGCGATGCTAGTTGAAGGTGTTTGCCGGAGGACAAAAACCTCCGGGAACCTCTGGGAACCGCACGGAAACCTTGGGTGGGGCGCAAAGTCTCCAGAGGTTTCCGTTCAGGTTTCCTAAGTGGGACGGGGGCTTAGGGCAACAACTCTACCGCTGTGCCAGCGTGCCGCCTGGCTCTATTGCTCTCCAGGTCGTTGTTTTTAAATAAATGATCACTCAGATATTCACCACCGGACAGTGTACCCCGCCAGCCCATGATGTCTGAGTCGAACATGATGCCAGAATAAACAAACCGTCTGCCTACATAAGATCCATATCTCTGGATTCCCTGCATATCCATGTGCCTATCCCAAAGCGTCTTTCACACCACGATCGTATCTGCCTCCACCATCACCCCTGGCAACACTTTCCAGGTACCCACCACTCTCTGTGAAAACATCTCCACATTTCTCTTTTTAAACTTTACACATCTGACCTACGCCCTCTTTGCCACTCTGGGGAAAAAAGGTCTGACAGTTTCTCCTTTGGCTGGTACAGACACCAATAGACAATAGGTGCAGGAGTAGGCCATTCAGCCCTTCCAGCCAGCACCGCCATTCAATGTGATCATGGCTGATCATCCCCAATCAGTACCCCGTTCCTGCCTTCTCCCCATATCCCCTGACTCCGCTATTTTTAAGAGCCCTATCTAGCTCTCTCTTGAAAGCATCCAGAGAACCTGCCTCCACCGCCCTGTTAGGTAGAGAATTCCACAGACTCACCACTCTCTGTGAGAAAAAGTGTTTCCTCGTCTCCGTTCTAAATGGCTTACTCCTTATTCTTAAACTGTGTGTGGCCCCTGATTCTGGACTCCCCCCAACATCGGGAACATGTTTCCTGCCTCTAGCGTGTCCAAGCCCTTAACAATCTTATATGTTTCAATGCTGGAGTAACTCCAAGTGTGGGAAATTGCTAAGTCGTTTACAAGGGACACTACAAAAGCATAATGTGTTTAGGCAAAGGTGATAGACACAAAATGCTGGAGTAACTCAGCGGGACAGGCAGCATCTCTGGAGAGAAGGAATGGGTGACGTTTCGGGTCGAGATGGCTCAAACCCAAAACATCATCCATTCCTTCTCTCCAGAGATGCTGCCTGTCCCGCTGAGTTACTCCAGCATTTTGTGTCTATCTTCGGTGTAAACCAGCATCTGCAGTTCCTTCCTACACGTCTCTTTTGGGCGGAGCTGGCTTTGAATGTGTCTCCGCAGACAGCAGTTGACAGCCTCCTCTCTGACAGGACATTTTATTAGACGTTATTCTTCCGCCTGTTGGTATGGATTTTTAGTCCAGGACGCTCTAAGGTAAATGTCTTTCCCTCTGCAGGATTTGATTTGAAATGTGCTTGGGACAGCTATCTTGAATTGAAGTGAGACTTGAATGTCGGGAGATTTTGAGAAGCGTTCCTAATTTGTAAAGGTCAGTGAATGTGAGTCGACAGTGCAAAGCTGTTCATAATTGGGGACAAATTGGCAGTTGTTCAGACTCTGAGCGGCCGGGGAAATGGAGGTGATGGATGGTTAGTTTTGATGGGCAGCTATTGCCGCTAACGAATAATCCACTCGAGGCAGAGTCTCAGTACACCGACTCTTTAAATCCACCGGATTTTTGGTGAGGGACTGGTGGGAGTATTGGATTAGGCAGGGTCCAGTAGCTCTGTGGCAATGTTACTGGATCAGAAACCTAGTTATGTGGTCTAATGAGCCAGGACAAATTCAAATCTCACCGTGATGGGAATTCAAATTAAATTAAGCGGTTCAGAATGAAATCTAATATCATTAAAAGTGTCAGAATATCTGGAGAAACCTCGCAGTTTATCTCCCATCAGGAAGCCAATTTACAGTGCGTACCTGAACTGGCCGTTGTAAACGGTCCAGTGAGCATTGCAAAGGGGCATTAGGGTTCGCTGTGTATTCCTTCTTTTGCAGCCATGTCCTCTTCACAAGAAGTAATTTCTTTGAACTACAGAATGGTTGCAAAGTAAATGACCATTTGCTCCACTGAGTACATGCTGGTTCTAAGCGAGGACAATGCAGCCAGTCTCACCCAACCACCCTCTAACCTTTGGTTATTCATCCAACTTGAGGCAGCCCAGTGGTGCAGCAGGTAGAGCTGCTGCCTCACCAGCGCCAGAGGACCTGGGTTTAGATCGTGCAGTCTGCGTGGAGTTTGCACGTTCTCCCTGTGAGTCTGAAGAAGGGGTCTCGACCCGAACCGGCCACCCATTCCTGCGCTCCAAAGATGCTGCCTTCCATGAAGACTTCAGTCTGAAGAAGGGTTTTGGCTCGAAACGTTGCCTATTTCCTTCGCTCCATAGATGCTGCTGCACCCGCTGAGTTTCTCCAGCATTTTTGTCTACCTTCGATTTTCCAGCATCTGCAGTTCCTTCTTAAACATGCTTTTCAAATCTGCTAGCAATTTTGCCAGCAATAGTGTGCCACCTGTTTCAAAACCAGAAAGCATAGGTGCGTTGAATGGAATTTAAGATCTGAAGAAGGGTCTCGACCCAAACCATCACCCATTCCTTCTGTCCAGAGATGCTGCCTGTCCTGCTGAGTTACTCCAGCATTTGTCGTCTATCTCCCTGTGACCATGTGGGTTTCCTCCTGGTCCTCTGGTTTCCTCCCACAACACACAATTGTTTGGGTTTTTGTAGGTTAAATGTCCTCTGTAAATTGGCCCCTAATGTGTGTGGAGGAGACGTGCAAGTGGAATAACATAGAACTAGTGTGATCGATGGTCGGCGTGGACTCGTGGGCAGAACGACCGGTTGCCATCTGCATTGAGGGGGGATCTTATAGAAACGTACAAAATTCTTAAGGGGTTGGACAGGCTAGATGCAGGAAGATTGTTCCCGATGTTGGCGAAGTCCAAAACAAGGGGTCACAGTTTAAGGATTAGGGGGAAGTCTTTTAGGACCGAGATGAGAATAGTTTTTTTTTTCTCACAGAGAGTGGTGAATCTGTGGAATTCTCTGCCACAGAAAATAGTTGAGGCCAGTTCATTGGCTATATTTAAGAGGTGGCCTTTGTGGCCAAGGGGATCAGGGGGTATGGAGAGAAGGCAGGTACGGGATACTGAGTTGGATGATCAGCCATGATCATATTGAATGGCGGTGCAGGCTCGAAGGGCCAAATGGCCTACTCCTGCACCTATTTTCTATATTTCTATGTATCTTTCCATCAATCAAATTCCCTTCTGAATGCTGCACATTGAACGAAACCCATTAATAAATTTGTTTTGTTATTTGCAGACCTCGTCTTAAAAGCACCAAATGTACATTTCTTGCATCGTCTCCCCGCTCTTGCATTCTATGCTGGTTACAAAAATACTCTCACAACTGATGTTCTTATTAGCATCACTTCAAAATATATTTCTGATATTTTTGCCTTTGGCATTCGCCCTGTTTGCCCTGATGTGGTGACCATTTGATAATGCATCTGCTGTTTCCTGAGGCTGTGATGACACCTATTTAATTCCTGGTCCATGCCTGGTTAGCAGGTCTTCTACTCGGTGAGCAGTGCGTAGAAAGCAACTGCAGGTGCTGATTTACATCGCAGTTAGACACAGAGTGCTGGAGTAACTCAGCGGGACAGGCAGCATCTTAGTTTAGTTTAGAAATACAGGCCCTTCGGCCCACCGAATCCGTACTGACCTGCGATCCCCGCACATTAACACTATCCTACAAAACACTAGGACAATTTACAATTATCAATTTCCCTTTATATGTATGTATGGTAATCTATTTTTTTTTCTCTGTAAAGCACTTTGGCTTCAACATAATTTGATTTAAAAGTGCCATATAAATAAAAATTACTTACTTACTTACATTTATACCAAGTCCGTTAACCTACAAGCCTGTACGTTTTTGAAGTGCAGGAGGAAACTGAAGATCTTGGAGAAATCCCATGCAGGTCACAGGGAGACATTACACACTCTGTACAGACAGCACCCGTGATCAGGATCGAAGCCAGGTCTCTGGCGCTGTAAGGCAGCAACTCTACCGCTGCGCCACCGTGCCGCGCTTGGAGAAGGGTGTGCCACGCTGGAGAAATAGAATGGGTGATGTTTCGTGCTAAGGTTTTAAAACTTGCTACTCGGAGCTGAAAATTGTAACCGAGCAGCTAAGTGGCAGGGAGACCATGGCTCGCCTGTTCCCTGAGATTTTGCTCCATATCTCGTCCCGCCTCGATTACTGCAACTCCCTTTACACTGGCCAAACATCAGCCAATCTTCCCTGTCCCGCCTGCAACTGGTCCAAAACGCCGCAGCGAGACTCCTGACGGGCACCCGAAAAAGGGACCACATCACCCCGATCCTGGTCTCTCTCCACTGGCTCCCTGTGCGGTTCCAAATCAATTTCAAGCTCCTCCTTTATGTCTACAAAGCCCTTAAGGGGCTCGCCCCCAACTACATCAAAAGCCTGCTAACCCACCACACCACCTCCAGCTCCCTCAGATCAGCCGACTTGGGGTTACTGACCATCCCGCGGTCCAGGCATAAGCTCAGGGGCGACCGACCGCGCCTTTGCGGTTGCAGCTCCTAGACTGTGGAACAGCAGCATCCATCTTCCCATCAGAACTGCCCCCTCCATCGACTCCTTTAAGTCTAGACTTAAAACTTATTTCTACTCTCAAGCCTTTCTTGAGGTCCTCTGAGGGAGCGCTGTGTGTGTGTATCTATGTACGTATTGTTAGATCTATGTACCACTGTATGTAGCACATTAGTACCTCCACCAATGTGAAGCACTTTGGTCAACGAGAGTTGTTTTTAAATGTGCTATAGAAATAAAACTGACTTGACTTGTCTTGGATTGGGAAGCTCAGGCCACATCCAGACACTTCAGGATGGATGATTCCTATCGCACGTAACAGTGGCTGGATTGAGGTGCAGAGTACAGCAAGGGCTGAGGCTTGAGGCAGCCACCCGCTTTAATTGCTCGTCCCCAGGCAGCAATGCTTTTCATTTGTACATTGTTTTTTGTTTCCTCCTGGGGCCTGTGAGTCGCAGAGCAATCAATAAACTATGATAATCTGTATATAATAATCAAAAAGAGTGAGCTCAAAGTGTTCCCTCTCCAATGTCCTTCTGGATCCCTGGTGGCGAAAGTAATTCCTTCTCCTCAATTACCAGATGCTCTCAGTTCCCACTCGGGGCTGATCCTTGGCTCACAACGCCGTACGTATCCCAACATGGAAAGCATCCAGCTTGTGGACTCTCGACTCCCCGTATCGCTCCATGCTGTTTGGTTCGTATCTGTGACATGAAGCATTCCCTCCTGGCTTCGACGGCTCACCCCCACTCCAAGGCGGCACGGTGGTGCAGCGGTAGAGTCACTGCCACACAGTAGACCCAGGTTCGACCCCGACTACGGGTGCTGTCGCTACAGAGTTTGTACGTTTTTCCTGCATCTAGTTTGTCCAGTCCATTTATAATTTTATATGTTTCTATAAGATCCCCCCCTCATCCTTCTAAACTCTAGTGAATACAAGCCTAGTCTTTTCAATCTTTCAATTTGCACAATCACAGAATGTGCAAATTCAACAGAGTTCCATCCGGGCTCAGGATCGAACCCAGGTCTCAGGTGCCGTGAGGCAGCTACCAGCTGTGCCACTACGCTGCCCTGTTAAATGGGATTGTCATTAAATGGCTGGTTTAAAACTGGGCATCAGTGAGGTGCAGTGGACCACCATCGGCAGCAGGCATGTTCGCCACTACAGCCTAACAATCTACCATTAGCATCCAGCTGGGAGATCACCGCTGGTCCCACGAGAAGTGTGGAAGGACATGGTGGGAGCAGCAGGTACAGCTAAAGATGATGAGGTGTCAACATATGAAGCAACAGCATAGGACTGTCTGCATGCTGAGCCGCTAAAGCAGAAGGCAATAGACGTCTCAAAAACCAGCTTCACAGGAATGATCCCCGGAAGGACTAGGTTAACATATAATGAGAGTTTGATGGCACTGGACCGCTACGCGCTGGAGTTTAGAAGGATGAGGAATGAAACATCGCAAACGGTGAGAGGCCTGGATAGAGTGCATGTTTCCACTAGTGGGAGAGTCTTGGACCAGGGGTCATAGCCTCAGAATTAAAGGACGTTCCTTTAGAAGGGATTTCTTTAGTCAGAGGGTAGTGAATCTGTGGAATTCTTTGCCACAGATGGCTGTGGAGGTCAATGGGTATTTTTACGGCAGAGGTTGATAGATTTTTGATTAGTACGGGTGTCGGGGTTATGGGGAGAAGGCCGGAGAATAGCATTCAGAGGGAGAGATAGATCAGCCTTGATTGAATGGCGGAGTTGACTTGATGGGCTGAATGACCTTATTGTGCTCCTAGAACCTGCGGACCAGTAGGTCAGATCAAAAGATCTGCAGGGTGTGCCACATCAAGCCATGAATAGCAGCGGACAGTTAAACAGTTAATGAGTGGTGCAGGTTCCAAGGGCGACATCGCCCTCAGTGTTAGCGGGTCTCAGCATGTGAGTGCTAAAGAAAAGGCTGAAGTATTTGTGACCCTGCTCAAGCCGTAATGTGGACTAGATGATTCCTCAAGGCTTCTTGCTGACCCCACTGCCACGGAAGTCTGCCTCTGGCCAAATCGATTAATTGCACGTCGTGTCAAGAAAGAGTTGAGAGCGCTGGATACTCAAAGTTGGCGGGACTTGGCAACGTCCAACTCTTGTGCAGTATAGCATTAGCTGACATTTTCAACGTGAAAGAGACTTGTCACCTCCCCTTGACATTCAATGGCATTATCAGCTGTGCATCCCCCACCATCACCATCCTTGGTGTCAGCTTTGACCAGGACCTTAACCGTATAAATACCATGGCTTATATACCAGGACACCCACCCTCTGGCTTACACGGGTAGGTCAGAGGGTGGGTGTCCTGACGTGAGTGATTTTTCCTAACATGCCAAAGCCATCCTACCATCTACAAGGCACTAACTCGGGCAAGTGGAATACCGTTCACATGAAGATGAACAGATCTCCAAAAATCTTCCATGAAGCCCACTTGATCAGCACCCTATCAACCACCCTCAACATTAATTGCATCGACATTGTGGACGGCTTGATTGGGGCAGCACGGTGGCTCAGCGGTATAGTTGCTGCCTTACAGTGCCGGGACCCAGGTTCGACTCTGACTTTGGGTACTGTCTGTGTGGAGTTTGTACGTTCTCCCCGTGACCTGCCTGGGTTTTCTCCGGGATCTCTGGTTTCCTCCCACACTCAAGGCGTACAGATTTGTAGGTTAATTGGCTTGGTATAATTGTAAATTGTCCCAAGAGTACGGGGATCACTGGTTGGCGCGGACTCAGTGGCCAAAGGGCCTGTTTCTGCGCTGTATCTCAATACCAAATTGATCTAAACTAATTATGTATAGTCTTTCTGCTGACTGGTGACCACGCAACAAAGCTTTTCACTGTACCTTGGTACACGTGACAATAAAGTAAATACTGATGCACAGTGACTGCAATGTCTACAATTTACAAACTCACAGCCGTTACTTGCCTAGACTAATCCACCAGCATCACCCAAACCCTTGGCCTCTCCCACTATTGTAAAACCATCGGACAGGAGGCACAGGGAAACAGGGATTCCCATCCAAGCTGGGCACCATCCTGACTGGAAATAGTCTAAAGGTCCTCAAAAGGCTGGAGAAACCCAGCGGGTGCTGCAGCATCTAAGGAGCGAAGGAGATAGGCGACGTTCCGGGTCGAGACCCTTCTTCAGACTGGTTAGGGATCAGGGAAACGAGAGGTATAGATGGTGATGTTGAGAGATAAAGAACAATGAATGAAAGATATGCAAAAAAGTATCGATGATAAAGGAAACAGGCCATTGTAAGCTGTTTGTAGTGTGAAAATGAGAAGCTAGTGCGACTTGGGTAGGGGAGAGATAGAGAGAGAGGAAATGCCAGGGCCCGAGGGCTGAGGGAGAGGTGGGAAGGGGAGGAGACAGCAAGGGTTAACAGAATTGAGAAAATGCAATGTTTAAGCCCAGAGGATGCAGACTCCCCAAGCGGAATATGAGGTGCTGTTCCTCCAACTTGCGGTGTTGCTCACTCTGGCCGTGGAGGAGGCCCAGGACCGAGAGTTCAGATACGGAGTGGGAGGGGGAGTTGAAGTGTTTAGCCACCGGGAGGTCGGGTTGGTTATTGCGGACCGAGCGGAGGTGTTCGGCGACACAATCGCCCAGCCTCCGCTTGGTCTCACCGATATAGATCAGCTGGCATCTAGAGCAGCAATGCAGTAGATGAGGTTGGGTCCTTTCCCACTTAGGTGATTTTTTTTTTTTTTTGATAGTTAAATTTTGGTATTAGAGGCATGTACATATCATGGTCCAAACCACTACGAACGTTGTTAAATGGTTACATATTAAATATCCAGGTTTCCAGGGACCCCCGCTGCCAATGTAGCTGGGGTCCTCATTTATCGGTTGCATATTAACATTGACTCTAATTATTATTTTTTTAATAGATAGAAAAAATAAAGAGAGAAAAAAAAAGAAAATTAGAAAAATAGAATAAACTATCCATAATACAACTTGGGAGATACATTAGGTCCGTAGGTCAGAGAACATAACTATTCATCTAATCCTGGGTTCAAGCTTCCGCGCCGGCCCATTCTACCCCTTCAAATAATCTATGAACGGAGACCATATTCTAGTAAATAATTCTGGTTTGTCAATTAAGACAAATCAAATTTTTTCCAGATTTAAGGTCTCCGACATCTCCATAATCCACATTTTGATTGTGGGGGTTGCTGGGTTTTTCCAAAATGTTAATATTAATTTTTTCCCAGTTATTATACTGTAATCAAGGAAATGTCTTTGGTTTATTGTAAGTTTTAGGTATTGTTCTGATATGCCCAATATTATTAATTTAGGATCGGGCTCCAGTTGAGTATTAACCACTACGGAAATAATTTAAAAAATATCCATCCAGAAATTTTTAATTTTTAGGCAATTTACAAAGGTCTGGGTTAAATTAGCCACTTAGGTGATTTTTTAGGCGACTACAGGCGACTAGGTTGTCACTACATAGTCGCCAGGGTGTTGCCTGAATGGTGGTGAGTCGTCTCCTCAGTTGACCAAAGAGTCGTAGCGTTTTTCTGGTCACCACTGGATTTTGAAATTGAAATTGGCGACAGTGGGTTTGACACCAATGAGCGTAGCTGGACTTCTCCTGACGTAGGTGCTGTCGTAGGGTGTCGCTAGGTGACAAAGGTCATCGCCAGGATGATGTAGGTTGTTGCCAGGTGACTTAGGTTGTTGCCGGTGCTGAGTTCGATGAATTCTATGGGCGACTACCCACTTCAACCTACGTCAGCCTACGTCAACCGGCGACAGATATTGGCGACTAAATTGCCTTAAGTTGGCTTCAGTTGTCGCCGACAGGGTCGTAGTTTGTCATCACTTGTCGCGGGCGGACGTGGGTGCGATCATAGGTGGACATCCTAATGGGTCGCCGGTTGTCGGTAGCTTGCTGTAGCTTGACGTCGACTAGGTGGTAGGCTGTTGTAGCTTGTAGTAGGCATTATCGTAGGGGGGTCCAGTCGCCGGGTTTTCGGTGACCTCTTACGGCTATGACAGTCGCCGGCAGTCGCCGAAACAAACGCCTATGTCCCTTAAGTCGAGGATCACCTTACCAGCAGCTTAGTGGGTCTACCTCCATGTGAAGGTCCAAGAAGACAGTCCTTTACCATATTCTCAATGGTGATTAAGGATGGGCAAAGAATGGTGCCTTGCTAATGATGTTCAGATTCCAAATATGAATTTGAATTAGAATCCATTTCTGTAACCATATAATAACCATATAATAATTACAGCACGGAAACAGGCCCTCTCGGCCCTTCCAGTCCGTGCCGACCATTTATTTTCCCCTAGTCCCATCTACCTGCACTCAGGCCAGACCCCTCCATTCCCTTCCCGTAGTTTTCTTTTAATATCTTTTGGGAGATTTAGTGATCATTTTAGAACAGGGGTGGGGAACCTGCGGCCTTCGAGGCCGATAAATGCGGCCTTTTGAATGAATCCAAATTTTGTAGAACAAATCCTTTTATTTTAATTTTATTAATATGTTTTTGTTCGTCTTTTTTTATTTTTATCTTAAAATGAACGTATTTAAAATACCAAAGATTAAAAGAAGAATCAACTAAATAATCCTCCCCAACTGACGGCCACAATTAAAATGGATCAATGGTGTTTTATCATTAATGTTTTATTATTATTAATGTTTAGTGTTTTCTGAGTCATTCGTAACTGTCACTGTATGTCGCGTTGTTACTTGTGGGCGGAGCACCAAGGCAAATTCCTTGTATGTGAATACTTGGCCAATAAACTTACTTACTTAAAACATTAGTAAGTCATGAGGGCTATGCTCATGCTTTAGTTCTAATGCGACTCGAGAATGTACGCTAACATCCCACAAAAAACAGTCACAACAAAGTCATTGAAAGGTTAGTTAACACATTTTTTTGATTTTCTTGAAGTTAGTACATAGTAGTTCGATTTTTACAAAATATTGTACATTTTGAAGTGTATCCAATTGATGTTTCTAGGATGCGGCCTTATTAGATTACAGCTAACTTAATGCGGCATTCGACCAGAAAAGGTTCCCCACCCCTGTTTTAGAACATAGATAAGTGTAGTGTAGGACCACAATGCCTGTGCTGAATATGATACCAAGATGCACCAACAATTTTTGGGTTAGCCCACGTCCATAGACTGTAGAGTCATCAGTGGTTTGCTGAGTGCCACCAGACACCTGAACAGGCGCTCTGGTCCCAGCTCTCTGTGGGAGATTACCTGTGAAAAAGATTAATGTGCTCAAAGGTTGAAGGGCGTATAACATTCCCACCAATTCCTGGGAATCTCTGGGCTATGGCTGCTCAAAAGTGGAGAAGGATCATTTGGGATTTTATTGAGAACTTCATGGGAGCACCCAAGGGACCTTAGGTTAGTGGCAAGAAGAACCTACCAGCAAGCAACTAACCAACCAACCAACTCATGTCAGGAGCGTTTGTCTCATCTGCGGAGGAACCTACAGTTCTAACATTGGCTTCATTAGAAACCACCAAACCACAGCAAGTCACCCTTAGTCCAGAGGGACTGCCTCAGAAGAACCATAGGAAGAATAAGGAAGTTTAATATCCTGGGCTGGAGTTGAGTTTTGAGATATAGCGCGGAAGCAGGCTCATCATGTAACAGTGAAAGCAACAGGTGTCCTAAACTTCCTGAGGCGCAACTTCCATCATTGTTCAGCTTCTGTCAAGGAGAAGCTGTATTTCACCCTCGTTAGACCTCATCTGGACTACGCAGGTGCAGCTTGGGACCCATACACAGGTAAAAACATTTCATCCATCGAACGTATCCAAAGACAGGCCGCACGATTTGTTACTAACACCTACGAGAGAGAAGCGAGTATCACCAAACTTCTGAATTCTCTGGGGTGGAACCCTCTCCAAGACAGACGTGAAGCTCACCATTTGACCTGTTTTTATAAATGTTAAATGGTCAGCTAGACATAGATCACAAGACCTCCACCAACCCCAAACAAATTAGGAGCAGACGATGGCATTCGATCCAATTTGTGGTCCCAGCCTCAAAGACAGATGTGTACAGCAATTCATTCTTTCCACGCACTATTAAAGCACGGAATAATCTCCACCAAGCCACGGTTGCCCAGCCAGATGCAACTAAATTTAAAGTGGCACTTTCTTCCCAATAACCCTCTCTGGCTAAACCCCTCCTCCAGTTTAAATTCCAGTTGGAATATTATGGAGGACCAAGTAACCAAGAACCAAGAACCAAGAAACAGGCCTTTTGGCCCACTGAGTCTGCGCCGACCAGCGATCTCCGTTACACCAGTGCACACTACACACTGGGGACAATTTACAAATTTTACCAGACAATTAACTGACCAAACTGTAAGTCTCTGGAGTGTGGGAGGAAATCGGAGCACCCGGGGAAAACTCACGCGGTCACGGGGAGAACAGACATACTCCTTTCAGACAGCACCCGTCGTCAGGATCGAACCTGGGTCTCTGACGCTGTAAGGCAGCAACTCTACCGTTGCACCACCGTGCCACTCCTGGAGACTGAGCCGAGAGTCTTCGGTTTGCTACAGTCAGGAATACTTGGTGTGTGGAATGTACCAGACATTCAGCTAGCATCAGTGGAACAAGAAGCAGCTGATGTTGGAAACATAGAAACATAGAAAATAGGCAGGAGTAGGCCATTCGGCCCTTCGAGCCTGCACCGCCATTCAATATGATCATGATTGATCACCCAACTCAGTATCCCGTACCTGCCTTCTCTCCATACCCCCGGTCCCTTTAGCCACAAGGGCCACATCTAACTTCCTCTTAAATATAGCCAATGAACTGGCCTCAACTACCTTCTGTGGCAGAGAATTCCACAGATTCACCACTCTCTGTGTGAAAAATGTTTTTCTCCTCTAGGTCCTAAAAGACTTCCCCTTATCCTTAAACCGTGACCCCTTGTTCTGGACTTCCCCAACATGGGAACAATCTTCCTGCATCTAGCCTGTCCAACCCCTTAAGAATTTTGTAAGTTTCTATAAGATCCCCCCTCAATCTTCTGACAAAGTTTCTCAGACCTGAAATGTTAATTATGTCTCTGTACACTAGATGCTGCCTGACCTGCTGTGTGTATTTGCACCATTGTCTGTTCTTCTTTATCTGAGGGGAACTTGCTCTGTTTATTGCTAGCTTGAAGTGAGGAGCAAATTGACCTAAATTCGTGACACCTCCGTCGCCATCTATTAATTATGCCCTGTGGTTCATTCTATTGATTCCCAGTTGGCACCTCATTTATTCCATTATTGTGTTCTAACCTCGCAATTTTGACCTCTGCAATGGAATGATGTGAAAAGAGTCAGAACCATTGCCATCTTGTACACGCGCTGAGATGTCCAATATTAACTTAGTCATAAAAGTACAAGGCAGAGGTCATGGACAATTTATTAGTTGCTGTTTGACACAAGCTCTTGAATATTATAATATAGGAATAATTAATCAGTGTAAATATTTATGCAGCAAAAACCAGGAACATTTGCCCCTTTTCCCTTGTTGCTCTTCATTTCATCTTTCATGATGACCGCGTCTCTTTTAGCAGCTTTAATTACCTTCCATGATTTCAGTGGCCATGTCGATATTATTTTCTTGAGCTTGTTTCATGACGCATTCAGCAATAAATACTCCAGTGTGCTGCTCTCTGTGGCCAGTGTAGCTGTCTAATAGAGTAATAATTAAGGGGAAGTCAGTGATCATATTTTAAGTCTCTCTCTTGCCTTGTGTTCTAAAGGAATCATACCCATTCATTGTGTAATCATAGTTATTAATATTCATGGGCATTATCATCCATTTACCAGAACTGAATACCATATGTCACTAATTTGTTCAGGCACAAATTTAAAAATACATCTGAAGGTTGTTCAATGCCTTGTCTTTCTGTCGATTCATTATTATCGCCACTCTGCTTAAAATTCAGCTCTCAAGGTCATTAATAAACTTTGTGGATAGCGAGTGCTGTTGGCCTAATCCCTGCAGATTCACCAGCCTCCGTTCCCCAGTGCCAATAATCACCGCTGGTAACTCCCCACTCTTTTTTTTATTGGGAAGCTAATTTTCTGTCCGAATGGTAATTTCTTGCCTTACATTCATTTTCAACGTGCCTTTTGTGAGGAAAATGCAGAAAAACCTGTCAAAATGCATCATATCGACAATGTTATCATCATCCTCTCATGTAGCCACTTCTATTCCAGGCATGACTTTCATTCCCTTCAACCATGTTCGATTCCCTTCTTTTATCTTTAGTTGTTGTTCAGCCCTTCTCACCTCCCACTCCAAGCCACTGGGACTGGTCAATGCTTCTTGGAATGCAGACAAATCTCTAGTGTTGGTGCACAAGACAGACAGGAGAAAATAAACTAGAACCCCCTAACTCAGTCTTCCAGAGGCGGACGTGTGGGAAATTGCTAAGCCGTTTACAAGGGACACTACAAAAGCATAGTGTGTTTAGGCAAAGGAGATAGACACAAAATGCTGGAGTAACTCAGCGGGACAGGCAGCATCTCTGAAGTGGAGGAATGGGTGACTGTTTCGGGTCTCCCGAAACCTCGACCGTTCTTTCTCTCCAGAGATACTGCCTGTCCCGCTGAGTTATTCCAGCATTTTGTGTCTATCTGTGCTAGCTAATCCCATGCTGCAAGGAGTCTAGGTGCAACAAGGAATCTCAATATTCAAGTGATAGAAAGTCCTACATTTCTGTGGTAGTCACCACAGTGAGGCTTGTGTGGATGTTACGGGCCACAATTTGTGTGGTGTAACAACTATGACATATAGGCTAACAGTGTATTACATGAGTTTGGACACATAGAAAGACTATTTTCAGGTTACCTGTTTGTAACTAGAGGGGTGCCAGAGAGAAGAGTATTGGGCCTCACAAATGCTGAATCTTCGGCACTGAATTACACGAAGGGGCCAATGCAACCCATCCAAGTTATTTCTCCAATGACACAAAGAAGGTTCTGGTTCTGGTTTTACAATGCCCCTGTCCCACTCAGGAAACCTGAACGGAAACCTCTGGGGACTTTGCGCTCCACCCAAGGTTTCCGTACGGTTCCCGGAGGTTTTTGTCAGTCTCCCTAATGGTCGAAAGTGGTTTCCGCTTCTTCTATGTTACGGCGATTATTTCAAAAAATTCAAAACCGGCCGCGACTATAAATAGGTTGCCGTTTTAAAAATCGGTAATTTTGTAGTCGAAGTTGGTTGCGATGCTAGTTGAAGGTGGTTGCCGGAGGTTGCTGGTAGTGGAAGGTAAGACCTCCCTGGTGGAATAAAACTGAGTGAAACAAAGGTCTTACCTTCCACTACCTGCAACCTCTGGCAACCACCTTCAACTAGCATCGCAATCGGCTTCGACTAAAAAAATTACCGATTTTTAAAATGGCAACCTATTTTTAGTCGCAGCCGGTTTTGAATTTTTTGAAATAATTGCCGGGATGTTGACCAAACATGTCACCCATTCCTCTCTCCAGAGATGCTGCCTCACCCGCTGAGTTACTCCAGTATTTTGTGTCTACCTTCGATTTAAACCAGCATCTGCAGTTCTTTCTTACTCAATAAGATCAGCTCAATAAGTTTATTGTCTGTCAGTCGATCACGGTTGATCTGTTTTTCCCCTCTCAACCCCATTCTCCTGCCTTCTCCCTGTAACTTTTGACACCCTTCCTAATATCTGTGCAATGTGAATGGCTCGATTGTAATCACGTATTGTCTTTCCATTGGCTGGCCAGCGCGCAGCAAAAGCTTTTCACGGTACCCATGACAATGAACTAAACTGAAATACCCAATGTCGTGGCCTCTGCAGCTGCCTGTGGCAATGAATTACACGGATATACCACCCTTTCCCTAAAGACATTTAGAAACATAGAAATTAGGTGCAAGAGTAGGCCATTCGGCCCTACGAGCCTGCACCGCCATTCAATATGATCATGGCTGATCATCCAACTCAGTATCCCGTACCTGCCTTCTCTCCATACCCTCTGATCCCTTTAGCCACAAGGGCCACATCTAACTCCCTCTTAAATATAGCCAATGAACTGGCCTCAACTACCCTCTGTGGCAGAGAGTTCCAGAGACTCACCACTCTCTGTGTGAAAAAAGTCCTTCTCATCTCGGTCCTAAAGGATTTCCCCCTTATCGTTAAGCCGTGACCCCTTGTCCTGGACCTCCCCAACATCGGGAACAATCTTCCTGCATCTAGCCTGTCCAACCCCTTAAGAATTTTGTACGTTTCTATAAGATCCCCCCTCAATCTCCTAAATTCTAGCGAGTACATTTCTCCTCTTTTATATCACTCCTTTCCCTTTATTGCAAGCAGTCTGTAGTACAACAGTAAGGAGGTTTTGCGATGATTGTCTAAGGATTTAGTGAGAACACACCTGGATATTGGACATATTTTTGGCCTCCTTATCTCCAGATAAATACACATATCTCAGAGATAGTGCAATAACGGATTACTAGAAAGGTTCATGGGAAGGCAACCTTGTGCAAAAAGATCTTTACCTTCTGGAGTTCAGAGAAATGAGAGGTGACCTTATTAGAAACATAGAAACATAGAAATTAGGTGCAGGAGTAGGCCATTCGGCCCTTCGAGCCTGCAACGCCATTCAATATGATCATGGCTGATCATCCAACTCAGTATCCCGTACCTGCCTTCTCTCCATACCCTCTGATCCCCCTAGCCACAAGGGCCACATCTAACTCCCTCTTAAATATATGAACTGGCCTCAACTACCCTCTGTGGCAGAGAGTTCCAGAGACTCACCACTCTCCGTGTGAAAAAAGTCCTTCTCATCTCGGTCCTAAAGGATTTCCCCCTTATCCTTAAGCTGTGACCCCTTGTCTTGGACCTCCCCAACATCGGGAACAATCTTCCAGCATCTAGCCTGTCCAACCCCTTAAGAATTTTGTAAGTATTGAAGTATTATTGAATTATTGAAGTATAAAATAATCTGAAGGGGCTCAGCAGGGGTGGTTAAGTGGTTGTTGGCCTTCACAGGTGTGGTCTCATTAGGGAGAGTGAAGGTTAAAAGGGGTTCCTTCATCCAGAGGAATCGGAATCGTTTACTCGGAGAACCATGGATGCTTAGTCAATGAATAAATTGAAGGTGGATAGACACAATGACACAGCATGGAAATATGCCCTTCGGCCCACTGAGTCTGTGCCAACCAGCGATCTCCGCACATTAACACTACCCGACACACACTAGGGCCAATTTGTATATTTTATACCAAGCCAATTTTTGGAGTGTGGGAGGTAACCAAAGATCTTGGAGAAAACCCGCGCAGGTCACGGTGAGATGGTACAAACTCCGTACAGCCATGCACCCGTAGTCAGGACCCAACCCGGGTCTCTGATGCTATGAGGCATTAGCTCCACCGCTGCACCACTGTGCCGCCCAATGTAGGAGGAAACAGGAGCACCTGGTGAAAACCCACGAGGTCCCACAGCGAGAACGTACAAACTCCACACAGACAGGTCGGGATTGAACAAGGAGTTCTGGGGCAGCAGCTCTACTGGCTATTTAATACAACCAATTCTGCAGATCCAGAGGATGAGCTGGCTAAAGTAGATTGAGGAATTAGATTAAAGGATTTGTCACATAAGCTGTGTTAAATATTTAACTGCTGCACCACTGTACCACTGAAATATAAATATAAATACAAATATAAGCAGTTATCTATTTGCAGCTATTTTATTTGCAAGGCATTAACTGATTTGGATGGTTTAATCTTCTTTTAGTTGGCCCATAATCTTTGGTGAAGCCTTCTTGGTATTTAACAGCGGATTTCTTTGTTGAGGATTCTGTTGGTTTTTTATATTTCTCTATGGTTGATGTGTGGGTGAACAGTTCAGTGTTACTGGAGACTTTTGTTCTCGTAATTAGGTGCCACATTTGCAAAGCCAGCCATGTCTGCAAGATCTCACCCTGCTGCCAACCGATGGAGCTTCACTCCTCAGTTGAGTTTGGTTCCGAGATGCAGCGCGGAAACAGGCCCTTCGGCCCACCTAGTCCGCGCCGACCAGCGATACCCGCACACTAACACTATCCCGCACACACTGGGGACAATTTTACATTTACACCAAGCCAATTAACGTACAAGCCTGTACGCCCTTGGAGTGTGGAAGGAAAGCAGAGCACCCCGGAGAAAACCCACGCATGTCACGGGGAGAACGTGCAAACTCCGTAAAGACAGCACTCGTAGTCAAGATCAAACCTGGGTCTCTGGCGCTGTGACTCAGCAACTCTACCGCTGTGCCACTGAACGGCCGGCTTTTTTTGTGAATTCCCAGCCCCCTCTTTCAGACATGAATTTAATTTTCTAATGATCGATTTTGTTTGTCATTATTTTGAGGTATGTCTCAAATGGTGAGTTTGGCTCAGCGGGATTTAATCAATGCCTCTTCCATAACCTTCTGTGCCATCAATCTGTTTCCTCCAACCCCTGACACCTTCCCTTTTCATTTTGACTGTGGCAGTGGTTAGAAAATACCCAATAACATTCTTCATAGATTCCCTGAAGCCATCCCTCTCTTATTCCCTTCTCCTTGGCCAATTATCACAATAGTTGCAGGCTTTTTCTGTGTGGAGCCAAGGGCAGCACAGTGGCACAGTGATAGAGTTGCTGCCTTACAGCACCACAGACCCAGGTTAGATCCTGAATGCGGGTGCTGTCTGTACGGAGTTTGCATGCTCTCCCCGTGACCTGCATCCATTTTCTCCAGGTGCCCCACAGTCCAAAGGCATACAGGTTTGTAGGTTGATTGGCTTTGTCTAAAAAAAATTGTAAATTGTCCCTAGTGTGTGTAGGATATCCTGAGAAGATTACGGAGAGTCGGTCTGTCAAGGAGGACTCTCTCTAACTTCTACAGGTGCACAGTAGAGAGCTTGCTGACCGGTTGCATCGTGGCTTGGTTCGGCAACTTGATCGCCCTGGAGAGGAAAAGACTACAAAAAGTAGTAAACACTGCCCAGTCCATCATCAGCTCTGACCTCCCTTCCATCGAGGGGATCTATCGCAGTCGCTGCCTCAAAAAGGCTGGCAGCATCATCAAGGACCCACACCACCCTGGCCACACACTCATCTCCCCGCTACCTTCAGGTAGAAAGTACAGGAGCCTGAAGACTGCAACGTCCAGGTTCAGAAATATCTACTTCCCCACAGCCATCAGGCTATTAAACTCAAACAAAACTGAACATTAATAGCTTATTATCAGTTTATTTGCGCTTTATCTGTTTTATTTATTCATGTGTGTATATATTTATACAATGGTATATGGACACACTGATCTGTTCTGTATTCATGCCGTCTATATTCTGTTGTGCTGAAGCAAAGCAAGAATGTCATTGTCCTATCTGGGACACATAACAATAAACTCTCTTGAATCTTGAGTAATGCTAGTGTGCGGGGTGAACGCTGGTCAGCACGGTCTCAGTGGGCCGAAGGGCCTGTTTCTGCGCTGCTAATCCTTGGGAGCTTTAATAATTGGATAATCCTAAAGTTGTTCACAGTGCCGCTTGGACTTCCTTCAGTTGTGTGAAACCAGAGGAACGGACGGCTTGAAGCTCCAAGTTCCCAGCAGCACCTTGTCCCACCTACCACATTACTCCTGAAGACAGTCTAGTTGCTATGGCGATTTCCACTTGCACTGTTTTTCCCAACGCACGGCCTTTTACTCTTCCCTTTGAAGTCTGGTGTGCTCGCGTTATTATTGCTTGTGATTATCTCGGTCATTGTCCAAAAGTCTACTTTGTACCTGTGTGAGCATTATTTGGGCTTAATTTGTGACTAAATTGTTGGTGGCCTGTTCTGTGGGGTCTGGTGACATTTTTTTGAGACGTCTTCAATTATTTCCAAGACTTGGCCAGTTCTCTTCCAACTCCCTCCGGTTACACGGTTCAATGGTTCCAACGGTTCTTCATGGTCATGTATGCACAACACAGCGAAATTCCTTTGCACAAAATCACAAATGCACAGTCGCCATATTTAGGCTCCGTTTACATAGAAAAAGTCCAAAGTCCGCATGCTGGAACTACTGGAGTACCCAGACCCAAATACTGGAGTATCCTGATCCAAAGGGTTCCAGGCTGAATCGTCACTTCTCCATGTTCTCCAGAGATATATTGCCTGACCCGCTGAGTTACTCCAGCACTTTGTCACTGTTTTCCCCCTTGATTATCGGTGCCAAACCCCTGCTTCCCAGCTTCATTAGGAATGTGGTTCGAGTCGCTGCTTGAACCCCTGTCCCACGGTACAAGTTCATTCCAAGAGTTCTCTCTCCCGAGTTTGCCCTGATTCGAACTCGGAGATTTACGGTAATGGCCACTCGTCGGTACTCGGGGCTCTCATGGACATTTTTCATCATGTTGAGAAATCTTCACGAGTCTTCCCGTGCTTACCTGCCGTTAGCGTTACGAGCCGCTAAGAGACGTCCCCCAGCTCGGACGTACCCGCTACGTTCATTCTCCGTGCTCACCACGAGTTTGATTTTTTGTAAACTCGGGAGAGCTCTTGGAATGAACTCGTACCGTGGGACAGGGCTATCAGTTTAATTTAGATTAGGCATACAGCGCGGAAACAGGCCCTTCGGGCCACCAGGTCCGCTCCGACCAGCGATCCCCGCGCACTAACACTATCCTACACACGCTAGGGACAATTTATATTGATACCAAGCCGATTAACCTACAATCCTGTACGTCTTTGCAGTGTGGGAGGAAACCTAAGATCTCTGAGTAAACCCACGCAGTTACCACACAACAAACTCCAACAAACAAAATCTGAGGAAGGACATTATTGCCATAGAGGGAGTGCAGAGAAGGTTCACCAGACTGATTCCTGGGATTTCAGGACTGTCTTATGAACAAAGACTGCATAGACTCGGTTTATACTCTCTAGAATTTAGGAGATTGAGAGGGGATCTTATCGAAACTTACAAAATTCTTAAGGGGTTGGACAGGCTAGATGCAGGAAGATTGTTCCCGATGTTGGGGAGGTCCAGGACAAGGGGTCACAGCTTAAGGATAAGGGGGAAATCCTTTAGGACCGAGATGAGAAGGACTTTTTTCACACAGAGAGTGGTGGGTCTCTGGAACTCTCTGCCACAGAGGGTAGTTGAGGCCAGTTCATTGGCTATATTTAAGAGGGAGTTAGATGTGACCCTTGTGGCTAAGGGGATCGAAGGGTATGGAGAGAAGGCAGGTACGGGATACTGAGATGGATGATCATCCATGATCATATTGAATGGCGGTGCTGGTTCTATGTTTCTATGATCAGACAGCACCAGAAGTCAGGATTGAACCTGGGTCTCTGGCGCAGTAAGCGCTGCAGGGCAGGAACTCTACCACTGCACCACTGTGCCGACCTTGGCATCCTTGGCATTCCCTCTCTCATTCTCACCCCTCATCCCACTTTCTCTCCCCCTGCCCCATTCGCTGCCTTTCTCAGTCTGCATTTTATTGCCACAGTCTGGCTGTTCATCTCCAAACCTTTGACCCTTGTCCAGTGATTTCGCGAATAAATGCATGGCTGCTCACAATAACTCCCGTTCTCAGAGGCTCAAAATGTGTGTCCTGTCTCCTGCTGAAATACAGCAGCCTTTAAAATGGAGCACTTGACATCGCCAACACTTTGTCCAAGTGTTCACTGTGGCCTTGCAAAGTCGTGCCTTGCCTTTTTATTCTTAAAACAATAGCATACCTGACAAAACCCACCCGATCTCCCAGTTGAAGAACATTATCCCAACCCCCCCCCCCACACTGACCTTTCTCTCCTGGGCCTCCTCCATTGTTGGAGTGAGGCCCAGCGCAAATTGGAGGAGAAGCACCTCATAATTCGCTTGTTTAAGACGGAACTGCAGATACTGGAAAATCGAAGGTAGACAAAAGTGCTGGAGAAACTCAGCGGGTGCGGCGAAACGTTGCCTATTTCCTTCGCTCCATAGACAAAACGTTGCCTATTTCCTTCGCTCCGTAGATGCTGCCGCAACCTGCTGAGTTTCTCCAGCAGTTTTGTCTATCTTCATCCTTCGCTTGGGCAGCTTACACCCCAGCTGTATGAATATTGAGGGTTACACAAAAAACTGGAGAAACTCAGCGGGTGCAGCAGCATCTAAGGAGCGAAGGAGATAGGCAACGTTTTGGATCGAGACCCTTCTTCAGACTGGGCTTTTCGGAGGGGGACAAAGGTAAGACCTCTGCTGAGGACCGACCTTTCGGTGTCGGAGAGGGGGAGGTCCGGGGGGATGGTGAACACGCGGCAAGGGTGGGGTTTGTGGCTGGAGGAAGGCAGGTGAGTGGACTGAGGACGGAGCGTTGTGTGGTGGGGGGGTGGAGGGTGGTCAGGGGGTGGGTGGGTATGGGGGCTGAATATATTGACTTCTCTAACTTCAAGTAGCTCTTGATTCACTTCTCCCTCCATCTCTCCCCTTTCCCAGTTCTCCGACCAGTCTGACTATCCTCTGTCTGCTTTGTTGTCACCTTCTCCGAGCTAAAAATGACCTATTCTACATTCTCCTTGATCTCTTTTGATCCCCCCAGTCTTCCTTCTCTCTGTAACTCCGTCTCCCCTGACGCTCGGTCTGAAGAAGGGTCTCAACCGGAAATGTCACAGCCATACCTTCGATCCAGAGATGCTGCCTGAGTTACTCCAGCAGTATGTGTCTACCTTTGGTTTAAACCAACATCTGCGGTTCCTTCCTACACAAAAGGTTGTGTGCAGTCCATATGCACGCAATTTAAAAATCTAATGCCCCTGTCCCACTTAGGAAACATGAATGGAAACCTCTGGAGACTTTGCGCCCCATCCAAGGTTTCCGTGCGGTTCCCGGAGATTTTTGTCAGTCTCCCTAACGGTCGAAAGTGGTTTCCGATTCTTCCATGTTCCGACGATTATTTAAAAAAATTCAAAACATTTTTCCTGCATCTAGCCAGTCCAGTCCTTTTATAATTTTATATGTTTCTATAAGACCCCCCCCTCATCCTTCTAAACTCCAGTGAATATAAGCCTAGCCTTTCAATCTTTCCTCATATGACAGCCCCGCCTTCCCAGGGATCAATCTCGTGAACCTACGCTGCACTGCCTCAATCACAAGGATGTCCTTCCCCAAATTAGGAGACGAAAACTGTACACAATACTCTAGATGTGGATTAAGTGGGAGCTGAGAGCTCCGCTCCATCCATGTGCGCTGTTGGCTGTTCTTGGTGACGTCTGGCAGCCGGGCTGGGTTGAGAGTTCTTAACCTCCGCAACTCTCCGTGTCCAGGTAGCGGCAGAGTAATGAAGTGACAAGCTGTCCTCGATTAGCTCTAATCGGCGTGATCACGCGATATAATTTTATTACCGAGCTCCCTGCTCTCTGACCAGCTGTCAGTGAGAGGATTAATCTGCGAGGCGGAGGGGAGGCGAGGGTTTTCATCAGCCTCCCGCATCCACCTTGTTGGCCAGCTCTCCACTGGCAAGACCCTTCATCCTAATTGGATCCCTTCCACTCCGTTCATTTTGCTCAAGTTGGGAATGGCTCAGAACCCAAACGTTGTGTGGCGTGGGTCCCTTTAGCAGGAACCAGGAGGCCTGCAACAACATGGGACATTGCAGCGCAGGAGCAGAACCTTCGGCCCACAATGTCATGTTCAAAAGTGATAGCAGCAGATTTAGGCCCATCAACCGTCATATGAGGAAAGATTGAAAAGTCTAGGCTTGTATTCACTGGAGTTTCGAAGTATGAGGGGGAGATCTTATAAAAACATATAAAATTATAAAAGGACTGGACAAGCTAGATGCAGGAAAAATGTTCCCAATGTTGGGTGAGTCCAGAACCAGGGGCCGCACACAGTCTTAGAATAAAGGGGAGGTCATTTAAGACTGAGCTGAGAAAAAACTTTTTTACCCAGAGAGTTGTAAATTTATGGAATTCCCTGCCACAGAGGGCAGTGGAGGCCAAATCAATGGATGGATTTAAGAGTGAGTTGGGTAGAGCTCTTGGGGCTAGTGGAGTCAAGGGATATGGGGAGAAGGCAGGCACAGGTTATTGATAGGGAACGATCAGCCATGATCACAATGAATGGCGGTGCTGGCTCATAAGGGCTGAATGGCTTCCTCCTGCACCTATTTTCTATGTGACCGCAGATAAGGTCTCACCAATGTCCATTGAAACTGAAGCATGATTTATACTGTTGTATTCATTCCCCCTTAGAGCTCTCGGGGCTAGTGGAGTCAAGGGATATGGGGAGAAGGCAGGCACGGGTTACTGATAGGGGATGATCAGCCATGATCATATTGAATGGCGGTGCTGGCTCTAAGGGGCCGAATGGCCTCCTCCTGCACCTATTTTCTATGTTTCTATGTTTCTACGTAACTCTACTCCACCATTCAATCATGGCTGATCTACCTCGATATCCCAACCCCGTTTTCCTGCCTTCTCCCCATAACCCCTGACACCTCCACTAATCAAGAATCTATCTATCTCTGCCTTAAAAATATCCATTGATTTGCCTCCACAGCCGCCTGTGGCAATGAATTATGTGCGAAACATTGTACCAAGATAAACTAAACTCATCTGTTTAAACCCATGATCCATATCCTTCATTCCCTGCATACCCATGTCCCTAGAAAAAGCCTCTTAAATGCCACCATCGTATCTTCCTCCACTACCACCCCTGGCACCGTGTTCCAGGCACCCACCACACTCTCGGTAAAATAAGTATTCCCCACATATCTCCTTTAAACTTTATCCCTCTCGTCTTAAAACCATGCTCTCTCGTCTCTGACATTTCCACCTTGGGGGGGGGGGGGGGGGGGGGTCAAAGGTTCCGACTGTCTAACCTCTCTGTCTGTGCCTCTATACTTTTATCAAGTCTTCCCTTAACCTCTACCATTCTAGGGCAAACAATCCACATTTGTCCAACCTCTCCCTGTAGTTAACTCCCCCTAATCCTGGTAAACCTCTTTTGCACCCTCTCCTCAGCCTCCATATGCTTCCTGTAATGGAGGCGACCACAGCTACGTTCCACACTCCAAATCACCTGACTCTTTCACCTTCATTAAGGCGAGCATGCCATACATGTAATCATTTGTCTATCCTTCCTCACCACCGTGCTGGAAATGCCAGAATTTCTAGAATAAATGTATTAATTGCATTTCCCGGGAAAATCACATGATTGATTTTTTTGTAGATAGTGTAGTATTGAGTTTGCCGTCATGTTATATTGTGTTTCTCAGTGCGCTGCTTGAGAGAAGGTTACATACTAACTAATATATTATGAATATGTTAGACCTCTCAACTTAGATAGCAGTAGTTGCACCAACAGAACACACTTAACTCTGAGGAGGAAGTTAATCATTCCTGGCGCTTACGTTGGCCTCTCTGTCTGTCTCAAGGAGTAAGACTGGGTTCTTTGACCCCGAAACTTAATCCCATTTTCGACGAGATCATTGCTAATCAGTATCTAAATTCCATTTGTCTACTTAAATTCCTTCTTCAACATGAACACATTGACATCAAGTCTTGAAGATAGACACAAAATGCAAGCAGTACCCCTGGAGAGAAGGAACGGGTAACACTTCGGGTTGAGACTCTTACCTCAGAGCCTGAAGAAGGGTCTCGACCCGAAACATCACCCATTCCTTCTCTCCAGTAATGGTGCCTGACCCGCTGAGTTACTCCAGCATTTTGTGTCTATCTTCCATGTAAACCAGCACCTGCAGTTCCTCCCTAAACATAGTCTTGAATGTTTCTATTGAACCCTGGTGACCTTGGTCTTCGAGGGGAAATTTTCTGATTTCCTCCCTCCTTTGTGTAAAAAAATCACTTCTGAAATGGCTTTGCCTGATTTTATCACTCGTTTATTTCTGAATTCGCTCAATATAGGAGATTGCTTCGCTACTTCTATCCTATCGAAGCTGTGAATCCTTTTAAATATCCCCTCGATCATCTCATCTCCAGGGAAGGCAGGACAAATGTAGGAAACCCCATCCTCATCATTTAGTGCGGCACAGTGGCGCAGTGGTAGATTTGCTGCCTTGCAGCGCCAGAGACCTGGGTTCGATCCTGACTATAGGTGCTGTCTGTACTGAGTTTGCAGGTTCTCCCCATGACTGTGTGGGTTTTCTCCGATATCTTCAGTTTCCTTCCACACTCTAAAGACGTACAGGGTTGTTGGTGTTGGTATGAGTGTAAATTGTCCCTAGTGTGCGTAGGAAGGTGGAATCGCATGTAGATAGGGTGGTAAAGAAAGCTTTTGGTGTGCTGGCCTTTATAAATCAGAGCATTGAATATAGGAGTAGGGAAATAATGTTAAAATTGTACAAGGCATTGGTGAGACCAATTCTGGAGTATGGTGTACAATTTTGGTCGCCTAATTATAGGAAGGATGTCAATAAAATAGAAAGAGTACAGTCAACATGGATTTATGCCTGGAAGGTCATGTTTGACTAATCTTCTTGAATTTTTTGAAGAGGTTACTAGGGAAATTGACGAGGGTAAAGCAGTGGATGTTGTCTATATGGACTTTAGTAAGGCCTTTGACAAGGTTCCTTTGGAAGGTTGGTTAAGAAGGTTCAACTGTTGGGTATAAAAGCAAGAATAGCAAGATGGATTCAACAGTGGCTGAATGGGAGAAGCCAGAGGGTAATGGTGGATGGCTGCTTGTCAGGTTAGAGGTAGGCTAGTGGGGTGCCTCAGGGATGTGTGTTAGGTCCTTTGTTGTTTGTCATGTACATCAATGATCTGGATGAAGGGGTGGTAAATTGGATTAGTAAGTATGCAGATGATACCAATATAGGGGGCGTTGTGGATAATGAAGAGGATTTCCAAAGTCTACAGAGTGATTTAGGCCAGTTGGAAAAATGTGCTGAAAGATGGCAGATGGAGTTTAATGCTGATAAATGTGAGGTGCTACACCTTGGCAGGACAAATCAAAATAGGACGTACATGATAAATGGTAGGGAATTGAAGAATACAGTTGAACAGAGGGATCTGGGAATAACCGTGCATAGTTCCTTGAAGGTGGAATCTCATATAGATAGGGTGGTAAAGAAAGCTTTTGGTATGCTAGCCTTTATAAATCAGAGCATTGAGTATAGAAGCTGGGATGTAATGTTAAAATTGTACAAGGCATTGGTGAGACCAAATCTGGAGTATGGTGTACAATTTTGGTCGCCCAATTATAGGAAGGATGTCAACAAAATAGAGAGGGTACAGAGGAGATTTACTAGAATGTTGCCTGGGTTTCAACAGCTAAGTTACAGAGATAGGTTGAATAAGTTAGGTCTTTATTCTCTGGAGCGCAGAAGGTTAAGGGGGGACTTGATAGAAGTCTTTAAAATGATGAGAGGGATAGACAGAGTTGATGTGGACAAGCTTTTCCCTTTGAGAATAGGGAAGATTCAAACAAGAGGACATGACTTTAGAATTAAGGGACAGAAGTTTAGGGGTAACATGAGGGGGAACTTCTTTACTCAGAGAGTGGTAGCGGTGTGGAATGAGCTTCCAGTGGAAGTGGTGGCGGCAGGTTCGTTGGTATCATTTAAAAATAAATTGGATAGGCATATGGATGAGAAGGGTATGGAGGGTTATGGTATGAGTGCACGCAGGTGGGACTAAGGGAAAAAAGTTGTTCGGCACAGACTTGAAGGGCCGAGATGGCCTGTTTCCGTGCTGTAATTGTTAAATTGTTATATGGTTATATAGTACAGAGGAGATTTACTAGAATGTTGCCTGGGTTCCAGCAACTAAGTTACAGAGAAAGGTTGAACAAGTTGGGTCTTTATTCTTTAGAGCGCAGAAGGTTAAGGGGGGACTTGATTGAGGTATTTAAAATGATGAAAGGGATAGACAGAGTTGACGTGGATAAGCTTTTCCCATTGAGGGTAGCGAAGATTCAAACAAGAGGGCATGACATGAGAATTAAGGGACAGACGTTTAGGGGTAACATGAGGGGGGACTTCTTTACTCAGAGAGTGGTGGCTGTGTGGAATGAGCTTCTAGCAGAAGTGGTGGAGGCAGGATCGATTGTAACATTTAAAAGTAAAGTGGATAGGTATATGAACGGGAAGGGAATGGAGGGGTATGGTCTGAGTGCAGGTAGATGGGACTAGGGGAAAATAAATGGTCGGCACGGACTGGAAGGGCCGAAAAGGCCTGTTTCCGTGCTGAAATTGTTATATGGTTATATGGATAGTGTTAATGTGCGGGGATCGCTGGTTGGTGCCGGCTCGTTGGGCCAATAGACCTGTTTCTGCGCGGTACCTATAAACTAAACTAAACTAAACTAACTTTGAATTCCTGGTGCAATTCTCATCATCATGTGCAGCATCCCCTTAAAATCTGGTACACAATCATGGTGATTCAATACCTTGCTTTCCAGATGAAGTCCAACAGCATAAGATGTTGGTGAGGCTGCATTTGGAGCATTGATTTCAGCTTTGATCACCCTGCTCATGGAAGGAGGTAATTAAACTTGAAAGATTGCAGAGGAGGTTTTATGCAGATGTTGCCAGGACTCAAATGCCTGAGCCATAAGGAGAGGTTGGGCTAGCTAGCTAGATCTTTATTCTTTGGAGTGTAGGAGGTTAAGAGGTGATCTTGTAGAGGTGTATAAAATCACGAGGATGAATGCACGGAATCTTTTACCCAGGATAGGGGCAACAAGAACCAGTGGACAGAGATGTAAGGTGAGAGGGGAAAGTATTGATAGGAAAATGGAATGATCTGCCAGAGGAGGAACTGTAGTTGAGACAGGTACAATAACATGGATAGGAAACATTTAGGACAATAGACAATAGACAATGGGTGCAGGAGTAGGCCATTCGGCCCTTCGAGCCAGCACCGCCATTCAATGTGATCATGGCCGAGCATCCCCAATCAGTACCCCGTTCCTGCCTTCTCCCCATATCCCCTGACTCCGCTATTTTTAAGAGCCCTATCTAGCTCTCTCTTGAAAGCATCCAGAGGACCTGCCTCCACCACCCTCTGAGGCAGAGAATTCCACAGACTCACCACTCTCTGTGAGAAAATGTGTTTCCTCGTCATCGTTCTAAATGGCTTACTCCTTATTCTTAAACTGTGTGTGGCCCCTGGTTCTGGACTCCCCCAACATCTAGCGTGTCCAAACCCTTAACAATCTTATATGTTTCAATGAGATTCCCTCTCATCCAGGGGTAGCTTCGATTGGGCATTTTGGTCTGAAGGGCATGTTTCTGTGCTCTATGATGCTATGACTAAAAAAACTGAAACGGGAGCTGGACTGAGCCCTGTCGTCCCTGGAGATGTACAGCAGGGCTAATCTACCACATCAACTCTACTGTTCTGTCTTGTTCCCAAATCCCTTAATAAATATGCCGTGTATAACTGAAACATCACTCTCTCTCTCTCTTTTCTGTCTTCAATCCCCTTGAGATTGAAGGCCAATATTCCATTAGCCATTTTGGTTCCCTTTTGTTGCTACAATCCAGCCTAAGTGCCCGAGTCTCTAACTGCTTCGTAATTAATAGTCCATCAGCCTCCAAGAACACACTCTTTATTTATAGCTATGCCTCTTCAGTTTTCACAGCTAGTATATTGCTTGAAGCATTGTCTGTCTCGGTTGGTTGTGGTAAGGTTGTTACAAGGCTCACCTATGGACGAGCAGCCTATTTGACTGAGAAGCTAGTGCGACTTGGGTGGGGGAGAGATAGAGAGACAGGGAATGCCAGGGCCCGAGGGCTGAGGGTGAGGTGGGAAGGGGAGGAGACAGCAAGGGTTAACAGAATTGAGAACATTCAATGTTTAAGCCCAGAGGATGCAAGTGGAATATGAGGTGCTGTTCCTCCAACTTGCGGTGTTGCTCAGTCTGGCCGTGGAGGAGGCCCAGGACCGAGAGGTTGGATACGGAATGGGAGGGGTAGTTGAAGTGCTGAGTCACCGGGAGGTCGGGTTGGTTATTGTGGACCGAGCGGAGGTGTTCGGCGAAACGATCGCCAAGCCTCCGCTTGGTCTCACGATATAGATCAGCTGGCATCTGGAGCAACGGATGCAGTAGATGAGGTTGGAGGAGGTGCAGGTGAACCTCTGTCGGACCTGGAAGGACTGCTTGGGTCCCTGAAAGGAGTGGAGTGGGGAGGTGAAGGGACAAGTGTAGCATCTTTTCGGTTGCATTGAGTTGACCAAAGTTTGAATGAGGAGAAATACTTGGATTAGCTGCCTCACCACACACGCACACACTTCAATGCCCAGGCATTGGCCGTATTCACCTCCGCGATCACTGCCTCTGCTTCCTATCCCATCCAAAGGCTCTAACCTCACGTCACTGATGTCTCCACTGCCACCCACAATCTGGTGGCAGTCTGTCCCCTTCAGAAGTTCCCAGACACATTACCTTCACAAGCACTGCACCCGAACACGCACTGCCTGAGCGCATCCTTATGCCCCTGTCCCACTTAGGAAACCTGAACGGAAACCTCTGCAGACTTTGCGCCCCACCCAAGGTTTCCGTGCGGTACCTGGACGATGAGCATCGCAACCGGCTTCGACTAAAAAATTACCGATTTTTAAAACGGAAACCACTTTCGACCATAAGGGAGACTGACAAAAACCTCCGGGAACCGCACGGAAACCTTGGGGCAAAGTCTCCAGAGGTTTCCGTTCAGGTTTCCTAAGTGGGACAGGGGCATAAGCATTCCTGCCTGTATCCCAACTCCCGCTAGTCACCTTTCGCCCTTCATAACTGGCAAAGCTCTCCAGTTGAGTATCACCTTGCTTTAACATATCCATTTGATCCTCAATCCCTTGGTGGTCCATCCATCTGCTTGCCTTTGATCATAAGTTCTAGGAGCAGAATTAGGCCATTCGGCCCATCAAGTCTACTCCACCGTTCAATAATGGCTGATCTATCCCTCTCCCTCTCAACCCCATTCTCCTGCCTTTTCCACCATAACACCAGCCACCCTTACTAATCAAGAATCTGTCAATTTTGTCTTAAAAATATCAATTGATGGCCTCCACAGCCTTCTGTGGCAATGAATTCCACATTTTCACTGCCCTCTAATGAAATAAATATCTCCTCATTTCCTTTCTAAAGCTACGTCCTTTTATTCTGAAGCTAGACTCTCCCACGAGTGGAAACATCCAGTCCACATACACTCTATCCAGGCCTTTCACTATTCGGCAAGTTTCAATGAGGAACTCCCTTCATCCTTTTAAACTCTAGGGAGTACAGGCCCGGTTCATCATATGTTAACCCAGCCATTCCTGGGATCATTCTCGTAAACCTCCTCTGGACCCTCTCCAACGCCAGTAAAGAAAGAAAGATTTTGGTAAGACTATTTGGCCTCCCGGTTGCTGTTGTTGCCTCCGCTATCCCTACACCCCTCCCTCTCACCGTAACTATACCTCATCTCCCAATCCCCACCATCCTATCTCTGTAATTATGCTTCCAATGTCTGCATCGCTCCTCATCACAGCAGGCAGTGAAGAAAGCTAATGGCATGTTGGCCTTCATAACAAGAGGAGTTGAGTATAGGAGCGAAGAGGTCCTTCTGCAGTTGTACAGGGCCCTAGTGAGACCACACCTGGAGTATTGTGTGCAGTTTTGGTCTCCAAATTTGATGAAGGACTTTCTTGCTATTGAGGGAGTGCAGCGTAGGTTTACAAGGTTAATTCTTGGGAATGATGCAATATTATTCCGACTTTCCTTTCATCGTTCAGATGCATCTGAGTCATTTCATAATGATTTTTTCTTTTTAATAAGCTGTTTACATAAGTAGATGATATGAAAACATTCCTTAGACAGTAGAGATAGAAACATAGAAAATAGGTGCAGGAGTAGGCCATTCGGCCCTTCGAGCATGCACCGCCATTCAATATGATCATGGCTGATCATCCAACTCAGTATCCTGTACCTGCCTTCTCTCCATACCCCCTGATCCCTTTAGCCACAAGGGCCACATCTAACTCCCTCTTAAATATAGCCAATGAACTGGCCTCAATTACCTTCTGTGGCAGACAATTCCAGACACTCAGCACTCTCTGTGTGAAAAATGTTTTCCTCATCTCGGTCCTAAAGGAATTCCCCATTAACCTTAGACTGTGACCCCTTGTTCTGGACTTCCCCAACATCGGGAACAATCTTCCTGCATCTAGCCTGTCCAACCCCTTAAGAATTTTGTAAGTCTCTATAAGATCCCCCCTCAATCTTCTAAATTCCAGCGAGTACAAGCCGAGTCTATCCAGTCTTTCCTCATATGAAAGTCCTGCCATCCCAGGAATCAGTCTGGTGAACCTTCTCTGTACCCCCTCTATGGCAAGAATGTCTTTCCTCAGATTTGGAGACTGGAGATACAGTGAGGAAACCGAGTCGTGGCCGATCTGCGATCACCCTGTACACTCCACTATTCCACACAATATGGACAATTGCCAATTTTTCTTACCAAAGCCAATTAACCTACAAACCCGTACGTCTTTGGAGTGTGGGAGGAAACCGGAGCACCTGGAGAAAAGCCCATGTGGACACGGGGAAGAATGTACAAACTCCGTACAGACAACACCTGTAGTCAGGATCGAACCTGGGAACTCTGGCACCATAAGGCAGAGACTGTACCGCTATGTGCCTGTTTGGTAGAGTCGCTGGTGGGATCTTGCCAAGCGCAGAGCAGCTGCCCTTCGAGAGGCCTCACAGTATCACAATGGCACTTTACAACAATCTGCTCCGTGGTGAGTGCTTTACGAAGCTTTCAAGAGCTGCTGTATAAATCAGGCCGTCGCCTTTCAAAGCCATTCTGATCGCCTGTCTGTCTGTCTGACTGGCTGGTGGGGGGATCGGACGGGCAGTTGGCAGGGTGAACGTTGCCTGGCCATCTGCAGTGTAGGGCAGGAGGTAGCTGAATGATGCCCAAGTGTGTGGATGAACACTGCACTGAGCAGCAGGGGTACGCAGCAGATATAATTAAGTGAATCCATGCATTCCGATTACGTTTAAAAGGAATATGTCCAGAACTGGCTTGACATCAAATCAAATACATTTTTCGCAAGGTCATGGAGCACGTGAACTGGCAGGAGTCTGGTTCTCGATGGAAGAGGGTTCAGGACAGGGGAGATTTGCACTCCCGAGGATAGTACCCTTGCACTTCACTCCTATTGTGTGTATTGTATACTGTGATGCTACTCTGATATATATACACTGTGTACTGCACCCCCTGCCCCCCACTGCATTGTATACTGCGACCCCCTGCTCTGTGGTTACACTGCGATGTACCCTCAAAGCTCGGCGCTGCGACCGCAGCTATTTACAATGTACATCAATGATTTGTACATCAGGACTGTCTTATTAACAAAGACTGCATAGACTCGGTTTATACTCTCTAGAATTTAGGAGATTGAGAGGGGATCTTATCGAAACTTACAAAATTCTTAAGGGGTTGGACAGGCTAGATGCAGGAAGATTGTTCCCGATGTTGGGGAGGTCCAGGACAAGGGGTCACAGCTTAAGGATAAGGGGGAAATCCTTTAGGACCGAGATGAGAAGGACTTTTTTCACACAGAGAGTGGTGGGTCTCTGGAACTCTCTGCCACAGAGGGTAGTTGAGGCCAGTTCATTGGCTATATTTAAGAGGGAATTAGATGTGGCCCTTGTGGCTGAGGGGATCAGAGGGTATGGAGAGAAGGCAGGTACGGGATACTGAGTTGGATGATCAGCCATGATCATATTGAATGGCGGTGCAGGCTCGAAGGGCCGAATGCCTGCTCCTGCACCTAATTTCTATGTTTCTATGTTTCTATGATTTGGATGAAGGGATTCAAAGTAACATTAGCAATTTTGCAGATGACACAAAGCTGGGTGGCAGTGTGAACTGTGAGGAGGATGCTATGTGAATGCAGGGTGACTTGGACAGGTTGGGGGAGTGGGCAGATGCATGGCAGATGCAGTTTAATGCGGATAAATGTGAGGTTATCCACTTTGGTAGCAAAAACAGGAAGGCAGATTACTATCTAAATGGCGTCAAGTTGGGAAAAGGGGAAGTGCAACGGGATCTGGGGGTCCTTGTTCATCAGTCTATGAAAGTAAGCATGCAGGTACAGCAGGCAGTGAAGAGAGCGAATGGAATGTTGGCCTTTATAACAAGAGGAGTTGAGTATAGGAGCAAAGAAGTCCTTCTGCAATTGTACAGGGCCCTAGTGAGACCAAACCTGGAATATTGTGTGCAGTTTTGGTCCCCTAATTTGAGGAATGACATTCTTGCTGTTGAGGAAGTGCAGCGTAGGTTTACAAGGTTAATCCCCGGGATGGCGGGACTGTCATATGCTGAGAGAATGGAGCGGTTGGGCTTGTACACTCTGGAGTTTAAAAGGATCAGATGGGATCTTATTGCAACATATAGGGTTGTTAAGGGTTTGGACACGTTAGAGGCAGGAAACATGTTCCCGATGTTGGGTGAGTCCAGAACCAGGGGCCACAGTTTAAGAATAAGGGGTAAGCCATTTAGAATGGAGACGAGGAAACACTTTTTCACACAGAGAGTGGCGAGTCTGTGGAATTCTCTGCCTCAGGGGGCGGTGGAGGCCGGTTTGCTGGATACTATTAAGAGAGAGCTAGATAGGGCTCTTAAAGATAGCGGAGTCAGGGGATATGGGGAGAAGGCAGGAACGGGGTACTGATTGGGGATGATCAGCCATGATCACATTGAATGGCGGTGCTGGCTCGAAGGGCCGAATGGCCTACTCCTGCACCTATTGTCTATTGTCTAGAAATCTCTTTGTCAAACAACCTTTAAAAACCATGAATGTTGCTTCAGATATTGTGCCCTCATTGAAACTCCTTGTTATCTTCTGAAAATAAATGATGTACATCCCTATGATGTGATGTGTATCCCACTGTAGTATACACTGTGTATTGTGCCCACCCCCTCGCCACCACCTTGTGGTCACACTGTGACCCCCCCCCCCCCCTTCGTGGTCACACTGTGACCCCCCGCCTGTGGTGTACACAGTGATATACCGAAGTAATGCCAGTGTGGGGAAGTGGTGTCGGAAAACTGCTGATGCTGGAATCTGGAAATGCTGGTTGAACTCAGCCAGTCAAGTAGCATCTGTGGAAGGAGAGACGAGTCACCATTTTGTGTCAGCGATCCTACCTCACTGGATTTTGGTTTGCGCAATATTCAGTTGTCCCTTGTTGGAGATTGTCATTGAGATACCCAGCATGGAAACGGGCTTCATCAGTCTGAAGAAGGGTTTCGGCCAGAAACGTTTCCTATTCCCTTCGCTCCATAGATGCTGCTGCGCCCGCTGAGTTTCTCCAGCACTTTTGTCTACCATGGAAACAGGCCCTTCGGCCCATCCCGTCAATGCCAGCTATGATGGCCCATCTAAGCTAGTCCTATTTGTCTATGTTTGGCACAAAATGCTGGAGTAACTCAGCGGGACAGGCGGCATCTCTAGATAGAAGGAATGGGTGACGTTTCAGGTTGACCCGAAACGTCACCCATTCCTCCTCTCCAGAGATGCCGCCTGTCCCGCTGAGTTACTCCAGCATTTTGTGTCTATCTTCAGTTTAAACCAGCATCTGGAGTTCCTTGCTACACAATCTGGGTGTTGCCTAGTCTTCTAGTACCCAAAGTGCACTCAGCCATATCTTGATATTATGTGGAGTGAATCGAAATGGCTGGCGACAGTCTTCTGAAACAGTGAGGACCAGGAGGAAGCCGCGAGGAATCTTCTACTCCAGAGATTTCTCCAGAGATGCTGCCTGACCCGCTTGTTACTCCAGCACCATGTGTCTATCTTCAGTATAAACCAGCATCTGCAGTTCCTTGTGTCGGAGAGAACTGCAGATGCTGGTTTACAACGAAGATAGACACAAAGTGCTGGAGTAACTCAGCGGGACAGGGAGCATCTCTGGAGAGAAGGAATGGGTGACGTTTCGGCTCAGTCAAAGGATCTTGACCCGAATTGTCATGCATTCATTCCTTTTGGCCAGAGATGCTGCCTGTACCGCTGATTTTTGTGTCTATCTGCGGTTCTTTCCTACATATCTACTCCACATTTCTGGATGAAAATACTTCCATCTTCAGCACGGACCTGCCGGTGGTCTCGGGAAGAAGTTGAGATGGGTTATCTAGGCGGCACTTGTTTCCAGTTGACATGTTATGCTGCCCATCAGTGCATCTCATGGTGCATGGCGGCCGATTAGGAAAAGGGGAGATGCAACGAGACCTGGGTGTCATGGTACACCAGTCATTGAAATTAGGCATGCAGGTGCAGCAGGCAGTGAAGAAAGCGAATGGTATGTTAGTATTCATAGCAAAAGGATTTGAGTATAGGAGCAGGGAGGTTCTACTGCAGTTGTACAGGGCCTTGGTGAGACCACACCTGGAGTATTGTGTACAGTTTTGGTCTCCTAATCTGAGGAAAGACATTCTTGCCATAGAGGGAGTACAGAGAAGGTTCACCAGACTGATTCCTGGGATGGCAGCACTTTCATATGAAGAAAGACTGGATGGACTTGGTTTGTACTCGCTAGAATTTAGAAGATTGAGGGGGGATCTTATAGAAACTTACAAAATTCTTAAGGGGTTGGACAGGCTAAGGATAAGGGGGAAGTCTTTTAGGACCGAGATGAGAATTTGTTTTTCACACAGAGAGTGGTGAGTCTGTGGAATTCTCTGCCACAGAAGGTAGTTGAGGCCAGTTCATTGGCTATATTTAAGAGGGAGTAAGATGTGGCCCTTGTGGCTGAAGGGATCAGGGGGTATGGAGAGAAGGCAGGTACAGGATACTGAGTTGGATGATCAGCCATGATCATATTGAATGGTGGTGCAGGCTCGAAGGGCCGAATGGCCTACTCCTGCACCTATTTTCTATGTTTCTATTTCGATTTAGTTGGCGTATTGGTTGTTTATCTGCATTACACCTTATTAAGATTCAAATGAAGATCACATCACAATTTACAACACAATTATCCTGTGATGAAAATAGATTGGTAATCAGTGACTTTGCTTGTAAAATTATTCTGGTCGTGGACTGAGTTTAGTGCTGGCATTAACTGTGAACCTGCGGTTACATGGCTTAATGTGTAGTGTTGAGTCTATTCTCCAGCATTTTATATTCAAATGAAAAATCAGTGATAATAACGCATGCTGTAATCAGTCTTGGCAACAGTAGCCTGGAAGCGAAGAAGAAACATCGATTAAAATAGTGATTGAGTTGTTGTAACATGATTAAAAATGGAATTGCTTGGAGCGAAATACAATTGGCAGATTAAATCCACGTTGTTTCGTTGTGTAGATAGACGCAAAATGCTGAGTAACTCAGCGGGACGGGCAGCACCTCTGGAGAGCAGGAATGGGTGACGTTTCAGGACGGGACCCTTCTTCGGAGGATGTGGCAGAGGATTCCACAGATTCACCACTCTCTGTGTGATAAAACAAAATCTCATCTCAGGGAGAATGGAAACGAGAGATAGAGATGGTGATGTGGAGGGCTATTACAACTAATATATTGCTAACGAATGAAAGATGTGCAAAAAAGGAATTACGATAATAGATACAGGGCATTGTCAGCTATTTGCCAGGTGAGAACGAGAAACTGCGCTCCACGCACACTAACGCTATCTTACACGCACTCGGGACAATTTACAGTTATACCAAGCCAATTAACCAACATGTGGACGTGTTTGAAGCATGGGAGGACATCAGAGATCCCGGGGAAAATCCACGCAGGTGACAGGGAGAACGTACAAACTCCATACAGACAGCACCCGTAGTCAGGATGGAACCCTGGTCTCTGGCACTGCGCCACCGTGCCACACGCTCTTGATTTGTGCGTGTATCTGTGCATCATGCCCGGGATGCCAGGACATGTTGCAACACACCCACGCCATCTCCGGTGGGATCAGCTGGTTCATTGTGCACTAGCCCTCATGCCTCACTGAACACACAGCTGAGCCACCGTGCACCCTTCCAACTATTGTGGTGCTAATATGCACTTTCCCTCATCCCTAGGGAGAGGGTGGGAAGTGAAGCTACTCAAAGCCTTCTGTGTTATTTAAATATCATTGGATTCTGTTATCAGGCTTCTGAATGGTCCATCCATCAGCTAGAATACTGTCCAATTCACCTCTATCCCACTGCGGACATTGGACTTTGTCTCTGGAACTGGTGCACCACACTACTGAGAACTATATTCAGCACTCCGCATCCCTTAGCTCTACCTGTTGTACTTGCGTTTGGATACATTGTGTTTATACATAGTATTATCTGGTTTCATACACAACAATGCATTTCACTGTACCTCAGTGTACCACTGTACCTTTATACTCTTAGAATAAAGGGGAGGTCATTTAAGACTGAGATGAGAAAAAACTTTTTCACCCAGAGAGTTGTGAATTTGTGGAATTCCCTGCCACAGAGGGCCGTGGAGGCCAAATCACTGGATGGATTTAAGAGAGAGTTAGATAGGGCGCTAAGGGCTAGTGGAGTCAAGGGATGTGGGGAGAAGGGGGGTACACAAAAGGCTGGAGAAACTCAGCGGGTGCAGCAGCATCTAAGGAGCGAAGGAGATAGGCGACGTTTCGGGTCGAGACCCTTCTTCTGACTCGAGAAGGCAGGCACGGGTTATTGAATGCGGACGATCAGCCATGATCACAATAAATGGCGGTGCTGGCACGAAGGGCCGAATGGCCTCCTCCTGCACCTATTTTCTATGTTTCTATGTTTCTATGTACACGTGACAAGAATAAACCTAAGCTTTAACCCTTGTTTTCGTCCATTTAGCTTTTTCCAATATGTGCCCCACAGTACTGGACAGTGTTTCCAACATGGAACTAGATTGATACTAGTGTTTGTCCTCTTCTTCCCTTGCTTCTGTGCACAATCTCCCATCTCACAAACTTCCCCGTGAATACAGTAGAGGGCCTGTCCCACCTACGCGATTTTTTCGGCGTCTTTCCGACATCCGTCATAGTCACAGCAGGTAGCCAAAAATGTTCAAAATGTTGAAAACCCAGCGGCAACCAGAAAAAGGTTTGACTCTTTGGACTCAGGACCAACCCCGCGACACAGGTTCGATCCTAACTACGGATTGAGTTTGTACGTTCTCCCCGTGACCTGCGTGGGTTTTCCCCGGGTTCTCCGGTTTCTTCCCACACTCCAAAGACGTGCAGGTTTGTAGGTTAATTAGCTTCAGTGAGAATTGTATATTTTCCCTATGTGTGTAACATATGAGGATCTCGGGTCAGTCCGGACTTGGTGGGCCGAAAGGCCTTTTTCCGCACTGTATATCTAAACTAAATAAGCATTGCTATCTTGTTCAGCAGCTTAAACCACCCATCAATGCCATGCATCAGTTCAAAACCATGTTTAAATAAGTCAATACTTCACTAATGAGCACCTTGTGTTTTAAGTTCATGTGCTGACGTATGGTTATCCGTGCTCTCAGACTTGTCATGGTATTTATTCACATTCATATCAGCAGCTATCTAGTGTGACTAATCAAGATTTGTCATCAAGGAGTTGGAATACTAAGAACATAGAACAGTACAGCACAGGAACAGACCCTTCGGCCCACAATATCTGTGCTGTACGTAATACCAAGTTAAAATAATCCACTCAGTCTGCAGGTGATCCATATCCCTCCATTTTCTGCATATGTGCCTATTAAAACAACCTCTTAAATGCCACGATCATATCTACTTCCACCACCACCCCTGGCACCCATCACTCTCTATGTAAAAACAAAACTTGCCCCACACATCTCTATTAAACTTTCCCTTTCCAATCTTAAACCTATGCCCTCAAAATCGTTGACATTTCCATCTGACTCTCCATCTAAACCTCTCATTATTTTATAAACGTCAATCAGATCTCCTCTTCATCTCCAGTGTTACAGAGAATACAACCCACGTTTGTGCAATCTCCCCTTATAGTGGCACATTGGGGCAGCGGTAGAGTTGCTGCCTCACAGCGACAGAGACCCGGGTTCGATCCTGACTACGGCTGCTGCCTGCACGGAGTTCGTACATTCCCCCTATCACTGCGTGGGTTTTCTCCAGGTGCTCCAGTTTCCTCCCACGCTCCAAAGACCTACAGATTTGTGTGTAGTATAATGCTAGTGTATGCGGTGATTGCTGGTCGACAGGGACTCGATGGGCTGAAGGGCCTGTTTCCGTGCTAGTTCGCTAAAGTCTAAAGACTAACTGACCTCTTCATCCACCCTTATACATGAGCTCATCCTGAACCAAGAGGCGGAGTGTCTTAATTCAATAGACAATAGGAGTAGGCCATTCGGCCCTTCGAGCCAGCACGCCATTCACTGTGATCATGGCTGATCATCCACAATCAGTACCCCGTTCCTGCCTTCTCCCCATATCCACTATCTTTAAGAGCTCTATCTAACTCTCTCTTGAAAGCATCCAGAGAATTGGCCTCCACTGCCTTCTGAGGCGGAGAATTCCACAGATTCACAACTCTCTGGGTGAAAACCTTTTTTCTCATCTCCGTTCTAAGGGCCTACCCCTTATTCTTAAACTGTGTGTGGCCCCTGGTTCTGGACTCCAGCAAAACCAGGAACATGTTTCCTGCCCCTAGCGTGTCCAACCCCTTAATAATTCGCTCCATAGATGCTGCTGCACCCGCTGAGTTTCTCCAGCATTTTTGTGTACCTTCCCTTAATAATCTTATATGTTTCAACTCGCAACAAGTTGGCCCATCACACCTCAGTTTACAGGTCTACATTTGCATCTACTTAAACAATGAATGCCTTTACAATTCTCACCCTTGTTATTGAATCCCCTTTAAAGTGTTGCCTCTCTATCTATGTACCCCTCTCCACCACACAATCCTCTGAGATTCTGCTTCCTCCAATTTGGGCCCATTGATCATTTGTGGATTTTATATTTTCATCACACGTGCCATCAGTATTTCTTTGCCTTGCTTTCTTTACACACTGGAATCTTCCTACGCACTGGACCATGGCACGACCACTGGTCCTAATATTCCATAATATAGTCTGGGGTCAAATACTCTTTTATAAAAAATGATACACAATATAAAACTAACATGAACGGGCCGTGAACTTGGTGGGCTCTGTTTTCATTCTGTATAACTAAACTAAACTAAACTAAACTAAACTAAACTTAGAGGTGGCGCAGCGGTAGAGTTGCTGTCCTACAGTGCCAGCGACCTGGGTTCAATCCTGACTACGGGCGTACGGAGTTTGTACGTTCTCCCCGTGACCGCGTGGGTTTTCTCCGAGATCTTTGGTTTCCTCCCACACCAAAGATAGACAATAGACAATAGACAATAGGTGCAGGAGTAGGCCATTCGGTCCTTCGAGCCAGCACCGCCATTCAATGTGATCACGGCTGATCATCCACAATCAGTACCCCGTTCCTGCCTTCTCCCCTTATCCCCTGACTCCGCTATCTTTAAGAGCCTTATCTAGCTTTCTCTTGAAAGCATCCAGAGAACCTGCCTACACCACGGTGTGGGGAGGTGTACAGGTTTGTAGGTTAATTGACTTGGTACTAATGTAAATTGTCCCGAGTGTGTGTAGGATAGTGTTAGTGTGCGGGGATCGCTGGTTGGTGCAAACTCAGTGGGCGGAAGGGCCTGTTTCTGCGCTGTATCTCTGAGTAAATCTGCGACATTTCAGTCTGTTCAAGATGCTATATATAGTTGTTGTTACTTTAAGTTGCCTAAATCTATCTGGCGTGGGGTGGAAGGTGTCAAGTGCCCATGTTTTAATTGTAGTTTACCTTCAAAGCTCTTGCAACCACAGAGTCCATTAATAGGTAATTCATATAACCATACAATAATGACAGCACGGAAACAGGCCATCTCGGCCCTTCTAGTCCATGCTGAACCTAGTCCCATCTACCTGCACTCAGACCATAACCCTCCATTCCTTTCCCGTCCATATACCTTTCCAATTTATTTTTAAATTATAAAATCGATCCTGCCTCCACCACTTCCACTGGAAGTTCATTCCACACAGCCACCACTCTCTGAGTAAAGAAGTTCCCCCTTCATGTTACCCCTAAACTTTTGTCCCTTAATTCTCAAATCATGTCCTCTTGTTTGAATCTTCCCTACTCTCAATGGAAAAAAGCTTATCTGGTAACAGTTAACCTCAGCGCATCAGATTCCTTTCCCTCTGAACATGAAAATGCCTGCAAGATCAGGTGGTTCGCCGTTCCCAGTTGTAAAACTGGAATTCACTGAGACTCGCTATTCAAAGAGACCTAAGTCTGTATTATACTCTTGTCAGAACTATCAGGGCTGTAAGAGCACAATGGCTTTGTGAGGATTGCAAGCTTCCCTGCGGCGCGGACTGCTATTGACAGCTTGCCCACTGCATTGCATCTCTGCCCTGTGTCAGCAATGATAAAGGTTCCACCCGTGTCTGTCAGTGTGCGGCCGCAGTAGATCGATGTCCAGTGCTCTCACAATGTGCCTTCACCCCGGGAAAGGCTCTTGTGCAAGACGCACTTGAGACTCTGTGACAAGCGATTGATTAATTGATCGATTCATTGATACTTTACAAGGATGTTGCCAGTGCTAGAGGGTCTGAGCTGCAGGGAGAGGCTGAGTAGGCTGGGACTCTGTCCCTCTGAGCGCAGGAGGATGAGGGCTGATCTTATTGAGTAGGAAAGAACTGCAGATGCTGGTTTAAATCGAAAATGCTGGAGTGACTCAGCGGGTGAGGCAGCATCTCTGGAGAGAAGGAATGCATGACGTTTTGGGTCATCGTCCCAAAATTCTCCTTCTCCACATTGAGCTGTCATTGAGTCAATAGACAATAGGTGCAGGAGGAGGCCATTCGGCCCTTCGAGCCAGCACCGCCATTCAATGTGATCATGGCTGATCATTCCCAATCAGTACCCCGTTCCTGCCTTCTCCCCATATCCCCTGACTCCGCTATTTTTAAGAGCCCTATCTAGCTCTCTCTTGAAAGCATCCAGAGAACCTGCCACCACCGCCCTCTGAGGCAGAGAATTCCACAGACTCACCACTCTCTGTGAGAAAAAGTGGTAAGAGTAATACAGCATGGAAACAGGCCCATTGGTCCACCTTGACCACACTGACCAACACGTCCCATCTACACTAGTCCCACCTGCCAGCATTTGACCCGTCTCCCTCTAAACTTGTCCTGTCCACTCACCTATCTAAATGTATCTTAAACATTGCGATAGTCCCTGCCTGAACTACCCCCTCCGGCAGCTCGTACTATACACCCACCACTCTTTGTGTAATAAAACCTACACCTCAGGTTCTTATTAAATCTCTCTCCCCCCCTCCCCCCCTCCCCCCCTCCCCCCCCCACCCCACCATCTTAAACCTATGTCCTCTGGGTCTTCATTCCCCTACTCTGGGCAAGTGAATCTGTGCGTTTACCCAATCTATTTGATCCATGCCATGGGCCAAAGGTTCAGTGGGGATCCTGCAAAGGATGTTTTGAGCACATCCTTGCATCTTTTTCTCTGTCTTATTAATCTCTTACCATGACGGAGCTCAGACTGGAACAGAATAGAACCCTTGGCCATGATCTCTGGTGTCATTGCCATGATGAGAGTCCACTTCAGGTCCACTTCAGGACCATGTGGTTGCTCCATCTTCTTTGTTCAGAGGACTTCACAAGTGTTGGGAGGAGAATTAGAGGCCGTTTGGCCCATCAAGTCTAGTCAAGTCACTTATATTTCTATAGCACATTAAAAAAACAGCTCCCGTTGACAAAAGTGCTTTCCATTGGTAACGTTGTGCAACAGTGGTTGATAGGTTAAGTACAGACATAAATACATACATATAGCCCTCCCTCAGAGGACGTCAAGAAAGGCTTGAGAGTAGAGATGAGTTTTAAGTCTCGACTTAAAGTCGATGGAGGGGGCAGTTCTGATGGGAAGAGGGATGCTGCTGTTCCACAGTCTAGGAGCTGCAACCGCGAAGGCACAGTCGGTCGTCCTGAGCTTATGCCTAGGCCGCGGGATGTTCAGTAACCCCAAGTCGGCCGATCTGAGGGACCTGGAGGTGGTGTGGTGGGTGAGCAGGCTTTTGATGTAGGTGGGGGCGAGCCCATTGAGGGCTTTGTAGACATAAAGCAGGAGTTTGAAATTGATTCTGAACCACACAGGGAGCCAGTGGAGAGAGGCCAGGATCGGGGTGATGTGGTCCCTTTTTCGGGTGCCCGTCAGGAGTCTCGCTACGATGTTTTGGATCAGTTGCAGGCGGGACGGGGAGGATTGACTGATACCAGTCTACTCTACCGTTCAATCATGGTTGATCTGTCTTTGGCTCCTAACCCAATTCTCCTGCCTTCTCCCCATAACCCATGACACCCGTACTAATCAAGTATCCATCAATCTCTCCCTTAAATATATCCACTGACTTGGCCTCCACAGCCTTCCGTGGCAGAATTCCACAGATTCACCGCCCTCTGACTTGTAGATTAATTGGCTTGGTATAATTGTAAATTGTCCCTAGTCTGTACGATAGTGTAAGTGTGCGTGGATTGCTGGTTGGCACTGACTCGATGGGCCGAAGGGCCTGTTTCTGCATTGTATCTCGAAACTAAACTAAACTAAATTCCTCCTCATCTCCTTTCTAAAGGTACGTTCTTTTATTCTGAGCTCCCGTGACTGCAAAGAGAAGGCTAGATCCAATAATAATAATTAAGAATAAGGAGTAAGCCATTTAGAACGGAGATGAGGAGACACTTTTTCTCACAGAGAGTGGTGAGTCTGTGTAATTCTCTGCCTCAGAGGGCGGTGGAGGCAGGATCTCTGGATGCTTTCAAGAGAGAGCTAGATAGGGCTCTTAAAAATAGCGGGGTCAAGGGATATGGGGAGAAGGCAGGAACGGGGTACTGATTGGGGATGATCAGCCATGATCACATTGAATAGCGGTGCTGGCTCGAAGGGCCAAATGGCCTACTCCTGCACCTATTGTCTATTGTCTATTGTCTAATATTCAGGTTTGTAGGAAGGAATTGCAGATAGATGCTGGTTTAAACTGACAATAGACACAAAAAGCTGTAGCTCAGCGGGACAGGCAGCATCTCTGGATAAAAGGAATGGGTGAGATTTCAGGTCGAGACCCTTCTTCACACATGATATTCACTACTTGCTTCAAAGTTGATGGGGGGAATTGTCGAGGGATGTAACATTTGAAGGTCAAGCCCTCTGACGAAGCACAAAATACATGGACTACCAGGCAGCAGTGATCCTGCCTCCTGGATGCTTCTGAGACCTGGACTGCTTAGGCATCTCCAGGCTTTGGACATCAAGTCAATCAATAGCAAGCCAGCAGGGACCAGATGGTGAAGTCAATCAGTTGGGCACCAGCACACATTACATTGGTGCTTCAGATTAATGGCACATCATTATTAACACACTCATCAAGGGCTGCCCAATTTATCCTCTCGTGCGTCTCCAAATTGCCATACTGTATGTGCCTGTAAATTTTAGACACTACCTGAACAAGTACTTGGGTCGCGGCAGGCTTGGTCTGTTTCTGCCACTTGTTGTGAACGACTTTGTATTGGCTTGACCACGACTAACCATATAAGACTCCAGTCTGTGGAATTCTCTGCCTCAGAGGGCGGTGGAGGCAGGTTCTCTGGATGCTTTCAAGAGCGAGCTAGATATGGCTCTTAAAAATAACGGAGTCAGGGTATATGAGGAGAAGGCAGGAACGGGGTACTGATTGGGGATGATCAGCCATGATCACATTGAATGGCGGTGCCGGCTCGAAGGGCCGAATGGACTACTCCTGCACCTATTGTCTACTGTCTATTGCTCACTGTGTTTTAAGTCTAAAATAGTTAAATAAATAAGGGTGGTACAGTGACACAGCTGGCAGGGTCCTGGGTTCGATCCTGTTCTCGGGTGCTGTCTGGCTGGAGTTTGCACGTTTTCTCTGTGACCTTGTGGGTTTCCTCTGGGAGCTCAGGATCCCTCCCACATCCCAAAGACGTGCGGGTTTGTAGGTTAATCGCCCCCTGTAAGATGGCCCCTCGTGTATGCAGTGGATGATGTTTAGTTTAGAGATACAGCGCGGAAACAGGTCCTTCCGCCCCCTCCACCTAGTCCGCGCCGACCAGCGATCCCCGCACAATAACACTATCCTACACAGACTAGGGATAGTTCACATTTATACCAAGCCACTTAACAAGTGTAAATGGATGATCAATGGTCAAAGTAGACTCAATGGGCAGAAGAGCCTGTTTCCATGCTCTGTCTCTCAAGTCTAAACTCTAAAGGTAGACACAATAGACAATAGGTGCAGGAGTGGGCCATTCGGCCCTTCGAGCCAGCACCGCCATTCAATGTGATCATGGCTGATCATCCCCAATCAGTACCCCGTTCCTGCCTTATCCCCGTATCCCCTGAATCCGCTATTTTTAAGAGCCCTATCTAGCTCTCTCTTGAAAGCATCCAGAGGACCTGACACACATTTGAGTTAACCATATAACCATATAACAATTACAGCACGGAAACAGGCCATCTCGGCCCTTCAAGTCCGTGCCGAACAACTTTTTTCCCTTAGTCCCACCTGCCTGCACTCATACCATAACCCTCCATACCCTTCTCATCCATATGCCTATCCAATTTATTTTTAAATGATACCAACGAACCTGCCGCCACCACTTCCACTGGAAGCTCATTCCACAACGCTACCACTCTCTGAGTAAAGAAGTTCCCCCTCATGTTACCCCTAAACTTCTGTCCCTTAATTCTAAAGTCATGTCCTCTTGTTTGAATCTTCCCTATTCTCAAAGGGAAAAGCTTGTCCACATCAACTCTGTCTATCCCTCTCATCATTTTAAAGACCTCTATCAAGTCCCCCCTTAACCTTCTGCGCTCCAGAGAATAAAGACCTAAATTATTCAACCTATCACTGTAACTTAGCTGTTGAAACCCAGGCAACATTCTAGTAAATCTCCTCTGTACACTCTCTATTTTGTTGACATCCTTCCTATAATTGGGCGACCAAATAGAGTTGTGGCAGATTTGGTCTGTAAACTGCCGCCTGTTGTGAATGCATTTAGCTTGACCCTGGCAAACATATAACACTCCAATAATCACTGCTTCAAACCCAAAAAAAAGTAGGTAAATCCAAGGCCTCTTGTGCTGGCACAAATGAAGGAAATCTGTCAAGCGTCGAATTCAAGGTATTTGTATCCCTTAAGACCAGACATTTTAAAGAAAGACATTAGCCAAGAGAGGGATGGATCACTTCCTTCATACTTCACATTTTCTCTTTAAAAATGCCACGATTGATTATTGAGGATAGAATGAAACCACGCTCTCCTGGGACATGGTGTCAGTGCGGTGTGAGGTCCTAAGACAGGAAACTTCTGAAGTTTCTAAAGTTGACTCCAGCATCTCACATCACAGTTGACGCAGCTGTGCCCCGAGGCACAGCAGTGTGGCACGATTCTTTCTAGTAATTTATCCGCTGTGAAGTTTTGGAAGCATTAAAAAAAAAGGAAAACTTAATTGGAAATCCTATCAAAGTTTTAAGTAATAAAAAACGTGTGACTGAAAGTCAGTTGAGTTCAGTTTAGTTTATCGTCACATGTACCGGGCTACAGTGAAAAGCTTTTCTGGTAAGTGAAATGTTAGTAAAGGAAATGTTTCTTTTGGTAGAACAAGTCTGAAGAAGGGTCGCCTTGGTTTCCTTCTGCAGTTGTACAGAGCCCTAGTGAGACCACACCTGGAGTATTGTGTGCAGTTTTGGTCCCCTAATTTGAGGAAGGACATTCTTGCTATTGAGGGAGTGCAGTGATGGTTTACAAGGTTAATTCCCGGGATGGCGGGACTGTCATATGCTGAGAGAATGGAGCAGCTGGGCTTGTACACTCTGGAGTTTAGAAGGATGAAACATATAACATTGAAACATATATGATTGTTAAGGGCTTGGACACGCTAGAGGCAGGAAACATGTTCCCGATGTTGGGGGAGTCCAGAATCAGGGGCCACAGTTTAAGAATAAGGAGTAAGCCATTTAGAACAGAGATGAGGAAACACTTTTTCTCACAGAGAGTGGTGAGAATGTGGAATTCTCTGCCTCAGAGGGTGGTGGAGGCAGGTTCTTTGGATGCTTTCAAGAGAGAGCTAGATAGGGCTCTTAAAGATAGCAGAGTCAGGGGATATGGGGAGAAGGCAGGAATGGGGTACTGATTGGGGATGATCAGCCATGATCACATTGAATGGCGGAGCTGGCTCGAAGGGTCGAATGGTCTACTCCACTGGCAGAGAATTCCACAGACTCCCAACTCTCTGTGAGAAAAAGTGTTTCCTCGTCTCCGTTCTAAATGGCTTACTCCTTATTCTTAAACTGTGTGTGGCCCCTGGTTCTGGACAGGTCAGGGGGGGGTATTTTTAAGGCAGAGATAGACAAATTCTTGATTAGAATGGGTGTCAAGGGTTATGGGGAGAAGGCAGGAAAATGGGATTAGGAGGCAGAGATCAGCCATGTTTAAAGTAGCTACAAACCCACACGTCTTTGGGATGTGGAAGCAACCAAGGTCAGGATGGAACCTGGGTCTCTGGCGCTGTGAGGCAGCAGCTCTACCCGCTGCGCCACAGACTTTGGAGTAGTGATGGAATTCAAACTGGGCCTTGATGAACAGGTTACTAGTGGGCAAGTACTGTTTAATGGCACCGTCAGCAATACCTTCCATCACTTGTCTGATGATTTTTGAGTAGACTGATGGGGGGGTAATTACTCTGGATTCATCCTGTATTCTGGGGACAAAGCTGCTCGAAGCTGCCAATTAACCATATGGGAACATATCGCGTGTCTGTTATTTTGTCTCATTACGTAAAGGAAAGAACAGTTCCAAAGACCAGAATTTGACCGTAACTGGATGTTTGTTGGATGGACAATTAATCAACCTAATAGTTTTTACTGATCCTTACCTCTCAGTGCTTCTGGGGAGATTAAATAAGTGTGTCTGTGAAAGGCAGATGCATCCAGTCCAAGCACCGAGGGACACTATTGTTACCGTTCTAGGTTATGTACAAATACACAAACTGCGAGTCACGTTCCGCGGTAAAAGCGCCCGGTTTCGGGGAAAGAATGGTGTCACTGAGGGTACAGGAGGGTTCTGCGCCGGCTCTCATCGGAGATGAAGGTCCAAGGGACCGATGCGAGGCAGGGCAGGGTGTATGCTTGTGCAGCGTGGTGGTGCAGGGTAGGTAAGGCGGGCACGCAGTTTGCGCAGAGCAAGCTCCCACAAGGAGGTCATAAGCACCTTCTCTGCTCTTCTCCCAAACAGTGCCAGGGGACCCGTTACGAGCAGCTGAGAGGACGGACGGAGCTTCGGACTGACATCTCATCCAGAAAACGGTACCTCCCCAGTGCAAGCCAGCCTCAGTACACCTCGTACTGCAGAGAAACGTCTATGCTTCGATCAACTCCACATCCCTGCTTCGCAACTTGCTGTAAGTTTTTGCTCTTTAAATGTAGAGAATATAAAAGTATTGCGGTAAAGGAAAAATGGATTATGACGCGGACTGAATCCTCCTCATTTTGCCACTGACTTCTACCTGTGGCATAGGAAACCACTGGTGGAATTCAGTGATGAAGAAGGGTCTCGACCCTAGACGTCACCCATTCCTTCTCTCCAGTGATGCTGCCTGTCTCGCCGAGTTGCTCCTGGATTTTGTGTCTCTCTATGATGTTGCAGCTTCTAGTGCTGGAGGCTTTGGGGCAGCACAGTGGTGCAACTGGCAGCGCTAGAGGCCCGGGTTCGAGCTTGACCTCGGGTGCACGTTCTCCCTGTGACCGCGCGGGTTCCCTCCGGGTTTTCCGGTTTCCTCCCACATCTCAAAGTCGGGCGGGTTTGCAGGTTTGCTGGCCCTCTGTAAATTGTCCCTAGAGCATTAATAGTGGATGCAAAAGTGGCCTTACTTGGAACTAGTGCGAAGGGCTGATCGATGGTCGATACTTGGGCCGAAGGGCCTGATCCCATGCTGTATCTTTCGATCAAAAACCTTCAGCAGGGTGATGAGGTCCAGTTTCAAAGAGATGAATTAGAAACATAGAAACGCAGAAAAAAGGGGCAGGAGGAGGCCGTTCGGCCCTTCGAGTCAGCACCGCCATTCATTGTGATCATGGCTGATCGTTCGCTATCAATAACCCGTGCCTGCCTTCTCACCATATCCCTTGACTCCACTAGCCCCTAGAGCTCTATTCAACTCTCTCTTAAATCCATCCAGTGATTTGGCCTCCACTGCCCTCTGTGGCAGGGAATTCCATAAAGTGACAACTCTCAGGGTAAAAAAGTTTTTCTCACCACAGTCTTAAATGACCTCCCCTTTATTCTAAGACTGTGTGTGGCCCCTGGTTCTGGACTCACCCAACATTGGGAACATTTTTCCTGCATCTAGCTTGTCCAGTCCTTTTATAATTTTATATGTTTCTATAAGATTCCCCATCATCCTTCTAACCTCCAGTGAATACAAGCCAGTATCAACAATACTGGAGGAAGGGGGTGGCCTTTACCTCATTCAGTCAGAGTGATACAACGTGGAAGTAGGCCCATCGGCCCAACTTGCCCACACCGGCCACACTAGTCCCACCTGCCCAAGTTTGGTCCATATCCCTTCAAACCTGTCCTATCCATGTACCTGTCTAACTGTTTCTTAAATGTTGAGAGACTACCTCCTCAGGCAGCGTGTTTCAAACACCCACCACTCTTTGTGTGAAAAAGTTATCCCTCACATTCCTATGAAATCTTTAAGAAGGAACTGCAGATGCTGGAAAATCGAAGGTAGACAAAAATGCTGGAGAAACTCAGCGGGTGTGGCAGCATCTATGGAGCGAAGGAGATAGGTAATGTTGCCTATTTCCTTCGCTCCATAGATGCTGCTGCACCCGCTGAGTTTCTCCAGCACTTTTGTCCACCTATGAAATCTTTTCCCTTTTCACCTTAAACCTATGTCATCTGGTCCTCGATTCACCTACTCTGGGCAAGAGACCCTGTGCGTCTACACAAACTATTCCTCTCATGATGTTACACACCTCAATAAGATCATATAACCTTATAACCATATAACAATTACAGCATAGAACCAGGCCTTCTCGGCCCTTCCAGTCCATGCCGACCATTTATTTTCCTCTAGTCCCATCTACCTGCACTCAGACCATACCCCCCCATTCCCTTCCCGTTCATATACCTATCCACTTTACTTTTAAATGTTAAAATCGATCCTGCCTCCACCACTCCTGCTGGAAGATCATTCCACACAGCCACCACCCTCTGAGTAAAGAAGTTCCCCCCCATGTTACCCCTAAACTTCTGTCCCTTAATTCTCATGTCATGCCCTCTCGTTTGAATCTTCCCTACCCTCAATGGGAAAAGCTTATCCACGTCAACCCTGTCTATCCCTTTCATCATTTTAAAGACCTCAATCAAGTCCCCCCTTAACCTCCTGCTCTCCAAAGAATAAAGACCTAACTTGTTCAACCTTTCTCTGTAACTTAGTTGCTGGAACATTCCAGGCACCATTCTAGTAAATCTCCTCTGTACTCTCTCTATTTGTTGGCATCCTTCCTATAATTAGGCGACCAATTATATAGGCGACTGAAAGATAATTAGATCACCCCTCATCCTGCTGTGCTCCAAGGAATAGAGTCCCAGCCTACTCAACTTCTCTCTCTAACTCAGACCCTCTAGTCCAGGCAACATCCTCGTACCTTCGCTGAGCGGTGTTCCCTACCTCTCTGGGAGAGTCTAGGACTAGAGGGCATAGCCTCAGGATTAAAGGACGCTCTTTTATGAAGGAGGTGGTTGGAAATTTCTTTAGTCAGAGGGTGGTGAATCTGTGGAATTCTTTGCCACAGAAGACTGTAGAAGCCAAGTCAGTGGATATTTTGTAAGGCTGGGATAGATGGGTTCTGGATGATTACAGGTGTCAGAGGTTATGGGGAGAAGGCAGGAGAATGGGGTTAGGAGGGAGAGATAGATCAGTGAAGATTGAATGGCGGAGTAGACTTGATGGGCCGAATGGCCTAATTCTGCTCCTATAACATATGACCTTATGATCTGATGTGGGGGGAAATGTGCCAAACAATCTCCCCCCCCCCTCCCCTTCCATGCCTTGTCCAGCCTCTCCCCTCTTCCAACTTTCTTCCCCCCCCCCTGCCCAACCCCCAACTCCACCACACGGGCTTGGCATGGAAGAGTTGGTGGCAAAGATTGCCAGACACCCACCTTGGTGCGTGAAATAGTTAATTTTTATATCTCATCATAGAAACATAGCAACATGGAAAAAAGGTGCAAGAGGAGGCCATTCAGCCCTTCGAGCCAGCACCGCCATTCAATATGAACATGGCTGATCGTCCGCTATCAATAACCCGTGCCTGCCTTCTCCCCATATCCCTTGTATCCACTAGCCCCTAGAGCTCTATCCAACTCTCTCTTAAATCCATCCAGTGACTTGGCCTCCACTGCCCTCTGTGGCAGGGAATTCCATAAATTCACAACTCTCTGGGTGAAAACGTTTTTTCTCACCTCAGTCTTAAATGACCTCCCCTTTATTCTAAGACTGTGGCCCCTGGTTCTGGACTCGCCCAACATTGGGAACATTCTTCCCACAAATTAACAAATCCATTACCTGCAGCTATTGCCCTTGCAGCCAATGGCGATCTTCTTCTTTCGTGTCCATCTTCCATGCTTCAAATGTTGACATCGCTGTCATCGTTCGTCCTGAAAAGGACGCAAGCTTCCGGTGACAATCGGTGGGAGCCATCACTTGTCACAATAGATGATGGTGGTAGCAGAATTAGCTCGGGATACTTCCAGTTTCCAGCCCCGCGACGAGGACGCTTCTGCTATGGGGCCACCAATGGAGATGATTCCTTAAAGGACTCAAAGTGCTGGAGTAACTCAACGGGTCAGGCAGCATCTCTGGAGAATACGGATCGGTGACATTTCGGGCTTCTTCTTCTTCTTCCTTCGTGTGGCGTGCACAGCCTAAAGTTGTTGGACAACTTGTTCTATTTGATCTTCCGTTTGTGTACGTCGAGTCGATTGCATTAGTCGAAACGGGGCGGACCACGTGAAGGTTGCAATCTTCCATCCCACATTTTGGGCTGGGACCCTTCTTCAGACTGTTCTCCAGAGATGCTCCCTAACCCGTTGAGTTACTCCAGGAGTTAGTGTCCTTTTGGGTAAACCGGCATCTGCAGTTTCTTGTTTCGATGGAAACGGTTGCTTCCAGGTCATCCCGTCATAACTTTAGGCACCACAGTTAACTTCCCCCTTAACCCCCTCCGTTCCAACTTGATAATCCCTCTCATAATTCTCCAGCTTTGGTCAATTCCTCTCAGAGACTCCTCTGCTCCCTTTACTGTATGCATGTACAGAAACATTACAATGCCTCGGGTGCAGCCGTCTGGTCCTTACCTGGGTCCAGCATGAATCCCCTGCTCATACCATCTTCACCTCAGCCAAGACTGGCAGGCATTCTGCATACTCTCTCCCCTGCTTTTTCCACCTATCCAGCTGGCAGGGATTTGTGGATAAATCATGTGTTAAATCATGTGTTGAAACATATAAGATTGTTAAGGGCTTGGACACGCTAGAGGCAGGAAACATGTTCCCGATGTTGGGGGAGTCCAGAACCAGGGGCCACAGTTTAAGAAATAAGGAGTAAGCCATTTGGAACGGAGACGAGGAAACACTTTTTCTCACAGAGAGTGGTGAGTCTGTGGAATTCTCTGCCTCAGAGGGCGGTGGAGGCAGGTTCTCTGGATGCTTTCAAGAGAGAGCTAGATAGGGCTCTTAAAAATAGTGGAGTCAGGGGATATGGGGAGAAGGCAGGAACGGGGTACTGATTGGGGATGATCAGCCATGATCACATTGAATAGCGGTGCTGGCTCGAAGGGCCAAATGGCCTACTCCTGCAACTATTGTCTATTGTCTATTGTCTATAAATCCCTTTGTCAAACAACCTTTAAAAAGCATTAATGTTGCTTCAGATATTGTGCCCTCATTGAAACTCCTTGTTATCTTCTGAAAAAAAATGCCTTCCTTTAACAAAGCCATGCTTGTTATTTGATTAATCCGCGCCTCTGTAAATGCTGCTTTGCTCCATCCTTCAGGGCTTTTTCCAATAATTTGCCTGCTCTTGGCATCAGGCTGCCTGGTCTCCTTGGAGTCCATCTGCCCTTTCGTCCCTTTTTAAACAACCAGCAGCTTTCCAGCCCTCTGGTGCCGTGCCCGAGGACCAAAGCGCACTGGGGAATGATATCAAAGCCTGCACTCATTTGTCACCTGCTCCCTTTAAGAGTCTAAAGGGTCTGTCCCATCGTACCAGTTTACCCAAGAGCTCTCCCGAGTTAAAAAAAAATCAAACTCGTGGTAAGCACGTAGAATGTACGTAGCGGGTACGTCGGAGCTCGGGACGTCTCGTAACGCTAACGGCAGGTACTCGGCAAACGCGGTAAGCTCGGGAAGCATTTTCAACATGTTGAAAAATGTCCACGAGAGCCCCGAGTACCTACGTGCGGCTATTACCGTAATTCTCCGAGTTCGAATCAGGGGAAACTCGGGAGAACTCTTGAATTACCTTGTACAATGGGACAGGCCGATAAAGATGGACACAGAAAGCTGGAGTAACTCAGCGGGACAGGCAGAATCTCTGGAGAGAAGGAATGGATGACAGTCTCGACCTGAAACGCCACCCATTCCTTCTCTCCAGAGATGTTACCTGCCCGCTGAGTTACTCCAGCTTTTTGTGTCTATCTTCGGTTTAAACCAGCACCTGCAGTTCCTTCCTTCATACTCCTTTAAGAGTCTGGGCTATATTTTGGTTTGTTTAAAAATACAGCATAAACAGGCCCTTCGGCCCACCAAATCCGTGCCAACAAGCCATCACTCGCACACTAATTCTATCCCACATATTAGCACACTAGCCTACTATGTTCTGTTGTGCTGAAGCAAAGCAAGAATTTCATTGTCCGATCTGGTACACATGACGATAAACTCTCTTGAATCTTGAATCCTGAACAATATACAATAGCCAGTTAATCGACAAACCTGCACGTCTTTGGAAAGTGGGAGTAAACCAGAGCACCCAGAGGAAGCTCATGCAGTCACAGAAATCGATCCCCCCTCTCCTTGAACTGATGTCCCCTGCATTCCCATTCCCCGACTCTGGGCAAGGGACTCTGCACGTCATCTGTGTATTCTGAAAAGTTGCTAATCATACCATGTACGTTCTCATCCAAATGCTAGGACCGAGATGAGAAAAACATACACACAGCAAATACACACAGCAGGTCAGGCAGCATCTAGTGGAAAGAAACATAATTAACATTTCAGGTCTGAGAAACGTCGTCAGAAGATTGAGGGGGGATCTTATAGAAACTTACAAAATTCTTAAGGGGATGGACAGGCTAGATGCAGGAAGATTGTTCCCGATGTTGGGGAAGTCCGGGACAAGGGGTCACGGTTTAAGGATAAGGGGGAATTCCTTTAGGACCGAGATGAGAAAAACATTTTTCACACAGAGAGTGGTGAATCTGTGGAATTCTCTGCCACAGATGGTAGTTGAGGCCAGTTCATTGGCTATATTTAAGAGGGAGTTAGATGTGGCCCTTGTGGCTAGAGGGATCAGTGGGTATGGAGAGAAGGCAGGTACAGGATACTGAGTTGGATGATCAGCCATGATCATATTGAATGGCGGTGCAGGCTCGAAGGGCCGAATGGCCTACTCCTGCACCTATTTTCTATGTTTCTATGTTTCTATTAACTTCTCCAATTTCCGGTAGCTGGGACGGGAAGGGAATGGAGGGGTATGGTCTGAGTGCAGGTAGATGGGACTAGGGGAAATAAATGGTCGGCACGGACTGGAAGGACCGAGAGGGCCTGTTTCCGTGCTGTTGTTATATGGTTATTGTCTCCTCCCCTTCTCAGCTCTCCCTCAGCCCTCTGGCTCCTCCTCTTCCTTTCTTCTTCCCGCCCTACCCACCCTACATCAGTCGAAAGAAGGGTTTGGGCCCGAAACGTCGCCTATATCCTTCGCTCCATAGATGCTGCCTCGCCCGCTGAGTTTCTCCAGCACTTTTGTCTACCTACTGATATTGATGAGGTTTGTATGATTTAACAGGAAGCAAGGGTTTGAACCTTTCAACAGTGGGCAAAAGCAGTAATAGTGATGGTGTAGCAATTGGAATGTCATTGAAGACAATCTGGTTCACTATTTATTCACCATAGGTGACTCCAGTCCACTGAGGTAGATCACTCTTAGGTACTCTTTAAATAGCCTTCAATCCATGGGGCATCAAGGAATGGTCTTCCCATAATATTCACATCCTATGAAAAAATAAAATTAAAATTAAATCAAATGTATATTGGTTCCATCATATTTTGAGCACCAATCGTTTAGAGGTGTAAATACAAGATTTAGAGGGATGGTATGAGCCTGAGGCATGCTGGCCACCTGGAGAAGTTGAAAGGGCGGTGATTCTTTCCAAATTTCTTTATCCCTTATTGCTAAAAGGAAGGTATTCCGAACTCCTCCATCTAATCATCCTCCTGGAATAATCCTTCCATATTTATGGGCGGCACGGTGGCGCAGCGGTAGAGTTGCCGCCTCACAGCGCAGGAGACCCGGGTTCGATCCTGACTACCGGTGCTGTCGGTATAGAATTGGTATGTTCTCCCCGTGACCTGCGTGGGTTTTCTCCGGATGCTCCGGTTTCCTCCCACACTCCAAAGACGTCCAAGTTTGTAGGTTAATTGGCTTGTTACAATTGTAAATTGTCCTTAATGTGTATAGGAACTGAATTGAATCGAATACATTTTATTAGCCAAGTATGTATACATACAAGGAATTTGCCTTGGTGCTTTGCTCGCAAGTAACAACACGATATACAGTAGACAATTAAAAATCAAATATTATAATTTAAACATATGAAGAATGAAATAAAATACCAGAGCAAAAGGAGGCTGCAGATTTTTGGTTATTGAGTCGAGCTACTGCATGTGGAAAAAAACTGTTTTTATGTTTGGCTGTGGAAGCTTTGACAGTCCGGAGTCGCCTTCCAGAGGGAAGTGATTCAAAGAGTTTGTGGCCAGGGTGAGAGGGGTCAGAGATGATCTTGCCCGCTCGCTTCCTGGCCCTTGCAGTGTACAGTTCATCAATGGAGGGAAGGTTGCAGCCAATACCCTTCTCAACTGATCGGACGATTCGCTGCAGCCTCCGGGTGTCGTGCTTGGTGGCTGAGCCAAACCAGACCATGATGGAGAAGGTGAGAACAGACTCTATGACGACAGTATAAAACTGGACCATCATTGCGTGTGACAGATAATGTTTCCTCAGCTGCCACAGGAAGCACATCCTCTGTTTGGCCTTTTTGACTGTGGAGTCGATGGTAGCCCCCCACTTAAGGTCCCTGGAGATTATGGTTCCCAGGAACTTAAATTACTCCACAGATGTGACTGTGGTGTCGTTGATGGTGAGTGGGGTGAGGGGAGGGGGAGCTCTCCTAAAGTCTACAATCAATTCCACCGTCTTAAGAGCATTGAGCTCCAGGTTGTTGCGATGGCACCAGGACGCCAGCTGTGACACTTCCTGTCTGTAGGCAGATTCCTCCCCATCCTGGATCAATCCAATCAGGGTTGTGTCGTCCGCAAACTTGAGAAGCTTGATAGTGGAGTCAGTGGAGGTGAAGTCATTGGTGTCGGGAGAGTTAATGAGAGGGGAGAGTACGCAGCCTTGCGGTGCTCCTATGCTGAGGGTCTGCGAGTCCGAGACATGCTTTCCCAGCCTCACATGCTGCTTCCTGTCTGTCAGGAAGTTGGTGATCCACCGACAGAGGGGTTCAGGCACAGTCAACTGGGAGAGTTTGGAGTGTAGTAGCTCTGGCACAATGGTGTTGAATGCAGAGCTAAAATCCACAAACAAAATCCTTGTATAGGTACACACCACCCTGGTGGTGTAGGTGCTGGAGGATGAAGTGCAGGCCTAGGTGACTGGGTCATCCACTGATCTATGGGCCAGGTGTGCAAACTGCAGGGAGTGCAGCAGGGGGTTTGTGATATTTGCAGGTGGGCCAGCACAAGCCTTTCAAGGGTCTTCATGCCTACAGAGATCAGTGCGGCAAGCCTGCAGTCATTAAGACCAGTAATCCTGGGATATTGTTAATGTACGGGAATTGTTAGTCGGTGCGGACTCGGTGGGCCGAAGGGCCTGTTTCCGCACTGTATTTCAAGTCAAGTCAAGTCAGATTTATTCGTCACGTGCACAGTAAAATGCAGTGAAATTAATTTGCCAGCAGCGGTACAATTAAAAAAAAACCACACAATATATATAACCATATAACCGTATAACAATTACAGCACGGAAACAGGCCTTCTCGGCCCTTCCAGTCCGTGCCGACCATTTATTTTCCCCTAGTCCCATCTACCTGCACTCAGACCATATCCCTCCATTCCCTTCCCATCCATATACCTATCCACTTTACTTTTAAATGTTAAAATCGATCCTGCCTCCACCACTTCTGCGAGAAGATCATTCCACACAGCCACCACTCTCTGAGTAAAGAAGTTCCCCCTCATGTTACCCCTAAACTTCTGTCCCTTAATTCTCATGTCATGCCCTCTTGTTTGAATCTTCCCTACCCTCAATGGGAAAAGCTTATCCACGTCAACTCTATCTAAACCTTTCATCATTTTAAAGACCTCAATCAAGTCCCCCCTTAACCTTCTGCGCTCCAAAGAATAAAGACCTAACTTGTTCAACCTTTCTCTGTAACTTAGTTGCTGGAACACAGGCAACATTCTAGTAAATCTCCTCTGTACTCTCTCTATTTTGTTGACATCCTTCCGAAATTAGGCGACCAAAATTGTACACCATACTCCAGAATTGGTCTCACCAATGCCTTGTACAATTTTAACATTACTTCCCTACTCCCATATTCAATGGTCTGATTTATAAAGGCCAGCACACCAAAAGCTTTCTTTACCACCCTATCTACATGCGATTCCACCTTCAGGGAACTATGCACAGTTATTCCTAGATCCCTCTGTTCCACAGCATTCCTCAATTCCCTACCATTTACCATGTACGTCCTATTTTGATTTGTCCTGCCAAGATGTAGCACCTCACACTTATCAGCATTAAACTCCATCTGCCATCTTTCAGCCCACTTTTCCAAATGGCCCAAATCTCTCTGCAATACACAATAAGAATTTAACACAAACACCCACCACAGCATTTCTCACAGTGTTGGAAGGCACAAAGTTTGGTCAGTCCTCCTCCATTTTCCCCCGTGGTCGGGACCTCAACCCTCCGCAGTCGTCGCTACGAGCGTCCAGATGTGCAGACAAAGTAAGTCCCGAATCGGTGCTTCCCTCCCGGAGACCGTGGCTTCAAAATGGTGTAGGCCGCAGGAATGCGGTCGAAGATCTAAAGTCCTAAACTAAATTAAACTAAACTTTTAAGGATAAGGGGGAAGTTTTTTAGGACCGAGATGAAAAAAAAAATTTTCACACAGAGAGTGGTGAATCTCTGGAATTCTCTGCCACAGAAGGTAGTTGAGGCCAGTTCATTTGCTATATTTAAGAGGGGGTTAGATGTGGACCTTGTGGCTAAAGGGATCAGGGGGTATGGAAAGAAGGCAGGTACAGGATACTAAGTTGGATGATCAGCCGTGATCACATTAAATGGCGGTACAGGCCCGAAGGGCCGAATGGCCTACTCCTGCACCTATTTTCTATGTTTCTATGTTTCTATGTTACTCTATTATGGTTCTCAGGCCTCTCCTAGTTTTTGGTGCACCAAATTGGTCATAACGCCACAACTGGGACACTGGCTTTTGTACTCTGGTCCCCACTTTAATGTTCCAGCGAACGTTTTGTTTTTGGGCTGGTGGCTTATACCCACACTGTTAATTCAATGTAACATTCAATGATAGAAAGACACAGGAGTACCACTGAGCCAAATGGTGCTGCATTAAACATTGTTAGAGCTACACTGTGGCACCAATCCATCATTGCTGTTTCTCATTCTGAACATGTCAGGAAGAAGGAACTCTGTAATGAAGGCATATATTATTCTGCTGTCACAAATGCACGGAGTGATTACAGGCGGACGGCTTTGTGATTGTCTTTAACAGAACATACACCTTCTAAGTATCTTTATTGTGATGGATAATGTTTATTTTTGCAACTGATTAATTATGGTTAAATTTGATTAGTCATTTTAGCTGGAAAAAATTTGTCGATCGTTTCATATTTTCTATTTTCCAAACTGATATTGGATTAGAGAGGAGAGGAGTGATGCTTATCATTGCAGTATCATTTGGACTGTTCTCAGGGTTGTGTGTGTGTGCGTATGCTTGTGTGTGTGTGTGTGTGTGTGTGTGTGTGTGAGCATTCTTGTGTGTGTGTGTGCGCATGCTTGTGTGTGCGTGCGCATGCTTGTGTGTGTGTGTGTGTGTGTGTGAGTGCTTGTGTGTGTGTGTGTATGCGCATGCTTGTGTGTGTGTGTCTATGCGCATGCTTGTGTGTGTGAGTGCTTGTGTGTGTGCTTATGTGTGCATGTGTGCGCGCGTGCGCATGCTTGTGTGTGTGCGTGTGTCTGTCTGTGTGTGTGTGCGTGTGTCTGTGTGTGCGCATGCTTGTGTGTGTGTGTGTGTCTGTGTGTGTGTGTGTGTGTGCGCATGCTTGTGTGTGTGTGTGTGTGTGTGCATGCTTGAGCGCATGCATACATGCGTGCATATATATTATATATACTTTTTCTTGTTTATTATATTGTTTACCAAACACCATGTTTACGTATTCTGTTGTGATGCTGCAGGTGAGAATTTCATTGTTCTCTCTGGGACACATGACGATAAAACACTCTTGACTATTGGCATTTCATCAGATTCTTCCTCAATGTTATCAGAATCTGGAACAGACCACTCTTGTGCTCGGGGTGAATTACTGATCTTCCAATCTACCTCCTTGTGGCCCTTACACTTTATTTTATTTGCACTTTCTCTGAATAACTCTATATTCTGAACTTTATTTATGCACCACCAGATGTGGAATAGTGATCCTTAGCATTGCAGTGTCATTTGGACTGCATGTGTGTGTGTGTGCATGTATGTGCGTGTGCGGTGTGTGTGTGCACCTATGTGCATGTGTGTGTGTGTGCGTGTGCATGTGTGTGCGGTTAGTGTGTGCGGTGTGTGTGTGCACATGTGTGTGCGCCTGAGTGAACGTGTGTGTGCATGTGTGTGTGCGTGTGCATGTGTGTGCGGTGTGTGTGTGCGCATGTGTGCGTGCGGTGCGTGTGTGTGCGCCTGTGTGCACGTGTGCACGTGCGTGTGTGTGCACATAAGTATGTATTTACACATACTTACATATATGTGTGACCATGCCACCGTGCATTTGTCCCTGTAATTGCATGCGTGCTTACGTACATGCTAGCATAAATATATGTGTGTGTTCTTGACAATGATATATTCTTCCATGATTATGCGTGTGTGAGTACGTATGAATACAGTCAACATTCAATCTCTTACCACTCCAATACAATTAATTTAATTCCATTAACAAAAGGCAGGCAGAGCAATGGACAAGAGATACAGTTGTACTTTGCATTTATTAAGAATGGAAGGTGTTGATAAAATGCTTGAATTTAATCCTCAAAGCATGAATTGCCTGATGTTTTTTGGGCAAAATATTTCACTGAGCCCACAGGGAAGGGCTGAATATAACATTCCTGAGCTTCCATCAGAAGCCTGTGTCTATTATATGTGTGTTTCAGATTTGTGTTGAGCAATGTATTTTGGAGCTGATACATTGCAAATTTGTATCGTACTCTGTATTTAACGGTGCGTGTGATTTTAGGCTACAAATAAACATTATTGTCAAATTGGCGATCGTTTTGCCCAACACCTCCACTCAGTTTGCAATAACCAACGATATCTCCCGGTGGATCAGCACTTCAACTCCCCCTCTCATTCCGAATCCAACCTTTCTGCCCTGGGCCTCCTCCATGGCGAGAGTGAGTCCCATCGCAAATTGGAGGAGCAGCACCTCATGTTTCGCTTGGGTAGTTTACACCCCAGCGGTATGAACGTTGACTTTTCCAATTTCAGGTAGTCCCTCCTTTCTCCCTCCTTCCCCTCCCCTTCCCACCTCTCCCACAGCCTACTGTCTCCACCGCTTCCTTTCTTTTTCCCGCCCCCACCCCACATCAGTCTGAAGAAGGGTCTCGAGCCGAAACGTCACCTATTCCTTCGCTCCATAAATGCTGCCTCACCCGCTGAGTTGCTCCAGCATTTTTGTCTACCTACATTGTTAAAGTTATTCTTTGTGAAGTACGCAGCAACAAAATTGTATCACACTTTTTACTTTCGAGGTACAGCAGGAAAACAGGCCCTTCAGCCCACCGAGTCCGTGGCAACCAGCAATCACCCCGCATACTAACACGATCCAACGCACACCAAGAACAATTTACACCTATATCAAGCCAATAAACCGACAAACATCTTTGGAGTGTGGGAGGAAACCGAAGATCTCGGAGAAAACCCACGCGGTCACGGGGAGAACGTACAAACTCCGTACAGACAGCGCCCGTAATCAGGATCGAACCGGGGTCAACTGGTGCTGTAAAGCAGCAACTCAACCGCTGCGCCACCGTGCCGCCCTTAATGGTGACCATTTAACCTCTCGTTGTGGTTAAAGCCATATCCGGTCTCTATTGTCCTTCGAGGTTGAAAATCTGCCTTCCTTATCCTGAATGTGAACCCAAAGTGAAGGGTCTCGACCCGAAACGTCGCCTATCTACTTCGCTCCTTAGATGCTGCTGCACCCGCTGAGTTTCTCCAGCTTTTTGTGTAACCCGTGATTTACTACTCACTCAGTTCACAGTCTATTAAGAATTGACAATAAATTCTGCCGTTGCCAATGACGTTCGCATCCCGTAAACAAAAAAAATGTGGCAATCCCGTTGATGTATTTGTTTAGTTTAGTTTAGAGATACAGCGTGGAAACAGGCCCTTCGGCCCACCGAGTCCGCTCCGACCAGTAATCCCCGCACATTAACACCATTCTGCACAGAAGTTTACCAAAGCTAATTAACCTACAAACCTGTACGTCTTTGTAGTGTGAGAGGAAACTGGAGCATCCAGAGAAAACCCACGCAGATCATGGGTAGAACGTGCAAACTCTGTATAGACAGCACCCGTAATTGGGATTGAACCCGGGTCTCTGATGCAGCAAGCAATGCAAGGCAACACTCTACCGCGGGCCATTGTGCTGCCCATAATATGTCTGAAGTCATAAGGCAATTATATTGCAAGAATTTGAGCAGCAGTGTGGTGCAGCGGTAGAGTTGCTGCCTTACATTGCTTGCAGCGCCAGAAACACGGGTTTGGTCCTGACTACGAATGCTGTCTGTGTGGAGTTTGTACGTTCTTCCCGTGACATGCGTGCGATTTCTCCGAGATCTTCGGTTTCCTCCCACACGCCAAAGACGTTCAGGTTTGTAGGTTAATTGGCTTGGTACAAATGTGAAAATTGTCCCTAGTGCGTGCTAGTGTGCAGGGATAGCTGGTCAGTGCGGACTCGGTGGGCTGAAGGGCCTATTTCCATGCTGCGTCTCCATACTAAAACAATTGCAGAAGAGGAGGTGAGACCAGATGTGTACGAGGCCCAGACGTTACCGATGCCCAGGGGGTAGGGTCTTCAGAAATATCAAATGTGTTTCAGTGAGCAAGAGACTGGGTGAAAATTTAGATTAATTTGACAAGAGACAAGAGAGTTTATTGTCATATGTTCCAGATAGGACAATTAAATTGTGACTATGTATTAATGTAGATAGACACAAAATGTGGAATAAAGCCCCTGTCCCACTTTGGAGACCTAAACAGCAACCTCTGGTGACCTTGCCCGCCACCCAGAAAAATAATCAAAGTCGAGGTGACCTGCAACCTCCTACCACCTCCCACACACATGTTGAAAACCTTCCTCGACTATGAAGAAAACCGGCTTTGACTAGACCTGCGACTAAAAGATTATCGATTTTTAAAACGGCAACCTATTTTTAGTCGAGGCCGGTTTTAATGATGATGAAAAAATAGCAGCAACCTAGATGAAGCCTCGAACACGCTGAAATCACTTCCGACCATAGTTGGAGAGTGACCAAAACCTCCGGTGACCTCATGGAAACCTTGGGTGGTTGGCAAAGTCACCAGAGGTTGCTGTTTAGGTCTCCTAAGTGAGACAGGGGTTTAACTTAGCGGGACAGGCAGCGTCTCTGTCTGAAGAGAAGGAATGGGTGACGTTTCAGGTCAACACCCTTCTTCAGACTGACAGTCATGGGAGATGAAAACCAGAGATATGGAACGGTAAGGTGTGAAAAGGAGAGATCAAAGCAGATGTTGATTAAGGAAATGTAGAATGATTCATCGATAGCTGAGGGGAGGATGATTAGGAAGATAATTATTCAGGAGGACAGTGAAACTAGTCGGAGAACTAGGGTGGGGTGAGGGATGGAGTTGAATGTAATTAGTTAACTGTTGGTGTTAGTTCATGTATCTGGAAGGCTGATGGTTTGTATTGATATCTTAAAAAGGAAAATTGTACGTATTAGTAATAATGTACATCTGCACATTAGTGCACATCTGTGAGATCTTTCCTGGTCCGAGAACACAGATGTAATTATTAAGAAAGCTCATCAGCGCCTCTACTTCCTGAGAAGATTATGGAGAGTTGGTCTGTCAAGGAGGACTCTCCCTATCTTCTACAGGTGCACATTAGAGAGCTTGCTGACCGGTTGCATTGTGGCTTGGTTCGGCAACTTGAGCGCCCTGGAGAGGAAAAGATTACAAAAAGTAGTAAACACTTCCCAGTCCATCATCGGCTCTGACCTCCCTACCATCGAGGGGATCTATTGCAGTCGCTGCCTCAAAAAGGCTGCCATCATCATCAAGGACCCACACCATCCTGGCCACACACTCATCTCCCCGCTACCTTCGGGTAGAAGGTACAGGAGCCTGAGGACTGCAACGACCAGGTTCAGGAATAGCTACTTCCCCATAGCCATAACGGTATTAAACTTGACTCAGACAAAACTCTGAACATTAATACCTCTTTATCTGTTATTTGCACTTTATCAATTTATTAATTCATGTGTGTATTTACGTATGTAATAGTAAGATTAAATGAGAACTTACCAGTTTGAAGTTTGATCTTTATTTTATGAGGAGTTACGATGAGGGATTACGAGAAGACCCCGCCAGCACGCATGCGCGACATTCTTCAAAGCAGTGGTGTGAAATCATAGATACCAGAGTAGACTAATATAGTAAGATAAGAGAGAACTTTCATACCAGTTGAACTTTATAATAGAGGGTTTTGGGAGCAGAGGACCCCAAATAATCTATCGTAATCCCTCATCGTAACTCCTCATAAAATAAAGATCAAACTTCAAACTGGTAAGTTCTCATTTAATCTTACTATTTTACTTCGGAGTCATGTGAGTGACTACATGAAGATTTCAAAGCTCTGTGATTTCATGCCCTGGAACGAGTCCATGCTCACACGCTGCCTTTCTAGGAAAGGAGGATCAACACATTTCAGTCATGACACTATGCTGAAAAACAAAGAAGGTATTTATTCACACCAAAATAATATATCCCCACATTGGGTAATTTATTTTGCAGAACTCAAAATTTTCCCTGCAAACGTGTCAGGAGCGGCCATGGGTTTATTATAAAAGCGTTGGAATGTCTGTTCATTACTCCAACCCGCTGTGGCCAGGATGTGGTCCATAGGAACTTCCATCATCCTAGCCGCCAATGTAGATGCAGCCCTGGTGGAGTGAGATTTGAAAACATTAGTATCCACCCCCGCTGCATCTAATACCACCCTTAACCATCTGGATATGGTTTGTACCGTGACTTTATGGTGAGGCCGTTTATGGCTTATAAGTAAAGCTCTCTCCGTGCCCCTTAGAGTTTTATTGACTTCTATATATTGCAAAATAAGTGTCACAATGCAGAGTCGACTATCTGCAGGATAGGCCTGAAATTCTAATTTTTGGCCAGATGACCCGGGTTGGTCTTGTTTTCAATGGTTATCTTGCCATTGGTAATATACATGGCATCCATATTTAATTTGTGTAAGGACTGGACCCGTTGTGCTGATACAAGTGCCATTATCATAACCATCTTGTATGTGAGTTTGTCCAAGGTGAGCCCCGTTTTAGGTGTCCATCCTCGTAACATAGCTAAAACTATGCTTATGTCCCACGTATGGGTGTATCTGGGCCTGGGGGATTAGAGTTAAATATTCCCCTCATAAGCTTGGATACTAGTGGGTGTGATCCTATAGCCAGGTGATCACTCCCTCTGCCCAGATAATTTGATAGGGCACTCCTTGCACAATTAATAGCACTGTAACTTAATCCTTCATCGAAATGAAGGGTAGCCAGAAACTCCAGCACTTCAGTGATGGTGGCTGTGTCATAAGTAGTGTTCGTCCTGGTACAGAACACTAGATGCAAAGAGGTCGATATCTGGTGTCCCATAACGTTTTATAATATCTGTAAACACTTTCCGATCCAACATCCATTCTATGTTGTCGTTGAATTTACGTGATCTGGTGTCTGCCACTGTATTTAGCTTACCTGGAAGGTAAGTGGCTGAGATCCAAATCTCTCTTTCCAGACACCAGTGTCAGATATTATTAGCCAATTCATCACATGATATCGACTTTATTCCACCCATATGATTAATATAGGCCACCACTGTGGTATTGTCAATTTGTAATCTTACATGCAACTGGTGCATATCTGAACAGTAGGCCCTGAGCCCATGAAATGCTCCCAGCATTTCTAGATAATTAATCCCTAGTGTTTTGAATAGGGTTAATTCTTGTGCACTCCATCTGCCTCCACAACTTGTGGTGGTATTAGTTGCTCCCCAACCTTTAGCACTGGCATCAGTCTGTAATGTAACCGAGGGATTCATGATAGTGATGGGGTTAGAACAAAGCTGAGCATTTTCTATCCACCAGTTTAATTCTGATTTTGCCTTCCCTGGTAGTTTCATAGGCCTATCAAAATGGCCTGCATGATTTTTGAGAGCTAAGATTTTTGCTCTTTGAAGGTTTTGATAATGGAGTGGTCCAAATTGTGCTGCTCGGAATGCAGCCACTAATTTCCCAATCACTCTGGCTACTTGCCATATGGAAGGTTCCCTGATGCCAGTGAGACTTCTGCATGCTTCTATCAAGTCCACCACTTTGTTAGGTGGCAAGGTGATAGACATTAGCACAGAGTCAATGGTGAACCCCAAATAATCCATGGTAGTGGAGGGTTCCAATTTTGATTTATCTGGATGTATGATAAATCCCAGCTTTTGAAAAAGATGTTTTGTGGCTGAAACTGCCAATGTAGCCATCTCCAAATTCTCACCTACAATGAGGATATCATCAAGGTAGTAACAATATGGTTATGTTCCCTTAAATAAGCTAAAGCTGGTTTTAATATTTTTGTAAACAGCCTGGGTGCTGATGACAACCCGTTGGGTAAGGCGTTGTACTGCCATAGCTGTCCCATTCAGATAAATTTTAGGTATTTCCGATGATCCTTGTGTATAGGTACTGAATAGTATGCATCTTTAAGATCGATGCAAGCCATGTAGTACCTTTCAGAAATTAGCTGTTTAGCTGCGACAAACGTGTCCATTTTGAAATGGGCATACTGAACGGAAGTATTTAGTTCGGTCAGATCTATGATGATGCGACACCCGCCATCTTTTTTTTTTGTAAATATACTTGATATGAACTCTTGAGATTCTCTGATAGTCTTCTCAATTACCCCTTTTTTGTTTCATCTTAATAGCTCAGCATGGCCTGCCGTTCTTTCTTTTTGTGAAAGTATGAACTTCTGGCTGGGCGATTGCTGAACTGTGGTGGGGAGTTCGTATACAAATTCAATTTTGTAACCCTGAATACTTCCGAGTATGTAAGGATCAGAGGTAAAAGTGCACCACACATGATGAAACAAGTGCAACCGTCCACCAACATTTGATGAATTTAAACATGCAATGTTTTTGAGGGAACCAGACCCACCTACCTCCATGGTTACCGCCGGTGTTGTGGTCTCTGCCCTTGTTTCTTCTGTTGCTGTGTTGCTGCGTTGTGGGGTTGGCGCATTTTCCAGGAAGGCCGGGCTGGGCCATGGTCTAAAAAAGACCACTGTGCAGGTGGGCCGGCCTTCGAGCTTTCACCACCAGATGGTCTATCATAGTACCGTTGCCTGGTGGATGTGTAGGGGTGCTGCTGCTGCTGGTAATGGGTTCTTGAGGTACTTGGTACCTTGATCAGGCCTATAGCCTTGGCCTCCTCATCCAGGTCTTTCACCTGCTTCGGGAGGTTGTCCCCAAACAGCAGATTAGGCGGCTGGGTGTTACCTGACCTGCATAATCCCGCGAATTTGGGATTGAGTGCAGGCTTGATGATGCTCTTCCTGTAGCTGTTGATCTCAAACTGTGTGTTGCACAGTAAAGCTAGAGCATCTTGTAATTCTTCAGGTAACTCAACCCCGACTGCAGTCCTGGTCACTGCTGTGATTCCAGCAGCCTCTTATGGAAGGGCTCATGTTGCCCCAAATAGGGTTGTTGACTGCCGGTACATTGAGCGAGTTGCAGTTCTCTGGAGCGAGATATTTCTCAGCCGTGGTATTGATGGCTTGCTCCTGCAGCTGGTTTGTGGCCATGTAATTTATACTGGCTGCCAGCTTTGGGTGAATTGGCAGTCCTTTTTGTGTTGGAACTGCATGCTCATTAACCATGCCCAACAATTCTTCTGGCACCCCTAACACTTTTGGTTGTTCAGCCATAGCCCCCTCTTCAGGGTCAGCCCAGCTCTGACCCCTAATGCTCCCCTGCGAAGAAGGTGAGACATTTGGCAGTCCATGATCGGATCCTGCCATGGGTCTGCTAGGAGACCCACCGTGACTCTGCCCCTGCCTAAGCAGGTCATGCTGGAGCAATTGCTCCACCATCCGCTCCATGCGGGAAAGACGCCCGCCGTCGCTATCTGCGAACGGGGTGTCTTCGGGTCCGGACCCAGCCGAGTCAACGGTCCCGTCCGACTTCCGGGTGGTTTTGCCGCCGGACCGCGGCGCACCTGCGGTCTTAATCAGCGGGAAGTCGGGAGCTGCTGGTAACACCTACAGCTCTGGAGAAACGGAACGCTGCTGGCTGCTTTCCACAGCAGCGGATTTTGCCGCTGCTCTTTTAGATTTGCGCGAGTCCATAGTGATTTTTCTGTAACACAAGAAAACACCCAGTCACATACGCTCACCGGTACTGAGTGAGACCTGCTTTCCGTACTTTTTAAAATTTACGCTGGAGGAGCGGCGCTCCTCCCAACTGTCGGTTCCGCAATGCGTTCGACGATATGTCGCGCATGCGTGCTGGCGGGGTCTTCACGTAGTCACTCACGTGACTCCGAAGTAAAATTGTAGTCAATTTTGTTCTGTTGTGCTATGCAAAGAAAGAATTTCATTGTCCTGTCAGGGACACATGACAATAAACTCTTTTGTCTTTGTTTGTTGTTGTTGTAAAGTACCTTTAAGAGTAGAGTGCGCCACATAGTATAATTTTGATAATTGTTACAGACTATGCCATTAGTTGAGATTAACTGCCTTCAGTAAAGAATATTGTTGATAGTTCAACCTCTACTTACCCGGTTATGTAAGCAGCAATGCAGCACGATTTGCCGTGCTATTGTGCAGCGCAGTACTGAAGGAGAGCTGCACTGCTGCAGGTATTCTGTTATTACTGCAAGCATATTATGGGCTGCACGGTGGCGCTGCAGTAGAGCTGCTTCCTTTCAGCGCCAGAGACCCGGGTTCGATCCTGACTACAGGTGCTGTCTTTATGGAGTTTGCACGTTCTCCCCGTGACCTGCGTGGGTTTTCTCCGGGAGCTCCGGTTTCCTCCCACACTCCAAAGACGTACAGGTTTGTAGGCAGACAAAAGTGCTGGAGAAACTCAGCGGGCGCGGCAGCGTCTATGGAGCGAAGGAGATAGGCAACGTTTCAGGCCGAAACCCTTCTTCAGACTTGTTCAGACAGGTTTGTAGTCTAATCGGTTTGGTAAAATTGTAAATTATCCCTAGTGTGTGTAGGACAGTGTTAATGTGCAATGATCGCTGGTCGGCGTGGACTCGATGGGCCAAAGGGCCTGCGTCCGTGCTACATCTCTAAACCAAACTAAACTCTAGGATTTTCTGTGTACGAAGGAACAGCAGATGCTGGTTTACAACAAAGATAGTCACAAAAAGCTGGAGTAACTTAGCAGGACAGGCAGCATCTCTTTCAGATTCACGGACAGTTTCTTTCCTGCTGTTACCAGGCAACTGAACCATCCTACCACAACCAGGGAGCAGCCCAGAACTACCATCTACCTCCTTAGTGACGCTCGGACTATCTTTGATTGGACTTCACCTACTTTTTAGGGTCATTTGTAGAGTTTTTCCACCAAACATTATTCCCTTATCATGTATCTGTATATTGTGAATAGCTCGAATGTTTTTTTTTGAGAAGTAATGTACATTACAATAATATAAGCCAAAAATAACATAATACATTTCCTGTACCACTTCTTATTTCAAACTTTAAGAAGAAGAAGAATAGAGATAAGATAGTAAGTGCGTGAGAGAGTGATCAGGAAGAACCCGTAGAAACGTAAAACACTAGAAAGAATAAAGACGAAAACCAAAGGAAAAGAAAGAGAAAAATAGAAGACAGAAAATATTATAAAGTAAAATAAGATAAAAGGGACGTACCTACTTCGTATCTTTACACACCCCTCACCACGTCCTGATACCATTTTTTTTTCAAAGTTGTGTTGCACCCTATACTAGTTATAAGTCGATAAATGGCGACCAAATCTCTTGTAAATGGTCTGATTTGCCTGCTAGGAGGAATCCTATATCTTCGAGGTATAACATTTCGGACATATTTGAAATCCTCATTTTTATCGTTGGTGTGGGAGCGTTTTTCCAGAATTTAAGTATTAGTTTTTTTGCCATTACTAAGCCATAATTAAGGACGCTCTTTTGGAATGAAGTCAGCTCAAAGCAGGCTTCCATTGTTCCAAAAATAATCAGTTCTGCATTGTAATCATATATTAGTCTTTCTGCTGACTGGTTAGCATGCAACAAAAGTTTTTTCACTGTACCTCAGAACAATAAAGTCAAACTGAAACTGAACTAAAAAAGGAGTAGTTGACGTTTCGGGTCGGGACCCATCTTTAGATGGCCCAATCTGAGCTTGGTCTCTCCGATATATAGGAGATTTTTCTCATTGGTTGAGGTTCTTCTATGCATGCACGCATGCATGCAGAAGCATCCTGACTTGCGCAGTAGCACCAATAATGTACAGTGCATGTTTTAATGGCCCATCTGGCCAAGTCAATTGTGCATGGAAGCAAAGTTGCTTCAGAGTCTTCTTTCGTGTGGTGTGCACAGCCTAAAGTTGTTGGACAACTTGTTCTATTTGATCTTCCGTTTGTGCACGTCGAGTTGATTGCATTAGTTGAAACAGGGCGGATCACGTGAAGGTTGCAATCTTCCACCCCTGCTTCAGAGTAATTCCAATTGTATCCCCCCCCCCGTTCACTTTGAGGCCATTGAATCTGGTGCCTATAAATCCCCTGATGAGTGGGCCCTTTAGGTTTTATAGTTGCACAGCAGTTTTAGCAACATCTGTGGAGATAAAAACCGAGTTAACACGTTTTAAAGAAATTAGTTTAGTTTAGTTTAGAGATACATAGTGGGAACAGTCCCCCAGCACACTGAGTGGGTGGCGACCGGCGATCCCCGTACACTAGCACGATGGAACAATTTCAATTTTTTACTGAAGCCAATTTACCTACAAACCCGCACGTCTTTGTAGCTGTGGGAGGAAACAGGAGCACCTGGGGAAAACCCAGGGAGAATGTACAAACTCCTCGAGTCAGGATCAAACCTGGGTCTCTGGCGCTGTAAGTCAGCAACTCTCCCGCTTCACCACTGTGCCGCCCATGTTAACTGTATTTATCTTTCCACAGATGCTGCCTGTCCTGCCGAGTCTTTCCGGCTTTTACTGCGTTTATTACAGATGTTCAATATCGCCCCCATAACCAAATTCATCTTTTGCATGATACCTTAGCGAGGACACCTGCTTTTAAATATTTTTTTGTATGGAATACATCTACAGAAAGGGGTGAAAATAATCTACTGGTCCGGCAGCATCTGTGGGGGAGATCTGTGGGATTTCAGGTTAATGGTACCGGAACTAAAGAGGTAAATCCATAGGAACTTCCACAGCCACCAATGCCGATCTTCTGGACTCTCCTCTCCCTCCCCTTTCACCTATATCCTTTCCTCTGGCTTCACAATTTGCAACTCTTCTATCCTCATCCCTCACTCTACTCTTTTCATATCTGGCTTTGTCCAACCATCTGGCCTGTATCCACCTATCACTTTGACCCGACCCTCCTCTCTTCCACCTATCTTCCAACCCACCACCACGATAAATCTGGAGAAGGGTCCCGTCCCAAAACGTCACCTAACCATGTTCTCCAGAGATGCTGCCTGACGCACTGAGTTACTCCAGCGCTTTGTGTCTTTTTTTGTTAAACCAGCATCTGCAGTTCTTTGTTACACCTCTGATCCTGCTCCCATCTTGGTGTTTAGGCGTGTATTGATTACTTTGGTTTAAGGCTGTACTTATTTATTGCAGGGAATAAATTCAATGAAGATGAGGCACATGGGCTTGCATCTTCTGAAGGTTTTATTCATTCTCGTGTCTCATGTGGTTTGGGCGAGAGGAATCTTGAAGAGCAAATCCACCCTGAACATAGCCGTGATCCTCGGTGGCACGTCCTGCGAGATGGACATCAAAGACGTTTTGAACAAAGATGACTTCCAACATTTGTCCATCGATCCCAACGTGGTACAGGTCTCGGTCAACGAGACCGACCCCAAGAGCATCATAACACGCGTGTGCGACCTCATGTCCGGGATGAAGATGCACGGCGTGGTCTTTGGCGACGACACCGATCACGAATCCATTGCAGAAATTTTGGATTTTATTTCCGCTCAGACTATGATCCCAATCCTTGGAATACACGGCGGCTCCTCGATGATAATGGCGGACAAGGTAGGAGCTGGCTTTCGCTCTGTTCATGTGGTGGTTGCTTAGTTATCGCTGGAAAAGTATGGACGCTTTAACCATTGGTATCCATCTATTTAATATACTGTATGTTGGATATGACCAAAGATCTCTTTACTCATTGTAGCTGAGTTCTTCCCTCAGCTCCCCTGATCTCTAAGTTTGCTCTGTTGTAAATTGTTCGGCATCAGAGGAAACTCATAGAAGCAGATGCAATTATGACTCTAAAAATACTTTTGGACATAGACAATAGACAATAGGTGCATGAGTAGGCCATTTGGCCCTTCAATGTGATCATGGCTGATCATCCCCAATCAGTACCCCATTCCTGCCTTCTCCCCCATTTCCCCTGACTCCACTATTTTTAAGAGCCCTATCTGGGTCTCTCGTGAAAGCATCCAGAGAACCTGCCTCCACCGCCCTCTGAGGCAGAGAATTCCACAGACTCACCACTCTCTGTGAGAAAAAGTGTTTCTTTGTCTCCGTTCTAAATGGCTTACTCCTTGTTCTTAAACTGTGGTCCCTGGTTCTGGACTCCCCCAACATCGGGAACATGTTTCCTGCCTCTAGCGTGTCCAAGCCCTCAGCAATCTTATCTGTTTCAATGAGATTCCCTCTCATCCTTCTAAACTCCAGAGTGTACAAGCCCAGCTGCTCCATTCACTCAGCAAATGACAGTCCCGCCAATCCCGGGAATTAACCTTGTAAACCTACGCTGCACTCCCTCAATAGCAAGAATGTCCTTCCTCAAATTAGGGGACCAAAACTGCACACAATACTCCAGGTGTAGTCTCACTAGGGCTCTGTACAACTGCAGAAGGAATATACAGTATATGAATAGGAAGTATGGCAAGTTGGACGTTGCCAGGGACAAGGTGGGCCGAACAGCCTGCTTCAATGCTGAGTGCTAGGCTTCGGGTGGCCTACTGCAAAGGCCGAACCTCAGCACACACCTGCCGGGCTTTGTCAGCAGGACAGTGGTCGGGGAGCTCCGCCGCTTGACAAAGCTGTCATAGATTTCCACATCTTGTAAATATCTCAGACTTTCAGCAACATTTGAAAAACTATCAAAATTAAAGTAAGCAATTAAGAATTGCTATAACATCTTGAAAATATGAAAACGAAGACTTAGAAATCATTTTAGACATTAAAGCAATAATTGAAGAATTAGTCGAGGCAATGAAATGTACAATAATAACATTTAAAAGACATTTGGACAAGTGCATGGATAGGAAAGTTTTATGAGCCAAACATTGATAAACGGGAGTAGCTTAGATGGGGCATCTATGTTGCCAAGGTCGAGTTGGGCCAAAGGGCCTGTTTCTGTGCATATGAGGCTTAGGACCTTGTCTCGTTGACGCTTTTGGGTGGCACGGTGGCGTAGCGGTAGAGTTGCTGCCTTACTGCACCAGAGACCCAGGGTCAATCCTGGCTATGAGCGCTGTCTCTATGGAGTTTGCACGTTCTCCCTGTGACTGCAAGAGTTCAAGAGTTCAAGTTCAAGTGAGTTTATTGTCATGTGTCCCTGCTAGGACAATGAAATTCTTGCTTTGATTTAGCTCACCAGAACATAGTAGGCACGAATACTGAACAGATCAGTGTGTACATACACCATTGCATAAATATATACACACATGAATAATTAAACCGATAAAGTGCAAATAAACAGATTATTGGCTATTAATGTTCAGAGTTTTGTCCGAGCTGAGTTTAATAGCCTGATGGCTGTGGGGGAGTAGCTATTCCTGAACCTGGTCGTTGCAGTCTTCAGGCTCCTGTATCTTCTACCTGAAGGTAGTGGGGAGATGAGTGTGTGGCCAGGATGGTGTGGGTCCTTGATGATGCTGCCAGCCCTTCTGAGGCATCGACTGTGATAGATCCCCTCGATGGACGGGAGGTCAGAGCCGATGATGGACTAGGCAGCGTTTACTACTTTTACTCGAGGCATATCGGTTTCATCCCACACTCCAAAGACATACAGGTTTGTAGGTTAATTGTCCTCGGTGAAATTTGTAAGTGTGTCAGATATTGCTAGTGTCTGGGTGATTGCTTGTCAGCATGGACTCAGTAGGCCGAAGGCTGTTTCCGCGCTGCAGTTCTAAAGAAAAGACTTGCCACCCATTTAGGTCTTTAGCCAGGTCCGACCCCGTACAGCGCCTGGGCATGCAAACCTCACGGTAAAGCTGGCATCTCAACTTGGCCCCACACAGTTGACATCAGATTTGTCCCCCTGACCACTCAGTCATCAGGACCCACAGTGTGGGGGGATCAGTCCAGGTCTGGGCACTGCTGGTTCCCTTCAGAACTACGGATGGCACGGTGGCACAGCGGTGGAGTTGCTGCCTCACAGCGCCAGAGATCCAGGTTCGATCCTGATCACGGGTGCTGTCTGTACGGATTTTGTACATTCTCCCCGTGACCTGCGTGAGTTTCCTCCAGGAACTCCGGCTTTCTCCCACACTCCAAAGACATTCATGTTTGTAGGATAATTGGCTTGGTATAATTATCCCTCGTGTGTGTAGGATGGTGTTAGTGTACGGGTTGATCGCGGGTCATCGTGGATTCACTGGGCCAAAGGGCCTGTTTTCGCACTGTATCACTAACCTTAACTAACTTAAACTATTGTCCTGTGGCAATAAAACCTGGGCTGTCAGAAACAGCACATGCCCATGTGATTGGCCTTCCTCTTTCAGTGGTCATGGTCGCTAGGTTCAGTTTATTGTCACGTGTACCGAGGTACAGTGAAAAGCTTTTGTTGCGTGCTAACCTGTCAGCGGAAAGACAATATAATCGGGCCGTCAACAGTGTGCAGATGTGTAGGACGAAACGGCAGATGCTGGTTTAAACCGAAGATAGACACAAAATGCTGGAGTAACTCAGCGGGACAGGCAGCATCTCTGGAGGGAAGGAATGGGTGACGTTTCGGGTCGAGACCCTTCTTCAGGCAGTGTGCAGATACATGATAAAGGGAATGACGTTTAGTGCAAGGTAAAGTCAGATTGGGGATAGTCCGAGGTCTAATGAGGGAAGATAATAGTTCACAACTGCTCTCTTTCAGTTGTTGATACGATGGTTTGTTTATTTTATTGTCACGTGTACCGAGGTACAGTAAAAAGGTTTTGTAGCATGCTAACCAGTCAGTGGAAAGACAATACATGAATACTCCACACATGTCCGTGATGTGTGGAGTAATCGTGTTCCTTGCCTCCAGTAATCGTGTTGCCTTAAGGGCCTGTCCTACCAGTATCCGACTCCATGCGATGAGCGCGATCAAACTAGAAGCGGGGGCCGCGCGGAGGTCGGGTGATTCCCTGTACAGGGCTGTTCCCACCAGCATGCGCCTGCATGTGGCAAGCGCAACCAAACCGGCAGCGAGGGCCGCGCAGAGGTCGGGTGAGTGGCGCAACGCGGCGCAAAGTGAGGCGAACTTGGAGCGACATCTTAAAGGTAAGGTTCGCCAGGACAGAGAGGGACAGAGGCACACACACAGAGGGCCACGGAGCCACACACATAGAGGGTCACGGAGGCACCTACAGAGAGGGTCATGGAGGCACGACGTCGAGGCGGTGTGTAATGCGTCGAGGCGACTGCGAGCCGACAAGCCGTTGCCGCGCGGAATTTTTGAACATAGTCAGTTTTTTGGAGCCCCGCGCGATGTCGGGACGAACTCCGCACAATTCCGCACGGCTCCGGCGATCGAAGTGGGACCGGCCCCGCGACGCCGGACTGCTCAAACCACGTTAGGTCGCGCTCATCGCATAGAGTTGCATGCTGGTGGGACAGGCCCTTAAAGGTGGAAACAACGTTGACCTGGTAACACCTCTTCCCATAGAATGGTACAGAAGTGTGCAAACGCACGCTTCCAGATTCAGGGACAGTTTCTTCCCAGCATTTATCAGGCAACTGAACCACCCTACCACACCAGAGATCAGTCCTGAACGACTATCTACCTCATTGGTGACCCTCGGACTATCCTTGATCGGACTCTGCTGACACTAAGCGTTATTCCCTTATTGCGTAACTACACGCAGTAGACGGCTCGATTGTAATCATGCATTGTTTCTCTGCTGACTGGGTAGCACCCAACAAAAGCTTTTCACTGTACCTCGTTACACGTGGCAATAAACTAAACTGAAATTGAACAGAACTCCCCTCAATCACGAGGAGACTGCTTGCTTATGCAGATGTGCACGCCAGCCTGTTGCCCTGGGACCTGTGCACCAAGATATCGCTGACAGCCTGCTAAGCAAACCTTCACCCTATAACTGCTGCCAGTGCAATAGACATCTCATAAGGTAATAAGTGATAGGAACAGAATTAAGCCATTTGGCCCATCACGTCTACTCCGCCATTCAATCATGGCTGATCTATCTCTCCCTCCTAACCATCCCATCCAGGTTGTGTGTGCACAATCTTACTGATTCTGTTTGCAGACACATAGACCATGGATAATTGTTTAATATGGTGGAAAGAATTGAGCCAAGTACATGACAATGGGGCCAAGAAATTCATCTGTTCTGTTTCTCCTGTTTGCGTACTGGTAATAATCTCCATTCCAAACTAAAATCATGGAATTCAGTGTGACCAGTTGTCGTAAACAGTTCTCGTTTAGTTTAGTTTAGAGATACTGCGCGGAAACAGGCCCTGGGTCCACGCCGACCAGCGATCCCCGCACACTAATGCCATTCTACGCACTCGGGACAATTTTACAATTATACCAAGCTAATTATCCCACAAACCCGTACGTGTTTGGAGTGTCAATCAATCAATCAATCAAGTTTTATTCGTCACTTGCACATATGTGTGCAAGTGAAATGAGTTTGCCAGCATTGGTACAATAAAAAAGAACACACAATACACAATAAAAAGATTTACACAAACATCCACCACAGCATTCATCACTTTGGTGGAAGGCACAAAATATGGCCGGTCCTCCTCCATTTTCCCCCGTGGTCGGGACCTCAACCCTCTGCAGTCGCTGCCGCGGGCGTCCAGATGTTCAGACAAGGTAAAAGCCCAGGTAAGTCCTGAATCGGTGCCCCCCCCCCCCCCCCCCCCCACCGGAGACCGCGGCTTCAAGATGGTGTAGGCCGCAGGCCGGTGGTCGAAGTGTGGCAGGAAACCGGAGCTCCCGGAGAAAACCCACCCAGGTCGTGGGAAGAAGGTACAAACTCCGTGCAAACAGACAGCGCCTGTAAAATCTATTACTGCGCCACTGTGCCGCCCCTCTAGTGAATGTCTTTGTACAACGCTGGCCTGTGTCAGGGACAGCAGGCAGTATAGGTGGAACGTATGTGGATTTGTCATTCATTCCCGCCATGTAAGATAGAGAGTGATGTATCCCAGCAGGATCCTGAGGCTGAGAGTGACTGACTGGGAGTTTAGAGATACAGCGCGGAAAGCAGGCCCTTCGGCCCACCGACACCGCGCCGACCTGCGATGCCCGCTATCCTGGATCAACACGGCCCCACACCCACTAGGGACAATTATACCTAGTAAGTAAGTAAGTAATGCCCCTGTCCCACTTAGGAAACCTGAACGGAAACCTCTGGAGACTTTGCGCCCCGCCCAAGGTTTCCGTGCGGTTCCCGGAGGTTTTTGTCAGTCTCCCTAATGGTCGAAAGTGGTTTCCGTTTTTTTTTTGTTCATTTTTTTTATTAATTAGAAGCAATTACATAATTTTAAAAAAAGATACGTGTTCATTGTTGACATAATAAAAATCATTTTGTTCTTTGTAGATATACATAATCAGTATTATTTATGTTAATCCTTGCTTAATAATTGTGCTTCTATATTTTTTTTTTCCATTTTTCATAAAGATAGAAAATAGTGGAAAAAGATTAAACAAAAAATATATATATATATATATATATATATATACATATAGATATGTATATAGGAAAGAATGGAATATTCTACAGATTTCTACAGAAAGTGGTTTCCGTTTTAAAAATCGGTCATTTTTTAGTCGAAGCCGGTTGCGATGCTGGTTGAAGGTGGTTGCCGGAGGACAAAAACCACCGGGAACCGCACGGAAACCTTGGGTGGGGCAGAAAATCTCCAGAGGTTTCTGTTCAGGTTTCCTAAGTGGGACAGGGGCATTAGTAAGTAAGTTTATTGGCCAAGTATTCACATACAAGGAATTTGCCTTGGTGCTCCGCCCACAAGTAACAACATGACATCCAGTGACAGTTACGAATGACTCAGAAAACACTAAACATTAATAATAATAAAACATTAATGAGAAAAAAAATCAATTAACCTACAAACCTGTACATCTTTGGAGTGTGCTCACGGTATTGGGAATTGGCTCCAGTTTACTTCAGACTCTCAGCTGGACATGCCACATGGATGTCAGGTTGTATAAAATTCTGCGTGATGTCTCCTGTCGCAGACTTCCGCTGGGCAGTACACAATTGTTGCCGCGTCTTGGCGCCCACAAAGTTAAAAAACATTTACCATGCGTTCCTATCTACGTGGCAGCAGCAACCACCCCCCCTCCCGTCCCCCCCCCCCCCCCCCCGCTCTCTGACGACCGGCTCCCTCACTGATGGCTCTCCACACTCTTCTCCGGCAGCCTCTCTCTCTCGAGTCTCAGAACCAGGGGCCACACACAGCCTTAGAATAAAGGGGAGGTCATTTAAAACTGAGGTGAGAAAAAACTTTTTCACCCAGACAGTTGTGAATTTGTGGAAATCCCTGCCACAGAGGGCAGTGGAGGCCAAGTCACTGGATGGATTTAAGAGAGAGTTAGATAGAGCTCTTGGGGCTGGTAGAATCAAGGGATATGGGGAGAAGGCAGGCACGGGTTATTGATAGGGGACGATCAGCCACGATCACAATGAATGGCGGTGCTGGCTCGAAGGGCTGAATGGCCTCCTCCTGCACCTATTTTCTATCTTTCTATGTCTCTATGAGTTCAACGGTCCTCCTTGCTCCTTGGATTAGTAGAATGAGAGTGTGGATGATGTCGGAGGGTTGCATTTATGAACAGAAATCCGAGAACAGTGGTGTGCTGCGGTGGTCAATACTGGGACCCCCGCTGTTTGCTGTGTACAATAGTGACTCTGATGTTTATGTAGAAGATGTGATTAGTAAGTTTGCAGATGACATAAACACTGGCCGTGCTGCGGACTGTGAAGCTACAGAAACATATTGATCAGCTGCACAGCTCAATGGGCTGGCGGAATTTAATTCCAATGAGTGTGAAGTGAAGCTTTGTGAGAAGGCAGATAAGGATAGGAAAGTGAATGATAGGACCCTGGGGAGCACTGGAGAACTAAAGGGCCTGTCCCACCAGCATCCGACTCCATGCGATGAGCGCGATCAAACTAGAAGCGGGGGCCACGCGGAGGTCGGGTGATCCCCTGTACAGGGCCGTTCCCACCAGCATGCGCCTGCATGCGGCAAGCGCGACCAAACCGGCAGCGAGGGCCGCTCGGAGGTCGGGTGAGTGGCGCAACGCGGCGCAAAGTGAGGTGAACTTGGAGCGAAGTCTTAAAGGTAAGTTCGCCAGGACAGAGAGGGGCACACAGAGAGGGGCACAGAGGCACACACACAGAGGGCCACGGAGCCACACACGTAGAGGGTCACGGAGGCACCTACAGATAGGTTCACGGAGGCACGACGTCGAGGCGGTGTGTCATGCGTCGAGGCGACTGCGAGCCATCAAGCCGTTGCCGCGCGGAATTTTCGAACATAGTCAGTTTTTCGGAGCCCCGCGCGATGTCGGGACGAACTCCCCACAATTCCGCACGGCTCCGGCGATCGAAGTGGGACCGGCCCCGCGACGCCGGACGGCTCAAGCGACCACGTTAGGTCGCGCTCATCGCATGGAGTTGCATGCTTGTAGGACAGGCCCTTTAGGGATATTGTTGTATGTCCCAAAGATACCTGAAGGTGGCAGCACATGTGGATATGGTGGCAGTCATATAGACTGCTGGCCTTCGTTACATGTGCTACTGAATTCAAGAGCAGCCAAGTTATAGCCAAGGTTTATAAAACATTGTTGGGGCCACATCTGGAATAATGTGAGCAGTTTGGTCATTTCTGTGGAGAAAGGTAGAGTAGGCTAATTGGCTTGGTATAATTGTAAATTGTGCCTAATGTGTGTAGGATAGTGTAATGCCCCTGTCCCACTTAGGAAACCTGAACGGAAACCTCTGGACGGAAACTTTCTGCCCCACCCAAGGTTTCTGTGTGGTTCCCGGAGGTTTTTGTCAGTCTCCCTAATGGTCGAAACTGACAAAAACCTCCGAGAACCGCACGGATCCTTGGGTGGGGCAGAAAGTCTCCAGAGGTTTCCTTTCAGGTTTCCTAAGTGGGACAGGGGCATTAATGTGCAGGGAGGACTCGGTGGGCCGACTGAATGTGTGTAAAATTAAATAGTATTGGTGTAAATGGGTCTTTGATGGTTGGTGTGGGTTCAATGCGCTGAGGGGCCTGTTTCCGTGCTCTACGCGATAAAGATTTAGTGGCGCAGCAGTAGATTTGTCACCTTAAAGCGTTCGATCCTGACTATGGGCGCTGTATGTACGGAGTTTGCACGTTCTCCCCGTAACCCCATGGGTTTTCCCAGGGTGCTCCTGTTTCCTCCCATATTCTAAAGAGGCACAGGTTTGTAGGTTAATTGGTAAAGATTGTAAATTGTCCCTAGTGTGTGTAGGATTAGACAATAGACAGTAGACAATAGGTGCAGCAGTAGGCCATTCGGCCCTTCGAGCCAGCACCGCCATTCAATGTGATCATGGCTGATCATCCCCGCTAGTACTAGTGAATGGTCGGCACATACTTGGTGGGCCGAAGGGCCTGTTTCTGTGCTGTATTCGTGCCGATTCAGTCTCTGTCTATAGGTTAGGCCGAGCTAAAGGAGTGAAAGGCTTGGATAGAGTGGATGTGGAGAGGATGTTTCCACTAGTGGGAGAGTCTAGGACTAGAGGTCATAGCTTCAGAATTAAAGGACGTTCTTTTAGGAAGGAGATGAGGAGGATTTCTAGTCAGAGGGTGGAGAATCTGTGTAGGAACGAACTGCAGAAGCTGGTTTAAACCAAAGATAGACACAAAAAGCTGGAGTAACTCAGCGGGGCAGGCACCATTTCTGAAGAGAAGGAATGGGTGACATTTCGGGTTGAGACCCTTCTTCAGACAGCTTTTTGTGTCTATCTTCGGTGGAGAATCTGAGATATTCTTTGCCACAGAAGGCTGTGCAGCCAAAGTCAGTTGTACATCTAGATAGATTATTGATTAGTACAGGTGTCAGGGGTTATGGGGAGTAGGCAGGAGAATGGGGTAAGGAGGGAGAGATAGATCAGCCATGATTGAATGGCGGAGTAGACTTGGCCTAATTCCACGCCTATCACATAATCTTATGATCTTATGAAGAGGGACCTGATATTGAAGTGCATCGATACGTACTGTAGCTCCCAGTAAACTTTTCTCCTCAGCAGAGTTTTTCAACAGGAGGGCATAGGTTTCAGCTAAGTAGTAAGAGGTTTAGAGAGGGTGCAAGGAGGAATATTTTGTCCAAAAGGTGGTTGGAATCAGGAACACATTACCTGAGAGAGTATTTATCAGGCAACTGAACCATCCCTATCACAACTAGAAAGCGGACCTGATCTACTATCTTCCTCATTGGTGAGCCTCGGACTATCTTTGATCAGACTTTGCTGGCTTAACCTTGCACTGTATGTTATTCCCTTATCCTGTATCTATACACTGTGAACAGCTCGATCGTAACCACGTGTTGTTTTCCGCTGACTGTTAGCACGCAACAAAAGCTTTTGACTCACTGTACCCTGATACATGTGACAATAAACTAAACTGAACGGGAGGCAGGAACTCTCATATCATCCAGACCAGTATTTGAATGACCAAGGCAGTGAAGGATTTTGGGTGGACTGGTAAATAGGTACAGTAAAGATGGGTATGCCCAGAGCGTACAAGCCCAGCTGCTCCATTCTCTCAGCATATGACAGTCCCGCCATCCCGGGAATTAACCTTGTAAACCTACGCTGCACTCCCTCAATAGCAAGAATGTTCTTCCTCAAATTAGGGGACCAAAACTGCACACAATACTCCAGGTGTGGTCTCACTCGGGCTCTGGACAACTGCAGAAGGATCCTGATATCAAGTTCACGCCTTCAAAAATCGTTTTAGAATGAAAGTGTTTCAAATCGTTTGAGGGTGAGAATCAGTAGATGGGAACGTCGTAAGTTCTTAAGTCCCAGGAGCAGAATTAGGCCATTCGGCTCTGTCATTCAATCGTGGCTGCCATTCAATCATGGCTGATCTATCTTTCCCTCTCAACCCCATTCTCCTGGAACCCCTGGCACCCGGACTAATCAAACCTAGAGAAGTAATGCACTTACATTTCCAAAAGATGTTTGATGCCACAACAGAGGCTGCTGAATAAATGAAGAACCCACGGTATTGGATGGTGCGTGCTGTCACGGACTGAAGGCTGTCATATAGATTGCAGAGAGCTGGAATAAACGGGTCCAACATTATCTGAGGTGATGTTACGTGTAGTCTCCAGGGGCCAGTTCTTGTGTCACAGCTGTTTACTGTTCAAATTTCAGTTCAGTTCAGTTTAGTTTATTGTCACGTGTACCAAGGTACAGTGAAAAGCTTTTTGTTGCGTGCTAACCAGTCAGCGGAAAGACAATACATGATTACAATCGAGCCATTTACAGTGTACAGATACATGATACTGGGAATAACATTTAGTGCAAGGTAAAGCCAGCAAAGTCCGATCAAGGATTGTCCGAGGGTCACCAAAGAGGTAGATAGTAGTTCAGCGCTGCTCTCTGGTTGTGGTAGGGTGGTTCAGTTGCCTGATAACAGCTGTGAAGAAACGGTCTCTGAATCGCGAGGTGTGCATTTTCACACTTCTGTACCTTTTGCCTGATGGGAGAGGGGAGAAGAGGAAATGATCAGGGTGCGACTCGTCCTTGATGATGCTGCTGGCCTTGCCGAGGCAGCGTGAGGTATAAATGGAGTCAATAGAAGGGAGGAATGTTTGTGTGATGGTCCGGGCTGCATCCACAATTCGCTGCAATTTCTAATGGATGAAGCTGTTCCCAAGCCATATTTAATGGCAGGGCAGGCTTGAGGGGCCGAGTGGCCTTCTCCTGCTCCTATTTTCCTCTGTCCTTGTGCAAAATGCATGGGAGGACTATGGAAGTCGGGAATGTGCTTGGATTACATGTTTTCACTCAGTCAGTTTGATGAAGCATCATAAGCTCTGCTTTCCTTTTGAACATGAGAATACAACAAGATTTTAACGTACTTTATTGAAATGTGTGATAAAAATAAATTGCGTTTACATCTTGGTTTAATTTGTATTGATGGGAAACGCTACTGTTCACAACATATATTGCAAACACATTAATCATGACACAAAAATAGTATTGGATTATTATTTGTCATCATACCATAGACTTTGAGATAAAGTGTCACTGTCAGGATAACAAGCCATTGGACCTGGATGGTTCACATTTAAATTGAAGACCCAATTTTGTGTTTTCTCAAGCTGTTTCATCTTTCCCTACTGTAAATAAGCAATTCGCGAACTCTGAAAGTGTGCAACATCTTTTAATGATAGCATAGGGTATTACATACATCCTCAAGCACTGGCTACATTCTTCTACTGAACTGTACCCAGGAAGGGGAAGGCGTTATGATTGATGTTAGCTCGGCGGGGTTAATGGTACTGAGGTAACTATGTTATTGGTTGCATATATAAACCATTTACATCCTTCCCCTTAGAAAATCAAAACAGACTGTTGTCACAACAACAGAATTAAACAGAAATCGCCATAACGAACAGGTGGCTTACTAATCCGGCCTGAGTGCGTACGAATGTCTCCCCCTTCCCCCGAAGGAGCAGAAGAAACAGGAGGACACGAGGCAGCTGGGGAACCAGGGAAGGGCGGTGGGGTGGGAGAAACAGGAGAGTGAGAACCGCGACCGGCAATAGGTGACCCGCGCTTCGGGACAAAGCGTCTTCTGACCCGACGACCTTCGCCACACCATTTGGCAGATTCAAGTTCCTGCGAATGCCATTCGGCATCAATTCCGCCAGTGAGGTGTTCCAGTGAGCGATGGAGCAGATATTCTCGGACCTGCCATGTGCCATCATCGTGGATGATATCCTGGATTATGGGAAGGACATTGCCGAGCACAACCTGAACCTCCGCCGCGCCCTGGATCGGGCGCGAAAGGCCAACCTGAAGCTGAATCCTACTTCTGACACCATGTAAATAAGCAATTCACAAACTCTTAAATTGTGCAACATCTTTTAATGATAGCACAGGGTATTACATACATCCTCAAGCACTGGCTACATTCTTCTACTGAACTGTACCCAGGGAGGGGAAGGTGTTATGATTGACGTTAACTAGGCGGGGTTAATGGTACTGAGGTAACTATGTTATTGGTTGCATATATAAACCATCTACACCTACCACACAATCTACCTCAGACCAGAGACCCTCAGACTATCTTTGATCAGACTTTCCTGGTTTTAGCTTGCATTAAAACAGGGGTGGGGAACGTTTCATGTCGGAGTGCCGCATTAAGTTAGCTGTAATCTAACAAGGCCGCATGCAAGAAACGTCAATTAGATATACTTCAATTATTTTGTCCAAATCACCCACATGACTTACTAATGTTTTAATTGTGGCCGTCAGTCGGGGAGGATTGTTTCATTGAATCTTCTTTGACTCTTTGTTATTTTAAATGCATTAATTTTAAGATTAAAATTAAAATAATAAAAGACGAGCATAAACATATTAATAAAAATAAAAGGTAGACAAAAATGCTGGAGAAACTCAGCGGGTGAGGGAGCATCTATGGAGCGAAGGAAATAGGCGACGTTTCGGGTCGAGACCGTTTTCAGACCTCCATCTGCAATTCCTTAAATAAAAATAAAAGGATTTAACCATATAACCATACAGCACGGAAACAGGCCCTTCCAGTCCGTGCCGACCATTTATTTTCCCCTAGTCCCATCTACCTGCACTCAGACCATACCCTTCCATTCCCTTCCCGTCCATATACCTATCCACTTTACTTTTAAATGTTAAAATCGTTCCTGCCTCCACCACTTCTGCTGGAAGCTCAATCCACACAGCCACCACTCTCTGAGTAAAGAAGTTCCCCCTCATGTTACCCCTAAACTTCTGTCCCTTAATTCTCATGTCATGCCCTCTTGTTTGAATCTTCCCTACCCTCAATGGGAATAGCTTATCCATGTCAACTCTGTCTCTCCCTTTCATCATTTTAAAGACCTCAATCAAGTCCCCCCTTAACCTTCTGCGCTCCAAAGAATAAAGACCTAACTTGTTCAACCTTTCTCTGTAACTTAGTTGCTGGAACCCAGGCAACATTCTAGTAAATCTTTCTATTCTATAAAATAAGGATTCGTTCAAAAGGCCACACTTAATGGCCTAGTAGGCCGCATGTGGCCTTAAGGCCGCAGGTTCCCCACCCCTGCACCAAACGTTATTCTCTTATCATGTATATGTGCACTGTGAACGACTCGATTGTAATCCCATATTGCCTTTCCGCTGACTGGTTAGCACACAACAGAAGCTTTTCACTGTACCTCGGTACACGTGACAATAAACTAAATTGAACTGAACCATCTTGATTCTTGGTTCTTGGTTACTTGGTCCTCCAAAATATTCCAACTGGAATTTAAACTGGAGGTGGTGAAGGGAGGGGTTTAGCCAGAGAGGGTTATTGGGAAGAAAGTGCCACTTTAAATTTAGTTGCATCTGGCTGGGCAACCGTGGCTGCTCATTCAACATCTCCTAAAATGCAACCCTTTCTCCCCTATGGGTGAATTAAGGATTGAGTTCTGCATTCTTCCACATTTTGATAAGGGTGGCTCTCCTGAATGTCGTATTAAATATCTTTCTGAGGCAGGCTTATGGTCCTGCTTTTGAACTCTCCCCACATTATTTAAAATACATTAGAACAGGAGAGTTTGAGAGGGATATGGGTCTAACGTGGGCAAATTAGACCAGCTTAGTTGGAGCACCCCGATCCCAATTCCGCATAGACAGATTGGGCCAAAGGTCCACTTCCACCACCGCATGACTTAAACGGTCTGTCCCACCTGGGCGTCATTTGCGCGTCATGCAGATGGCGCGGAAGATTTTGTACACGCCAAAATCCTGGAGTGCCGCACGCGACCGCACGTCACTGCTTACGTCTCCACGCACCATGCGCGCGTAATGCGTACCATGCACAATGATGTCGCATAAATTACGCGCAAATGACTCCCAAGTGGGACAGGCGCTTAAGGATTTCCATTAGGAATCCACACCTTAATATTAAATCTATTCAATCTTTCCTGACAGTTTTAAGCTCTGAATCTGCAATATCCAACTAAATGTTATTGAGCACAGAAACAGGCCCCTCAACCCACTGAACCCACAACAACCCATTGACACCAATATTATTGTAACCTACCCACATTCAGTCCGCACCGACAAGCGATCCCCGCACACTTACACTATCCTACACACACTGGGGACAATTTACATTTCTTCCAAGCCAATTAGTATACAAACCTGTATGTCTTTGGTGAGTGGGAGGAAATTGAAGAACTCGGAGAAAACCCACTCAGGTCACGGGGAGAATGTACAATCTCCATGCAGACAAACCCGGGTCTCTGGCGTGTAAGGCTGCAACGTTACCGCTGCGCCAACGTGCCACCCAGCAGTTCTTGAACTGTTCATCAAAGATCGCATCACTTCAGAGTTGAGGGAGAATATCCGAGAAGGGTCTTTAAACAAACGTCAAATGGATAGAGATTAGGAACTAAAATGGGTAGACAAAAATGCTGGAGAAACTCAGCGGGTGAGGCAGCATCTATGGAGCGAAGGAAATAGGCGACGTTTCGGGTCTCTATGGAGCGAAGGAAATAGGTCGAGACCCGAAACGTCGCCTATTTCCTTCGCTCCATAGATGCTGCCTCACCCGTTGAGTTTCTCCAGCATTTTTGTCTACCTTCGATTTTCCAGCATCTGCAGTTCCTTCTTAAACTAAAATGGGTTGTCACTTTTCTGGGATATATTACAGGCCTCCGGCAATCAATAGGAGTAGATGAACATACAGGTCTGTAGGTTAATTAGCTTAGGGTTGTATACTTGGTATAAGTGTAAATTGCCCTTGGTGTTTGTAGGCTTGTGTTAATGTGCGGGGATCGCTGGTCGGCACGGACACGGAGGGCCGAAGGGCCTGTTTCCGTGCTGTAACTCTAAGCTAAACTAAAATAAACAGATATGTAGGCAGATATTAGAGAGCTGTTATAAAATAGGGTTATCATATTGGGAAATCCAGTGTCGCAAATATTAACTGGGATTGCCTGAGCCTTAAAGGGTCAGAAGGAGCAGAATTTTCGAGTTGGGTCCGGGGGAGATTTTTGGCACAGTATTCGGGTGAAGATTAGAAATGAAATACGTGACAACAAATGGGAAGTACTGACTGGGGAGACAAGTCAAGAGTGTAACATGTGTAGATGCTGAAATAGGAATTTAGAAAGACTAAAATGGGTCATGAGATATCACTGGCAGGGAAACCGCTGGTAGAAAAATCCGAAGGTGTTCCATAAGTATATTAAGGCCAAAAGAATAACTACGAAAAAAACATTAGGGCAGCAAGGTGGCGCAGCGGTAGAGTTGCTGCCTCACAGCGCCAGAGACCTGGGTTCGATCCAGGCTACGGGTGACGTCTGTACGTAGTTTGTATGTTCTCCCCGTGACCGCAGTGGGTTTTCTCTGAGAGCTCCGGTTTCCTCCGGGGTGGGAGATTGCAACCTTCACGTGGTCCGCCCTGTTTCAACGAATGCAATCAACCCGGCGTGCACAATCGAATAAAGTCAAATCGAACAAGTTCTCCTTCAATTTTAGGCTGTGCACGCCATACGCAAGTAGAAGAAGAAGGTTTCCTCCCACACACCAAAGACGTACAGGTTTCTACGCCAATTGGCTTGGTAAAATTGTAAATTGTCCCGTGTGCGTGTAGGATAGTGTTAGTGTGCGGACCCGGTGGGCCGAAGGGCCGGTTTCCGCGCTGTATCTCTAAACTAAACTAGTCACTGAGATCGTGGGCAATGTATGCGTGGAGACGGAAGTTGTTGGCGAGGTATAAAAGAATACTTTCCACCAGTATTCACAAAGGAAGCAGACTTTGTCGTTTAGTATTCAGTGAAGGAGGAGGTGAAGGTCAGGGACAGGAACCCATGACAAGGAGAAGGTAGATCCGTTCCTCTGGGAGAGGGGGGAGGTTAAGAGGACACATGACTGGGGTATATTAAATCATAAAAGGTTAGGCAGTCTAAACTGCAAGAAACTATTCTCCACAGAAGACGTAGATAAAATTTGAACAGCATAGTGCGGCACGGTGGCGCAGCGGTAGAGTTGCTGCCTAATGCCCCTGTCCCACTTAGGAAACCTGAACGGAAACCTCTGCAGCCTTAGAATCATAGAATCATAGAAAATAGGTGCAGGAGTAGGTCATTCGGCCCTTCGAGCCTGCACCGCCATTCAATATGATCATGTCTGATCATCCAACTCAGTATCCCGTACCTGCCTTCTCTCCATACCCCCTGATCCCTTTAGCCACAAGGGCCACATCTAACTCCCTCTTAAATATAGCCAATGAACTGGCCTCAACTACCTTCAGTGGCCGCGAATTCCACAGACTCACCACTCTGTGTGAAAAATGATCTTCTCATCTCGGTCCTAAAAGACTTCCCCCTTATCCTTAAATGGGCCCCACCCAAGGTTTCCGTGCGGTTCCCGGAGGTTTTTGTCCTCCGGCAACCACCTTCAACTAGCATCGCAACCGTCTTCGACTAAAAAATTACCAATTTCTAAAACAGAAACCACTTTCGACCATTAGAGAGACTGACAAAAACCTCCGGGAACCGCACGGAAACCTTGGGTGGGGCGCAAAGTCTCCAGAGGTTTCCGTTCAGGTTTCCTGAGTGGAACAGGGGCATCACAGCGCCAGAGACCCGAGTTTAATCCTGATTACGGATGCTGTCTGTATGGAAGTACGTCCTTCCTGTGACCTCGTGGGTTTTCTCCAGGAGCTCTGGTTTCCTCCCACACTCGAACGATGTACAGGTTTGTGGACTAATTGGCTTGGTTAATGGTGTGAATAGTCCGTGGTGTGTAGGATAGTGCTAGTGTATGGGGTGGTCCCTGATCGGTGCGGACTTAGTGGGCCAAATGGCCTATTTCCACACTGTATCTCTAAACTAAATTAAACCAAGCTAAACAAAAGGACACAGATTTAGGATAAGGGGAAGAGAATGAGGGGATACGAGAGGGGTCCTTTTTCACCACGAAAGTGGCAATGAGGAAAAGGAGATTGTGGCATAGATATGTTTTTCACTTATCTTGCAGAGAGGCCATAGAGTCACAGAGTCATAGAGTGATACAGCGTGGCAATAGGCCCTTCGGCCCAACTTGCCCACGCCGGCCCACATGCCCACATGCTACACGAGTCCCACCTGCCTGCGTTTGGTTCATATCACTCCGAACCTGTTCTATCCATGTATGCATGTACGTCCCAAGCCATTGCGTTTACATGGGCACCTTGTGTGGGCATGTTGCTGGGATGGTGCAGTTCCCTTGCTGTGGGAATGACGAGATCCTGTGCACCCTGATGCAACCATTCCCAATGGCATCCGGGGGACCAGCCCCCAAAGGCTTGGTCACATTTTCCAAGGGCTGTGGTGAGAGCATCTGGAAGTCGTAACTGCATTCCATTCCAGAGAAAGATTAATTAAATTAAGAAAAACAGCTTTAAGCAATTGAATTTCCAGACTATTAAGTTGGAATCCTAATTCCTTGCTGGACACCTCCCATTGTGCTGAGATGGATTGATCAATGGTCACTGAAGCTTGTTTTACCCCAATTTACAACTTTATTACCTGGACAGTCAATGTGTTTTTTTACCACTGTGGTAAATGCAACTGAATTATTATCTCTCTCATTGTGTGTGTCAGAAGATGGTGGACCTCTTAATTTGTCCTCCGTCTCTACGTCATCCTCTTCTTGGTCAATGTCTATTTCATCCATGAAGACAGATGAGAATACAAATCCATAAATACACATGACATCTGCCTGTATCATCAGTTGCTGCTTTGTTCTCTGGAAGATGGTGCAAGGTTGATGACCAGAGGGCATAGATTTAAGATAATTGGCAGAAGAATCGGAGCCAAGAAGAGAATGTTTATCCTCCGGGGGGGATTATGATCTCGGATGGTCTGCTTGGGAGGGACATGGAGACTGATTTAATGGTAACCTTCAAAAGAGAATTGGATGTATTGAAGGAAAAAAAAAATACTGCACAGCTCTGGAGAATGCGTAGGGGTAGGACTAATTGGATAGCTATTTCAATTGGACACAGGATACAAATGCAAGGTCTTTCTTCCTCTTTTATGTTTCTCGCTGGCAGTGGTGCAGAAATGGTGTTGAGTAATGAACTGGAGAGTTTGGCAGGTTAGTAGCCTGGACTGGTTCGCGGCCAGGATGCAGCAGACTGTGACGTACAGTGGAATAGTAATTGATTAGAAGTTAATGGAAGATGCAAGGAGATGATTTAACGTCGGACACAACCAGCCGAAACTGTCGGAACTGCCCAAGATCCACCTGGGGGCCCAGAGCAATCACAAATCAGGGCTGTATGTCCTGACACAGCCATGTAGTGAACAGCTGTATTAGTAGAATCGAGGGTTCAGTCAACATGGTCTGTACCAGCTGAAGTGCAGTGATGTGCCTCCTTGTACTGGAGCAACCTCTGGTGACATGAACCCACAAGCCTACCTTCAGGCATTTAGCAACATCTAGGCAAGGATCCTTGTGATTGAGGCAGTGCAGCATAGGTTAGAAACATAGAAACATAGAAAATAGGTGCAGGAGTGGGCCATTCAACCCTTTGAGCCTGCACCGCCATTCAATATGATCATGGCTGATCATCCAACTCAGTATCCTGTACCTGCCTTGTCTCCATACCCTCTGATCCCCTTAGCCACAAGGGCCACATCTAACTCCCTCTTAAATCTAGCTAATGAACTGGCCTCAACTACCCTCTGTGGCAGAGAGTTCCAGAGACCCACCACTCTCTGTGTGAAAAAAGTCCTTCTCATCTCGGTCCTAAAGGATTTCCCCCTTATCCTTAAGCTGTGACCCCTTGTCCTGGACCTCCCCAACATCGGGAACAATCTTCCTGCATCTAGCCTGTCCAACCCCTTAAGAATTTTGTATGTTTCTATGAGATCCCCTCTCAATCTCCTAAATTCTAGAGAGTATAAACCGAGTCTATCCAGTCTTTCTTCATAAGACAGTCCTGACATCCCAGGTTCACGAGATTGATCCCTGGGATGGCGGGACTATCATACGAGGAAAGATTGAAAAGACTAGGCTTGTATTCACTGGAGTTTAGAAGGATGAGGAGGGAATCTTATAGAAACATGTAAAATTATAAAAGGACTGGACAAGCTAGATGCAGGAAAAATGTTCCCAATGTTGGGCGAGTGCAGAACCAGGGGCCACAGTCTTAGAATAAAGGGGAGGTCATTTAAGACTGAGGTGAGAAAACACCTTTTCACCCAGAGAGTTGTGAATTTGTGGAATTCCCTGCCACAGAGGACAGTGGAGGCCAAATCACTGGATGGATTTAAGAGAGAGTTGGATAGAGCTCTAGGGGCTAGTGGAATCAAGGGATATGGGGAGAAGGCAGGCACGGGTTATTGAGAGGGGACGATCAGCCATGATCGCAATAAATGGCAGTGCTGGCTCGAAGGGCCGAATGACCTCCTCCTGCACCTATTTTCTATGTTTCTATGATCGCTCAGTCGATCCTTTGGGGCACAACAGCATGAATGAAACTACATTCCTTGTCCACCTCGACTCGTCCTCAAGGCATTAAGAGGCAACCGAGCGATGTGGTGTTAGAGCCCCCAGGTACGTTTACCTTTCCCGAGGACGTTGGTGAACCAATTAATTTTTTCTCGAATTTGGCAGCTTGCTTCATTATTTTAGGAATGGAACAACTCCGAATTGGTGTTTGGCTCGTTGGTGCAAAACGTATATGTGCGGCCGTCCGACTGCCATGCTCAATCTCAGCGAGACCACGTGTGAGGACTGAGGACAGCAGATAGCCGACAACCTTATATGCAATTGGCAAAGATGGATTTAGAGTCAAGGAATCGCAGACTCATAGCCCCACAGCACTGTGGAAACAGGCTCTTCAGCCCAACTTGTCCGTGCCACCCAGGGTGTTCTACCTAACTTGCCGACTCCATCCATACTTCACGCTATGCTTTCTCAAGAAAGCAGCCAACATTATCAAGGACTGCGCACACCCCAGTCATTCTCTCTTCTCCCCTTTCCTGTCAGGCAGAAGGTACAAAAGCTTGAAAGCGCGTACCACCAGACTTAAGGGGTTGGACAGGCTAGATATAGGAAGATTGTTCCCAATGTTGGGGAACTCCAGAACAAGGGGTCATAGTTTAAGGATAAGGGGGAAGTCTTTTAGGACCGAGATGGGAAGATATTTTTTCACACAGAGAGTGGTGAGTCTGTGGAATTCTCTGCCACAGAAGGTAGTTGAGGCCAGTTCATTGGCTATATTTAAGAGGGAGCTAGATGTGGCCCTTGTGGCTAAGGGGATCAGGGGGTATGGAGAGAAGGCAAGTACAGGATACTGAGTTGGATGATCAGCCATGATCATATTGAATGGCGGTGCAGGCTTGAAGGGCCGAATGGCCTACTCCTGCACCTATTTTCTATGATTCTATGATTCCAAGCACAGTTTCTAACAAGTTGTTAGCAAACTCTTGAATTGTCCTCTTCTATGCTAGGGATAGACACTAGACAATAGATAACAGACAATACACAATAGGTGCAGGAGTAGGCCATTTGGCCCTTCGAGCCAGCACCACCATTCAATGTGATCATGGCTGATCATCCCTAATCAGTACCCCGTTCCTGGCTTCTCCCCATACCCCCTGACTCTGCTATCTTTAAGAGCCCTATCTAGCTCTCTCTTGAAAGCATCCAGAGAACCGGCCTCCACCGCCCTCTGAGGCAGAGAATTCCACAGACTCACCGCTCTGCGTGAGAAAAAGTGTTTCCTCGTCTGCTTCTGGACTCACCCAACATCAGGAACATGTTTCCTGCCTCTAGCGTGTCCAAACGCTTAACAATATTATATGTTTCAATGAGATCCCCTCTCATCCTTCTAAACTCCAGAGTGTACAAGTCCAGCTGCTCCATTCTCTCAGCATATGACAGTCCCGCCATCCCGGGAATTAACCTTGTAAACCTACGCTGCACTCCCTCAATAGCAAGAATGTCCTTCCTCAAATTAGGGGACCAAAACTGCACACAATACTCCAGGTGTGGTCTCACTAAGGCTCTGTACAACTGCAGAAGGACCTCCTTGCTCCTATCTTCGATTCCTCGTGTTATAAAGGCCAACATGCCATTCGCTTTCTTCACTGCCTGCTGTACCTGCATGCTTACTTTCATAGACTGATGTACAATGAATTCCTGACCTTGCAATATATCCGATTGCAGCTCTTGCACTTTTTAGAATCTGCACCTTTTTTCTGTCGCTGTAACTCTGTATTCTGCAGTCTGTTTATTTTCTCCTTTGCATTGCTGATGCACTCGTGCATGATGTGATTAGCCTGGATCGCAGCAGAAAACAAAGTCCTTTCACATATCTCAATACCTGTGACAATAATAAAGCAATGCCAATACCAATAGAGCCATCCATTCCTAACAATGATCTATTCTCCATTTTCCTTGGTCTCTATTCCCTTTGCCCTGTTGACACATTTCCTTATCTATATATCTATCTCCCCCCCCCCCCCCCCCCCGATATGAGTCTGAAGGAGGGTCTCAACCCAAAACGTCGCCCATTCCTTCTCTCCAAAGATGCTGCCTGTCCCGCTGAGTTATTCCGGCATTTTGTGTCTATCTGTGTTCATCCTTTCCAAACCCTTCTTTCTGCCTCTGGTTTATCTTCCCTCAGTGGTTGGGTATGAAGGCCTGGTCTTCCATCCGTTATGTGATTGAATTCCCACGAACTAATGTAGGGACTTGCGTTGCGTGGATTCCACGGTCCTGCTTCTAAACATCTACCAGTTGCTTCCATGTATGGTGTCCCATGTAGTGCCATGCAGTGCCACCTACAGGTTGTCCATGCCGTTGCACAAAGAGGATCTCCTTAGGCTAGTCCCATAGGAGCCAGAGTCGCCAAGGACTTTAAATAGGTCCTGGCCTGCCGTACCTGGACTTGTGGGAGAACTGGGAAAGGGGAGGGGAAGGAGGGAAAAAGCACGGGCTACCTAAAACGAGGCTTGCACGAGGATGCACACTGAAACATAGAAACATAGAAAATAGGTGCCTTTCGGCCCTTCGAGCCAACACCGCCATTCATTGTGATCATGGCTGATCGTCCCCAATCAATAACCCGTGTCTGCCTTCTCCCCATATCCCTTGATTCCACCAGCCCCCAGAGCTCCATCCAACTCTCTCTTAAATCCATCCAGTGATTTGGCCTCCACTGCCCTCTGTGGCAGGGAATTCCACAAATTCACAACTCTCTGGGTGAGAAAGTTTTTTTCTCACCTCAGTCTTAAATGACCTCCACTTTATACTAAGTTCATTGTGATCATGGCTGATCGTCCCCTATCAATAACCCGTGCCTGCCTTCTCCCCATATCCCTTGACTCCATTAGCCCCTAGAGCTCTATCCAACTCTCTCTTAAATCCATCCAGTGATTTGGCCTCCACTGCCCTCTGTGGCAGGGAATTCCATAAATTGACAACTCTCTGGGTAAAAAAGTTTTTTCTCACCTCAGTCTTAAATGACCTCCCCTTTATTCTAAGACTGTGGCCCCTGGTTCTGGACTGACCCAACAATGGGAACATTTTTCCTGCATCTAGCTTGTCCAGTCCTTTTATAATTTTATATGTTTCTATATATAAATATATCCCCCTCCTCATCCTTCTAAACTCCAGTGAATACAAGCCTAGTCTTTTCAATCTTTCCTCATATGACAGTCCCGCCATCCCAGGGATCAATCACGTGAACCTACGCTGCACTGCCTCAATCACAAGGATGTCCTTCCTCAATAGGCAAGATACCGAAGCATACGGTTCTGACGTGGGCAAATGGGATGGCATGGATGTTCTGGGCTGAAGTGCCTGTTTCTCTTTGACCACATCCTGCGGAACCCACCATTTAATCTTCTGATCTTTCTCTGATTCTGATACCAACCTTGCCCCCTCTAACCCCAATTCCCGAACTTCCAATCCTGCCCTTTGATGCTGCCAATCCTCCTCCTTCAACCTACTGTTTCAATCCCCTCTGATCCTGTACTTCCTGCTACCCAACCGCTCGATCTATCATTCCAGCTTCCTTGACCTTCCCATTTCCCTGTACTTTGACCCACGATGGTGATCCCACCTTCTTGACCAGCATATTGTGGTCACTGTTCCTGCATTTCTGTCCTTGGTTGAGTAGTCTGGCACCTCTCCCTCCAACTCCGGCTCTGATTCCATCACATATCAGGCAACCGCACCACCCTACCCCAACTAGAGCACAGTCCTCAACTACTACCTTTGCGGTTGCAGCTTCGAGACTGCGGAACAGCATCCCTCTTCCCATCAGAACTTCCCCTTCCATCGACTCCTTTAAATCGAGACTAAAAACTCATCTCTACTCCCAAGCCTTTCTTGACGTCCTCTGAGCGAGGGTTATATGTATGTAGTGATGTTTGTATTTAATCTATGAACCACTGTTGTTTGTTATACTATTCTTATACCAATGTGAAGCACTTTGGCCAACGAGAGTTGTTTTTTAAATGTGCTATAGAAATAAAAGTGACTTGACTTGACTACCCACCTCATCGGAGACCCTCGGACTATCTTTGATCGGACTTTACTTTGTACTTTACATTTTACTAAACGCTATTCACGTTATTGTAAGCTTGTATTGTCTTTCTGCTGACTGGTTAGCACGAAACAAAAGCCTTTCACTGCAGGCGGTACAGTGTGCACAATACTGCCTCCAATAATGCGCCACCTTCTCTTCATTGGAGAGAAAGCCTTTCATGTGACAATAAACTAAACAAAACTAAATCTGCCCTGGAAATGCATGCAAAATGCAGCCCTCTTCCAGTGCAGGATGGGAAGCAAAACATGCATCCTCGGTCTTCGAGCACTGGGCAATTTTCCAACATCAAAGGGGCGGCACAGCGGTAGAGTTGCTGCCTAATGCCCCTGTCCCACTTAGGAAACCTGAACGGAAACCTCTGGAGACTTTGCGCCCCACCCAAGGTTTCCGTGCGGTTCCCGGAGGTTTTTGTCCTCCGGCAACCACCTTCAACTAGCATCGCAACCGGCTTTGACTAAAAAATTACCGATTTTTATAACGGAAGCCACTTTCGACCATTAGGGAGACTGACAAAGACCTCCGGGAACCGCACGGAAACCTTGGGTGGGGCACAAAGTCTCCAGAGGTTTCCGTCCAGGTTTCCTAAGTGGGACGGGCATTACAGTGCCAGAGACCCGGGTCTGATCCAGACCACGGGTGCTGTCTGTGCAGTTTTTTATGTTCTCCCCATGATCACGTGGGTTTTCTCTGGGTGCTCCGGTTTCCTCCCACACTCGAAAGGCATACATGTTTGTAGGTCAATTGGCTTAGGTTAAAAATTGTAAATTGCCCCTTTTGTGTAATGATAGTGTGCGGGGATCGCTGGTCGGCATGGGCTCGATGGGCCAAATGGCCTGTTCCCGTACTGTATCTCGAAACTAAACTAAACCCATCTGGACCCTCCTCTCCAAAACCTCCCCCCTGATCTGTTGCCAAAAGATGCTTGTAATGCCCCTGTCCCACTTAGGAAACCGGAACTGAAACCTCTGGAGACTTTGCGGCCCACCCAAGGTTTCCGTGCGGTTCCCGGAGGTTTTTGCCTTCCGGCAACCACCTTCAACTAGCATCGCAACCGGCTTCGGCTAAAAAATTACCGATTTTTAAAACGGAAACCACTTTTGACCATTACAGGAGACTGACAAAAACCTCCGGGAACCGCACGGAAACCTTGGCTGGGGCGCAAAGTCTCCAGAGTTTCCGTTCAGGTTTCCTAAGTGGGACAGGGGCATCATCACAGCGCCAGAGACCCGAGTTTGATCCTGATTACGGATGCTGTCTGTATGGAGTTAGTACGTCTTTCCTGTGACCACGTGGGTTTTCTCCGGGAGCTCTGGTTTCCTCCCACACACGAAAGATGTACAGGTTTGTGGACTAATTGGCTTGGTTAATGTTGCAAATAGTCCATGGTGTGTAGGATAGTGCTAGTGTATGGGGTGGTCCCTGATCGGTGCGGACTTGGTGGGCGCAAAGTCTCCAGAGTTTCCGTTCAGGTTTCCTAAGTGGGACAGGGGCATTATCGCTTAAAGCAGAGGACATTTAATTACTAGTCCCTGGTTCATTTTGTTCAGTGCCGACAGCAGGCTGCTCCTTTCTCACACAAGTTGTCCATGTGTGACCTCCCTGGAAGAACCATGTAAACACTGTCCCATTAAGCCTTGGCGTTAGACCATGGGTTAAGTCGGTTGTTCAGCCATCCTCTCTTCCTGTGACTGTTCATCCTTGATGTCATTCACCCAGCACATCCATCATCTTCTTCAGGTCCTTGTTCCAAGTGTTTGGCAACATAAGCAGACAGATTAGCCTCTGATCTATCTCCACGCTCGAATCCTGCTCGTTTTCAAAATCTGGTAATAGATACCTGCATCATTAATGATAACAGCTTTAATTAAGGTGTGAGATTTAATGCCACAGGTTTAGTACTGTTTGACTAAAGATAGGTTTCTATGCTTGGTTTGAGCTATTCCCTGCCAGGACCCATCCACTCAATCCTTGGCTTCACCAATAACCATAGCATATGGTTTGATTAAACACAGATTACAAGGGGCTGGATGTGTGGGATGGAACTGCACAGATGCTGGTTTAAACTGATGATGGACACAAAAAGCTGGAGTAACTCAGCGGGTCAGATAGCATCTTTGGAGAAAAGGAATAGGTGATGTTTTTTCGGGTCGAGATCCTTCTTTGGACTGTGAGCCAGAGGAAATGGAAATGAAAGATATAGACGGTGATGTGGAGAAATAGTCATATAGTGATACAGTGCGGAAACCTGCCCTTCGGCCCAACTTGCCCACTTGCCCACCCAGCTACACGGGACATTAGGCAGGTTCGGGATACTGAGTTGGATGATCAGCCATGATCATATTGAATGGCGGTGCAGGCTCGAAGGGCCGAATGGCCTACTCCTGCACCTATTTTCTATGTTTCTATGTTACACTATTCCCACCTGCCAGCATTTGGTCCAAACCTGTCCTATCCATGTACGTGTCAAACTGCTTCTTACACGTTGGGATAGTTCCGGCCTCAACTACCTCCTCTGGCAGCTTGTTCCATACATCCACCATCCTTTCTGTGAAACATAGAAACATAGACAATAGGTGCAGGAGTAGGCCATTCGGCCCTTGGAGCCTGCACCGCCATTCAATATGATCATGGCTGATCATCCAACTCAGTATCCCTTACCTGCCTTCTCTCCATACCCCCTGATCCCTTTAGACACAAGGATCACATATAGCTCCCTCTTAAATATAGCCAATGAACTGGCCTCAACTACCTTCTGTGGCAGAGAATTCCAGAGATTCACCACTCTCTCACTCAGGGAAAAAGTTACCCCTCAGATTCCTATTAAATATTTTCCCCCTTCTCCCTAAACTTTCGTCCTCTGGCCCTTGATTCCCTTACTCTGGGCAAGAGACACTGTGCATCTACCCAATCTATGGCTCTCATGATCATAGACACCTCCATCAGATCACCCATCATCCTCCTGCGCTCCAAGGAATAGTCCCAGCCTACTCAACCTCCGCCTCCAGCTCAGACCCTCTGGTCCTGGCAACAAATGTAGACCAAATGACAATAGACAATAGACAATAGCTGCAGGAGTGTGCCATTTGGCCCTTAGAGCCAGCACCGCCATTCAATGTGATCATGGCTGATCATCCCCAATCAGTACCCCGTTCCAGCCTTCTCCCCATATCCCCTGACTCCGCTATTTTTAAGAGCCCCTATCTAGCTCTCTCTTGAAAGCATCCAGAGAACCTGCCTCCACCGCCCTCTGAGGCAGAGAATTCCACAGACTCACCACTCTCTGTGAGAAACAGTGTTTCCTCGTCTCCGTTCCAAATGGCTTACTCCTTATTCTTAAACTGTGTGTGTGTGTGGCCCCTGGTTCTGGACAAATGAGTGACAGATATGCAAAGAATAATGATGATAAAGGAAACAGGCCATTGTTAGCTGTGGTCGAGGTGGAAAAGGGCTGGAACCAAGCCTGGACTCTTGGATTAGGTTGCAGTTTATAAATTGAATGAAACAATAGCTTATTATTATTATTAATATTAATATTAATATCGTTGAAAACATTAGCGACTCAGTGGTGCTGGTTTCCGACGGGCAAAAGCCATAGCAGATGAATTAAAGGAAGTTAAAATTCAGACAAAGGGGAAATATCAACCTCTGTTTATCTAACTGTCTATCTCCTGATCTCTTTCTCAATTTATTTTTTCCATTAAATGCATCTACATCATTGCACAGACATCATCTCCATCCATCCATCCTCGTTTGAGTAGATGCCTTTTTATATCAACTCTCTCTTTTAACCTGCCTCTTTTTTTTATAGTGAGGCAAGAATTAATTATACTTCTAAAGAAAAAAACAAGTCAAATTTGTCGATTCAAATTGCTCAGGCATATAAGAATAAAAAGTACCAAAGATTTTTTCTCGTCTGGGGATCTGGCCCAATTCAAATCACTCAGCCTACTGTGACAGCGAGATGCAGAAACTCAGCGTCGATCTCTCTGAACAGCAGTCTGCCCGGCTTCAACTGAAAAGGTCGGTTTATCTATTGTCAAAGCGTGAATCAATGGGAGCCCAGGACCTGTGGCCCTGTTAACAGCAGGGGGGCGAGTTAAAGTGGCAAGTCTTCTAAGCCTTGGTGCTGTCTCGCTGCTGTGCGACACTCTGAGTCACGTTCCAGTTCTGAAAGCATGCAGCTTGTGAAAGGAGGGTCAGGAGAAAGGGTCAGAGTTCTGCCTCCAAGTTCTGCTTCCAAGGGGTCACAGTTTAACATTGTTCCCAATGTTGTGGAAGTCCAGAACAAGGGGTCACAGTTTAAGGATAATGAGGAATTCCTTTAGGACCGAGATGAGGAAAACATTTTTCACACAGAGAGTGGTAAGTCTCTGGAATTCTCTGCCACAGAAGGTAGTTGAGGTCAGTTCATTGGCTATATTTAAGAGGGAGTTAGATGTGGCCCTTGTGGCTAAAGGGATCAGGGGGTATGGAGAGAAGGCAGGTACAGGATACTGAGTTGGATGATCAGCCATGATCATATTGAATGGAGGTGCAGGCTCGAAGGGCCGAATGGCCTGCTCCTGCACCTATTTTCTATGTTTCTATGTTTCCAATACTGCGTCGCCTTCTCTTCATTGGCACCGCAGATAGCACAAAATCCGGTATTCAGGGCCTGTACTCTGGAGTTTGGAAGTGTTATTGAAACTTACCGATTAGTGAAAGGCTTGGACAGAGTGGATGTGGAGAGGCTGTTTTCACTGGTGGGAGAGTCTAGTACTAGAGATCTAGAACTAGGCCTCAGAATTAAAGGGTGTTCCTTTAGGTCGGAGATGAGGAGGAATTTGTTTAGTCAGAGGGTGGTGAATCTGCGGAATTATTTGCCACAGAAGGCTGTGGAGGCCAAGTCAATGGATATTTTTTTAAGGCAGAGATAGATAGATTCTTGGTTAGTACGGGTGTCAATGGTTATGGGGAGAGGGCAGGAGAATGGGGTTAGGAGGGAGAGATAGATCAGCCATGATTGTATGGCGGAGTAGACTTTGCTGTAACCTATCCAGGTATTCTGGCCACTCATTCAGCTTGTCATAGCTTCTTGAAGCTTTATTTCATCCTCTTCCCAACTCACCAGCCCAACTTGTAGTGTTGGCAAGTCAGCAAACTGTGAAATATGATACATGGAATATGATAATATCTACCCCCACAGCCAATTAATTGGTATAGTTTGTGAATTGTTGGGGTCAAACGCCCATCACTGATTGCACCAAAATACCAACCTGCCAACCAGAGAAATACCTGTTCTTCAGAAATGTCAGAAGAACGGTCTCGACCTGAAACGTTACCCATTCCTTTTCTCCAGAGATGCTGCCTGTCCTGCTGAGTTACTCCAGCATTTTTTGTCTATAGGGCCTGTTTTTAGGCGACTGTCCTAGACATAGCAGGTTGGCGACAAATTGCCGACTGGACCCCTCCTACGACATAAAATTTGAAATAGAATCATTACTTTAACAACAAAAAAACGAAGTCAGCACCGGCGACAACCTACGTCACCTGGCAACGACTATGACAGCAGCTACGTCAGGAGAAGTCCAGCTACACTCATTGGCGTCAAGCCCATTGTCTCCAAAAATGTTTCAACATGTTGAAAATCCAGCGGAACAGGAAAGACGCTACGACTGTTTGGGCGACTGAGGAGGCGACTCAAGGCCATGCAGGCGACACCCCGGGCGACCATGTGGCGACCGCATAGTCTACTGTAGTCGCTTAAAAAATCACCTAAATGGGACAGACCCTTATCTTCTGTCCTGACCGCACTTTGCTCTCCGTGATAGCTAGTTTTCAATCCACATCAGTTCATGACCTCCATTTCCATGTGTCCAATCTTGTTGATCAATGCTTTTTAAATGGGGCCTTATTGAATGCCGCCTGATATTCCAAATGCAACATCCACTAGTTTCCTTATCTATCCAATATTCGTATTGTCAAAGAACTCCAGCAGATTAGTCAAACATGATTTTCCTTCCACTAATCCACGTTGATTCTGGTGAATCCTATTATTCTTATCATGGTGTTCAGCTATAACATCCTTCATCACAGATTCCCTACCATCGACATGAGGTCTGTTCTCACAAGGGCATAAGTGATTGGAATAGAATTAGGCCATTCGGCCCATCAAGTCTACTCCGCCATTCAATCATGGTTGATCTATCTCTCTCTGCTAACCCCATTCTCCTGCCTTCTCCCATAATGGATGCATTAGTGATAATTTTTCAAAACTCCTTAGATTCTGGATTGGAGGGTAGCTAATGTAACCCCACTTTTTAAAAAAGGAGGGAGAGAGAAAACGGGGAATTACAGACCAGTTAGTCTAACATAGTGGGGTAGTGGGGAAACTGCTAGAGTCAGTTATTAAAGATGGGATAGCAGTACATTTGGAGGGTAGACTATTATCTGAATGGTGGCAAATTAGGAAAAGGGGAGATGCAACGAGACCTGGGTGTCATGGTACACCAATCATTGAAAGTAGGCATGCAGGTGCAGCAGGCAGTGAAGAAAGCAAATGGTATGTTAGCATTCATAGCGAAAGGATTTGAGTATAGGAGCAGGGAGGTTCTACTGCAGTTGTACAGGGTTTTGGTGAGGCCACACCTGGAGTATTGCGTACAGTTTTGGTCTCCAAATCTGAGGAAAGACATTCTTGCCATAGAGGGGGTACAGAGAAGGTTCACCAGACTGATTCCTGGGATATCAGGACTTTCTTATGAGGAAAGACTGGATAGACTCAGCTTGTACTCGCTAGAATTTAGAAGACTGAGGGGGGATCTTATAGAAACTTACAGAATTCTTAAGGGGTTGGATAGGCTAGATGCAGGAAGATTGTTCCCGATGTTGGGGAAGTCCAGAACAAGGGGTCACAGTCTAAGGATAAGGGGGAATTCCTTTAGGACCGAGATGAGGAAAACATTTTTCACACAGAGAGTGGTGAGTCTCTGGAATTCTCTGCCACAGAAGGTAGTTGAGGCCAGTTCATTGGCTATATTTAAGAGGGAGTTAGATGTGGCCCTTGTGGCTAAAGGGATCAGGGGGTATGGAGAGAAGGCAGGTACAGGATACTGAGTTGGATGATCAGCCACGATCCTATTGAATGGCGGTGCAGGCTCGAAGGGGCAAATGGCCTACTCCTGCATTATTTTCAATGTTTCTATGTTTAACCTCTGTCACCTGAACTAATCAAAAATCTATCTATCTCTGCCTTAAAAAATATCCACCTGACTTGGCCTCTACAGCCTTCTCTGGGAAATAATTCCACAGATTCACCACCCTCTGACTAAAGAAATGTATCTTCATCTCCTTCCTAAAGGAACGTCCTTTAATTCTGAGGCTGTGACCTCTAGTCCTAGACACTCCCACTAGTGGAAACATCCTCCCCACATCCACTCTATCCAAGCCTTTCACTATTCTTTCTCTTGCATTTTTGGAAAGACAAGCCAGGCAGGACTTACGCAGTAAATGGTAAGGGCTTGGGAAGTTTTGTAGATCATAGACCCAAGGATATGGATTTATTGTTCCTTGAAAGCTGCAACAAAGTAGAGAATGGTGGAGAAACTATTTAGCACGCTTGCCTTCATTGGTCAGGGATGTCCTGAAGATAGACACAAAAAGCTGGAGTAACTCAGCGGGCCAGGCAGCATCTCTGGAGAGAAGGAAAGGGTGATGTTTATGGTCATAGATTCACCGGGTTAATTCCTGGGATGAGAGAGATTTTTTTTGCGTTCTTATTGTATTTTCCACCCTTAAATCTACAGGAATAATCCTCGAATCTATGTAAGAAAGGTCCGACATAAAACGTCACCTATCCGTTTTCTTCAAAGATTCTGCGTGATCCTGCACTTTGTATTTTTCTTTGTAAATCAGTATCTGCAGTTCCGTGTTTCTTCATCTTTCTAAGCCTTGGAAGCTGACAACCAAAGTGTCCACCATCTCTGGAGCCACTTCTATCAAAACTGTAATGTAAATCATTCTCAGCTTGTTCAGGACTAGTTTTTAACCAACGCTTAGTTCCTTCCTTTCCTCAATCTCACTCTTCCCTTGATTCTCCATTATACCCCACAAGTTACTGTGTCATCTTCTGTGAGGCCACAATGGTTTTCCTCTGCCATGTCTCTCTCACTATCAGAAGTTCTACCGTCTCTATCTGTAAGAGAGATTTAAGAGAGAGTTGGATAAAGCTCTAGAGGCAGGTGGAATCAAGGGAGAAGGCAGGCACGGGTTATTGATTGGGGACGATCAACCATGTTCCCAATGAACTTACAATAAAGGGGAGGCCATTTAAGACTGAGGTGAGAAAAATCTTTTTCACCCAGAGAGTTGTGAATTTATGGAATTCCCTGCCACAGAGGGCAGTGGAGGCCAAATCACTGGATGGATTTAAGAGAGAGTTGGATAGAGCTCTAGGGGCTTGTGGAGTCAAGGAATATGGGGAGAAGGCAGGCACGGGTTATTGATAGGGGACGATCAGCCATGATCACAATGAATGGCGGTGTTGGCTCGAAGGGCCGAATGGCCTCCTCCTGTACCTATGTTTCTATGTTAAGAGGCCCACATTTGTCCATCTTTCCCTGTCTACGTACCTATAACAACACTTACAGCCTGGTTTCATCTCCTTGCCTGTCCATTCTCACAATTATCTTGCTTTTCCTTGGTCTTCCTTTGCTGACTTCAAAACAGCTCTCAATCCTCAGACTTGTTGCTATTTCTGGCAACTTTATAAGCCTCTTCCTTGCATTTAATATTATCTTTAATTTCTCTTGTCAGGCATGGATGAATCACTTTTTCTATTTGGTTTTTGTGCCTGAAGGGAATATATATTTTTTAACAATTTATGCATTCTCTCTTTAAATACCAGCCACTGCCAGTGTACTATGATACGTTGCATTGTGTTCTTCTATTCAACCAAAGCTAACTCATCTTGTGCCTTCATTGTTTCCTTCATTCAGATTTAAGTTCCAAATTTGACATAGATTTTCACATCCGGTGATATGATTCAATCAATTTATGGTCACTCTTCCCAAAGATTTCTCGACAAGAAGATTATATATTAACCCTCTCTCATTGCACTGATCGAGATGTCTGACACCAGCCATGTCTTAAAGGACACAAAGTGCTGGAGTAACTCAGCGGGTTGGGCAGCATCTCTGGTGGACAAAGATAGGTAATGTTTCAGGTACGGACCCTTCTTCAGACTCAGAAAGACTCCTGACCCAAAATGTCTCCATTCCATCTCCTCCAGAGATGCTGCCTGTCTGATCCGATGCGTTCCTCCAGTACTTTGTGTCTTTTTTTTTGTAATCCAGCATCTGCAGTTCTTAGTTCCATGGCTGAGAGTAACTGGTTTGCACAGTGGTATAAAGCCACCAAAAAACTGCAGGCTTTAGAAACAAAATTAGGCTAATCGGCCCATCAAGTCTACTCCACCATTCAATTGTGGCTGATCTAGCTTTCCCTCTCAACCCCAGTCTCTTGCCTTCTCCCCATAACCCCAGGCACAACCGTACTAATCAAGAAAATGGCTTATTGGCTTCTGAAACTGACGATCCCTGTGGAAAGGGGAATATATCTGATCCACAAAGTGAATCTGAGGAAGGGTCTCGACCCGAAAAGTCACCCATTCCTTCTCTCCAAAGATGCTGCCTGGCCCGTTGAGTTACTCCAGCTCTTTGTGTCTATCGTTGACGCACAATATAATCCTGCTGTTCTGCTGCTGTGTACATATTGACCAATTAACATAAGAGCTGGAGCATTGGCTCATTCCATGGCAGCTTCGAAAACTGTGGCATAGCTTCATAATTCATTGGCAACACCTCCAGCACTGTGGCATATTGTGGTTTAGTACATTCTACAGTCAAGGTTGATCTAAACAACGTGATTGGAAGCATGGCATAGACACAGACCTTCTTCATGTCAGTTGGCCTTCATGCACACAACACACTTGGAAAGAACAATGTTCCGAAGGGAGTGTTAGTCTACCAAGCATAAGGGAGCGGCATTGTTCCTCCAATAATGTATTTACACTGGAGGTTTTTTTTATACAATAAGTCAATACAAATTAATTGTTCACTTGCGAGTTTGATCGTATTTCAAAACCTTGTATGATTAGCAGTCACAATTATAGGCTTGTAATAGATTTTATTCAACATTGTACTCAATATCTACGCAATTATGAGTGATATCATGGAATTATTGCGACGTACTGAACAAAAATGGGCTCTCGGCCCAACTCCTCTGTGCCAACCAAAATGCCCCACCAAAGCTAATCCTTTTTACCTGTGTATATCGCTCGAAACCTTCCCAACACATGTCCAATGATAGGCATCATAGAGTCACACAGCTCAGAAACAGGCCCTTCAGCCCAACTCGTCCATGCCAACCAAAATATATGCAAAACTTCTACAGGTGCACGGTACAGAGCTTGCTGACCGGTTGCATCGTGGCTTGGTTCGGCAACTTGTGCGCCCTGGAGAGGAAAAGACTACAAAAAGTAGTAAACACTGCCCAGTCCATCATCGGCTCTGACCTCCCTTCCATCGAGGGGATCTATCGCTGCCTCAAAAAGGCTGGCAGCATCATCAAAGACCCACACCATCCTGGCCACACACTCATCCCCCCGCTACCTTCAGGTAGACGGTACAGGAGCCTGAAGACTGCAATGACCAAGTTCAGGAATAGCTACTTCCCCACAGCCATCAGGCTACTAAACTTGGCTCGGACAAAACTCTGACCATTAATAGCCCTTTATCTGTTATTTGCACTTTATCAGTTTATTTATTCATGTGTGTATTTACGTATATAATGGTATATGGACACACTGATCTGTTTTGTAGTCAATGCCTACTATGTTCTGTTGTGCTGAAGCAAAGCAAGAATTTCATTGTCCTGTCAGGGACACATGACAATAAACACTCTTGACTTGACTTGATATCCCATCGGAGCTAGTCCCATCTGCTTGTATTTGGTCCATATCCTTAACCTTTCCTACACATGTACCTGTCCAAATGTATTTTAATGTTAACCCTCTGGATATGTACCCATGACGGATTAAACGTAACTATGGGTCCACTTGACCAATTGTATCACCTTGGCAAGCATGTAGATGCTGCAGATGGTGAAGAGGACAACTGGTACGACAGCCTTTATTTCAAGAGCATTTGAATTCAGGTCCAAAGAAGGAATTGGCAATTCTGTTGGGTTTTAGTGAGATCACATTTGGGGTATTAAGCACCATTTATGTTCCCTTGCCGAAGAAAGGATGTAGCTCGCATTATCGAGAGAGTGCATTGAAGATCCACTCATCCGGGTTCCTGGTGGGAGACGATTCTTCGGAGCTCCCGCAACAGCAACTTCTCCCGCTGGAATCGCGGGGTTTAAAGGACACGGAGCGGGGACTAACATCGCCCGGCGCGGGTTAGCGGCCACGGAACTTACCATCGTTCGCCAGAGGCTCTATCATCGGAGCCCCAGTTCGCCTAGACGCTGCAGTTGGACTGCTGGACCACGGGTGAAGAACAGGGGGAAGAGATAAGACTTTGCCTTCCATCACAGTGAGGAGGTGTTGGAGACTCACTGTGATGGATGTTTGTGTAAACTGTGTTAAGTGTGGGTCTTGGGTTGTTTTGTGATGTAAAACAAAAACTGTGGAAAATGCAATTTCGTTCAAACTTGTTTCTATTCTAGAATAGCATTCTATTCTATTCTATTTGGTTCCAAGGATGGTGGGTATGCCACATGAAGAGGGATTGACAAGAGTAGGATTGCATTATTTACCAGACTGATTCCTGGGATGTCAGGACTTTCATATGAGGAAAGATTGGATAGACTCGGCTTGTACTCGCTGGAATTTAGAAGATTGAGGGGGGATCTTATAGAAACTTACAAAATTTTTAAGGGGTTGGACAAGCTAGATGCTGGAAGATTGTTCCCGATGTTGGGGGAGTCCAGAACAAGGGGTCCCAGTCTAAGGATAAGGGGGAATTCCTTTCGGACCGAAATGAGGAAAACATTCTTTACACAGAGAGTGGTGAGTCTCTGGAATTCTCTGCCACAGAAGGTAGTTGAGGCCAGTTCATTGGCTATATTTAAGAGGGCGTTAGATGTAGCACTTGTGGCTAAAGGGATCAGGGGGTATGGAGAGAAGGCAGGTACGGGATACTGAGTTGGATGATCAGCCATGATCACATTGAATGGCGGTGCAGGCTCGAAGGGCCGAATGGCCTACTCCTGCACCTATTTTCTATGTTTCTATGTTTCTATGTTTCTATGTGGAGTTAAGAAGAGTGAAATCTCTTGGAAACATAGGCAAACTTCTTATAATGACTGGAGGGGCTGGTTCCAGGTTTCCTCCAGGATCATGGAAAGAGGATGAGTAAATGGGGGTGGCTGATTTGGAATGAGATGAGAAGAAATGTCTTCACTCAGAGCATGGAGAACCATTAGAATACTCTATCCCAGGAAGTTGTGGTGGCTCAGTTGATGTCTTCATTCAAATCACAATCACACTAATACTTTATTAGCCAACTATGTTTTGTAACATACAAGGAATTTCATTTGCCAAGTCAGTCATATGAATAAAAAGCAATGGAACACACAAAATACATTTTGACAGAAACATCCACCACAGTGACTCCTCCACATTCCTCACTGTGACGGAAGGTGGGAAAAAGTTCAAATCGCTTCCCTTCGATGCTCTCCCTCCGCATCGGGGCGATCAGTTCCTGCATCGGGGGGAATGTCAGCTCCCGCGCGGGGTTGGGGCTGGTCGAGTCTGCGTCATTGGGGCTCTCGACTAGCCTCCCCGGAGACTGCGAGCCCTTGATGGTAAAGTTGGAGCAATCACAGGCAACGGATCGGCTCCGATGCTAAGTCCTCGCCCCGCGGTGGGGCACAAAGTCAGTCCGGCTCCCTCGATGGTAGGCCGCAGAGAGACCGGAGATGCGACCTGGAAAACAATCGCATCTCCGGCAAGGTAAGAGACTGAAAAAAAGTTGCCCCTGACCCCCACATTAACCAAACAGGAGAACATTTACACAGACCTTTGACACACACTAAATTTTTTTTTAAAGACAAAAAAACAGACAGACTGTTGGCCGGGCTGCCAATCGTGCGGTGGCAGATCAATAGATTTCTGGCCTCTCAGAGAATCAACAGATATGGAGAAAGTGAAGGAAAGAGGCATTGAGGAGTAAGATCAGCCATGTTCTTAATGAATGGAAGAACTACCCTGTCCGTACCTATGAGCTTTGCTTTTACCATATCTTCCATGTATCTGTCCTAAATACTATCTATATCTCTTGTTCCCCTTTCCCCTTCCTGAAGACGGGTCTCGCCCCAAAACGTCACCTATTCCTTTTCTCCGGAGATGCTACCTGATCCGCAGACTTACTCTGAGCTTGTTGTGCCTGTCTGCAGCTAACGGACCTGTTTCCGTACGGCAAGGTTTATCATGAGGATGAAATGAGATGAGTGAACGTGGGGCATATTTGTGTGAAATTAAGAAGATGGATGTTGAAGAACAGTGAAGCACGCAGGCTTGAGTTAACATTCTTCCTGTCAATAATTTTAGCCAAAATTTCTGAAGGAGTGGGTGTGATTTTTTTTCAGCTTATGGAGCCTCACCTCTTATTACATTGGGTGGGAAGGAGGTTGGTGTGTGAACAGGGAAATGCAACAGCTTGCAGTAAGCAGAACTGTTACTATAGTGATGGTGCCAGCTCAGTGGAATCACAGATGGTTTGAGAAATTTGATTATGTTTCAGAATTTATATTTTGTATTTGCAAACTCCGAAGGCTGGAGGAAATGGTGGCCAAGGGTCTTGCCATATTTGTGTGCGCGCGCCCAGCGCCAGCTGTTTCAGGAAGCATTGTCTCGCTGTTAGAGTGTGCAGTTGAACGGCAACATTGGCAGGAACGTGCCAATGGGCGTGAGCACGGACGGGTTGGCTGGCTGGTTCTGCAGATGGCACCAAGATTGCTGGGGTCACGGACTGTGAGGAGGGCCGTCACTAGAACCAAGCAGGATATAGATCGGCTACAGAAATGGGCGGAGAAAGGGCAGATAGAGTTTAATCTGGCCAAGTGTGAGGTGTTGCAGGATCACAGGGGTCACGGTTTAAAGATAAGGGGGAAGTCTTTTAGGACCGAGGTGAACATGTTTTTTTTTCACACAGAGAGTGGTGAATCTGTGGAATTCTCTGCCACAGAAAGTAGTTGAGGCCAGTTCATTGGCTATATTTAAGAGGGAGTTAGATGTGGCTAAAGGGATCAGGGGATATGGAGAGAAGGCAGGTGCAGGATACTGAGTTGGATGATCTGCCATGATCATGTTGAATGGCGGTGCAGGCTCAAAGGGCCGAATGGCCTACTCCTGCACCTATTTTCTATGTTGCACTTTGGGAGCGCAAATGAACGGGGAAAAATATACAATTAACGGCAAGACTTTTTAACGGCATTGATGTTCAGAGCGATCATGGGGTCCAACTCCCTGAAAGTGGCACCAATACATAGAGTAGCAAAAAAGGCATTTGGTATTCTTGCCTTCATTGGTCGAGTTATTGAGCATGTCAGGAAGTCGTGATGCAGCTTTAGAGAACAATGTTTAAGCCACATTTGGAGTATTGTGTGGAGTTCTGGTCACCCCATTACAGGAAGGATGTGGAGGCTCTGGAGAGGGTGCAGATGAGGTTTAAATGGATGCTGCCTTGATTAGAAGCTATTTGCTAAGAGGCTGGACAAACGTAGAATGTTTTCTCTGGATCGTCAGAAGCTGAGGGAAGACCTGATTGAAGCACATAAAATTATGAGAGGCACGGATAGGGTAGACAGTCAGAACATTTTTCCCAGGATGGAAATATCAACTACTTGAAGGCATAGCTTTAGGATGAGAGGGGAAAAGATTAAAGGAGATGTCGGTGCAAGTTTGTTTTATGCAGAGGGAGGTGAATGCCTGGAACACGATGCGGGGGGTGGTAGTGGAGGCAGACAAGATAGTGGTAGTTCTGAGACTTTTGCAGAAGGTGCATGATGTGCAGGGAATGGATCGTGGAGTTGGTCTTGGCACCATGTTCGGCACAGTCATTGTGGGCCAAAGGGCCTATTCTTATAACCATATAACCATATAACAATTACAGCACGGAAACAGGCCTTCTCGGCCCTTCCAGTCCGTGCCGACCATTTATTTTCCCCTAGTCCCATCTACCTGCACTCAGACCATACCCCTCCATTCCCTTCCCGTCCATATACCTATCCACTTTACTTTTAAATGTTAAAATCGATCCTGCCTCCACCACTTCTGCTGGAAGATCATTCCACACAGCCACCACTCTCTGAGTAAAGAAGTTCCCCCTCATGTTACCCCTAAACTTGTGTCCCTTAATTCTCATGTCATGCCCTCTTGTTTGAATCTTCCCCACCCTCAATGGGAAAAGCTTATCCATGTCAACTCTGTCTATCCCTTTCATCATTTTAAAGACCTCAATCAAGTCCCCCCTTAACCTTCTGCACTCCAAAGAATAATGACCTAACTTGTTCAACCTTTCCCTGTAACTTAGTTGCTGGAACATTCTTGAGACGTGTGGTTCTATATTTTATATTCGAAGATAGACGCAAAAAGCTGGAGTAACTCAGCGGGACAGGCAGCATCTCTGGAGAGAAGGAATGGGTGACGTTTCAGTCTGAAGAAGGGTCTCGACCCGAAACGTCACCCATTCCTTCTCTCCAGAGATGCTGGCTGCCCCGCGGAGTTACTCCAGCTTTTTGTGTCTACGGTTTAAACTAGCATCTGCAGTTCCTTCCTACATATTTTTTATGTTCGATATTTTATGAGGTCCAGGAGTACTTTAGTCCTGGTGTTGGGAACAACAGTGGGAGAGAGACCAGGCTACAAATACAGCCGGCCCATTTTTCTATTCGTACGGTTTGAGCGGACAGGAAATTATGCATTCATTATTAGGGTCATGACGTCCGTAGCTTGCAGATGCGATACTGTAAAATGCAACAGTGGGAATACTCCCTTCAACACTCCTTGGCTGATTTCTTGGCCTGTCATTTCTGCACTAAATCTTCTGGTAATTTCTAATGCAGGCCGAGGGATCTCAGGAGCTGAAATTTTATTTTCAGACGTCCGTGGCCAATTTTTCAAACTGTAGAAAATAAAATAAGAATACCAGTGGGCCATTTAGCTCCTCAAGGCCGTGAAATATGAATAGGAGTAGGCAGTGAGCTCAAAATGTTGCTGGAATTTTAGGCCATCAAGGGCTTAAAATCTCAGCGGCTCGGGCAGCATCTCTGGAGAACATGCCTGGTGGTGGATGTGTGGAATTCATTGGCACAGGAGGTGTGGATGCCAAGTCAATGGATATTTTTTAGGCGTAGATTGAAACGATTCTTGATTAGAACAGGGGTTATGGGGTTGAGAGGGAGATGGGGCTGCCGGAGGAGGTAGTTGAGGCAGGTAGAATCACAACGTTTAAGAAACATTTAGACAGGTACGTGGATTGCTCAGGTTAAGAGGGATATGAGCCAAACGCAGGCAGGTGGGACTAGCGTTGGCCGGTGAGGGGAAGTTGGGCCGAAGGGCCTGTTTCCACACTGTATGACTCTGTGAATTTACAAGGGGAGTAGGGAGAGCAAAAAAAAATGGCCATGCAGACAGAATTGGGAAAATAGAAATAATATACAGCGTGGTGGCGCAACGGTGGAGTCGCTGCCTCACAGCGCCAGAGACACGGGTTCAATCCTGACTACGGGCGCTGTCTGTATGGAGTTTGTACGTTCTCCCCGTGACTTGCGTGGGTTTTCTCCGGGTGCTCCGGATTCCTCCCGCACTCCAAAGACGTACAGGTTTGTAGGTTAATTGGCTTCAGTAAAATTGTAAATTGTCCCAATTGTGTAGGATAGTGTCAGTGTGCGGGGATCGGTGGTCAGCGCGGACTCGGTGGGCCAAAGGGCCTGTTTCCGCGTTGTGTCTCCAGACTAAAAAACTAAACTAAATTGGGCAGACTTTGATCTTTGTTCTGTGACCCGTGCGTTATTGAGTACATGTCAAGTCTGTTTATTTGTTTGAAGTTGTGTTCAATACCTGGCTTTGTTGATGGGCTTCACCTTGTGCCGTATTGAACCCCAATCCGCAGAGGAGTGAGCTGTTAAAGTTGTGGTCTTATTCCTGCAGAGTTCTGCTGTAATTATTGTGGCTGCCTGTTCACACTGGGCTGAGGTTATTGTGGAAGTGCCACGCCATTTGGTTTTATTACTGATGTTAAAAGTGGCGAGATTTATATTGTGTAACTCCCAGTCGAAGTGCCATAAGCGACTGGGAGCTGCAGAAGGCTTGCGCTGCGCAGGATATATTTACTGGTGAGTCAGGAGTGAAGCAGACACTGGGATTCGGAGAATCTTGGCTCCCGTCCAGTAACAGCTGGATCTGCACCAGTTCCAGTCCGCTAATCATCAAAGCATTAGTGAGACTTCAGCTGGGAGAGGGGCCTGGGATGGAGAGAATGGGGGGGGGGGGGGACCACTTTCACCTCTCGCCCATTCTCGCCACTTCCAGCCCAATCACCGTGAAGGCACAGTGCGGGGGCTGAGGGAGGGGTGCGCTGACAGGCGGACAAACCTCCAGGTGATAAGACACAAAATGCTGGGTGGAGTACCTCAGCGGGACAGGCAGCATCTCTGGAGGGATGGAATGGGTGACGTTTCGGGTCGAGACCCTTCTTCAGATTTTCACACATCAGGGGTGTGTAAAAAATATATTAACTATTACAAATCAAGAAATACTACAGGCTGAAACTCCCAGATCTAGAATTAGTCTGTGGATCATCTTCAATGTACAAGCATAATACTATAGGTGGATCGGCACCAATCTGAAAATAGTGAAGAAAAGTCACTTTTATTTCTATAGCACATTTAAAAAACAACTCTCGTTGGCCAAAGTGCTTTACATTGGTATGAGAATAGTATAACAAACAACAGTGGTTCATAGATTAAATACAAACATCACTACATGCATATAGCCCTCGCTCAGAGGACATCAAGAAAGGCTTGGGAGTAGAGATGAGTTTTTAGTCTCGACTTAAAAGAGTCGATGGAGGGGGCAGTTCTGATGGGAAGAGGGATGCTGTTCCACAGTCCACAATAAAATAGCACAAAGCAATTTGCTGAAGAAGGGTCTCGACCCGAAACGTCACCCATTCCATCTCTCCAGAGATGCTGCCTGTCCCGCTGAGTTACTCCAGCATTTTGTGTCTATCTTTGGTGTAAACCAGCATCTGCAGTTCCTTCATATACCTTTCAGAATTTAACTGGAGACACAGAGACTGCAGATGCTGGGATCTGGAGGAAGAACCAAACTGCTGGAAGAACTCCGTGCGAGACACTTATCTCATGACACGGTTCAGCGGTGGTTCAAAGGCGCTTTTATTGTTACGTGTGAGAAGTCCTAGCACAGTGTAATTCTTTTTCTTACAAACAGTCCAGTAGAGAATTACCATATCCCCGATTAGCAAGTGTAAAGATAGAGTCTACCGCGAAAATAGTAAACCGTAAACCTGAGGACTTAAACCCCTGTCCCACGGTACGAGTTCATTCCAAGAGTTCTCTCTCCCGAGTTTGCCCTGATTCGAACGCAGAGATTTACGGTAATGGCCGCCCGTCGGTACTCGGGGCTCTCGTGGACATTTTTCATCATGTTGAAAAATCTTCACGAGTCTTCCCGTGCTTACCGAGTCTTCCCGAGTACCTGCCGTTAGCGCTAAGAGACGTCCCCGAGCTCCAACGTACCCGCTACGTTCATTCTCCGTGCTTACCACGAGTTTGATTTTTTTTTAACTCGGGAGAGCTCGTGGCATGAACTTGTACCGTGGGACAGGGCTTTTAGGCTTAAGTTGAAGGGGGGAAAGATTTGATAAAAGATTTGAGGGGTAACTTTTTCACACAAAGGGTGGTGGGTGTATGGAACGAGCTGCCAGAGCAGGTAGTAGAGGCTGGGACGATCGCAACGTTTAAGAAACATTTGGATAGGACAGATTTAGAGGGATATGGGCCAATCGCAGGCAGGTGGGACTAGTGTAGTTGGGACATGTTGGCCGGGTTGGGCATGTCGGGTGGAAAGGCCTGTTTCCACGCTGTAAGACTCTTTGGCTCTCTATTACCTCATTGAGCCCGTGTGCAAGAGGCGCCATGATTAGGCACCATTTTCAAAGTCCACACTGTAGTTCTGATGAGCGGTGCCAGGCTGTAGCAGGCCTCCAGCCATCTCCTTGCTCAGACACCGCGTCCCTCTCCTAGTCCACCCACCTCCAGCAGCTGACCACATGGGCGCGGTAGACCAGACCGCACGCAGTTCCCTCTCCTCTCTACCGGTCCGGATCATCGTAGTCGCTAGCTCCATCCCCCTTATCTCTGGTTTTTGGGGGGCTGAGCAGGGGCTGGCTCGGTCCCCCCCCCTCCCCCCATCCAGGTTGGTGGTCCGCTGGGTCCAAGGAGCAGGTGACAATAGACAATAGACAAGTTTCCTTCAGATTGATGGTATATTTTACAAGTTATTTACATTTTAAACTTTACAACAAAGGTGATGGAGTAGCCCAGCTGCTCCATTCTCTCAGCCCGGGAATTAACCTGGTAAACCTACCCTGCACTCCCTCAATAGCAAGAATGTCCTTCTCAAATGAGGGGACCAAAACTGCACACAATACTCCAGGTGTGGTCTCACTAGGGCTCTGTACAACTGCAGAAGGGCCTCTCTGCTCCTACATTCGATTCCAGCTTGGCGGACTTCCCCTGAAGTCGCCATCCACCAGACTGTGTCTCAGCAGCAGTTGTCTCCTGTGGCATCGCAGTTATCCCAAGCCCTGAGAGTTCCCCTTGCCTCCGTGTTCAATATTCCATCACAACCTCCATCTTCTTCTCTCTTCCTCCTCCAACACAGTTTGACATTTCTATGGGGGATATTTGGCCCATCAAGTCCATGCTGGCTCTCAGAGAAATCCTATCAATGTTACTCCCCTACTGATTTCCCTCTAATCCATTTTCTCTCAGCTCTCCCCTGGTACTCTGAATGTCCAGCTAGGTAAGGGATAATTTACAGTCACCAGTTAGCCTAACAGCCAACAGCGAACTCTCTGCCACAGAGGGTAGTTGAGGCCAGTTCATTGGCTATATTTAAGAGGGAGTTAGATGTGGCACTTGAGGGGATCAGAGAGTATGGAGAGAAGGCAGGTACGGGATACTGATTTGGATGATCAGCCATGATCATATTGAATGGCGGTGCAGGCTTGAAGGGCCGAATGGCCTACTCCGGCACCTAATTTGTATGTTTCTACGTCTTTGGCATGTGGAAATCAAGTCAAGTTGAGTTTTACTGCCACATGCACAAATATGGTGAGATACAGGTACTTAAATAATCTGAGCCAAGCACACACTGCTGGAGAAACTCATAGGGACAGGCAGTATCTATGGAGAGAATAGCAGGTGATGTTTCAGGTATGGACCCTTGCTCCAGCACTTAGTGTTTTGCTTAATGTTCCAGCATCTGCAGTTCCTTGTGTCTGCAATGAAAATCTAGCTCGGAGCGGCATCTCAAGCACAGACAACTTGCGAAACCATGAAATACACATAAATTACACAAATTTTGTAAGACAGTAAGAAAAAAAAACAGTGTGAAAAAAAAACAAGATATTAGTGCAAAAGACAAGTCCGTGGTAGTGCATGAAGTAGTCTGTAGTGTTCCTCAACCACACGGTTCAAAAGTTCATAAGAAATTACTAGGCCAAGTGTGGACCCATTGGGCACGATCCCCCAATGCAATAGTCTACCAAACTGTGCATGCATGGCTGCCGCGTTCAAGGTTGTGCCGTTGACGGCTGAGGCGTTTGTAAAGTAGAAGGAAACTTACCCGTGGAGCCGTTGGGTCGCCATTATGAGGGCAGGCAAGTACACGCAGAAAATAAACATGGCGATTGTTTTAAAATGAAAATCGGGGTCCCATTGTGATGTCATTGTGACGTTGAACACAGCCGAAGGACAGGGCAAGAGGAAAAGTTTTTTTTTGATGTAAAGTTTAAAATGTAAATAACTTGTAAAATATACCATCAATCTGAAGGAAACTTGGTTCACTTACATCGCAGGACAATGGTGAATAAGGTGGGCCAAAAATTGTAGTGCTATCATGTACCGTTTTGGCGGAGTTTCTGGAATTCATACACGCACACATACAAACAAACAAACAATATGAGAGTTTTAGTAATATATAGATAGGAGTAGAATTAAGCCATTCGGCCACTCAACTCGAGACCGCCTTGGCTGATCTATCTTTCCCTCTCAACCCCATTTTCCTGTTTGCTCAGCCGTTTTAGAATGTGGTTAATAGTCAATCTGTGGCAGAAATGGGTTTTGATGGCAGGTGCCTAAAGGACATCAATGTAATAAAAAGGAACTATGGTTGCTGTTTTATCCCAACGATAGACACAAAATGCTAGGCATCAAACTCAATGCTCAGGCAGCAACCCTGGTGAAAATTGATAGGTGACATTTCAGGTTGGGACCCTTCCTCAGACGAAACGTCACCTATCCATGTTCTCCAGAGATGCTGCCTGACCAGCAACTTTTTGTGTCGATCTTTGGCTAAAGGACTTCAGTCAGCCCGATAGGTCTTTAAATAATCCATAGTTTTAAAGTCACAATGACTCTTTATCCAGGTTTATTTAACTAACTGAAGGCAAATTCCACAGCTGCTGGGGTGAGACCTAACCTCATGCTTCTAGGTAATTAGTTGCAGTCTCTGCATTATTTGGTCCAGTAACTTTAATGTTCAAAGAATTCACCGTCAAAAGCTAAGAAGATATCCATTGAATTACGGTCCTCTGTATTAAATGTCAAATAATTTCCAACCCATAATTGTCCCTAGTTTGTGGGATAGAGTTAGTGTAGACAATGGACAATAGACAATAGACAATAGGTGCAGTTGGAGGCCATTCGGCCCTTCGAGCCAGCACCGCCATTCAATGTGATCATGGCTGATCATCCCCAATTAGTATCCCGTTCCTGCCTTCTCCCCATATCCCCTGACTCCACTATCTTTAAGAGCCCTATCAAGCTCTCTCTTGAAAGCATCCAGAGAACCTGCCTCCACCGCCCTCTGAGGCAGAGAATTCCACAGACTCACCACTCTCTGTGAGAAAAAGTGTTTCCTCATCTCCGTTCTAAATGGCTTACTCCTTATTCTTAAACTGTGTGTGGCCCCTGGTTCTGGACTCCCCCAACATCGGAAACATATTTCCTGCCTCTAGCGTGTCCAAGCCCTTAACAATCTTATATGTTTCAATGAGATCCCCTCTCATCCTTCTAAACTCCAGAGTGTATGGGTTGATCGCTGGTCGGTGTGGACTCGGTGGGCTGGAGGGTCTGTTTTCACGCTCTAATTCTAACGGCTAAAAGTCTAAAGTCAATACTCTACTAATACTCATGCATTATCTTCAATGTCATGAAGTTCAGAATGCTCAAAGGCAAATTGGAAGATTTGTTTTAAGAAATACCTTGGAATGGACTACTTGATAGAATAGTGAAGATGAAAGCAAAGTCACCGGTTGGGAAATGGGGTGGTTGCGGGACCTTCACTGTTCACAAGTTCATAGAAACATAGAAACATAGAAAATAGGTGCAGGAGTAGGCCATTCAGCCCTTCAAGCCTGCACTGCCATTCAATATGATCATGGCTGATCATCCAACTCAGTATCCCATACCTGCCTTCCCTCCATACACCCTGATCCCTTTAGCCACAAGGGCCACATCTAACTCCCTCTTAAATATAGCCAGTGAACTGGCCTCAACTACTTTCTGTGGCAGAGAATAGTAAGATTGAACGAGAACTTACCAAGTTTGAAGGTTGATCTTTATTTCATGAGGAGTTGCGGTGAGGGATTTCGTGAAGAGCCCGCCGGCACGCATGCGCGACATTCTTCAAAGCAGCGGTGTGGAATCACAGAAACAACAACAGAAATGACTTGGCATAGTAAGATTTAAAGAGACTCTGATTACCAGCTGAAGATGATCGAGGGTTGGGAGCGGAGGGCACGAAATCCCTCACCGCAACTCCTCATGAAATAAAGATCAACCTTCAAACTTGGTAAGTTTGTCGTTCAATCTTACTATTTCATTTCGGAGTCACGTGAGTGACTTCGTGAAGACTTCAAAGCTTCTGTGATTACACGCCCTGGACAACGTCCATGCGGACACACCACTAGCAAGGATGGATTGGAGTAAGCAAGTTGATGAAACGAGGTTATACTGAAACAAAAAGAAGATTTATTAATAACACAACAAATAACGCCCTTTTAATCAGGGACATCCCCACGTTCACCCCCGGCGTTCAGCACGGCCTCGGCGAACTGAAGGGGAGCAGCAACAGGCTTATTATAGAACCGCTGGAACACAGATTCATTCGCCCATCCTGCTGTGGCGAGGATATGGTCCATGGGTACCTCCATGACCCTCGCCACCGACGTAGATGCAGCCCTGGTGGAATGGGATTTAAACACATTAGTGTCAATACCTGCCTTATCCAGGACGATCCGGAGCCACCTGGATATCGTCTGGACTGTCACTCGATGGTGAGGTCTTTTGTGAGTGACAAGCAGGTACAACTCCATTCCTCTGATGCTCCTTGTCACCTTGATGTAGTAACGGATGTGAGTGGCTAAACATAGCCGAGCATCTGCAGGGTATGCCGGGAACTTCAGCTGCAGCCCTGTGCACCCAGGTCTATGCTGCTTGAGTAGCTCATCGATGAAAAAGACTACTTCTCCAGGGGTGGACGTCATCCTGTCAATACGAAGTTTGTGGAGCGTCTGAACCCGCTGTGCTGAAGTCAGCGCTAGTAACATCACCAATTTCATAGTGAGTTGGTCCAGCTGTAACCCTTCCATGGGTGACCACGACCTGAGCAGGGTAAGTACAGCCCTGACATCCCAGGTGATGTTGTAGCGTGGTGTCGGCGGATTCAGATTGAATATTCCCCGCATCAGCCTGGACACTAGCCTGTTCGATCCTACCTCGATGTTGAGGTAGAATGATAGCGCACTCCGTGCGCTGTTGATGGCACTGTAACTCAAGTGCTCATCGTGGTGCAACCCCGCGAGGAATTCCAGGACGTCGGCTATGGAGACATCATCATAGGCGATGTGAGAGCGACTGCAGTAGGCTTCCCACTTGGTGATGTGGGAGAGATATCTCCGCCTGGTTGACTCTCGACATGATGCTCCAATGGTGTTCATGGTCCGGGTGGTGAGGCCATACTGCATCCATGGCCTGGTCAGAACCTGCAAGCCAGTAATTTTAGATAGGCATGGCAGGGGTGTAACTCCCCTGAAACAGGGTGAGAAACCAAATGTGGGCAACCCGCTAGAGGGACCCAAGGTTGACTAATCATGTCAGAGACCACCGGATACCAAGGCTGCGTAGGCCAGTCGGGTATGACAAGAATGCCTCTGGCAGAATCCATCTTGATTTTTTGTAATACCCGACTGATGAGGCAAAACGGGGGGAATGCATAGAAAAACCAATTCCCCCAGTCTAGCGAGAATGCATCAATCGCTAATGCCCCAGGGTCTGGTTCCCATGAAACATATGTCGGTACCTGATGGTTCAACCGGGACGCAAAAAGGTCTATATCCGGTTGGCCAAATTTGGCTGTAATTTGGGCAAATATTTGAGGATGCAGCATCCACTCAATACTATCATTGAATTTGCGTGACCTGGTGTCTGCCACAGTATTAAGCCTACCTGGCAAATAGGTGGCTGAAATCCAAATATCACGATCAATACACCAGCACCAAATAGTATTAGCCAATTTGTCACAAGAGACTGACCTGGTACCACCCATATGGTTTAAATATGCCACCGCTGTGGTGTTGTCTATTTGGAGACGGACATGAGTTCCACTAAGATTAGCACAATATGCCCGTAGTCCGTGAAATGCTGCAAGCAGCTCCAAATAGTTAATCCCTTGTATTAGCAACATGCTAGCTTCAAGCGGATCCCACCTGCCACCACAACTAGAAGAGCTGTCCGCAGCTCCCCAGCCTAGAGAGCTTGCGTCAGTTCGCAAATATACCACCGGATTGGGCACAACAATGGGTTTGAATGCCCTGCCAATATTGGACACCCACCATTGTAGCTCAACCTTAGCATCAGAAGGCAGCCCCATAGGTCTGTCAAAATGACCAGCGTTCTTTTTTAACGCAGCAATCTTGGCCCTTTGCAAATTTTGATAATGCAAAGGCCCAAACCGGGCTGCCGGAAATAAAGCTACGATTTTCCCAATCACCTTAGCTGTATGCCGAATAGATGGTATACTGGCGGATGCGAGATCCTGACATGCAAGGGAGACATCCTCAACCTTGTGAAATGGAATGGTGGCCCTCATTTGAATAGAGTCCACCGTGAAACCCAAATAATCCATAACCTGGGATGGGTGAAACTTCGATTTTTCTGGATGGACTATAAACCCTAGCTGCTGAAATATAGTGACAGTAGCCGAACCAGTCCTTTCAGCTGCTTCCAGAGTGTTGCCAATAATCAGAATATCATCTAAATAAGCCATTACAATATGATGTTGTATGCGTAATTTGGCCATAATAGGCTTGAGTAATTTAGTAAAGAGCCTAGGGGCGGTAGTAAGCCCATTTGGTAAGGCCCGATATTGCCAGAGCTGATCCATCCAGACAAATTTCAAAAATTTCCGGTGATGTTTCCGGATGGACACTGAATAGTATGCATCTTTCAAATCAATACATGCCATAAAGCAACCATGCGAAATCAGTGATTTGGCTGTCTCAAAGGTGTCCATTTTGAAATGTGTATATGTTACAAAGGTATTCAACTGGGTCAAGTCAATAATCACCCGACAACCTCCATCCTTTTTTGGCCTAGTAAAAATATTGGAGACAAATTCAATGGGCTCGTGAATAGTTTTTTCTATCACGCCTTTTTGTTCCAAACGAAAAATTTCAGCCGTGGCTGCTGCCTGCTCAACGGCAGACAGCGTAAACTTCCGTTTAGGCATGTGCTGGGATGGAGGAATGTTGCCGTGAATAAATTCAATAGAATGACCCCGAATATTTTGTAACACAAATTTATCTGAAGTAACTGATCCCCAAGCTTTAGCAAAGAACCGGAGTCGCCCTCCAACATGTGAGATTAAAGGGGCAGGAGAAAGAAAACCAGACCACCTTACCTCCATGGTCACCGGCGGTCCCTGACATACTTGGGTGGCCGAGGAGGTGCTGGGTTGGGCTGACGATAAGATGGCTTCATCTTCCACTGGGGTCGCTGTGTGCCTGACCCCAAAAAAAAACCGCTGCTGCTGGCCCTGTTGATAGTAGTGCTGAGTAGCAGCATATGGTCTTGATGCTGGTGCGACCGGACCTCGCGGTCGAGCAGGAGGAGCTTTTGGCACCGTCGGTCTGGGGGCGATCTGAGATCGCATAAGTCCCACCGTTTTGGCTACCTCATCAAGCTCCTTGACCCTCTTCGGAAGGTCTTCTCCGAAGAGTTGTCGGGGCGGCGGTGGCGGTGGTGGTTTACACAACCCAGCAAATTTTGGGTTGATAGAAGGACGGATGCTATTTTTCCGAAAATCGTTAATTTCGTGCTGGGTGGCACATAACAGCGCCAACGCATCCTCCTGGTCCAATGACAGGTCAGTTCCATCGACCGACCGCGCAAAGGCGGTAATACCGGCCGTGAGGAGTTTGAGGATCCGCTGGAGTTTAACCTCCTGATGGCGGACAGCCACGCCGATGTTGCCCCATATGGGCGTATTGACCAGAGGCACGTTGAGGGCATTACAGTTGGACGGGGCCTTGTGGCGCTGAGTGGCCTGTGAAAGTACTTCCTCCTGCAACCGCTGATTTGTGAGAAAGTCTATTGTTGCTGCCAGTTTTGGCTGAAGCGGAAGTCCAGTTGTGACTGGTGCAGCAAATTTGGCCGCCACGTCCAGTAGCTCAGGTGTCGGTGCTTCCGACGGTGTTGGTGTAGGGTCAAACCCTTCTTCCCCTTGTGGCTCGCTGATAAGAGAAACTGGCGAGGTGGCCCTGTGCCTGTCGATATCTGTGGGTGCGTACTGCTGTTGATTATGGAGCAACAGCTCCAGCAGCCGCTCGATGCGGTCAATACGCCCACCATCCTGAACACTCGGATGGTCGGAGTCCTCCGGCTCAGAAACCATGCCGGGGCTCCTATCATCGGCCCGCACCTCTGAGAAGTGATCTCGGTGCCGGAATGGATCGCTTTCGGCCGCCGCAGCGAAACCGTGCGAGTCCCGTGCGGGCAAGGTGTCCAACCGCCTCTTCTTGGCGGGAGCAGAAACCGTTGCCACAAAGGGCCCTGACGGCTTGGGGTCGACTCCAGCAGAAGCATGGAGCGACGCCCGCACGGGCTTGCCGGCTGTCCGCATTTCGGACGGTGCCGACGCATGGTCTCGTCCACCCATCCATGGGGGACTCGGCGACCGAGGCGGGACCGTACCCAAGCCCCCCGTCCCGGCGGCAGGGGTTGGGAGTTGGATAGCAGACCTTAACGACCCAGGTCCCGCCGTTGCACCAGACCGCTCCATGGCGGCTGGTGGAGCCTTGGCCCGAACCGGGTTAGGCTTACGGGCGCCTCTGCTGCCTTTTGATGAAGGGCTAGCGGAGGGGGGTCGGGCCGCAGCACGAGACCCCTTCCCCGTTGTCGCCAAAGGCGAACTTGTGGCAGGGTCCACCCTTTCAGGAGGCACCCCGACGTCCTCCTCCACGCACTCCTCCTCGGAGCTGTGGCGACTCAGCGGGTCCCGACCTGCAGCAGCAGACGGCAATGGTTTCCCCGCCTTCTTCCCGGCCCCAGGTGTAAACGATGAGGGCGCCGGGCCACGACGACTTCGTCCAGACATTCCGAACACTCCAATCCGCACCCTTGCTGAAAGACAAAACCGACAGCAAGGGCCAACCAACTTAAGGTTAGTTTAACTTACCTAAGCGGCTCCTTTTGAAGGGCTGGCGAGGAGCGCGCCCCACCGCCAGCTGTCGGCAGCAATGCGTTGCGACGATATGTCGCGCATGCGTGCCGGCGGGCTCTTCACGAAGTCACTCACGTGACTCCGAAATGAAATTCCACAGATTCACCACTCTCTGTGTGAAAAATGTTTTTCTCATCTCGGTCCTAAAAGACTTCCCCCTTATCCTTAAACTGTGACCCCTTGTCCTGGACCTCCCCAACATCGGGAACAATCTTCCTGCATCTAGCCTGTTCAACCCCTTAAGAATTTTGTAAGTTTCTATAAGATCCCCCCCCCCCCCCCCCCCAATCTTCTAAATTCTAGCGAGTACAAGCCGAGTCTATCCAGTTCATAAGTGATAGGAGCAGAATTAGGCCATTCGACCCATCGAGTCTACTGTTCCATCCAATTATGGCTGATCTATCTGTCCCTTCTAACCCCATTCTCCTGCCTTCTCCCTCTAACCCCGGACACCCGTACTAATCTATCTATGCCTATCTCTGCCTGTTACTTTGGGCACATGACCAGGGCTGGGGTGAGGTTAGTTTAGCGATACAGTGCAGAAACAGGACCTTTGGCTCACCGAGTCTGCGCCGACCAGCGTAACGCTAACACTATCCTACTCACAATAGGGACAATTTTACAATTTTTACCAAAGCCAATTAACCTACAAATCTGTACGTCTTTGGTGTGTGGGAGGGAACTTGAGCACCCGGCCAAAACCCACGTGGTCGCGGGGAGGTAGACACAAAATGCTGGAGTAGCTGAACGGGGCGGGCAGCATCTCTGGGTGACGTTTCGGGTCGAGACCCTTCTTTAGACTCTTCAGTAATGGGGAGAACGTATAAACTCCGTACAGACAGCACCCGTAGTCAGGATGGAACCCGGGTCTCTAGAACTGTAATGCCCCTGTCCCACTTAGGAAACCTGAACGGAAACCTCTGGAGACTTTGCGCCCCACCCAAGGTTTCCGTGCGGTTCCCGGAGGTTTTTGTCAGTCTCCCTAATGGTTGAAAGTGGTTTCCGTTTTAAAAATCGGTAATTTTTTAGTCGAAGCCGGTTGCGATGCTAGTTGAAGGTGGTCGCCGGAGGACAAAAACCTCCGGGAACCGCACGGAAACCTTGGGTGGGGCGCAAAGTCTCCAGAGGTTTCCGTTCAGGTTTCCTAAGTGGGACAGGGGCATAGAGTTGGCAGCCAACTCTACCGCTGCACCACCGTGCCGGCGATTCTCTACCGGCTGCGTAAAGGCGTTTGTGCAAATCGGGAATTGGTGAGACAAGGGTTAAAGCACGGACGGAGATTTATGGCAGAACTCAGAACCCTTCCTGGTGGTGAAGTCTTTGCAGAGCGGCGCAGTGTTGGCTGGGACAGTTCAAAGCCCTTGTTCAAAGTGCTGTCTCTTTGTTCCTCTGGCACAGTATAATTATACCTGTCTTGCACTCCTGCCTGCAGCTGAAGACCTGAAATTAATAGTTGAGGCGCTGCTCTGGATTTTGCCCATCACTTTGCAGAACACCCGCTAGAACATTAGCCAGCCAAAATAAATTGCCCTTGGCACTGAAGCTATTTATTAACCCGTAACGCTGTGAAGGCAAACGTTACTGGTGCCTTCTATTTGGATTCCTGCAATAACGTTGCCACGGCAACACCTTCACTCACTTGTTCTCTGTTTCCATGGAAACACTTCCAGCTCCTTGTACGTGTGTGTGGAGAGAAAAAGATGCTCACCTCCTCCCTTCCGCCTTTGGAGGTCCAGCCATGTCCCGGAGCCTCGCGCATCGCGCTCCAAGTGGAGAGGTCAGCCCAACCCAACCCATCCCAGGGGGAACAGCGGACGTTGGAATGCCCACCCACACACCAATGGGCACAGCCTTGTCCTGCGCTGAGCCCCGCTATGGTCCTGTCCTCCATCGGTACCACTTGCTGCTGGGGGGCAACAAGGCACGGGGCGGTCAGGCAGCACCCCCGAGCAGCGAGGTTTGGTTCATGACCAAACCACTTCTTCCCAGTCCTCGTGTGTGTGTGTGTGTGTGTGTGCGCGTCTGCGTGTGTGCATGTGTGTGTGCATGTGTGTGTGTGTGTGTGTGTGTGTGCGCATGTGCTCGTGGACATGTACACGCGTTCTCGCTTGCCTGCATTTTAGGTGTGTGTAGGCATGATGTATTTGAGTTGTGCATGCGTGTGTGCTTGTATCCGTGTGTGCCTGTATTGCTACTGATATGTGTGTAGAGTTTAACGTGAGTATGTATATGCCTGTATGTCTGTGTATGTGCCTATATTTCTAAACGTGTGTGTGCGTGCTTGTTTTATGACTGTGCGTGTGTGGTTTTTTGTGTGTGTGTGTGTGCGCATGTGTCTGTGTACATGCCTGTATGTCTATGAGACGATATGTCTGCCTGTACATACGCGTGTGTGGTTTTGTGTGAGTGTATGTGTGCATATGTGTGTCTGCATATATGTGCACCCTTATCCATGTGTGTGTGTCTGTATTTCTACCTGTGTGTATGTGTCTGTCTGTTTGTACGTCTATGTGTACATGCATGTATGGTTCTGTGTGAGTGTGTGTGTGTGTGTGTCTGTGTATATGCCCATATTTCTAGGTGTGTGTGTGTGCGTGTGTTTGTTTTACGTGTGTGTGTGTTGTGTGAATGTGTGTCTGAATATTTATGCACCCTTACTCATATGTGCGTGTGTGTATTTATACCTGTATGTGTGGGTGTGTATCCCCGTTTGTATGCCTGTGTGTACTTGCATGTGTGATTTTGTCAGAGTGTGTGTGTGTGCGTATTTGTATGTCTGTGTGCATGCGTGTGTGGTTTTGCGTGTGTGTGTGTGTGTCGGTGCGTCGGTTACATGCGTGTCTCTAGTACAAGCATGACTGTGATGGATAATAGGTGTCATTAGCTTTAAATCGCTTCGTGCCGGCGAACAGGCGATTTGTGAAGAGACTGTAGTCATCCTGAGACCCCCCTTCAGCGGAGGGTTGACGTGCATCATTTAGCCGTTGAGGTGACGAAAGGGTGGCCAGGTGAAGGGTGCCATGTGCTGGACGCTGGCACCGATGCGATTCTGTGAATGAGTTTTGTCGGCACTAGGGCGGGATGTTGCTCTGCGCGAGACTATCCACAGGGCGCCTTGCAGCTGCTGATCAAACACGTACGTTCCAGAAACCGTGACCTCCAGCACCCTTGCAAGGGCATCAGATGTGCCATCGTCCCCTCCAGCCCACGCCACTGCCTGCCGCACCTGTGGCGTGTGCCAGCTCGGATGCTTGCAGCTTGCGACGCCTTGAAAGTAACATTTTAGGATGCATTGTTTTGTATCTGCATTATATTTTCATCGATATGCCTTCACTCGTTCACTGTTTCCATAGAAACACTTACAGTTCCTTGTCCGAATGCATAAAGAAGAGATTTTTCTCTTTGCCAACTTCCCTCTGTCAGAGGCTCAGGGTTCTAAATATGGCAACAGGTCCTTGACTCCAGCTTGCAATCCGTCCTGGATTTGATCCCAAACATACCTGATTCATTTCACTGATTGTATCCCTCATTGTCACCTTGCCCTCAGCCACCAACGAACCAGTCTGCATTTCCTAGATCAGCGTCTGCTTTGATCTGTCATTTTCACACCTTACCCTTCCATATCTCTAGTCTCCCTCATCCCTGACTGAAGAAGGGTCACGATCGGAAACGTCACCCATTCCTTCCCTCCAGAGATGCTGCCTGTCCCCCTGAGATATTCCAGCATTATATTAAGTAATTACACTTAGGAAAGCTGAACGGAAACCTCTGGAGACTTTGCGCCCCACCCAAGGTTTCCGTGCGGTTCCCGGAGGTTCCTGGAGGTTCCCGGAGGTTTTTGACAGTCTCCCTAATGGTCGAAAGTGGTTTCCGCTTCTTCTATAGAACATATGGCAAGAGGTCCTTGACGCTTCTTTCCGCTTCTTCTATGTTCCACTTTCGACCATTAGGGAGACTGACAAAAATCTCCGGGAACCGCACGGAAACCTTGGGTGGGGCGCAAAGCCTCCAGAGGTTTCCGTTCATGTTTCCTAAATAGGACAGGGGCATTAGTTTAAGTAAGTAAGTTTATTGGCCAAGTATTCACATACAAGGAATTTCCCTTGGTGCTCCGCTCATAATTACATGTCTATCTTTGGCAAAATTTGGGCGGCACGGTGGCGTAGCAGTCGAGCTACTGCCTTACATCTCCAGAGACCCAGGTTCGATCCCAACTACGGGCGCTGTCTGTACAAGTTTGTACGTTCTCCCCGTGACCTGCGTGGGTTTTCTCCGCGATCTTCGGTTTCCTCCCACACTCCAAAGACGTACAGGTTTGTAGGGTTAATTGGATTGGTAAATTTGTAAATTGGCCCTAATGTGTGTAGGGTAGTGTTAGTGTGCGGGATCGCAGGTCGGTGCGGACTCAGTGGGCTGAATTCCGCGCCATATCTCTAAACTAAACTAAATTAAAAATTACAGGCCACTGGAATAGCCATTGGGACCCTGGCTACAGACATTCAACTGGAGGGAACAAGGAAGGGTCTGTGCATTCAAGCAACTTCCTGGGACAACTGGGGTATTGTTTCATGATCAGGCCACTCCTCGATTCGAAGGAATGCATCTTAAATCACCTTGAAGAAACAATGGCCCTTCTTCCAGGTCTGGTCCATCCAGCAATGGAACCAAATATTGGCCTTGTGCATTGATCATTCATGGAATTCCCGCAGAGTGTGAGAGAGAGGGGGGGGGGGGGGGGGGGGGGTGGGATGGGAGAGAGACAGGGAGAGATTATATGTTTAGACACCAAATGCTGGAGAAACTGATGACGATGAAAGGTTTCGACCCGAAACGCCACCTATTACTTTTCTCCAGTGATGCTGCCTGGCTCGCTGAGTTACTCCAGCTCCTTGTGTCTATCCTCTGTCTCTACAATGTGGCTGACAGACTAAGGAACATTCAACTAAATTAGACTGCAAGGCGGATGAAATTAGAGAGAGCCTGGATCATGTGGATCAAAATAGATCGGGTAAACGCATCTTGCCCAAAGTCTCTTGCCCAGAGTAGGGGAATTGAGAACTAGTTGTCTATTCGCTGGAGTAGCTCAGCGGGTCAGGCAGCATTTCTTGAGAAAATAGGATGGGTGATGTATTGGGTCAGGACCCTTCTTCAGTCTTAACGAAATGTGAGCCTTTATAACAAGAGGAATTGAATATAGGAGCAAAGAGGTCCTTCTGCAGTTGTACAGAACCCTAGTGAGACCACACCTGGAGTATTGTGTGCAGTTTTGGTCCCCTAATTTGAGGAAGGACATTCTTGCTATTGAGGGAGTGCAGCGTAGGTTTACCAGGTTAATTCCCGGGATGGCGGGACTGTCATATGCTGAGAGAATGGAGCGGCTGGGTTTGTACACTCTGGAGTTTAGAAGGATGAGAAGGTATCTAATTGAAACATATAAGATTGTTAAGGGCTTGGACACGCTAGAGGCAGGAAACATGTTCCCGATGTTGGGGGAGTCCAGAACCAGGGGCCATAGTTTAAGAATAAGGGGTAAGCCATTTAGAACGGAGACAAGGAAACACTTTTTCTCACAGAGTGGTGGGTCTGTGGAATTCTCTGCCTCAGAGGGCGGAGGAGGCAGTTTCTCTGGATGCTTTCAAGAGAGAGCTTGATAGGGCTCTTAAAGATAGCGGAGTCAGGGGATATGGGGAGAAGGCAGGAACAGGGTACTGATTTGGAATGATCAGCCATGATCGCATTGAATGGTGGTGCTGGCTCAAAGGGCCGAATGGCCTACTCCTGCACCTATTGTCTATTGTCTATTGACCCATCCTTTATTGCTGGTGGACCCAGAGTTACACCACCATTTTGTGTCCATCTTCAGTATCTGCAGTTCCTTTCTACACAAATATGCTTAGAGTGTTTTAATACCATTCTTTGGTATAAGAACAGAAAATGTTTGGAATAAAGGCAGGGTCTTGGAACTGAACTGGTAACTGGCTCTCTCTCTACGCATGCTATTTGCCCTTTTGTATGTTTCCAACATTATCTGTTTTTAGAGACACAAAGAGCTTGAGTAACTCAACAGGTCAGGGGAGACCATCTCTGCAGGACATGGACAAGCAACATTTCAGGTCGGGCCCCTTCTTCAGCCAAAGACCTGAAACATCGCCCAACCATGTCCTCCAGAGATGCTGCTTGACCCGTTCAATTGCTCCAGCACCCTGTGTCTTTTTATCGGCTTAGTTTGGAGATACCGCATGGGAACAGATCCTAGAGCCCACTAAATCCACGCAGACCATCGATCACCCGTTTCTCACCCACTCCCTACACACAAGGGGGGCGATTTTACACAGGAAGGACTGACCTACCAACCCGCCCGTCTTTTGGGATGTGCTCGGAAACCGAAGCATTGGGAGAAAATAAGAATGTGTGACCTCCACAAGGTCAGGATTAAACCCAGGTCTTTGACACTACGAGTCAGGTCAAAGGTCAAAATAGTTTATTGTCGTGTGTCCCTGACAGGACAATGAAATTCTTGCTTTGCTTCAGCACAACAGAACATAGTAGGCATTGACTACAGAACAGATCAGTGTGTCTATATACCATTATATACGTAAATACACACATGAATAAATAAAATGATTAAGTGCAAATAACAGATAATGGGTTATTAATGTTCAGAGTTTTGTCCGAGCCAAGTTTAAGAACCTGATGGCTGTGGGGAAGTAGCTATTCCTGAACCTGGTTGTTGCAGTCTTCAGGCTCCTGTACCTTCTACCTGAAGGTAGCAGGGAGATGAGTGTGTGGCCAGGATGGTGTGGGTCCTTGATGATGCTGCCAGCCTTTTTGAGGCAGCGACTGCGATAGATCCCCTCGATGGTCGGGAGGTCAGAGCCGATGATGGACTGGGCAGTGTTTACTACTTTTTGTAATCTTTTCCTCTCCAGGGCGCTCAAGTTGCCAAACCAAGCCACGATGCAACCGGTCAGCAAGCTCTCTACTGTGCACCTGTAGAAGTTAGAGAAGGTCCTCCTTGACAAACCGACTCTCCGTAATCTTCTCAGGAAGTAGAGGCGCTGATGAGCTTTCTTAATAATTGCATCAGTGTTCTCAGACCAGGAAAGATCTTCAGAGATGTGCACGCCCAGGAATTTGAAGCTCTTGACCCTTTCAACCATCGACCCGTTGATATAAACAGGGCTATAGTTCAGGTTTCCAGCAATTGCAATTTTTTGATTTCTTCTTGTAGTTATGGAATATTTCTTCAGTTTCTTCTTGTAGTTATGGAATATTTGGACTCAGCTAATAATTTAATTAAATAATTCCTAAAGATATTCTTTTAAATTGTTTCATACACACAGAGTACAAGGGATACTGAGTTAGATGATCAGCCATGATCATATTGAATGGCGGTGCAGGCTCGAAGGACCGAATGGCCTACTCCTGCACCTTTTTTTTTCTATGTTCTATGTTTCTATTCAATAAGTGCTTTTTGAGGGTGACCAGAAATGGGCAACAAAGTGCCGGAATATAGAATCCATGTAATACCATTTACATAAGACCATGCCTGCCACAAACAAAAATCTAAACAAGGCTCTGATGACGCTTGTGATTTTCACACACAGCATTCGGCAGGCAGGAGGAATCTGTGGCCTCACTGTTTACTCTCAAATTGTTTCTCTGTGGAACAAGGAAGCAGGCAACATGGGGGCTATAATTACGGGTCTGCGCCGCCACAGGGAAGCTTGGCTGCTCCCCAGATGCTGAGAATTCTGAGGTACTTGTCTCAGAAGTGGGAGGCAGCAGATAGTATAATTATGGACCTGGGCGAGGAAGGAACAGCTCCCCGGAGGATGTGAATTGAGGTGCCAAGCACGGCAGAGGAGCGAGGCAGCAGGAGGCGTGGCCCGAGAGCTGAGGCACACAAGCCTGTAATTGAGCCGGGGCAAGTGAGAGCGAGCAGGCGGGCGGGCGGGTGGGAGCGGAGGAGAGAGTGAGTGGGAGAGAGAGAATGGGAGATAGAGAGAGATGGAGCAGGGGGTGGGGGGGGGGGAGAGGGAACAGAGAGAGTGAGTTTTTATTTTCACACAGAGAGTAGTAAATAGAAACATAGAAACAGAGAAAATAAGTGCAGGAGTAGAGGCCATTCGGCCCTTCGAGCCTGCACCGCCATTCAATATGATCATGGCTGATCATCCAACTCAGTATCCCGTACCTGCCTTCTCTCCATACCCCCTGATCCCTTTAGCCACAAGGGCCACATCTAACTCCCTCTTAAATATAGCCAATGAACTGGCCTCAACTACCCTCTGTGGCAGAGAATTCCAGACACTCACCACTCTCTGTGTGAAAAATGTTTTCCTCATCTCGGTCCTAAAGGCTCGAAGGGCCGAGTGGCCTACTCCTGCACCTATTGTCTATGTTTCTATGAGTGGGAGGGAGATAGAGAGAGGTTGTGAGAGGGGGAGAGAGTGATGGGAAGAGAGCGAGGGAGGAAAAGAGGGAGAGGGAGGGAGGGAGAGAGTGGGAGAGAGAGGGAGAGAAAGAGAAGGTAGACAAAAATGCTGGAGAAGCTCAGCGGGTGAGGCAGCACCGATGGAGCGAAGGAATAGGTGACGTTTTGGGTTGAGACCCTTCTTCATACTGATGGAGAGAAAGAGAAATTGGGGGAGAGAGAGAGAGTGACGGAGTGGATGGGAAGGGAAGAGAGAGAAGATGCGATGGAGGGGGAAGAGAGAGAGAGCGCAGATGAGATGGAGTTAAGCTTAGAGTTGCAGCATGTTAGCAGGCCGTTCAGTCCATCGAGTCCATGCTAACCAACAATCACCCATTCACACTTGTTGTATGTAAGCCCACTGTTATCGTCCACTTCATAAACATGAGGGGCTATTTTCTACAGAGGCCAATTAAGCTACAAACGCACAAGACCAAGAATGTAGGAAGTAACTGCAGATGCTGATTTGCACCAAAGATAAACGCCAAGTGCTGGAGTAACTTAGTGGGTCAGGCACCCAGACAGTCTGAAGAAGGGTCTCGACCCGAAAGGTCACATGGAAACATAGAAAATAGGTGCAGGAGGAGGCCATTCGGCCCTTCGAGCCAGCACCACCATTCATTGTGATCATGGCTGATCGTCCCCTATCAATAACCCGTGCCTGCCTCTCCCCATATCCCTTGACTCCACTAGCCCCTAGAGGTCTATCTAACTCTCTCTTAAATCCATCCAGTGATTTGGCCTCCACTGCCCTCTGTGGCAGGGAATTCCATAAATTGACAACTCTCTGGGTAAAAAAGTTTTTTCTCACCTCAGTCTTAAATGACCTCCCCTTTATTCTAAGACTGTGAGCGGCCCCTGGTTCTGGACTGACCCAACAATGGGAACATTTTTCCTGCATCTAGCTTGTCCAGTCCTTTTATAATTTTTTACGTTTCTATAAGATCCCCCCTCATCCTTCTAAACTCCAGTGAATACAAGCCTGGTCTTTTCAATCTTTCCTCACATGACAGTCCCGCCATCCCAGGGATCAATCTCGTGAACCTACGCTGCTCGTCTGTCTCCTATTCCTGTTCTCCAGAGATGCCGCCCGTCCTGCTAAGTTACTCCAGCATTTTGTGTCTACTTATGACCTAAAGTAGCCATGTTAGTAACTGGCAATTTATAGAAGCCAGTTAACCTACAAACCCACACGCCTTTGCGATGATGGAGGAATCCGGAGTCCCATGCAGTCACAGGGACAACGTGCAAACTCCACACAGGCAGCACCCATAATCAGGATTGAACAATGTTCTCTGGCTCTGTGTGAGAACATCCCCACTGCTGTGCCACTGCTGCAGCCCTTAAATATTGGGAAGACACTTTAAAATCCTAAAATGTAACAATTTTGCTCCTGAATACACTCAGAGTCTGGGTCATTGAATAGTGAAATTCCAAGGGTTCACCACCCTCTGGTTGAAGACATTTCTCCTTATCTCAGCCTGAAAGGCTTTTGGATTCTGTACCTCCAGCGTACAGATCACAACAGGAGTCATTTCAACACAAACCATCCCGGTCTGAAGAAGGGTCTTTAGCCGAAACGTCACCCATTTCTTCCCTCTAGAGATGCTGCCTGTCCCGCTGAGTAACTCCAGCATTTTGTGTCTAACTTCCAATCGGTAATTACAAAAAGCAGACAGAAGAGAGCAGCAGTGAGTCAGATCCGCACACAAGGTCCAATTCACGCCTCACCTCAATTTGGGATGAGAAAGAACCTGTGGGTGTAGTTCCCCTTAAACTGATGACTGAAGTGACCCTCGATGTGATTTTAATTGTGGCAAATCAGCAGGAGATGAGGCTCCCGGTAATTCATCAGCATGGATTCATCGTGGAGATGCTTCAGGAAACAGTGACGGAATGACATTAACAGCGTGCGGAATGCGGGAAGAAGTGGGTGTTCAAGGAACCTTCTGCCATCCTTGAAACTGGGAGGTACAAGAGACTCTCAGAGAGACTACAATACCACATCCAGGGTCTGAAGATATCGGAATCAGAATCAGAATCACACTTTATTGGCCGAGTATGTTTTGCAACGTACGAGGAATATTAATTGGCCAGGTCAGTCATACAATTAAAAATAACAGATCACTCAAAACCAGATTTTAACATAAACATCCACCACAGTGACTCCTCCACATTCCTCACTGAGATGGAAGGCGAAATAAAGTTCAAGTTTTGTTCTTCCTCGGTCGTGGGCCTCGAGCCCTCGGTTGACGGGATGACCATATCCCTCCATCTGTTATTTGCACTTTATTAATTTATTAATTCATGGGTTTATTTACGTATAGAATTGTAGTCAATGCCTACTATGTTCTGTTGTGCTATGCAAAGAAAGATTTTCATTGTCCTGTCAGGGACACATGACATCCCTCGTAGGATGGGGACCCACAGTCCTGTTTATATCAACGGGTCGATGGTTGAAAGGGTCAAGAGCTTCAAAATTCCTGGGCGTGCACATCTGTGAAGATCTTTCCTGGTCCGAGAACACAGATGCAATTATTAAGAAAGCTCATCAGCGCCTCTACTTCCTGAGAAGATTACGGAGAGTTGGTCTGTCAAGGAGGACTCTCTCTAACTTCTACAGGTGCACAGTAGAGAGCTTGCTGACCGGTTGCATCGTGGCTTGGTTCGGCAACTTGAGCGCCCTGGAGAGGAAAAGACTACAAAAAGTAGTAAACACTGCCCAGTCCATCATCGGCTCTGACCTTCCTTCCATCGAGGGGATTTATCGCAGTCACTGCCTCAAAAAGGCTGGCAGCATCATCAAGGACCCACACCACCCTGGCCACACACTCATCTCCCTGCTACCTTCAGGTAGAAGGTTCAGGAGCCTGAAGACTGCAACAACCCGGTTTAGGAATAGCTACTTCCCCACAGCCATCAGGCTATTAAACTTAGCTCGGAACTCTGAACATTAATATTCCTCCATCTGTTATTTGCACTTTATTAATTTATTAATTCATGGGTGTATTTACGTATAGAATTGTAATCAATGCCTTCTATGTTCTGTTGTGCTATGCAAAGAAAGATTTTCATTGTCCTGTCAGGGACACATGACAATAAATTCTTTTGACTTTGACTTTGACTGTCGTAGCTGGCGACGTTCAGGCTCTCTGCGTCAAGGTGGTCATCTCCCGCTTCTCCCGGGGGAATGTCAGCTCCCCCCGCGCCGGGCGATCGAATCTCGCGTAGGGGCTGGTCGAGCCTCCCGCGACGTTGGAGCTCCCGACTCGGCCTCCCCCGAGACTTTGTATACGAGGATGTTGCCAGGACTTGAGGGCCTGAGTTATGAGGGAGAGGTTGAACAGGCTAGGACCTTATTCCTTGGAGCGCAGGAGGATGAGGAATGATCTTATAGAGGTTCAAGGTTAAGGTTTCAAGGTACCAGTTTATTGTCACACGTACCAGTTAAGGTCCAGTGAAATTGAGGTGTACAAGATCATGAGGGGAATAGATCGGGTAGAGTCTTTTAACCAGAGTAGGGGAATTAAGAAGCAGAGGACATAAATTTAGGTGAGAAGGGGATGATTTAATATGATCCCAATGTTGGGCGAGTCCAGGACCAGGTGCCACACACAGTCTTAGAATGAAGGGGAGGTCATTTAAGACTGAGGTGAGAAAAAACTCTTTCACCCAGAGAGTTGAGAATTTATGGAATTCCCTGCCACAGAGGGCAGTGGAGGCCAAGTCACTGGATGGATTTAAGAGAGAGTTAGATAGAGCTCTAGGGGCTAGTGGAGTCAAGCGATATGGGGAGAAGGCAGGCACGGGTTATTGATAGGGGACGATCAGCCATGATCACAATGAATGGTGGTGCTGGCTCGAAGGGCCGAATGGCCTCCTCCTGCACCTATTTTCTATGTTTCTATGTTTCCATTTAACCTGAGGGGCATTTTTTTCACACAGAGGATGGTGGGTTTATGGAATGAGCTGCCAGAGGAAGTAGTTGAGGCAGATACTATAACATCATTTAAAAGACATTTGAATAGGACATGGATAGGAAAGGTTTGGAGGGATATTTGCCAAAGTCAGGCAGGTAGGACCTGCGTGGATCGGGCACGTTGGTCAGCATGGGCAAGTTGGGCAGAGCGGCCTGTTTCCATGTTGTACAACTTCATGACTCGACTAGGGCATCAGGATTTGGGATTCCTGGCAGTGTTCCAGTCTTTGGGAACTTCAGCCAGTGTGTCTGAATGTGTTCGGGAGAGGGGTGCCTCTGAAATTTGTGAGGATACCTTCGGAGAGTTTCAATATTTGGGTAGGAAGGAACTGCGGATGCAGGTTTACACTGAAGGTAGACACAAAATGCTGGAGTGACTCAGCGGGACAGGCAGCATCTCTGGAGAGAAGGAATGGGTGACGTTTCAGGTCAAGACCCTTCTTCAGACTGAGAGTCAGAATTCAGAATCTTTGGGTGGTTTGATCAATGGTTGGTAGACAGGAGCTACTGGGATTATGTGAATATTTAGCATACTCTAGAATATTGTCAATATTCCAGTCCTCCCGATGGCATTTCTTTATGCGGACACATGCTTAGTATGTGAGCTATGTTGGTTTGAGCTTTTATAGGAGTAGATCAATGTATTGGGGCCACTAGCCCCAGGGAACGAGCCGAAACAATGGGACAAAGTGTGATCATAGCAAATGATAAAACAGCGCAATATATATCAGTGGTGTGGATTGGGGAACCGAACGTCATATTTTTCAGATAGACACAAGTGGGGTTAGGAGGGAGAGATAGATTAGCCATGATTGAATGGCGGAGTAGACTTGATGGGCCGAATGGCCTAATTCTAATCCTATTCCTGCCTTCTTGACCTATTCCTCATGACCATACGACCTTAAAAAGCTGGAGTAAGTCAACGGGATGGGCAGCATGTCTGGAGAGAAGGAATGGGGGGAAACCAGAAAGGCTACTTAAATGGTGTTGATTGGGGAAGGCTGTTGACTTATGAACCTCAGGGTCATCTCCAGTGATAGGGGAGGATGGGAGATTTAGCTGAGGACAAAATGGCCGAACGAGACCTGATGTGGATTCAGGAAGCTGTTAAATGGAAAGCCATGGATGATGGAGACGGAGTGATGAGCTGTGATGTTCAGCAGGCCTGGTGACCCTGGAGAGAGCATTCAGAAGACGGCAAAGAACTTAATTAAAAAAAGTAGTTCAAGATTAAGACTGTCTCAAGAGCTAATATATTAATTTCCCCAGAAATACCCTTGGACCCTGCAGAGATTAAACACTGAACCTTACGTGTGCATTTAGTCCTATTACAGAAATATGATAAGTTAGACAACCTGTTGTTACTCACTCCTTGGAAAGCTGCTGTTAGATTCAGGTAGACACAATAAGCTGGAGTAACTCAGCGGGACAGGCAGCATCTATGGAGAGAAGGAACGGGTGACGTTTCGGGTCGAGACCCTTCTTCAGACGGAAAGTCACTTGAAAGGGAAACGAGAGATATAGACGGTGTAGAGAGATATAGAACAATGAATGAAAGATGTGCATAAAAGTAACGACGATAATGGGAACAGGCCATTGTTGGTTGTTTCATTGGGTGTAAACGAGAGGTTGGTGCGACCTGGGTGGGGTATTTCTAAGTTTGACAAGGGCACGTGTCTGGATAGGAGAGTGAGTAATGGAGTGGACTCGAAGAGGCTTCAAGGTGATTTAAACAAGTCGAACGAGCAGGCAGTATAACCAAGGATCCGATAGCAGGCAAGATAGACCACTCTTTCTAAATGCAATGGGCTGACGTGTAGTACGCAACGGAGCGGAACGTGGGCCTTTTTTTCATCCATTTCCGTAACCCGACCCGACTCGCACTGTGATCAACGTTGCGGGGGAACAGTTTGTGTTAATAAATTATAAGTCTGAAAATGAGGAGAAGTTTTTTACCAAATAACTTTTATTTTTACGAGGATGTTTCCGTAACCGGCTTCCGTCTCCGCACTAGTATCTTTGGGATCTTTGGTGCGGAGACGGAAGCCGGTTACGGAAATGGGGCCGATAGTTAATACTTAATATCTTCAGTATTAAGAAAGTTATGGCCATTTTCATACTCGGAAATTAGCATCTTGTTCCCCATTGCCTTTCAATTGACTTAACTCAAAAGCTGTGATCTAGAACTGTTAAAAGCCCATAACTTTCTTAAAAATTAAGAGAACTCAATGAAATGTTCAGTTATTATAGATTGAAGCATTCTGAAACAAATATGAAACAATCTTACTTGGATGACCTGAAATTAAAGCATATAATTAGTTAGTTATCTAATTGTAGCTAATTACAAAATTCAATGAGTAGATCTAAACATCTATCCATTTCTTAAGAAAAGATAAACTTTTTTAAAATTGCCTAAGTGTCCAAATAACATTCACACAATAATCCACAATATAACATAATTTTTAAATGTCATTTTCATGAATTTCTGGGCCAAATGGAAGGAATTTAGTGTTTGATTCCTGTAAATTAATGGCCATTTAAATCAACTAGCGAGTGGGTTTTAGTGGAATGCGGTGGATTGGAACGTTGCGGTTAGCGGTGAAGTTGGGGGGAAAAATACTGTTTGTTCATAGATTTTTTGGGACCCCATTTCGCAACATAAAAATATTATTAAAGCCTCCCGAAAAAACAACTTTTAATATAAAAATAAACTATTTACCTTTTCTTCTCCCCTACGCAAAATCCTTCCGGTTGTCAGTTCTCACGGCTTTTGAAGGTGATTTTTAAATTACTCTAGTTAACAAATAATTTAGAGTAATTTAAAAATACCTTCATTCATGAAATGTCGGAGTGATTTTTCTTCCGCAACCAAATCGCCCGACATTCATCGATTTGTCCTGCCTGTTGAAAAACGGCACTTTAAGCCCGCCCCCCTCTGAAAGGCGCCAAAGTCGCGCACACGGGGAGCGGCAGAACTGCAGCGCTGCTCAAGGTAAGTTTTGCAACATACCTAGACAAAAGGGTCCGTTGGCTTTCCCTGTAAGAAGACTCAAGTACAGGAGCAAGGCTGTCTCACCACAGACATGCAGAACCTTGGTGGTGCTACTGGAATGTTCCCTACAGCTGTTTCACAGTGGCGCAGCGGTAGAGTCGCTGCCTCACAGCTAAATGCAGCGTCGGATCCCCGGGGTTCAATCCTGACTACGGGTGCTAGTCTGTACGGAGTTTGTACGTTCTCCCCGTGACCCGCGTGGGTTTTCTCCGAGATCTTCGGTTTCCTCCCACACTCCAAAGACGTGCAGGTTTGTAGATCAATTGGCTTGGTAAATGTAAAAATTGTCCAGTGTTAAATTGTCCAACTTCCAGTTGAGTCTCTGGTGGACTCGTCGGAAGGTACGAGGTACACTGCATTATGCACTCTGATGCTGCCAGACCTGCTGAGCTACTCCAGCTCTTTGTGTCCTTTTGTGCAGAACAGCATCTGTGGTTCCTAGATTCCACCACCCAAAATCCTTGGAATCAACCACCAAGGTCCTCGCCCAGACCTCTTTAGTTGTATCTCTCCAGGTGACTCTCTGCATGGAGTTTAGAAACAGGCCCTTCGGCCCACCGAGTCTGCAACGCCCAGCGATCCCCGCACACTAACTGTGATTCATTATTACTTTCTTTGATTCATTATTGAATTCAAAATATTGCCATTGGTTTGCAATTGTCACGTGTACTGAGATACAGTTTTAAAAAAGTTGTTTTGTATGTTGACCTGGCAAATTATGCAGCACATGAACACATCAGGTAGTGCAAAACTATAAATAAATGGCGTACAGAATATAGTGTTACAGCGACAGAGAAAATGCAGATTAAAAAAAGCAAAATGATGACAATGAGATAGATTGCAGGAAAAAAGTTCCCAATGTTGGGCGAGTCCAGAACCAGGGGCCACAGTCTTAGAATAAAGGGGAGGCCATTTAAGACTGAGATGAGAAAAAACTTTTTCACCCAGAGAGTTGTGAATTTGTGGAATTCCCTGCCACAGAGGGCAGTGGAGGCCAAGTCACTGGATGGATTTAAGAGTGAGTTAGACAGAGCTCTAGGGGCTAGTGGAATCAAGGGATATGGGGAGAAAGCAGGCACGGGTTATTGATTGGGGATGGTCAGCCATGATCACAATGAATGGCGGTGCTGGCTCGAAGGGCCGAATGGCCTCCTCCTGCACCTATCTTCTACGTTTCTACGTTCTACGTTTCTAACACTGCCCTACACACGATAGGGACAATGTCTTTTACATGTATACGCTTATACCAAGCCAATTAACCGACAAACCTGTACGTCTTTGGAGCGTGGGAGTAAACCGAAGATCTCGGAGAAAACTCACGGGATCACGGGGGTAACATACAAACTACATACAGACAGTACCCGTAGTCGGGATCGAACCCAGGACCCTGGCGCTGAAAGGCAGTAGCTCTACCACTGCGCCACCCTGTAAAAATGAGTAAGGGCGATGAGTGGGACTGATGCTTCCTGACCACCTATGTTTCACAAATTGACTTCATTTGGAATATTGTGAGCAGTTTTGGGGGCGCATATCTGAGGAAGGATGTGCTGGCATTGGTGAGGGTCCAGAGGAGGCTGGATTAACATATGATAAGTGTTTGACAGCACTGCGCCTCTACTCGGTGGAGTTTAGAAGGATGAGTGGGAACCTCATTGAGATTTTCCGCATAGTGAAAGGCCTGGATAGAATGCATGTGGAGAGGATGTGCACACCGGTGGAATTCTCTAGCACCAGAGGGCACAGCCTCAGAATAAAAGGATGTAACTTTGGAAAGGAGAGGAGGAGGAATTTCCTTCCCACACTGCAGAGGGTGGTGAATCTGTGGAATTAATTGCACAGATGGCCGTGGAGGCCAAGTCTTTGGATATTTTTAAAGCGGCAGGTTTTTTGATTAGCAAGAGCGTCAAACATTATGGGGAGAAGGTGGGAGAATGGGGTTGAGAGGGATAGATAGATCAGCCATGATTGAAATGGGGGGAGCAGACTCGATGGGCCGAATGGCCTACTTCTGTTCCTATGACTTATGAAGCTCAGGGTCATCTCCAGTGACCTCTGCTGTATAGGGGAGGATGGGAGATTTAGCTGAGGACGAAATGGCCGAACGAGACCCGATGTGGATTCAGGAAGCTGTTAAATGGAAAGCCATGGATGATGGAGAAGGAGTGATGAGCAGTGATGTTCAGCAGGCCTGGTGACCGTGGAGAGAGCATTCTGAAGACGGCAAAGAACTTAATTAAAAAAAGTAGTTCAAGATTAAGACTGTCTCAAGAGCTAATATATTAATTTCCCCAGAAATACCCTTGGACCCTGCAGAGATTAAACACTGAACCTTACGTGTGCATTTAGTCCTATTACAGAAATATGATAAGTTAGACAACCTGTTGTTTCTCACCCCTTGGAAAGCTGCTGTTAGATTCAGGTAGACACAATAAGCTGGAGCAACTCAGCGGGACAGGCAGCATCTCTGGAGAGAAGGAACGGGTGACGTTTCGGGTCGAGACCCTTCTTCAGACGGAAAGTCACATGAAAGGGAAACGAGAGATATAGACGGTGTAGAGAGATATAGAACAATGAATGAAAGATGTGCAAAAAGTAACAACGTTAAGGGAAACAGGCCATTGTTTGCTGGGTGAGAACGAGAAGCTGGTGCGACTTGGGTGGGGGAGGGATGGAGAGAGAGGGAATGCTGGGGTTACATGAAGTTTGAGAAATAAATTTTCATACCACTGGGGTGTAAGCTGCCCAAGCGAAATATGAGGCGCTGTTCCTCCAATTTGCATTTGGCCCCACTCTGACAATGGAGGAGGCCTTGGACAGAAAGGTCAGTGTGGGAATGGGAAGGAGAATTAAAGTGTTTAGCAACCAGGACATCAGTAGGTCCAGGAGGACTGAGCAAAGGTGTGTTCTTTATTGCAACAGCTTTGTTTCTCTTGCTATTCAATCAGATCTGACCATTCCCCTGTCCCACTTAGGAAACCTGAACGGAAACCTCTGGAGACTTTGCGCCCCACCCAAGGTTTCCGTGCGGTTCTCAGAGGTTTTTGTCAGTCACCCCAATGGTCGAATGTGGTTTCTACTTCTTCTATGTTCCATATGTTCTATAGAAGAAGCGGAAACCACTTTCGATCATTAGGGGGACCGACAAAAACCTCCGGGAACCACACGGAAACCTTGAGTTGGGCGCAAAGTCTCCAGGGGTTTCCGTTCAGGTTTCCTAAGTGGGACAGGGGCCTAAACCTACATTTCAATGTGGGTGGCACGGTGGCGCAGCGGTAGAGTTGCTGCCTTACAGCGCTTGCAGCGCCAGAGACCCGGGTTCGATCCCGACTACGGGTGCTGTCTGTACGGAGTTTGTACGCTCGCCCCGTGAGCCGCGTGGGTTTCGAGCAGTCACAGAGTGAGAAGGTCATTGAGGCCAGTTCATTGGCTGTATTCAAGAGGGAGTTGGATGTGGCTCTGGTGAATAAAGGGATCAGGGGGTATGGAGAGAAGGCAGGTACGGGATACTGAGTTGGATGATCAGCCATGATCACATTGAATGGCGGTGCAGGCTCGAAGGGCCGAATGGCCTACTCCTGCACCTATTTTTCTACGAGAAACAAACAGAAGAAGGCAGAACTCCGCAAAGAGCTCATTTTCAGTTAACATATTAAACATTTAAAAATAGTAAATGTCATAATTTATGCAGAAACCTGGAGCTGCATGGTAAATATTTTATAGTTGTGTTCATTCATCCATGAATATCACATTTCTTCAGCTGTCCAGATGGTAAGAAGGAGCTTATTAAACAGCAGAGATAAAGGCATTCAACTCCGCAGTGCTTCCTCGAATGGGAGACTTGACAAACCTCTGGATCAAGCAGTGATGAATGAACAGGCAGCGAGTCGGCAGCAAAAGTTGCCTCCGCTCCAGCCCAGTCTGCTAAACCAAAATAAACAGCTACCACACAACATTGGGATCGGTTATGTTTCACGTTGGCCCACTCTCACCCCTGTCTCATCCTCCCTATTTGAGCCCATCATCCAGGCTGGTGCGTAATCTGCACTGACGGAACGCTGCCTTTCAGATGCGATGCAAAACCCGGCAACTTGTGACTATTAAGACTGCACCGTCACTGTCACTGGAACAAAAAAGGCGGGGCTGCCCCAGCCGAGATTTATTTTCGCCAAACGGCGTCACGAGGAACAGACTAGTCGCTGCACCCTGGATTTTGTCGTGTGCGGCTCGAATGCTGGGATTTCACGATTATAATGGAGGCTCCAACCTTCATGTTTTTCAGCAGCTGTTAAGTTTTGGGACATGCCGTGGTCGTGAAAGGAAGTTAACACAGAGTTAAGGACCTGTCCCACCAGCATGCAACTCTATGCGATGAGCGCAACCTAACGTGGTCGCTTGAGCCGTCCGGCGTCGCGGGGCCGGTCCCACACCGATCGCCGGAGCCGTGCGGAATTGTGCGGAGTTCGTCCCGACATCGCGCGGGGCTCCGAAAAACTGACTATGTTCAAAAATTCCGCGCGGCAACGGCTTGTCGGCTCGCAGTCGCCTCGACGCATTACACACCGCCTCGACGTCGTGCCTCCGTGACCCTCTCTGTAGGTGCCTCCGTGACCCTCTATCTGTGTGGCTCCGTGGCCCTCAGTGTGTGTGCCTCTGGGCCCCTCTCTGTGTGCCCCTCTCTGTCCTGGCGAACTTACCTTTAAGACTTCGCTCCAAGTTCGCCTCACTTTGCGCCGCGTTGCGCCACTCACCCGACCTTCGCGCGGCCCTCGCTGCCAGATTGGTCGCGCTTGCCGCATGCAGGCGCATGCTGGTGGGAACGCCCTGTGCAGGGATCACCCGACCTCCGCGCGGCCCCCTCTTCTAGTTTGATCGCGCTCATCGCATGGAGTCGGATGCTGGTAGGACAGGCCCTTTAACGGCTCCATCAGTCTGAAGAAGGGTTTCGGCCCGGAAGTGTCGCCTCTTTCCTTCGCTCCATAGATGCTGCTGCACCCGCTGAGTTTCTCCAGCATTTTTGTCCACCTTCGATTTTCCAGCATCTGCAGTTCCTTCTTGAATGCTGGAGTAACTAAGCGGGTACAGGCAGCATCTCTGGAGAGAAAGAATGGGTGAGACCCTTCTTCAGACTGAGAGTCGGGGGGGAGAGGGTGACTGGAGATATGTGGAAGGGTGAGGTGTGAAAACGGCAGACAAAAGTGCTGGAGCATCTACGGAGCGAATAGGTGTCTATGAAGGAAATAGGCAACGTTTCGGGCCGAAACCCTTGGGTTTCGGCCCGAAACGTTGCCTATTTCCTTCACTCCATAGATGCTGCTTCACCCGTTGAGTTTCTCCAGCACTTTTGTCTACCTTAACAGAGCTTTTCTCTGGTTCATTGACAGACTGATTTCATTACTGGACTAGCAATGCGCAGAGGGTGTGTAGGAAGGAACTGCAGGCACTGGGTTCCATCCAAGATTGGCACAAAATGCTGGAGTAACTCAGCGGGACGGGCAGCATCCCTGGAGAGAAGGAATGGGTGACGTCTCGAGTCGAGACCCTTCCTCAGGCTGAGAGTCAGAGGAGAGGAAAACTAGAGTTATGAGCAGGTACACAGATCCAATCAGAGATAGCTCCGATGGCCAAAGAGCCCACAATGGTCCATTGTTGGTAGAGAGCTTGAATTCAAATCCCTACCCGGTAAGTTTCGGTGTAACATATCTGCAACTTAATTATGACTGAATTTAGGAATAGGGACCGGGAGTGAGGCGAAGGTCAGGAGGCAATGACAAGGGGTCGGGGAGAGGGTGACGATAAGGCCTCAGAGGCTGAATTCAGGTAAAGGAACCATTGAAGCGTTTGGATAACATTTAGCAGATAAATTATTTTGGGATGGAAGGATTTGCTCCTCCCTTGTTCCGATGTTTTTGAGCCCAGTCACACAGCCAACATGGCTGACTCGTAAAGGGCCTGTCCCACCAGCATGCAACTCTATGCGATTAGCGTGACCTAACGTGGTTGCTTGAGCCGTCCGGCGTCGCGGGGCCGGTCCCACTTCGATCGCCAGAGCCATGCGGAATTGTGCGGAGTTCGTCCCGACATCGCGCGGGGCTCCGAAAAACTGACTATGTCCAAATATTCCGCGCGGCAACGGCTTGTCGGCTCGCAGTCGGCTCGACATTTACACACCGCCCCGACATCGTGCCTCCGCGAACCTATTTGTAAGTGCCTTCGTGACCCTCTATGTGTGTGCCTCTGTGCCCCTCTCTGTCCTGGCGAACTTACCTTAGACTTCGCTCCAAGTTCGCCTCACTTTGCGCTGCGTTGCGCCACTCACACGACCTCCGCGCGGCCCCTACTGCCGGTTTGGTCGCGCTTGCCGCATGGCGCATGCAGGCGCATGCTGGTGGGAACGGCCCTGTACAGGGGATCATCCGACCTCCGCGCGGCCCCCGCGTCTAGTTTGATGGCGTTCATCGCATAGAGTTGCATGCTGGTGGGACAGGCCCTTAAAGTGACAAAGGGAACCGCAAATCTGGGTGAAAACAACTCCTTCCAATCCAAGTCTCTCCAGCCTCTCCTTGTAGCTCATGTCCTCTAATGCAACCATCATTCTGGTAAACCTCCCCTGCACGCTCCCCATTGACGCTGCATCCTTCCTGCATTGCCGCAGCCAGAGTAGGTAAGTAAGTTTATTGGCCAAGTATTCACATACAAGGAATTTGCCTTGGTGCTCCGCCCACAAGTAACAACATGACATACAGCGACAGTTACGAATGACTCAGAAAACACTAAACATTAATAATAATAAAACATTAATGATAAAACACCATTGATCCAGCATGTGAACCAACAAAATACCAGATCAAAGGGAGGCTACAGATTTTTGGCTGTTGAGTAGAGCAACTCCTCATGGATAAAAACTGTTTTTATGTCTGGCTGTGGCAGCTTTGACAGTCCGGAGTCGCCTTCCAGAGGGAAGTGATTGAAAGAGTTTGTGGCCAGGGTGAGAGGGGTCGGAGGTGATCTTGCCCGCTCGCTGTGTCCAGTTCATCAATGGAGTACTGCACGCAATGTTCCAAATGCAGCCTTGCCAAAGTCCTAGAGAGCTGTATCACCTTGTACTCACTTTCTGACTAAGTCTGAAGAAGGGTCTCCACCCGACACGTCACCCATTCCTTCTCTCCAGAGATGCTGCCTGTCCCGCTGAGTTACTCCAGCATTTTGTGTCTATCCTCTGGCTAGATTATGTTGGATTACCTCAAAAATATGGCATATGCCCCACTCAGAACTTATTATTAAGATCGGAGATCACAGCTGGTTCAGTGAGGAGCGGGAAAGAGCAGCAACAGGCACGATATGATGGGATGCCGGTCTAGTGATGCCACAGCATGGAATTACATGTGTAGGAAGGAACTGCAGATGCTAGTTTGCACCAAAGATAGACCCAAAATGCTGGAGAAACACAGCGGGACAGGCAGCATCTCTGGAGAGAAGGAATGGGTGAGGTTTGGGGTTGAGGCCTTTCTTCAGACTGAGCTGCACTGTTACATATTGAGTTACAAGGATTACAAGTGGGCTCAGCAATAAAAATAGCATGCAACAGACAAAATAAGCTCTCCCACCACCAACAGATGAGATCAAATCTCCGCATGGCTGTTACAACAAACCATGAATCGCGCTGGACAGTTAGACAGTTAATGAGATGCACGGGCCCCAAGGGCAATGTTGTCTCCAGGAGATGGTGGTGGGTCTCAGCATGTGAGTGCTAAAGAAAAGACTGAAGTGTTTGCAGCCCCCTTCAACCGGAAACGTGGAGAGTAGATGATCCCTTACGACGTACTCACAGAAGTCCCTTACCGGCCAATTTGATTCACTCCACACGATACCTAAAATACACGATACCACGATCTGTGGAATTCTCTGCCTCAGAGGGCGGTGGAGGCAGGTTCTCTGGATGCTTTCAAGAGAGAACTAGATAGGGCTCTTAAAAATAGCAGAGTCAGGGGATATGGGGAGAAGGCAGGAACTGGGTACTGATTGGGGATGATCAGCCATGATCACATTGAATGGCGGTGCTGGCTCGAAGGGCCAAATGGCCTACTCCTGCACCTATTGTCTATTGTCTATTGTCTATTGTCTAAATGGCTGAGGCACTGGATACACCACAGACTATGAGACCAGTTTACATCCCAGCCATAATACTGGAGACCCCCTGTGCAGAACTAGCAGCACCTCCAGCCAAGTGATTCAATGCAGTTACAAGACTGACTTCTTTAGTCAGAGGGTGGTGAATCTGTGGAACTCATTGCCACGGAAGGCTGTGGAGGCCAAGTCAGTGGATAATTTTAAGGCAGAGATCGATAGATACTTGATCAGAATGGGTGTCAAGGGTTATGTGGAGAAGGCAGGAAAATGGGATTAGGAGGCAGAAGATATCAGCCATGATTGAACGATGGAGTGGACTTGATGGGCCGAATGACCTAATTCTACTCCCGTATCTTGCGAACCGGTGAAACCACGAAACATCTGCATCCCATAAAGTCAAGAAGAGAAGGATCCATTGACAGAAATGAAATAAGATGTAGGAATAAGATGCCGGCAAGAGGAAGGATAAGTACGATTGTGCTGGGACCTGCAGCTCAGGGAAGTGACTGCTGGAAATAGTCATCTTGAAAATTAAATTAAAATGAGTCTAATTACAGTTGTAAATGATAGGGAGTGGGGCTGCAGCATAGTGAGTGTGAGAGACCTGTCTCTTTGGCATATGGGATTACTGGAAATCAAATTGGTTCTGCACTGAAATTATGGAGTGCTTAATGGGAGGAGAGAGCAAAGGCATTGTGCCTGTTTGAACTAATTGCATGTGGCAAATTACTTGCAGATGTGAGAGTGTGATCCAGAGGCGGAGTCAGGACAGCTGATTGCACTCGCACCTTCAAGCCAGCCGCTGTCGAGAGAGGGTCAGTTGTTCCGGAGGTACCTTCTGCTGTTGTACAGAGTCCTTCTGCGGTTGTACAGAGCCCTAGTGAGACCACAGCTTGGGTCTATCCTCTGTCTCTACTATATGACTGACAGACTAAGGAACATTCAACTAAATTAGACTGCAAGGTGGATGAAATTAGAGACTCTCGTGATCACGTGAGAGGAATAGATCGGGTAAACGCATCTTGCCCAGAGTCTCTTGCCCAGAGTAGGGGAATCGAGAACCAGAGTCTATTCGCTGGAGTAACTCAGCAGGTCAGGCAGCATCCCTGGAGTAAATAGGATGGGTGACGTATTGGGTTGGGACGCATCTCCAGTCTTAACGAAATGTGAGCCTTTGTAACAAGAGGAATTGAATATAGGAGCAAAGAGGTCCATCTGCAGTTGTCCAGAGCCCTAGTGAAACCACACCTGGAGTATTGTGTACAGTTTTGGTCCCCTAATTTGAGGAAGGACATTCTTGCTATTGAGGGAGTGCAGCGTAGGTTAACAAGGTTAATTCCCGGGATGGCGGGACTGTCATATGCTGAGAGAATGGAGCGGCTGGGCTTGTACACTCTGGAGTTTAGAAGGATGAGAGGGGATCTCATTGAAACATATAAGATTGTTTAGGGCTTGGACACGCTAGAGGCAGGAAACATGTTCCCGATGTTGGGGGAGTCCAGAACCAGGGACCACAGTTTAAGAATAAGGAGAAAGCCATGTAGAACGGAGATGAGGAAACACTTTTTCTCACAGGGAGTGGTGAGTCTGTGGAATTCTCTGCCTCAGAGGGCGGTGGAGGCCGGTTCTCTGGATGCTTTCAAGAGAGAGCTAGATAGGGCTCTTAAAAATAGCGGAGTCAGGGGATATGGGGAGAAGGCAGGGACGGGGTACTGATTGGGGATGATCTCTGTCTCTAGCGTGTCCAAGCCCTTTACAGGCTCCCACAGTTGGAGCTCCCAAGGTCGAACCCCAGCGAGAGACGGCCAGCTCCACGATGTTCGGCCGCAGTGCGGACCGAGATAGGACACGGAAAAAGTCGCATCTCCGGCGAGGAAACAGACATCTTAGAATGCTTAAATTAAGAATGCAAAGAAGGAAAAAGATGAGACAGACCGTTGACGAGGCAGCCATCGTTCGACGCCACCTGTGCTGAGCAGCGTTAAACTGCACCCATTATTTGATACCCATGCACGGTCTTTGAACAGTGAAGACAATGGCAGACCCACTGAATTATAATTACATGGAGTAAAGTTGTCACCTCCTCTGAGGTTCCTTCGGAGATAAATGGTTTAGCGATCCCACGCCGAACCCGGTAAAGGTGTTCACTGGTATCTGAGCTTCCTGCTGTGTTTCTCATCAGAGCTGCCACAGTGGCCGCTGAGTTTGATGAAGATTTATTCACCGCTCTGCATCACGCCAACTCAAGCGCAGGGGCCTCGCCCATCGCTGACTGACCCTAGTTAAATATTCATCGTGACGTGTCAGTAATCATACTTCAGACTGGCCATCTACTCATTTGCAGTAATGCAATAATTAATGGCAAACTAAACTGATTCCAAGTGATTTGGTTTCCGATGGGAGCTGGTGCTCAAATTGCTCCAAATTGTTCTGCACTCCCCCTCTTCAACTTCAACCCCCTCCCATTCCCAATCCGACCTTTCTGTCCAGGGCCTCCTCCATGGCCAGAGCAAGCGCCAACGGAATTTGGAGGAGCAGCACCTCATATTCCGCTTGGGCAGTCTGCACCCTAGCGGCATAAACATTGACTTCTCCAATTTCCGGTAGCCCTTGCTGTCTCCTCCCCTTCTCAGCTCTCCCTCAGCCCTCGGGCTCCTCCGCTTCCTTTCTTCTTTCTTCCTTTCTTCCTTTCTCCTTTCCCCACAGCCATCAGGCTATTAAACCTGGCTCGGACAAAACTATGATCATTAATAACCCATTATCTGTTATCTGTTATTAGCACTTTATCAGTTTATGTATTCATGTGTGTATGTATTTATATAATGATATATGGACACACTGATCTGTTTTGTAGTAAATCCCTACTATGTTCTGTTGTGCCGAAGCAAAGCTAGCATTTCATTGTCCTATCAGGGACACATGACAATAAACTCGAACTTGAACTTGAACTTGAAGCATTGAGAGTTTTTGGGTGAGGCTTCATCACCCATTCCTTCCATCCAGACATGCTGCCTGTCCCACTGAGTTACTCCAGCATTTTGAGTCTACCTTCGGTGTAAACCAGCATCCGCAGTTCCTTCCTACACACACTTGATCATTTACCGTATTGCTTTTCCCGACATGACGCCCATGTCCGACGATGTGACCTGAGGCATTCGCTCTTCTGCTTTCCACGGAGGCTGCCTAATCTGCGGTGTAGTTTTTGCAGGTTTTGATTTTCCTGTTTTATTTCAGATTTCCATCGCCTGCGGGTTCTTGCCTTTCATAAAATGTCTGCCGCTGGGCATGAAAGGATTTGGAGCACCAGAAAGTGGCAAAAGTCTAATGTCAGCCAGGAATCCCTGCCTCACAGCAGTGAAGCAAGTCTCACGACCCTATAAACAGTAGCAGTTGATTCACCCACAAAGATGATTGTGATTCTTGTTCAGTTTTGATCCGTAGCTTTAAGTGCGACTTGGTAATTGAAATACCCATCGTAGTGAGACAGCTGAACTGTGACTGACGTTCGTCAAAATTTCGATGTCGTTATTGGGGCTGTGAATCTCTTGCACCCATTTTGTGTGCCTCGGAAGGCCAGTTTCATCCTCTGTGAAACTGACAGACTATGGATAGCTCTGGACACATCAAAATCAGTTCTGAACATATTACAATTAGTTATAAGATGATTTTAGTTCTGCCAGAGTCCCTGGGGTTTGGCAGGTTTAGACTGGGTAACATGAAAAGCTATTCCCATCAGCAAATGTTTCCAAGAACTTTCAGCAAACTTCTAAGGCGTAGGGCTAAGGACGTTGGCGTGTGCAGAAAATATTTAGTAGGCAGTGGGTGTGTTATCATCTGGAATGCACTGGCAGAAATTGCCGGGGATACAGATTCAATCATGGGCTTCAAAAAGGAATTAGATTGATTGAATTGATTGAAAGATACCACATGGAAACAGGCCCTTCGGCCCACCAAGTCCACACTGGCCATCCATCACCCAGTTCTATATTATTGCACTGTTGCATCCGCTCCCTGCATTATACCTGGAGTATTGCGTACAGTTTTGGTCTCCAAATCTGAGGAAAGACATTCTTGCCATAGAGGGGGTTCAGAGAAGGTTCACCAGACTGATTTCTGGGATGTCGGGACTTTCATATGAAGAAAGACTGGATAGACTCGGTTTGCACTCACTGGAATTTAGAAGATTGAGGGGGGATCTTATAGAAACTTACAAAATTCTTAAGGGGTTGGACAAGCCAGATGCAGGAAGATTGTTCTTGATGTTGGGGGAGTCCAGAACAAGGGGTCACAGTCTAAGGATGAGGGGAAATTCCTTTAGGACTGAGATGAGGAAAACATTCTTTACACAGAGAGTGGTGAGTCTCTGGAATTCTCTGCCACAGAAGGTCGTTGAGGCCAGTTCATTGGCTATATTCAAGAGGGAGTTGGATGTGGCCCTTGTGCTTAAGGGGATCAGAGGGTATGGAGAGAAGGCAGGTACGGGATACTGAGTTGGATGATCAGCCATGATCATATTGAATGGCGGCGCAGGCTCAAAGGGCTGAATGGCCTACTCCTGCACCTATTGTCTATGTTTCTATGTTTCTAAACTGATTTTGGGCTCGTTGACTATTTTCAGTTTCAGTTCAGTTTATTGTCACGTGTACCGAGGTACAGTGAAAAGCTTCTATGTTTCTATATTAGGGGCATTCTTTAACAGAGGCCAATTAACCTACAAGCCCACAGGTCTTTGTGATGTAGGAGGAAACTGGAACACCCGGTGGAAACCCGCGCGGTCACAGGGGAGAACGTGCAAACTCCAAACAGACAGCACCCAAGGTCAGGATCGAACCGGGATCTGTGGTGCTGTGAGGCAGCAGCTCTACCTGCTGCGCCACTGTGCCACCACAAATTATGTGAAATTGAGATAATCGTAGTACAGTGAGGATAGAGTGCGGAAAAGGGATTAACTGGACAGGCAGCTTCTCCGGAGAGAAGGAATGCGTGACATTTCTCATCAGAGGTGCTGTCTGACCCGTTAAGTTACTCCGGCATTTAGTGCCTATCTTTGGAGTAAACCGGCACCTGCAGTCCCCTTCCTGCACCGCGGTTGATTGGGTATTTACATGAAGTGCTCATACAGACTCAATGGGCAAATGGTCTCATTCCTACTGTAGACTCAGCGGACATTTCGCCAGACACTTAAGGGCCTGTCCCACCAGCATGCAACTCGATGCGATGAGCGCGACCTAACCTGGTTGCTTGAGCCGTCCGGCGTCGCGGGGCCGGTCCGACTTCGGTCGCCGCAGCCGTGCGGAATTGTACGGAGTTCGTCCCGACATCGCGCGGGGCTCCGAAAAACTGACTATGTTCAAAGATTCCGCGCGGCAACGGCTTGTCGGCTCGTAGTCGCCTCGACGCATTACACACCGCCTCGACGTCGTGCCTCCGTGAACCTATCTGTAGGTGCCTCCGTGACCGTCTATGTGTGTGGCTCCGTGGCCCTCTGTGTGTGTGCCTCTGTGCCCCTCTCTGTGTGCCCCTCTCTGTCCTGGCGAACTTACCTTAAGACTTCGCTCCAAGTTCGCCTCACTTTGCGCCGCGTTGCGCCGCTCACCCGACCTCCGCGCGGCCCCCGCTGCCGGTTTGGTCGCGCTTGCCGCATGCAGGCGCATGCTGGTGGGAACGGCCCTGTACAGGGATCACCCGACCTCCGCGCGGTCCCCGCTTCTAGTTTGATCGCGCTCATCGCATGGAGTCAGATGCTGGTAGGACAGGCCCTTTACTCTCGGTCTGCCAACATCTGCTGCAGCAAACGGTGGCCAGCCGCTTCCGCTACCTCTCTCATTCCCACACTAACCTTTTGATCCTTGGTCTCCTTCACTGCCAGAGCGAGGCCACACACAAACTGGAGGAACTGCAATTAATATTCTACTTGGGTAACTTGCAACCCAGTGATATGAACAGTGGTAACCCACCTCCCACCCCAAACCCTTCCCCCTCTCTTTCCCTCTACACCCCATCCCAATGCCCACACATTTCTCCCACCAATTGGCCTCTGTATATTCACCCTAGTGTGGATGAAGTGCATGTGAAAGTTGAATAGAACTAGTGTGCACAGGTAGGAGGTGTTCAATGGTTGACATAGACCCGATGGGCTGAAGGGCCTGTTTCCATGCTGCATCCTTCAATCAATCAATTGGTGAAGACGTTACAGGTTTAAAAGGCACAAAGTCTAAGTGATTATTATTAGTAGAGGGAAACCAGAGGAAATGGGGGCCATGGAAAAATCAAAGGCAATGATTTCATTTATTTATTTCGCATTTTGCATTTCAAATAGCATTTCGTAATTTATTTTGCGTTAGTATTTCAAGAGGGCTAGAATACAAAAACAAGGATGGGATGCTGGTCAGCCTGCATTTGGAGTATTGCAAGCAATTTTGGGCTTCATATCTGAGGAAGGACGTGCTGGCTCTGGAGAGGGTCCAGAGGAGGTTTACAAGAATGATCCCAGGAATGAGTGGGAGTGGGCCTGTACTTGCTGGAGTTTAGATGAATGAGGGGTGGGTCGGGGGTCCTCATTGAAACGTACCGAATAGTGAAAGGCTTGGATAGAGTGGATGTGGGGAGGATGTTTCCACTAGTGGGAGAGTCTAGGACTAGAGGTCACAGCCTCAGAATTAGAGGACGTACCTTTAGGAAGGAGATGAGGAGGAATTTCTTTAGTCGGTGGGCGGTGAATCTGTGGAATTCTTTGCCACAGAAGGCTGTAATGGCCAAACAATGAATATATTTAAGGCAGAGATAGATAGATTCTTGATTAGTGCGGGTGTCAGGGGTTATGGGGAGAAGGACAGAAGAATGGGGTTGAGGAAGGGGAGATAGTTCAGCCACGATTGAAAGGCAGAGTAGATGGGCCAAATGGTCTAATTCTGCTCCTATCACTTATGACCTAATGATGGGTCAGAAAATGACCGAGTGTAGCAGAAAGCAATGATTAATGTTGTGCAGAGAAAGAGACCAGTTTGTTGCAATAACTCTGCTCTGGTTTGTGTTGTAGGATGACTCATCGATGTTCTTCCAATTCGGCCCGTCCATTGAGCAGCAAGCCTCAGTGATGCTGAACGTTATGGAGGAGTACGACTGGTATATTTTTTCCATTGTAACAAGTTACTTCCCGGGGTACCAGGAATTTGTCAATAAGATTCGAAGCACCATTGAGAACAGCTTTGTTGGTTGGGAGATGGAGGAGGTGATGTCTCTGGACGTTTCCATGGATGACGGTGAGTCCAAGATCCAGAACCAGCTGAAGAAGCTTCAGAGCCCAGTCATTCTCCTGTTTTGCACTAAGGATGAGGCCACTTACATTTTCCAAGTGGCTGAGTCTGTCGGCCTGACGGGCTATGGTTACATCTGGATCGTGCCAAGCACTGTGACCGGGAACACCGACATCATCCTGCCAGAGTTCCCAACGGGATTAATTTCTGTTTCCCACGACGAGTGGGACTATGGACTCCCGGCCCGCGTCAGGGATGGTGTCGCTATCATCACCACCGCGGCTTCGAGCATGTTGGATGAACGCCGGGAGATCATGGAGCCCAAAACCAGCTGCTACAGCGTGCAGGAAAGAAGGGCTCATCAATCAAACACTTTGCACAGGTAAGGCATGATTCAGAACTTCTCACCATTGAATTGCAGCTTGGCACAATATATATACATATATATATATAGTCATTGTTCAATAAAAATATCAGCGCACTGTCCACACTGTGCGGAAATAACCCCAATGAACCATTCATACAACGTCATGAAATGATTGCGTATAATATGTATTTACATTTTCCAATTTCTGTACCTGTCTGTTCTTCTTCCTCTTCCGTGTAGCGTGCACAGCCTAAAGTTGTCGGACAACTTGTTCTATTTGATCTTCTGTTTGTGCACGTCGGGTTGATTGCATTAGTCAAAACAGGGCGGATCACGTGAAGGTTGCAATCTTCCACCCCGACCTGTCTGTTTATTGGAATGCATTGAGATGGGTCGCTGGTTATTCACTGACGCTGTAACGGGGACAAAGTTACAAGGTAGCCCTCGGGCTTGAGTGGTGGTGGGTATCGCTGGACGTCTGGCACAGTGCATGGTGCCACGTCCACTGGCTACGGGTGAACGGCACCATAAGGTCTATCCAGTGAGAACAACTCAATATTGCAACCTGGATCTTCCATGGTAGAAGGCTAATCCTGTTATTACCACGGCTCATTACAATAAGGAAATAAACGGCTTGGGAGGCCTACTTTTGGTCCACTGTCTAAAACCAACACTATCGATCTTATTCCTCCAACTAGAACATGCTGAAATCGCTGAAAAGCTTGCTGCAACTGAGACAGGTTAGAGAATGGAGATGTGCATTTGTCGTATGGCTCCAGTAATAATTCTAAACAGCTTGCGTCGGTGCATAGTCTACATCGAACAAGTAGTTCTAATCGTGTTTCTGTGTCCTTTCAGTCCCTTTCCTAGTCCACTTATCCAATCTAATCTTCATTGTTGACTTTGCTTCTGTCTGTAGTGGATTCACATCTCTCTGAGCAAAGACATTATCCTGCCCTCGGGGTTAACATGCTTACATTTAATCTTGTACCAATGGACTGCAGATATTGACCCCCCCCCTCAATTAATCCTCCTAATCTGACTCATCCTTTCATGCTTTTAAACATTTACAGCAATGTTCAATTGATAGCCTACAATGTTCTCATAAAGCCTGACTCCATGTTGCAAGTCTTTCTTTATATTTGATGTTTCAGGTGGCAGAGACATTGGGACTCTGTCTGAACTGTGCCCAATACTACTGGCCCCAAACCAGCAACAAAGTGGAAAGGTTTTATTAAATGATGTTTTAGAATGTACATCATTTTTTCCTTGTTCTTTTGGGACAATAATGGTAAGAAATAGCCAAGAATGAAATACTCGTCTAAATAATTGGTTCCATTAACCTTGTAATATGATGGTTCGCAGATAATGTTGCAGATTATCTTACCTGTGAGCTCAGCTCAGAAGCAAGGCGTGAATCCATTCACCTTGTGAGAATTGTTGAGGTCTACTGTAAATTGCCTCTGTAAGGAGGCTAGATTTTATACATCTTCACTACAGGTAGAACACGTTACTCATAGTCCTGTATTCTCTCATTATCTGAGACGTGAGTTTCCTTCATTGTGGTTTATTCTATATCAGATAACTTTTCTAAGTCGGATGAATCTTGAAAACAGCAGTTAATGTGTTTTAAGTCTCAAGCAGTAACTTCATCCATAAGCTTTGCAAATGTGGGCAGATTTAACAGTTGTCAAACACACATTGTGATCTTGGTCAAACCTAATTTCCTTCCTTAACCAAGTTCTGATCTTCTAAAAACCTCCAGGGCTACAAACTGGTGTTGAAACTTCATCATCCATTGTCCAGGTTGTTATGCAGACTCGCCATTAGCAATCACAGTGTTGAGAACAGATTCTAAAAGAATATTGCAAAAATATATTTCTTACGGTTTGTTCCATTTGTTGTTGAACACGTTAATATTCCTGCAAAGTGATTATCGATGCAGATTAAACTGCCAGCAGCTTCAATTAGAGAAAATGATTGCCAATGTCCAATTCTGAAATGTGAACAAAACTGGTCAGAAAAGGACCAGTAGAATTTGTGAACGGAGAAAGGGTAAATGCTTCATTTCAATGGTGTTTCATCAAAACTTTAGCCCCGGCAACTTAAAACGGTAACAAAACATTACTGGTAACAATGGCTGTGAGGGGGCACTGTTTTTACATGGTTGAATTAAGCTAATACTTTACTAAGTGCAAATCCTGCTCATTGTAGATGACAATGGGAATGTTCAGTCAATTTTTTTTTGTACAAAAAAATGAAATTGGGTGGTTCACGCTCTGGTAAGAACAAGCGGAATGTTACATCAGGTGTGAATGCGAATGGTAGCTGCGCCTGTAATCTCAAACTATGCGCGTGTAATGAATTTTGCAATATTTAAATCGACATTGAAGACACAAGTGTAATATAGTCGAGAATCCTAGGGGCACGGCCACCCCTGAATATATTTACATTTAAAGCGTTGAAAAGAAATGTGGTGCGAAGATTAGGGCATTAAAGGGCCTGTCCCACCAGCATGCAACTCTATGCGATGAGAGCGACCTAACGTGGTCGCTTGAGCCGTCCGGCGTCGCGGGGCCGGTCCCACTTCGATCGACGGAGCCGTGCGGAATTGTGCGGAGTTCGTCCCGACATCGCGCGGGGCTCCGAAAAACTGACCGTGTTCAAAAATTCCGCGCGGCAGCGGCTTGTCGGCTCGCAGTCGCCTCGACGCATTACGCACCGCCTCAACGTCGTGCCTCAGTGACCCTCTCTGTAGGTGCCTCCGTGACCCTCTATGTGTGTGGCTCCGTGGCCCTCTGTGTGTGTGGCCTCTGTGCCCCTCTCTGTGTGTCCCTCTCTGTCCTGGCGAACTTACCTTTAAGACTTCAAGTTCGCCTCACTTTGCGCCGCTTTGCGCCACTCACCCGACCTCTGCGCGGCCCTCGCTGCCGGTTTGGTCGCGCTTGCCGCATGCTGGTGAGAGCGGCCTTGTACGGGGATCACCCGACCTCCGCGCGGCCCCCGCTGCCGGTTTGGTCGCGCTCATCGCATGGAGTTGCATGCTGGTGGGACAGGCCCTTAACTGTCTTCAAGTGAACCATGTGCCATAACATAGATTCGATGAAGTTATCAGACCCTGTGAGTTCAGTTTAGTTTATTGTCACGTGCACCGAGGTACAGTGAAAATATTTTGTTATCTGCTATCCAGTCAGCAGAAAGACAATACAAGATTACAATCGAGCCATTTACAGTGTACATGATAACGTTTGGTGCAAGGCAAAGACAGCAAAATCCGATCAAGGATAATCTGGGGGTCACCAACGAGGTAGATAGTGGTTCAGCACTGCTTTCTGGTTCCAGTTGGATGAATCAGTTGCCTGATAATCTGTTGACCTGTTAATCTGATAAATTTTTAAAAAACGCCTTATTCGCTTTTATGGTTGTGACTTTTCCGCCTTTTCACAAACCAGGGACAGGACTCACAGGAAAAAAAAACGTAGAGTGTTTATTTTAGTTTAGTTTGGAATGATACAGCACGGAAACAGGCCCTTCGGCCCACCAGGTAGGTACCTTGTCCTCAGTGGCATCGCCACTGTATCAGGCACTTGGTCACACTGTATTAATTACTGTGCGCTGGGATCTTAACTGAATGTGCAGCAAATAGTCTGCATTGGAACGGCAATTTGTTACGTTTACAGGGCATATCGCATTTTGTGTCGATCTTCGGTATAAACTTTGTTTGGGCAGCCTACACCCCAGCGGTTTGAATATTGATTTCTCTAACTTCAAGTAACTCTTGCTTTCCCTCTCTCTCCATCCCCTCCCCTTCCTTGTACTCCGACCAGTCTGACTGTCCCCTTGATTAAATTTGTATCTCTGTTTGCTTCATTGTCACCTTCTCCTAGCTGACAATGATATATCCTACATTTTCCTTGAACTTCATCCCCTTTGATGTCTCATTCTCACACCTTACTCTTCCTTACCTCTCCGATTGTACCTCACAAAAGCTTGGTTAGTTAACTAAACTAACTTATAGTGATGGCCAGTAAATCCTCCAGTACAGGCTACCTCCTCCCCCTCCCCACCTCTCCCTCAGCCCTCGGGCCCTGGCATTCCCTCTCTCTCTATCTCACCCCCACCCAAGTCGCACTAGCTTCTCATTTTCACACTACAAACAGCTTACAATGGCCTGTTTCCTTTATCATCAATACTTTTTTGCATATCTTTCATTCATTGTTCTTTATCTCTCTACATCACTGTCTATGTCTCTCGTTTCCCTGATCCCTGACCAGACTGAAGAAGGGTCTCGACCTGAAACGTCGCCTATCTCCTTTGCTCCTTAGATGCTGCTGCACCCGTTGAGTTTCTCCAGCTTTTTGTGTAACCCTCGATTCTCCAGCATCTGCAGTTCCTTCTTTAACACGTTTAGTTTCAGTTCAGTTTAGTTTATTGTCACGTGTACCGAGGTTCAGTGAGAAGCTTTTGTTTGGTGCTAACCAGTCAGCGGAAAGACAATACATGATTACCATCGAGCCATTCACACTTACATTTCAGGTACATTATAGTTTAGTTTAGAGATGCAGCATGGAAACGGGTCCTCCGGCCCACCGAATCCGTGCCGGCCAGCGATCCCCACACATTAACACACACCAAGGGACACTTTACAATTTTACCAAGCCAATTAACCTACAAATCTTTATGTGTTTGGAGTGTGGGAGGAAACCGGAGATCTCGGAGCTAACCCACGCAGGAGGTTATAGATACATGATAAGGGCATATAGATACATGATAGGTTCACAAGGTTAATTCTCGGGATGGCAGGATGGTCTAATGACGAAAGAATGGAAGGTCTGGTCTTGTATTCACTGGGATTTAGAAGGCTGAGAGGGGGTCATAGAATCATATTAAATTATTAAGGGATTGGACATGCAAGATGCAGGAAACATGTTCTCAATGTTGGGGGAGTCCAGAACTAGGGGCCATAGTTCAACAATAAGGGGAAGGTCATTTAGAACTGAGTTGGGGAAAAACATTTTCACCCAGAGAGTTGTGAATTTGTGGAATTCTCTGCCCAGTGGAGGCTGATTCACTGGATGCTTTCAAAAGAGAGTTAGATAAAGCTCTTAGGGCTAGCGGAATCAAGGGATATGGGGAGAAGCAGGAATGGGGTACTGATTGTGGATGATCAGCTATGATCACATTGAATGGCGGTGCTGGCTCGAAGGGCCGAATGGCCTACTCCTGCACCTATTTTCTATGTATCTATGTAAAATCTTTCGAAGAGCTCTTCTGTTGAAATTCCACTGGCAATTTACCAAGCCGTTAACCTTGCTGCCTTTATTTTAATAACCAGTGCAGATGGTAACATCGGTTTCTAGAGGGTGAGTTTGCCGTGTGCTTTAGCTGAATGAGATAATGTTTCACATGAATCAAATCCAGGCATCGTTATGCCACAAAAAAATTGAATTAGACTCTTTGATGCAATTAAGATATTGATGTTGGCGCTGATACGGAGGGAAAAAAGAGAATAATTACAGATCCAGGAATGAAAAGGTGGATTCTGTGAATGGTTTTCCAATGACATAGAATGGAATGGAACGACATCTCGGCACATAGCCAACAAAGACGGGAGGATATTGAACTAAAGGCCTAAATGGTCCCGTTCTGGGGACTGATTTGGAAGGGCATGTTTAATATAATTGTATTAAACTGCATCAACTCAAGCAAACGCACCTTATGCATAAAAATGAATGATGGAGCGCTTGATGAAGCTACGTGCTGTGGAACCATCTCCTGTACTCTGTGATTAAAATTCCTTCTTCAACATCCTGGGAGCTGCAATATGCACCCGGGTAGACTTGCATCATAACCTCACATCAGGTGTTCTTGAGGTAGGACAGTGGTTGGGTTTATAAGTTCATAAGCGGCAGGAGCAGAATTTGGCTCATCAAGTCTACTCCACCATTCAATCATGGATGATCCATCTCTCCCTCCTAACTCCATTCTCCTGCCTTCTCCCCGTAAACCATGACGCCCGTACAAATCAAGAATCTATCCATCTCTGTCTTAAACACACCCATTGACGTGGCCTCCACAGCCTTCTGTGGCAATGAATCCTATAGATTCACCACCCTCTGATCAAATAAATTCCTCCTCATCTCCTTCCTAAAGGAACATCTTTTAATTCATGAGGCTCTGAGGTTTAGTGATCAAGAGGACCTGCGTTGATGTCTGAGTTCCAATCCCATGACGGCAGCTGTGGAATTCAAATCAAGATAAATAACCTGGAATACTAAGCAGTCATTAGCGTTGAAGTCAAACACAATGAGTTTGCCTGACCTCTTCAGTGAAGCAAGCTGCAGTCCTTATCAAACACAGCCTTCACATGACCCTCGATCAATCAGGGTGGTTGGCATCGAAATGGCCCAGCAAGCCACAATTTCACCAACAAATGCTGGTGAAGACAGATTCCGAAAAATCAACTTTTTAGAAGATTATTAAAGGAGCTCTGTGCCCAAGTTTCTCTTTGTAGTTCTGCCTGTCCAAGTGGACAAATGGGAGCAGGTCATAAAACTCCGCTGGGAAGGTGTCAGACCCTAATTCACTTGCTGGTCACACCAGGCACATCGATAATATGCAGCAGCTGAAGGCAGCAGGGGAAGAGACAGAGGTGAGACGATATATTTTTATCTCAAGGTCGTTTGGAACTCTGTTCCAAAGACGGTGGCGAAAGTGAAGTGAACAGCACAAAGGAGTTGGAATTTTTCAGAAGATGAAGAATATGGACAATGAAGATGTAAAGGAGGAAGTGTTGGACTCCATGGACTGACTCCAGAGTGAAGAAGAGTCTCGACCCGAAACGTCACCTATTCCATTACTCCAGAGATGCTGCCTGACCCGCCAAGTTACTCCAGCACTTTGTGTCGATCTTCATCGCAGTCCTTGGACTAGTTTTGTTTCTCCTAATTGTGATTTGCACTCATTTCTTGTTTTATTACAGTTGTTTTTTGTTCAGTTTTTCTGTCTTGCAGAATTTATGTACAATTCTTTTTGTGAGCTTGTCTGAGTGTAGAAGCCTGTGATGCTGCTGCAAGCAAGAATGTACCACACTGCATTTGTCTCAAGACACATCTGGTGAGTCCCAGTGGTTGGAGGAGGATATGTGGCCAGTTACTAGTGTCCTGCTGCTGGGTTGAGGAGTTATGTATTGAGAGGAGCAGCGATGAGGAAGAGTCAGGCTCATAACTCGGGGAGAACCCCAGAACTGGGGGCTCAAGAGGGTACGGTGAGAAAGGGTGACTAACAAATGTGGTTGAGAGAGAGCTCACTGTGGTTGATGGGAGAGAGAGAGAGAGAGAGAGGGCGAGAGGGCTGGGGGTTGGCCTTGATTAGAGAGGGTGGCAGTGGAATAGGATAGATCAGCCATAATTGAATGGTGGAGTGGGCTTGATGGGACGAATAGCCTAACTGCTCCCATAACTTATGAAGATGATGACCAGAGAATTGTAATAATGGGTTATGTGCAGGAGTTGGATTGGGAATGAGGAGAGGGTGATTGAGACAATGTGTCGATAACTGGAGATTGGAGTGGTATTGGTTTTATGATTGTCATGTGTACCGAGATATAGTGAGAAGCTTTGTTTTGCATGCTGTCCACACAGCATTGCAGATAGATTATAAGATCATGCATGAATACATGAGGTAGCGCAAAAGGGAAAGTAAATAGAGCGCAGAATACAGTGTTACAACTGCAGAGAAAGTGCAGGTGGAAGAAAAGTGCAAAGGCTGGATCGAGATAGATTGGGACATCAGGAATGTAACCTCAATGTGTTGGGTATGGGTGAGACAAGGTCGGGAGAGATGGTGAAAGAGATCAAATACAGATTGGGGATGGGGAGGAGAGATGGGGAACGGGATATGGGAGGGGGGGGGTCGAGGAAAGAATGGGGAGAGAGTTTGAATGGAGTTGGCGGTCAGGGGAAGAGTTATGTGGGCAGTTGCAGTGAGGAAGGGACCATGGGGTTGGGAGAGAGTTGAAATGGCACTAGTGGGACTGGGGCCGGTGGAATATGGGCAAATGGAGAATTTGGGACAAGGATATTCGGGGAATGCAGGCTGACGAAGGAAATGCTCCTGAGAAGGCGTCTTGAAGTGGCAATAACGATACGATGCGATAGAACTATCCCATGAGGGAAATGGATCTGCCAACAGTCATAAAATACATGAAACATGTAATTAAAGCTGGAACCCCAGCTATTTACAATATACATTAATGATCTGGATGAGGGAACTGAAGGCAATATCTCCAAGTTTGCGGATGACACTAAGCTGGGGGGCAGTGTTAGCTGTGAGGAGGATGCTAGGAGACTGCAAGGTGACTTGGATAGGCTGGGTGAGTGGGCAAATGTTTGGCAGATGCAGTATAATTTGGATAAATGTGAGGTTATCCACTTTGGTGGCAAAAATAGGAAAGCAGACTATTATCTAAATGGTGGCCAATTAGAAAAAGGGGAGATGCAGCGCGACCTGGGTGTCATGGTACACCAGTCATTGAAAGTAGGCATGCAGGTGCAGCAGGCAGTGAAGAAAGCGAATGGTATGTTAGCTTTCATAGCAAAAGGATTTGAGTATAGGAGCAAGGAGTTTCTACTTCAGTTGTATAGTGTCTTGGTGAGACCACACCTGGAGTATTGCGTACAGTTCTGGTCTCCAAATCTGAGGAAGGACATTATTGCCATAGAGGGAGTGCAGAGAAGGTTCACCAGACTGATTCTTGGGATGTCAGGACTGTCTTATGAACAAAGACTGCGTAGACTCGGTTTATACTCTCTAGAATTTAGGCGATTGAGAGGCGATCTTATAGAAACTTACAAAATTCTTAAGGGGTTGGACTGGCTAAATGCAGGAAGATTGTTCCCGATGTTGGGGAGGTCCAGGACAAGGGGTCACAGCTTAAGGATAAGGGGGAAATCCTTTAGGACCGAGATGAGAAGGACTTTTTTCACACACAGAGTGCTGGGTCTCTGGAACTCTCTGTCACAGAGAGTAGTTGAGGCCAGTTCATTAGCTACATTTAAGAGGGAGTTAGATGTGGCCCTTGTGGCTAAGGGGATCAGAGGGTATGGAGAGAAGGCAGGTACGGGATACTGAGTTGGATGATCAGCCATGATCATATTGAATGGCGGTGCAGGCTCGAACGGCCGAATGGCCTACTCCTGCACCTAATTTCTATGTTTCTATGTTTCTAAAGTGACAAGTGGACCCTGGGGCACTGAAATAACACTGGGAATCTGTTATTTAGGGAGAGTAAGAGCTTGAACTGGGACATGGGTGAGAGGTTAGGGAATTAGGGTCTTGGGGATAACTGGACATTCAAAATTGGGGGAATAGATATGAGTGGAAGCAAGTGGATTTGGGCTCAAGGCAATGACAATAGTGAAGTTGAAGAATCGGAGAATTCAGGTTATTCTGTTGACATCTGAATATAATGTTTTTAACTCTTGCAGTTTCTTCTGCTGATACTGTTATATTCCCAGACGATTCCTTTATGCACCAAATGTTTGGCATCAAACCAGTTTCCATTCTTTGATAGTGTCGTGCCCAGTGCACTCAAGAAATGTTTAAAGTGTCTCATTGGATCGCTAAATCACTCCCTAATGTGCACAAACTCATTCTACTGATGTATGGCTATATTGCATGGTGTGCCCCCCCCACTTGGTGCATTACTCCAGTAATATCTTGTGCAATACCTCAGTACTACAGTGCCCGCGTGTCTCTTTCAGATTTTGTTGCATTATAACGAGGACTTGCTCTTACGATGCCCCACACCAACTATTGGAGTAATGTTACTTGTACATAGCATGCAACCTTAGCAGCTTCCCTTATAGTAATTCATTTGTTGCATAGCCTCAATATATTCCTTTAGCACGGTGACCATTGTCTCGATGGCCCCCTATGGCTGCAGCATTTAATATTATAATAGCTCACAGTCCTTTACATAGAAACATAGAAAATAGGTGCAGGAGGAGGCCATTCAGCCCTTCGAGCCAGCAACGCCATTCATTGTGATCATGGCTGATCGTCCGCTATCAATAACCCGTGCCTGCCTTCTCCCCATATCCCTTGACTCCACTAGCCCCTAGAGCTCTATCCAACTCTCTCTTAAATCCACCCAGTGACTTGGCCTCCACTGCCCTCTGTGGAATTCCATAAATTCTCAACTGTCTGGGTAAAAAAACGTTTTTCTCACCTCAGTCTTAAATGACCTCCCCTATGTTCTAAGACTGTGGCCCCTGGTTCTGGACTCGCCCAACATTGGGAACATTTTTCCTGCATCTAGCTATTCCAGTCCTTTTCTAATTTTATATGTTTCTATAAGATCCCCCCTCATCCTTCTAAACTCCAGTGAATACAAGCCTAGTATTTTAAATCTTTCCTCGTATGACAGCCCCGCCATCCCAGGGATCAATCTCGTGAACCTACGCTGCGCTGCCTCAATCACAAGGATGTCCTTCCTCAAATTAGGAGACTAAAACTGTACACAATACTCCAGATGTGGTCTCACCAGAGCCCTATACAACTGCAGAAGGACCTCTCTACTCCTATACTGAAATCCTCTTGTTATGAATGGCAGTATATTGCCTTGGTGTCAGGTACAACCTCAGTGAGTTCCTCTACTGTGTAATGAGTTGCTAAAATTAAGTGAAAAGTCTTGATCTATTCCATTGCTGAAGGTCTCGACCTGAAACGTCACCCATTTATCTCACCAGAGATGCTGCTCGTCTATCTTCGCTACAATTATGAGTGGATGTTTGTTCTGAAGCTCCTACTACCTCTAGTTCCCCCTCCCCGACTCCCAATCTGAAGAAAGGTCTCGACCCAATATGTCATCTATCCCTTTTCTTCAGAGAGATGCTACCTGACCCGCTGTGTTACTCCACCATTTTGTGTCTGTCAGAGATGACGGTGAGCTTTCTTCATGATTGCATCTATGTGATGGGTCCAGGATAGGTCACGGTGACCTGCAGAACAACCGTGACGTGAGATGGCATTCAGCAGATCATCTAGCCCGAACACCAGCAAACGAGCCCATGGGCCAGAGATGGAATGTAGTGAGAGGGCCGTGTGTGGATGAAGGGTTAATTCTTGTAGCTTATAGACCACTGAAAGGTGGACTGCGTTTGAAACAGTGTAATGCTGTGGATGTGAAGAGGATTCCCACTCTGGGGGATCCATGGCTGCCAGGAGTAGTCTTTAATGTCTCTGCTCTGTGTTCCTTCACAGCTACTTACGATTGTAACACCTCTCTTATACTCCTTTATCGTATTCAAACGAGCGTTTCTGTAAAAGTCAGTGACTGCAGCTTCTTGTAAAAACAACACTTAACCTTCTCCGTGGTGAATGTGATCAGATTTAGAAATTAAACGCATTTAAAGTGTCTCTCAGACTGAAGGATTTCGGAGTTTTTAATATGTGGGTTCATAGAAACATAGAAACATAGACAATAGGTGCAGGAGTAGGCTATTCGGCCCTTCGAGCCTGCACCGCCATTCAATATGACCATGGCTGATCATCCAACTCAGTATCCTGTACCTGCCTTCTCTCCATAGCCCCTGATCCCTTTCGCCACAAGGGCCACATCTAATTTCCCCTTAAATATAGCCAATGAACTGATCTCAACTACCCTCTGTGGCAGAGAGTTCCAGAGACCCACCACTCTCTGTGTGAAAAAAGTCCTTCTCATCTCGGTCCTAAAGGATTTCCCCCTTATCCTTAAGCTGTGACCCCTTGTCCTGGACCTCCCCAACATCGGGAACAATCTTCGGGGAGGTCCAGGACAAGGGGTCACAGCTTAAGGCTAAGGGGGAAATCCTTTAGGTTCATATGTGAGAGGAGCAGAATTAGGCCATTCGGCCCATCAAGTCTACTCCACCATTCAATCAAGGCTGATCTATCTCTCCCTCTTAGCCACAATATCCCACCTTTTCCCCCTAGCATCCTCACACCCGCACTAATAGGTACTAAGTTCTATCTTAAATATGGGAGTTCTGGCAGTGTAACTGAATTGAAGATCTTTTTGAGGCTAAGTTAGAATTCGCAACGGGTAATATTAGGCAAAACACAAAGTGCGGGAGTAACTCCAGGGCGGCACTGCTGTTAGAGCCGCTGCCTCACTCTGCCAGAGACCTGGGTTCGATCCTGACCTCAGGTGCTGTCTGTGTGTGTGTGGAGTTTCCACGTCCTCCCCGTGACCACGTGGGTTCCCTCCTGGTGCCCCGGTTTCCTGCCACACCCCAAAGACGTGTAGCTTTTTAGCTTAATTAGGCCCCATAAAACGGCCCCTTAAGTGTAGGGAGTGGATGCGATAGTGGAGTTATATAGTGTGAACAGGTTGAGCAGGCTGGAACTTTATTCCTTGGTCCAGAAGGATGAGGGGGTGCTCTTGTAGAGGCGTATAAGATCACGAGAAGAATAGATTCAAGATTCAAGAGAGTTCATTGTCACATGTCCCAGATAGGACAATGAAATTCTTGCTTTGCTTCAACGGAATATATACGGCATGAATACAGAACAGATCAGTGTGTCCATAGATAGGGTGAATGCACAGCTTATTTTAACCAGAATGGGGAGATCAAGGTCGGCATGAACTCGGTGGGCCGAAGGGTCTATTTCCCTGCCATATCTCTAAACTCTGAAACTCTAAACTCAGAAGGTCAGGCAGCATTTGTGAAGGGAAGGCTGGCGATCGTTCGGGTCGGGACCCTTCTTGAAAGTCATTCACCTCCTCCATACCCTATCCATTCCCTCCACAGATGCTGTCTGACCCACTGAGTTACTGCGTATAAGTAAGGAGATACAGAAGGTAGACAAAAGTGCTGGAGAAACTCAGCGGGTGCAGCAGCATCTATGGAGCGAAGGAAATGGGCAATGTTTCGGGCCGAAACTCTTCTTCAGACTGATGTAGGGTGGGGGGGGGGGGGGGGGGGGGGGAGGGGGGCAGGGAGAAGAAAGGAAAAAGGAAGAAGAGGAGCACGAGGGCTGAGGGAGAGCTGAGAAGGGGAGGAGACAAGAGGAGGAGACAGCAAGGGCTACCAAAAATTGGAGGTCAATGTTTATGCCGCTAGGGTGCAGACTACCCAAGCGGAATATGAGGTGCTGCTCCTCCAGTTTCCGGTGGTGCTCACTCTGGCCATGGAGGAGGCCCAGGACTGAGAGGCCGCATTCGGACTGGGAGGGGGAGTTGAAGTGCTGAGCCACCGGGAGATCAGGTTGGTTAATGCAGAACGAGCGGAGGTGTTCTGCGAAACGATCACCAAGCCTCCGCTTGGTCTCACCGATGCAGATCAGCTGGCATCTAGAGCAGCGGATGCAATAGATGAGTTTGGAGGAGATGCAGGTGAACCTCTGTCGCACCTGGAACGATGGAGCTATAGAGTCTGGTGACATCAAAGGAAAGTTAACTCTGACCAAGGCATGCCGGGAAGTTTGACCTTGCTGTAAAGGCATTAGAGAAGAAAGTATTGCCACTAGCTGCTATTTTCAAGAGACGCTGTACATTCGAAGGACAAGTGTAGAGATAAGGAAAGCACATCAAACACAGCTGTCCTCACAGGCTGGGAGCAAAGACAATTGCTGGTCGACTTGCTTCAGCAGAAGGGTAGCGAAAGAGACATTTTAAAGTGATTTCCAGGAGACAGGTGAAGATAAATGGCGTAAAAGAACAATTAACCCTTTGTTCTGCGATGAGAATGATTAATCAGACTTGTTTTTGAGGTGTAGTACTGGATAAGGTTGTAAGAAAATCGTTATCTGTTCAACTGTCGTGTCAAAATGTAAATAGAAGCAATTATTTGGAACAGTATTTCCTGTCTCTGACGATCCTTATCTCCTGGGCTCCAAAGCGAGGGGAGAAAGTAGACACGCTGTACCAAACTTTAATAAGATCTCAGCTAAATTAATGTGTGTCATCTGCCAAAGGTGAATCAAAACTCTTAATGGGTAGGAAAGGAACTGCGGACGCTGGTTTACACCCAAGATAGACACAAAATGCTGGAGTAACTCAGCGGGACTGGCAGCATCTCTGGAGAGAAGGAATGGGGTCGAGACCCGATACATCACCCCAAAAACTCTCTATGCTTTGCCTAACTTTAATAAGAAGTAGAACCTGCGGATTTCATTGCCTTAGACAGCAGTGGAGCAGTGTCCTTAGACCTTCTGCAAAGACCGCTCCCTCCGCAACTCCCTTGTCAATTCTTCCCTTCCCTCCCGCTCCACCCCTTCCCCGGGCACTTTCCCTTGCAACCGCAAGAGATGCTACACTTACCTTCACCTCCCCCCTCCACTCCTTTCAGGGACCCAAGCAGTCCTTCCAGGTCCGAAAGAGGTTCACCTGCACCTCCTCCAACCTCATCTGCTGCATCCGCTGCTCTAGATGCCAGCTGATCTATATCGGTGAGACCAAGCAGAGACTGGACGATCGTTTCGCCGAACACCTCCGCTTGGCCCGCAATAACCAACCCGACCTCCCGGTGGCTCAGCACTTCAACTCCCCCTCCAGTTCCGTATCCGACCTCTCTGTCCTGGGCCTTTTCCACGGCCAGAGTGAGCAACACCGCAAGTTGGAGGAACAGCACCTTGGGGAGTCTGCATCCTCTGGGCTTGAACATTGAATGTTCTCAATTCTGTTAACCCTTGCTGTCTCCTCCCTTTCCCACTTCTCCCCTAGCCCTCAGGCTCCTCCTCCTTTTTCCTTTTGTTCTCCCCCCCTCCCCCCACCCCCCTCACCTCCCATCAGTCTGAAGAAGGGTTTCGGCCCGAAACGTTGCCTATCTCCTTCACTCCATAGATGCTGCTGCACCCGCTGAGTTTCTCCAGCCTTTTGTGTGCCCTCGATCCTCTGAGTGAAATACTCTCAATCTGATGTGGTGAGGATATGCCACTCGTGGCCTGTGGAGGCGAAGATAAGAGTTCAGTTTGGTTTATTGTCACCTCCAGGTTTATTCCACCTCCAGGTCCATCAGGTCGGCCAACCTGGGGCTACTGACTATCCCGCGGTCTAGGTTTAAGCTCAGGGGTGACCGCGCTTTTGCTGTTGCAGCAACTAAGCTGTGGAATAGCATCCCGCTCCTCATCAGGACTGCCCCCACCATCGACTCCTTTAAGTCCTTTAAGTCACACTTAAGTCACACACTATATATCACACGCTTCTCTATCTTTTATCTTTTATTACCTAATCTCTCTTTTTCTTTTTCATTCTTAAAAAAAATAAGAAGCTGTATATAAAATGTACTATGTCAACATATATTTGGCAACTTGTTGCCATATTCCTGTACTTCTAATAAAATTAAAAAAAACAAAAAAAAAACAAGTCCTTCAAGTGACGACTGAAAACCTATTTCTACACCCAAGCGTTTTTGAGCCCCTCTGAGGGGGCGCGGTAAAAAATATATGCATGTATCGTTAGGTCTGTCTACCGTTGTATGTATCAAATTTAGTAGCTACACTGATGTGAAGCACTTTGGTCAACGTGAGTGTTTTTAAACATGCTAGACAAATTAATTTAGTATTATTAGTATTATTATTACCTGTACCGAGGTACAGTGAAAAGCTTTTGTTGCGTGCTGTCCAGTCAGCGGAAAGGCTAGACGTGATTACAATCGAGCCATCTACAGTGTACAGATACACGATAAGGGAATAACGTTTAGTGCAAGGTAAAGCCAGCAAAGTCCGATCAAGGATAGTCCGAAGGTCACCAAAGAGGCAGTGAAGAAAGCGAATGGTATGATAGCTTTCATAGGAAAAGGATTTGGGTATAGGAGCAGGGAGGTTCTACTTCAGTTGCACAGGGTCTTGGTGAGACCACACCTGGAGTATTGTGTACAGTTTTGGTCTCCAAATCTGAGGAAGGACATTATTGCCATAGAGGGAGTACAGAGAAGGTTCACCAGACTGATTACTGGGATGTCAGGACTGTTTTATGAAGAAAGACTGGATAGACTTGGTTTATACTCTCTAGAATTTAGGAGATTGAGAGGGGATCTTATAGAAACTTATAAAATTCTTAAGGGGTTGGACTGGCTAGATGCAGGAAGATTGGTCCCGATGTTGGGGAAGTCCAGGACAAGGGGGTCACAGCTGAAGGATAAGGGGGAAATCCTTTAGGACCGAGATGAGAAAGACTTTTTTCACACAGAGAGTGGTGAGTCTCTGGAACTCTCTGCCACAGAGGGTAGTTGAGGCCAGTTCATTGGCTATATTTAAGAGGGAGTTAGATGTGGCCCTTGTGGCTAAAGGGATCAGAGGGTATGGAGAGAAGGCAGGTACGGGATACTGAGTTGGATGATCAGCCATGATCGTATTGAATGGCGGTGCAGGCTCGAAGGGCCGAATGGCCTACTCCTGCACCTAATTTCTATGTTTCTATGTTTCTATAATAGAGGTGGTGGATAGTAGCTCAGCACTCCTCCCTGGTTGAGAGCCCTCACAACGTTTGAACAGAATTTGGGCGTGCAGATATGCACGAGACACTACCCTTGGAAAACATTAGGCTTGCCTTGGCGGAAAAGATTTCTTAAGAAATTGGTACCCTTTACTGAATTTTTACATCAACAGAATGGTTAAACACAAATTTATATTTAAATCCGATGCTATGATGGGTGAGGGGGGTGGGAGAGGTATATCTCCATCATTTATTTGTTCTTTTTAAAAATTTAGGTTATAAGGTAAAAAATGAAGTTGTGCACCAATTGTATCACTGTTATGCCGATCGTCTTATCCTTGTACAATTGCTTCGAGTAAAAATAAATAAATAATGAAATAAAGAGCTTGGGTGGGGACAAAGAGCATGGTCTGTGGGACCCAGTGCTAGGAGATGGTATCAGGAAGGGAAGCTCTTTTTTGACCAGCACGGATATGGTGGGCTGAATGGCCTGTTATTGTGATGTAAATCTTGAGTGATTTGTATCCCTTTGCAGTTATGTGTGTTCACTTCACTCTGTGTTCTTGCTACAAGACTTGTTTTATTGTACTGCACCTATAACTGCAGTGTCTGCTCATAATATATCGCTCGGATGCACCTTGTATCCTTTATATGCGTTTCATATTGGTGATGAAAGGGGGGATGGAGGGGGGATCTTATAGAAACTTACAAAATTCTTAAGGGGTTGGACAGGCTAGATGCAGGAAGATCGTTCCCGATGTTGGGGAGGTCCAGAACAAGGGGTCACAGTTTAAGGATAAGGGGGAATTCCTTTAGGTCCGAGATGAGGAAAACATTTTTCACACAGAGAGTGGTGAGTCTCTGGAATTCTCTGCCACAGAAGGTAGTTGAGGCCAGTTCATTGGCTATATTTAAGAGGGAGTTAGATGTGGCCCTTGTGGCTAAAGGGATCAGAGGGTATGGAGAGAAGGCAGGTACAGGATACCAAGTTGGATGATCAGCCATGATCATATTGAATGTGAGCCTCTGGAATTCTCTGCCACAGAAGGTAGTTGAGGCCAGTTCATTGGCTATATTTAAGAGAGATGTGGCCATTGTGGCTAAAGGGATCAGGGGGTATGGAGAGAAGGCAGGTACGGGATACCGAGTTGGATGATCAGCCATGATCATATTGAATGGTGGTGCAGGCTCGAAGAGCCGAATGGCCTACTCCTGCAGCTATTTTCTATGTTTCTATGTGACTGCATCCTATAGCCTCACTAAGTCTTACGCTGCAGTTGGGTCGATTATACTGGAACAGATGATTTCAGGTGCTGGTTGATAGAAATTTTTCCAGTCCTTTCAGCGTGAAAAAATATGGGTCTTAACGCTGATAAAGGGAGTTCTGGTCCACAGCAACTTAACCATGAATTGTGAGACCGATCTCCCGAACCAATGGGATTAGAAAATAGTGAAGGAAGACAAGCAATGACACGGAAGTGGAAGGAATCAGTCGCGACGATGAATAATCAACAGAGCAAGCAAGAATGGATTATGAGCAGAAACTTGAGGCTGGAAGGAAAAGTAAAGAAAGAAATGTTTTTTAAAAATGTACAGTTGTACAGGTTCGAAACCTACGAAACAAGTCAGAGTTTTTTCCCATGATAGGAATGGTAATCTCAATAATCTCAATGACAATCTTCGTCTTGTACTCGCTGGAATTTAGGAGATTGAGGGGGGATCTTATGGAGACTTACAAAATTCTTAAGGGGTTGGACAGGCTAGTTGCAGGAAGATTGTTCCCGATGTTTGGGAAGTCCAGAACAAGGGGTCACTGTTTAAGGATAAGGAGGAAGCCTTTTAGGACCGAGATGAGAAAATCATTTTTCATACATAGAATGGTGAGTCTGTGGAATTCTCTGCCACAGAAGGTAGTTGAGAAGATAGCTCGTTGGCTATATTTAAGAGGGAGTTAGATGTGGCCCTTGTGGCTAAAGGGATCAGGGGGTATGGAGAGAAGGCAGGTACAGGATACTGAGTTGGATGATCAGCCATGATCATATTGAATGGCGGTGCAGGCTCGAAGGGCCGAATGGCCTACTCCTGCACCTATTTTCTGTGATTCTATGATAAGAACAAGAGGGCATAAGTTTATGGAGAGAGAGAGATGAAAGAGTTTAAAGGGCATTGAGAGGATTCTGAATCTGAGAATCTGAGAAGATTTTGAATGCCCAATGGTTGATATTTGTGCCAGAGGTGATGGTGTAGGACATTGTTTCATTCATTCATTCGTTGAAACAAACGCATTCATTGATGTTTTGAGATAGGGACTTGTACAGACGAGGTGTGGGATATAGTCAGCGGGCCAGGCAGCACCTCTGGAGATGGCCCGACAAGGTGTGGGATATGGTTCCAATGCAGGCAAATGAGATCAGTGCAGGCAGGTAAGATGGCCAGCATGGACATGATGGGCTGAGTGGCCTGTTTCGTGCTGGATGACTCTTACGTTTCTCCTTTGGACTTTAGAGATACAGCGCGGAAACAGGCCCTTCGGCCCAACGAGTCCTCGCCGACCAACGATCACCCTGTACGCTAGCACTGTCTTGCACGCTAGGGATAATTTATAATATTACTGAAGCCAAATAACCTACAAACCTGTACATCTTTAACCGTACATCTTTAACTGTCACTGTATGTCATGTTGCTACTTGTGGGCGGAGCATCAAGGCAAATTCCTTGTATGTGAATACTTGGCCAATAAACTTACTTACTTACTTACTTATCTTTGAAGTGTGGGAGAACCCACGCGGACGCGGGGAGAATGTACAAACTCCATGCAGGCAGCACCCGTAGTCAGGATCGAACCTGGGTCTCTGGCGCTGTAAGGCAGCAACTCTACCGCTGCACCACTGTGCCGCCCCTGTAAGCATACTGTAACGTGCATCTGTGGACCAGTGTTGCAGCAAATAGATGAGGATACATTTCTACTCATAATTAGGTCTTTAGGTAATTAGGTCAGTTAGGTCTTTATTCTTTGGAGCGCAGAAGGTTAAGGGGGGACTTGATTGAGGTCTTTAAAATGATGGAAGGGATAGACAGAGTTGACATGGATAAGCTTTTCCCATTGAGGGTAGGGAAGATTCAAACAAGAGGGCATGACATGAGAATTAAGGGACAGAAGTTTAGGGGTAACATGAGGGGGAACTTCTTTACTCAGAGAGTGGTGTCTGCGTGGAATGATCTTCCTGCAGAAGTGGTGGAGGCAGGATCGATTTTAACATTTAAAAGTAAAGTGGATAGGTATATGGACGGGAAGGGAATGGAGGGGTATGGTCTGAGTGCAGGTAGATGGGACTAGGGGAAAATAAATGGTTGGCACGGACTGGAAGGGCCGAGAAGGCCTGTTTCCGTGCTGTAATTGTTATATGGTTATATGGTTATAATTGATTGCCTGTAATAAAAATATTTGTTGCAGGAATCAGATTGAACAACATAAGTGCTCACCCCCCATAGATGCTGCTGCAGCCGCTGAGTTTCTCCAGCACTTTTGTCTACCTTCGATTTTCCAGCATCTGCAGTTCCTTCTTAAACACATAATAAGTGCTTCCCATTCTGAGCCTGGTCAACGTTGCAATACTAGGCAGTAGGTTTTGCTCAGCCTGATATTGTTCCATTGTATTTGAGGCATCTGATGTGCAAATCCAACAACTTCAATCCAATACGAAGCCAGAGTGATATCCTGGTCAGGAAAGACATGAGCACAAAAAGCTGGAGTAACTCAACAGAACAGGCGGTCGAGACCCTTCTTCTTCAGAAGGAGGGTCGCAACTCGAAACATCAACCATTCCTTCTATCCAGAGACACTGTCTGTCCCGCTGAGTGACTCCAGCATTTTGTGTCTGTCCTTCGAAATAAACCAGCATCTGCAGTTGCTTACTACAGTCGGGAGAAAGGGCTCGACCTGCAACGTCACCCATTCCTTTTCTCCCGAGATGCTGCCTGTCCCGCTGAGTTACTCCAGCATTTTGTCTACCATCGGTGCAAAGCAGCATCTGCAGTTCCTTCCTACACAAGAGTCAGGTTCCACGCTCCCAAGTTGCTCTTCACCATTGCATACGAAGAAGTACGGTTTCTTGTTAATAGCGCGGAAACCAGTAGCACGGTGCGGAGGGAATGCCACACTGGCACAGGTGCTTCTTTAATAGCACGATAAACCAGGGGTTTGTTCTCAGTGGGAAATGAAGAACTCGTAGTAAGAACAGCGAGTTCTCCTCGGCAAGCCGGGCCAATTTTTATAACGGGGCCAACGTCAGTCATAATTGGTCCATGGTTGTGCTGTATTGGATGGAGAAAGTGGACGCAAAATGCTGGAGTAACTCAGCGGGGACAGGCAGCATCTCTGGAGAGAAGGAATGGGTGACGTTTCGGGTTGAGAACTTTCTTCACGTTGCCTATTTCCTCCATAGACGCCTATTCGCTCCATAGATGCTCCAGCACTTTTGTCTACCGATTGCTTTGATCTGCCGTTTTCACACTTATCTCCAGTCACCGGGTGCGGCAGCATCTATGGAGCGAAGGAAATAGGCAACGTTTCGGGCCGAAACCCTTGAGTTAAAAATAACTCTTGGATTCTTGCATCACGTTCCAACATGGGGAGTTCACTCCGAGTACTAATTGCAGTCGCTCCCATTGCAGCTTGTGTTGGCCGAATGCCATATTAAAAGCTCTTGGGCTGACAGCAAAAGTGGAACCGTAATAAATCACTCACTGCGAGCTTAGGCTGGAGAATCAGTCAATTCGGGGGAGTTTAGCAAGTCCTGGTTGGTTTATATTCTGATGGCACAGTGAACAGTGTTACAGCCTCCCTTGTGAATGGTTCAGTTGCTGAATGATGGAACAGATTGTCCAAGTGATACTTTCTGATGAAAGATCATCGATTGGAAATAGGAACTCTTGGCTTCTCTCTCCATAAGTGCTGCTTCATCTGCTGAGTATTCCAGCATCTTCTGTTTTATTTCAGATTTCCAATATTTGGAGCAATTTCATTCTTGTAATAATATACCCATGGCTGCTCCCAGTCTGAAGAAGGGTCTCGACCCGAAACGTCGCCTATCTCCTTCGCTCCTTAGATGCTGCTGCACCCGCTGAGTTTCTCCAGCTTTTTGTGTAACCCTCGATTCTCCAGCATCTGCAGTTCCTTCTTTAATATCCATGGCTTAGTTGGCCTCCAATGTTACGCTGACTATCAAATACCTGACTATACGAATCCTATTTGCCAGCACTTGGTCCATAGCCGTCAAGGCCCTGGTGATTCAAGTGCTTAGGTAGCTTCAGTACTTAGCTATCATGAGAATCCCTGTCTTCTCGATTCTCCCAGGGCAGTGTGTACCAGATCCCAACCTTCCTCGGAGTGAATTGTCCTTCCACACATCTCCTCTCAACATCTTACCTTTTACCCAAAACCTATGTTCTCTATTTCCTATTTCCTTCTCTCCATAGATGCTGCCTCACCCGCTGACTTTCTCCAGCACTTTTGTCTACCTTCAATTTTTCCAGCATCTGCAGTTCTTTCTTAAACATTCAATCTTATATATTAACTAACTTGAGTCATAGGAGTGTAATGCCCCCGTCCCACTTAGGAAACCTGAACAAAACCTCTGGAGACTTTGCGTCCCACCCAAGGTTTCCGTGCGGTTCATCTTCCCTACAGAGACGGCCTGAACACAGACATAATTTAATCTGAGGCTCAACCGAATGTTCACCTCTCCTTATATCTTTCTAATGGTTACACCAACTGGAATGACATAAGGAATGACATAAGTATCAAAGTTCCCTGGTAACACTGACCTTCCACCTTTCATTAGACGTGGTTAACGGCCTGTCCCACTAGCATGCGATTGCATGCGTCTAACGCGACCAAACGTGGTCGCTTGAGGTGTACGGCCGCGCGGGGCCGGTCCCACTTCCAACCGCGGAGGCGTACGGAGTTGTGCGGGGCTGGTCCCGACTTCGCGCGGGGCTCCAAAAATCTTGCACTGTCCGAAAATCCCGCGCGCCAACGGCCTGTCGGCCCACAGGCGCATTGAGGGCGTACGCAGCTTCTTGACGTCGTACGCAGCGTCTTGATGGCACGGCGTTGCGCGATGACGTCACCACCAGACGCCGTGTGACGTCCAAATTCAGTTGGCACTGCCCAGCGGATTGGTGAGTACGATGTCGGAACCAGCCCCGCACAACTCCATACGCCTCCGCGGTTCGAATTGGGACCGGCCCCGCGTGGCTGTACGCCTCAAACGACCACGTTTGGTCGCGCTAAACGCATGCAATCGCATGCTGGTGGGACAGGCCCTTTACAGACCATCTCATCAACACCATCACTGTTGACATCACACTGAATGAGTAACGAGGGGGTTGATAAAATCAAATACAATCCACAGATACTGTACTGTACGGGGCAGCGCAGTGGCGCAGCGGTAGAGCCGCTACCTCGCAGCGCAAGGCTTTATCCCTGACCCGGCTTCGATCCAGACCTGGAGTGCTGTCGGTGTGAAGTTTGCACGTTCTCCGCCTGGCCGCGTAGATTTCCTCCGTGTGCTCAGGTTTCTTCCCACATCCCAAAGTCGTGCAGGTTTTTCGGTTAATTGGCCCTCTGTAAATTGCCCTTAATGTGCAGGGAGTGGATGAGAAGGTCAGATAATGTAGATTAGTGTGATTGATGGTCAGCGTGATCTCAGCGGGCTGAAGGGCCTGCTTCATAGAAACATAGAAACATAGAAAATAGGAGTGCCCTTATCTCAAATACTTCAAGACAGCAATTCACCAGCACTTCATCACTAATATGCAGACAATGTGCAATAAAAGTAATTTTGTGTTATTTGGACATACAGCGTTGAAGAACGTTGTGATTGGGGCAGTGCAGCGTAGGTTCACGAGATTGACCCCTGGGATGGCGGGACTGTCATATGAGGAAAGATTGAAAAGACTAGGTTTGTATTCACCACAGTTGAGAAGGATGAGGGGGGATCTTATAGAAACATATAAAATTATAAAAGGACTGGACAAGCTAGATGCAGGAAAAATGGTCCCAATATTGAGCGAGTCCAGAACCAGGGGCCACAGTCTTAGAATAAAGGGGAGGCCATTTAAGACTTTTTCACCCAGAGAGTTGTGAATCTATGGAATTCCCTGCCACAGTGGAGGCCAAATCACTGGATGGATTTAATAGAGAGTTAGATAGAGCTCTAGGGGCTAGTGGAATCAAGTGATATGGGGAGAAGGCAGGTACGGGTTATTGATAGGGGACAATCAGCCATGATCACAATGAATGGCGGTGCTGGCTCGAAGGGCCGAATGGCCTACTCCTGCACCTATTGTCTATTGTCTATTATGTACTAATGAGAGTGGAAATAGAAGGATGTGGTCATTAACACACGTTGCTAGAGCAAGGACTTTCAATTCCTGGCCCAATGCAGCTGGGCTTCTTCAAGCTGGATGGGTTGCACTTGAAGCGAGGTGAAATCGATTTTCTGACAAGCTGGTTAACTGATCCTGTAGTCAAGGGTATGAATGATTGCGCAACGGATTAGCATCTGGGCCCGGTATGAAAAATTACAACAAAGGGCTGGAGAACTGGGAGAGATAAAGACAATATAGAACAAAGTAAAGTTGTAAAAATGCAACAGAGTTAGGTTGGCTTTGAAGAGTTGGCATGTGAATTAATAATGTGATTCATAAGTTTTGATAAGTTTGAATATGGTGGAACCTTAGGGCTCTAAAGATCGGATTCTTAGGATTCTTAGAAATCTGGAATTATTTGGGTCAAGTAAAGGAGATTTCAACATTTTGGAAAAGGAAGGTAACCTGACAGAATGAAACAATGTCCTTTAGTTTCTTAGTGATGGAATTTAGTTGGAGTTGATGAATAATTAAAAAAAAGATAAATCTGTTATTTATTCATTTTTATGTCACCAAATATTGGAATTAGAGGAGCAGAGTTGTTTGAAGACGACTGAAATGCAGAAACTTAGAAGGCAATACATTAACGGATCCTAAATTAAGTGAGACAGTAAGTACTTCGGAGGGGAGAAGAGGTGAAATTTGGGATTGGTGATGAGGAGAACTTTCGCAGAGTTTTCTGTCCAATGCATGAGGAGCCACTGCTGAATCGATGTTGAAGAATGAGGTGGATCAAATGGGGAGCATTAGTGACCACGTAATATTTAAAATAAGCAAGGTTTTGTTTAGTTTAGTTTAGAGATACAGCGCGGAAACAGGCCCTCCGCACCGACCAGCGACCCCCCGCACATTAACGCTATCCTACACACACTAGGGACATTGTACACCTCGACCAAGCCAATCAAACTACATACCTGCACGTCTTTGGAGTGTGGGAGGAAATCGAAGATCTCGGAGAAAACCCACGCAGGTCACGGGGAGAACGTACAAACTCCGTACAGACAGCGCCCGTAGTTGGGATCGAACCTGGGTCTCCGGCGCTGCAAGTGCTGTAATGCAGCAACTCTACCGCTGCACCATTGTGAGACCCCAGTATTTAAAATATTGAAAATATTTAAACCACCATCAGAACACCACAGAAGGCTGTGGAGGCCAAGCCAATGGATATTTATGGGGCAGAGATAGATAGATGCTTGATTAGTACGGGTGTCAGGGGTTACGGGGAGAAGGCAGGAGAATGAGGTGGGGAGGGAAAGATAGATCAGCCATGATTGAATGGCGGAGTAGACTGGGTTGGCCAAATGGCCTAATTCTGCTCCTATAACACGAACGTATGAACTTAGTTGCGTGAAGGTTCATTTTTGCAAATTGAGGAAGGATTTGAGGCAACTAAACAGGTATCAAAAATTAGACATCAGAAATGAATGGGTGGCCTTTAAAGGAAGTAAGTAAGTAAGTAAAGGGCCTGTCCCACCAGCATACGACTCCATGCGGTGAGCGCGACCTAACGTGGTCGCTTGAGACGTCCGGCGTCGCGGGGCCGGTCCCACTTCGATCGCCGGAGCCGTGCGGAATTGTGCGGCGTTCGTCCCGACATCGCGCGTGGCTCTGAAAAACTGAATGTGTTCGAAAATTCCGTGCGGCAACGGCTTGTCGGCCCGCAGTCGCCTCGACGCATTACGCACCGCCCCGACGTCGTGCCTCCGTGACCCTCTCTATATGTGCCTCTGTGCCCCTCTCTGTGTGCCCCTCTCTGTCCTTGAGAACTTACCTTGAACACTTCGCTCCAAGTTCGCCTCACTTTGCGCCGCGTTGCGCCACTCACCCGACCTCCACGCGGCCCCCGCTGCCGGTTTGGTTGCGCTCACCGCATGCAGGCGCATGCTGGTGGGATCGGCCCTGTACAGGGATCACCCGACCTCCGCGCGGCCCCCGCTTCCAGTTTGGTCGCGCTCACCGCATGGAGTCGGATGCTGGTAGGACAGGCCCTTAGGTTTAGTGGCCATGTATTCACATACAAGGAATTTGCCTTGGTGCTCTGCCCACAAGTAACAACATGACATACAATGGCAGTTAAAGATGAGCTAGCTCGTGTACATTGGTTGCATTGTTTTTAATGGGATTAGTGAGGACAATCGGAATCACAGCGCCCTGGATGATAGAGGGGAAACCGAAGATCTCGGAGAAAACCCACGCAGGGTCACGGGGAGAATATACAAACTCCGTACAAAGAAGCACCCGCAGTCAGGATCGAACCCGGGTCTCTGGGGCTGTAATGCAGCAACTCTATCGCTGCGCCTGCGTGCTGCATTGATTACAGGCCATAATAAAGTACCACATGATAAGATTTTAGATTAGGTTAGATTCAACTTTATTTTCATTGCACATAGTACAACGACATGCAGTTTTGCATCTAACCAGGGTGCAAAGTAGTAAAGTGCTGATTAAGACAATATATACAAATGAGGATATATTGGTGTATGTACATAGGTATATACATATATACAGATAGTTGTTATGGTGCAAAAGATTGACCTGTTATATTCTGGTGAATAAGAGCTTAACTATGAATTATATCAACTATAAATAATACGTTTGGGGGGGGCTGTGAGTTCAGCAGGGTAATGGTGTTGGGGAAGAAGCTGTTCCTTAAGGCCCTGTCCCACTTAGGAATCCTGAACGGAAACCTCCGGAGACTTTGCGCCCCATGCGGTTCCCGGAGGTTTTTGTCAGTCTCCTTAATGGTCGAAAGTGGTTTCCATTTTAAAAATCGGTAATTTTGTAGTCGAAGCCGGTTGCGATGCTAGTTGAAGGTGGTTGCCGGAGGACGAAAACCTCCGGGAACCGCACGGAAACCTTGGTTGGGGCGCAAAGTCTCCAGAGGTTTCCGTTCAGGTTTCCTAAGTGGGACAGGGGCAATAAGCCTGCTGGTGCGAGACCTGAGGCTCCTGTACCGCCTCCCTGATGGGAGGAGGGCAAACAGTCCATGGTTGGGGTGTGAGGGGTCCGTAAGTACCCATTATCTGTCGGTGGACGTTGTTAGTAGGCTTGAAGTGATGAGTGAGGCTCGCTGATTACCAAGGAGAAGATGGACAAAAATTGCTGCCGTTATGTTAGTGGCGTGTTCCTCCTAGTCCGGTGAGAGAAGTAATAACAGAAACTGAGGGACTGCTGATGATAAACTTCCCATTATTGTTAACAGTAGAGGGCAGGAACATTCAAACTTTCATCACAAGCGAACAAAAGGATAAATTGGGCAATTACTCAACAGCCAGTTTAAGGTCTGTGCTCCTTCAGACACAGTAATGTCAGTCCACAAACTGAATCCATCACGCAGGCAGGGAGAGACGGAAGATTGGTGAGGGAGAAATCACGGGCGACCAGCGATCGAGTTTTTGGATGAAGTCACAGAGGAAAGCTGAGGTCAACCGTCCACCAATCTGATTCTCAGTCTGAAGAAGGGTCTCGACCCGAAACGTCACCCATTCCTTCCCTCCAGAGATGCTGCCTGTCCCGCTGAGTTACTCCAGCTTTCTGTGTCAAAGGCTGAGGTGAATGCGGCTAATGCCAGACGTACAGGACCACATGGAACTCCTTCCGACGGGAGTCCTGCAACATTCCCGCTGTTCCCCCTCTGTGATTTCTCCTGCTCACCAGGTCTACGTCCACATTTTAATCCAGACTCGTACTTCGTGCCCTTTGATCTCTCGTTTACACACCTTACCCTTCCATATCTCTACGTCTCCCTCTCAATAGACAATAGACAATAGACAAAAGGTGCAGGAGTAGGCCATTCGGCCCTTCGAGCCAGCACCGCCATTCACTGTGATCATGGCTGACGATCCCCAATCAGTACCCCGTTCCTGCCTTCTCCCCATATCCCCTGACTCCGCTATTTTTAAGAGCCCTCTCCCCTGACTCTCAGTCTGAAGAAGGGTCTCGACCCGAAACGTCACCCATTCCTTCTCTCCAGAGATGCTGCCTGTCCCGCTGAGTTACTCCAGCGTTTTGTGACTGCCTCTGAGGTACTGGGCGTAGTTTATTTTAAATGGCAGTGTGAATAAATAGAATACAAAATAGGCCAAGGAATTGAAAGCAGTAACATAAATGTATTTTCTTTTCAATCCTGGTCTAAGTTGTACAGGGTGTTCCAGAAAGCAGATCCAAAGGTTCACTACTGTTTTGGGATAATCATTAAAGTCTTGTGTTAGGATGAGTGCTCAACCTTGCAACTTGCAAAGTAAAAAAACTTGCAAGCGGGCCATTTTAGAACGATCAATGTAGAGAAGGGAAAGATTAATACATTGGAGAGGATTATATTTATGCACCTAATCAGGGACGCTAAATGTGTGACCTGGTTTCATTTGGACATTGTGCCTGTTTCCATGGACTTCCATGTTACACAGCAATGTATTACTTCCAGCTGGTAGAGCTGCTGCCTCACAGCGCCAGGGACGCGAGTTCGATCCTCACCTCGGGCGCTGCCTGTGCGGAGTTTGCATGTTCTCTCTGAGACCTTGCGGGTTTTCTCCGGGTGCTGCGGTTTTGTTCCCACATCCCAAAGAGGTACGGATTTGTTGATTAATGGGCCTCTTGAAATAGCCCCGAATATGTAGGGAGTGGATGATAAAGCATGATAACTCGTGTGTATCAAATATTAAAGGTCGGCATGGACTTGGTGGGCCTGTTTCTATCCGCGCTGTACCTCTAAACTCTACATATCCACCCCAGAACTCTGCAATGCTGGTTTAGTTTAGAATAGTATAAAATGTTTTACCATTTGTTGCTATAGTTCTTTGAGGTATTGTATTGGCCTCGTGTATTTTATAGTGTCAAGGGCCTGTCCGATTTTTTTCGGCGACTTGCCGGCACTCGTCATAGTGGCAGCAGGTGGCCGACAATTTTTCAACATGTTGAAAATCTGGTGGGGACCAGAAAAAGGTACGACTCTTTGGGCGACTGCTCACGACCGTACAGGCAACACCACTTCCATGGCAGCATTTAACACGTCCTTCAAACCATTCTTTCTTGACTCTGTTATGATGCACCCTTTTACCTCAGTATGTATTTTTTATTTCTGTTAGAACACTACATCCTCAGCAAGTTTAATAACTTTAACATTATGTTGCAATGATTCATCTTGTAACGTGTATTATTTTTCTGAGTTATGAGGTTTTGCAGTTTTACAACCTGCAGCCTTTGTACATTTACACGTTCTAGTAACCATTTACCTTGAAGCTGGTTAGTACGTTGTTCTTTTACAAAGTGCTGCCCTAATGTAGCACATGTCCTTAATCATTTTGCTTCCCTTGGTTCAAGAGTTTACGTACTGCAGATGGACTCAAAATGCTGGAGTAACTCAGCCAGTCTGAAGAAGGGTCTCGACCTGTTCCTTCTCTCCAGAGACGCTGCCTGTCCCGCCGAGTTACTCCAGCATTTTGTGTCTATCTTCGGTGCAAACCAGCATCTGCAGTTCCTTCCTTCACATACTGTAAACCAATAGTGTTGGCATCCTTCGTTTAGTAATGCATGCATTCACCCACGAGTATTATCTTCACTTGTTGCAATGATCTAACACTTATTCCGTGTATAATTTACAGTGTGTTGCGTTTTGACCTGCTTGTATTTTAATTTGAGTAGCATTTTCCCCTGATGCATTCTGCCGCCTCAGAATGTAATTATTTTGATAATGTGTTGATCCAATGCCCCCTGTGGCTCTGATCTGTTCATTTAATCTACAAACGTATCACCAGTGCACCTTCTAATCTTGGTAAGTTTAACACTACTGTAGTCTATAGCTATGATGCACCTTGTACCTTCCCTCTGCAACTTCCTATTACAAGCATGCCTGGGTATTTAGCAGTGCATCGTTATAATATACAATTAGCCTGCTTGTATTTATTGATTGCATTGGCTTGATGCATCTTGTTGCCTCAATATTAACCACTCGAAGAATACGTGCATGATTTGCGCATTATCTCAGTCACTTTCTTGATACTGTGATGCACTATAGGCTCGGTGTATTGTTTTAGCATTGGAATGATATTTACTGTAGTCCTGATCACAGAGTCATAGATTCATGGAGTGATGCAGTGCGGAAACAGGCCCTTCGGCCCAACTTGCCCGCACCGGACAACATGTCCCAGCTACGCAAGTCCCACCTGCTCACGTTTGGCCCGTACCCCTCTAAACCTGTCCTATCCATGTACCTGTCTAACTGTTTCTTCCCAGCTGTTTTCAGGCAAACTGAATCATGCTACCACAACCAGGGAGCAGTCCTGAAATACTACCTACCTCTATCCTGGGAAGAAACCAGAGCACCCGGAGGAAACCCACGTGGTCAAAGGGAAAACGAGCAAACGAGCAGCACCTGAAGTCAGGATTGAACCCAGGTCTCTGGTGCTGTGTCGTATATCAATAGCCAATAGACAATAGACAGGTGCAGGAGTAGGCCATTCGGCCCTTCGAGCCAGCACCGCCATTCAATGTGATCATGGCTGATCATCCCCAATCAGTACCCCGTTCCTGCCTTCTCCCCAAATCCCCTGACTCCGCTATTTTTAAGAGCCCTATCTAGCTCTCTCTTGAAAGCATCCAGAGAACCTGCCTCCACCGCCCTCTGAGGCAGAGAATTCCACAGACTCACAACTCTCTGTGAGAAAAAGTGTTTCCTCATCTCCGTTCTAAATGGCTTACTCCTTAGTCTTAAACTGTGGCCTCGGGTTCTGGACTCCCCCAACATCGGGAACATGTTGTTAAAGAAGGAACTGCAGATGCTGGAAAATCGAGGGTACACAAAAAGCAGGAGAAACTCAGCGGGATGCTGATACACACGCTGAGTTTCTCCAGCATTTTGTGTACCATTGGGAACATGTTTCCTGCCTCTCCAAGCGTGTCCAAGCCCTTAACAATCTTATATGTTTCAATGAGATCCCCTCTCATCCTTCTAAACTCCAGAGAATTCCACAGACTCTCTGTGAGAAAAAGAGTTCTAAATTGCTTACCCCTTATTCTTACACTGTGGCCCCTGGTTCTGGACTTCCCCAACGTGGGGAACATGTTTCATGCCTCTAGCGTGTCCAAGCCCTTAACAATCTTATATGTTTCAATGAGATTCCCTCTCATCCATCTGAACTCCAGAGTGTACAAACCCAGCTGCTCCATTCTCTCAGCATATGACAGTCCCGCCATCCTGGGAATTAACCTCGTAAACCTATGCTGCACCCCCTCAATAGCAAGAATGACCTTCCTCCAATAAGGGGACCAAGGCTGGGTACACTTGCTGTAGCCACAGTATCTTTAATTACATCAACACCATGCCGCTGCTGAACTCCCTTCAGGCTCAGTACATGGCGTTGCAAATGCTTCACCTTACATCCCATGTAATGTGTTGCCATGGTACATTCTATGCCCTGTTACATTTAGTTACTAACTTTAGGTGCGTCACTCTGGTAACCCGACACACATGCAGCAGTCCGTTTACTTGCCACAGCAATGCGTTGCCATGTTTACATCAGTTACCTAATTCAGCTGCAACTTCAGGCTCCCCGTGTTTCTGTATTAATTAATCAAAATATACTTTATTCAAGTAAAAAAACAGGTACAATACAGGAACCGTGCAAACAATTCTTCCGACATCCTCGGAGGCTCACTACTGTTTGCACAAACCACACAGTTTTACCCGGACACCCTTTCCTCTCATGGCGTGGAATCCCTTCCCTTATTTTGAGGGGCGTCTCCGCCACACCCTGCCCCCCCCCCCCCCCCCCCCCAAATGTGCAGCAGCGGAATCGACCCTAGACTGTGGTCCTCCCCCACAGAGATAATTCAAGAGTTCTCCCCTGATTCGAACTCGGAGAATTACGGTAATAGCCGCTCGTAGGCACTCGGGGCTCTCATGGACATTTTTCAACGTGTTGAAAAATCTTCACGGGTCTTCCCGAGCTTACCGCGTTTCCCGAGTACCTGCCGTTAGCGTTACGAGCCGCTAAGAGACGTCCCCGAGCTCCGACGTACCCGCTACGTACATTCTACGTGCTTACCACGAGTTTGAATTTTTTTTAAACTCGGGAGAGCTCTTGAATTACCTCGTACAGTGGGACAGCCCCTTAAGACATTTTGTTACTAACTTTAGCTGTGTCACTGATAACAATAAGTCCAGCACAATAGGTTTGCTTACCATGGCAACATGTCTCTGGTTACTTAATCTGTACCATTATTGCCGCAATGTACCCACAAGATACCAACACATTTAAGATAGACACAAGATGCTGGAGTAACTCAGCGGGACAGGCAGCATCTCTGGAGAGAAATCAGAGCATTGAATATAGGAGTAGGGAAGTAATGTTAAAATTATACAAGGCATTGGTGAGACCAATTCTGGAGTATGGTGTACAATTTTGGTCGCCAAATTATAGGAAGGATGTCAACAAAATAGAGAGAGTACAGAGGAGGTTTACTAGAATGTTGCCTGGGTTCCAGCAACTAAGTTACAGAGAAAGGTTGAACAAGTTAGGTCTTTATTCTTTGGAGCGCAGAAGGTTAAGGGGGGACTTGATTGAGGTCTTTAAAATGATGAAAGGGATAGACAGAGTTGACGTGGATAAGCTTTTCCCATTGAGGGTAGGGAAGATTCAAACAAGAGGGCATGACATGAGAATTAAGGGACAGAGTTTAGGGGTAACATGAGGGGGAACTTCTTTACTCAGAGAGTGGTGGCTGTGTGGAATGATCTTCCAGCAGAAGTGGTGGAGGCAGGATCGATTTTAACATTTAAAAGTAAAGTGGATAGGTATATGGATGGGAAGGGAATGGAGGGGTATGGTCTGAGCGCAGGTAGATGGGACTAGGGGAAAATAAATGGTCGGCACGGACTGGAAGGGCCGAGAAGGCCTGTTTCTGTGCTGTAATTGTTATATGGTTATATGGTTTATAAGGAATGGGTGGCGTCTCAGGTTGAGACCCTTCTTCAGACTGGCTGAGTTACTCCAGCATTTTATGTCTCTCTGCAGTACGTAAACTCTGAACCAAAGGAAGCAAAAGGATTAAGGACATGTGCTACATTAGGGCAGCACTTTGTAAAAGAACAACGTACTAACCAGCTTCAAGGTAAATGGTTACTAGAACGTGTAAATGTACAAAGGCTGCCAGTTGTAAAACTGCAATATCTCATAACTCAGAAAAACAAGAGACGTTACAACATGAATCATTGCAACATCATGTTAAAGTTATTAAACTTGCTGAGGATGTAGTGTTCTAACAGAAATAAAAAATACATACTGAGGTTAAAGGGTGCATCATAACAACAGAGTCAAGAAAGAATGGTTTGAAGGATGTGTTAAATGCTGCCATGGAAATCATTTTCATAGCGAGAGGATTTGAGTTGTGCTAACAGAATAAATATGCATTCTGAGGTTAAAGGGTACATCACAACAGCAGAGTCTATCATCGGTTCTGCAGTTCCTTCCTACCACCATATTTACTAGTTTTGACATGTTCAATGATGCGTTGTCGACTTTAATATAGGATTTCTATGATGCATTGTATAACCTGAGTATGATTATTGATTACAGACACAGAGTGCTGGAGTAACTCCGAGGGTCGGGCAGCATCTCTGGAGAGATGGAATGGGTGGTGTTTCGTGTCGAGACTCATCTTCAGTCTGAAAGAAGGGTCTTGACCCGAAACGTCACCCATCCCTTCTCTCCAGAGATGCTGCCGGTCCCGCTGAGTTACTCCAGCAGTTTGTGTCCATCTTCAATTTTCTTGGCCCCGCTTTGGGAGCAGGATCCGGATCCGGATCCGCAACGGCCGTGAGCCCCAGGCCGAGCTCGGCGATCGTTTGCTGGCTTCTGCTGCTGTTGGAGGTGAGACGTTGCGTGGCGCCAGGGTTTTGGGCCTGTCCCACTTTGGCCGTCATTTACGTGACAGGCCGTTGGCGAGCGAAGATTTTGTTTGCTAAAAAAATTTCGGAGCCCCGCGCGATGTCGCGCACAACTACAAACCCCTCCGTGCTTCTCAGTGGGACCGGCCCCGCGCGGCCATATGATGCCGTGCGCCTCAACGCGACGACGAGGTCGCATAATTCACGTGCCAAGGACACGTAAGTGGGACAGTGCCCTTTACTCCAGCACTTTATGCCTATGCTCATTGATTATATGCTCAATCAGCTGCCTTGAAGCACACCACCGCTTTGAATATTGGTGGGGTTGTTAAGGGCCTGTCCCACTGAACGAGGTAATTCAAGAGTTCTCCCGTGTTTTCCCCTGATTCAAACGCGGAGAATGTCCGTAGCGTGTCCATTGGAGTTCGTGGACGTCACATCGTGGCTCGTACGGGTAACGGTAGGTACTCGGGAAATCCGGTAAACTGGTGACGATTTTTCAACACTGTGAAAAATGCCCACGAGTAAAAAAATACCAGTGATGAAAAAAATTGATACTTTTTACTCGTACGAGACATCCACGAACTCCTACGGACCCGCTACGGACATTCTCCGAGCTTGAATCTGGGGAAAACTCAGGAGAACTCTTGAATTACCTTGTACAGTGGGACAGGCCCTTTACAAAACTCTTAATAAACCTGTCACCCCTCCCCCCCACACTCATTCCTGCAATGTATGTCATGATGTACCCTATCTGCAGTGTTCTTTAATAATCTGTGGCCATGATAAATCCTACAGCCTTAGCATATTTGTCTCCATTTGCCACAAATTGCTCTGATGTAGCTGGAAGTTTGGTTTCCTTCCCATTGTGATGTGTTACCTCAATCATCCCCTGTGATTGATTAATTGATTGATTGAAAAACACAGCATGGAACCACCAAGCCCACGCCTACATTAATCACCTGTTCACACTAGTTCTGTTATTCCACTATTATATCCACTTCCTGCACACTAGGGGTAATTGACAGAGGACCAATTCACCTCCAAACCCCGCACGTCCGTGGGATGTGGGACGAAACCGGAGCACCCGGAGGAAACCCACGTGGTCACAGGGAGAACGAGCAAACTCCGCACACGCAGCACCTGAGGTCAGGATTGAACCCGGGTCTCTGGTGCTGCAAGGCAGCAGCTCTACCTGCAGTGCCACTGTGCCACCCTCATGAGGTTGGCATGTTCCTATTTGTGGTACTAATGCATCTCAGGATGCTTACTGATTCTGATTATAGTTTGACAATAGACAATAGACAATAGGTGCAGGAGTAGGCCATTCGGCCCTTCGAGCCAGCATCGCCATTCAATGTGATCATGGCTGATCATCCCCAATCAGTACCCCGTTCCTGCCTTCTCCCCATACCCCCCGACTCCGCAATCTTTAAGAGCCCTATCTAGCTCTCTGTTGAAAGCATCCAGAGAACCCACCTCCACCACCCTCTGAGGCAGAGAATTCCACAGACTCACCACTCTCTGTGAGAAAAAGTGTTTCCTCGTCTCCGTTCTAAATGGCTTCTTAAAAGTTTGTTGCTATGTAGCTCTCTGAAACTTTACTGGTTGAGTTGAGTTCTCCGGGTGCTCCAGTTTCCTCCCACACCCGAAAAACGTACAGGTTTGTAGCTTATTTGGCTTGGTAAAATTGTACATTGTCCCTAGTGTGTGTAGGATAGTGTTAGTGAGGGAGGAACACTAGTTGGCGCGGACCCGGTGGGCCAAAGGGCCTGTTTACGCGCGGTATCTCTAAACTACACTTATAGAGAAGAAGTCAGATATGATAATGAATATAGAGCAATGGGCTTGAATGGAAAGAGGATGAGGTCAGGGAAGTCAAGGAAAATTCAAGTGGCCTTTTACTCTAGTTCAAGTTCAAGTTCAAGTCAGTTTATTGCCATGTGTCCCTGATAGGACAATGAAATTCTTGCTTTGCTTCAGCACAACAGAACATAGTAGGCATTGACTACAAAACAGATCAGTGTGTCCATATACCATTATATAAATATATACACACATGAATAAATAAACTGATAAAGTGCAAATAACAGATTATGGGCTATTAATGTTCAGAGTTTTGTCCGAGCCAAGTTTAATAGCCTGATGGCTGTGGGGAAATAGCTATTCCTGAACCGGGTCGTTGCATTCTTCAGGCTCCTGTACCTTCTACCCGAAGGTAGCGGGGAGATGAGTGTGTGGCCAGGATGGTGTGGGTCCTTGATGATGCTGCCAGCCTTTTTGAGGCAGCGACTGCGGTAAATGCTAACATCTCCAGGGATGAGAGAGTTCATGACATTGGGCTTGGGGAAGCATCCAGACCGTTCGATATTATGGTAACTCGCTGCCATGAAGCACACCACAGTCTCTCGTGTTTTCCTAGTTTAGAACAGATTTCCCATTTGCCCTATAGCTCGATCTCATAGAGTCATAGAGTCTTACAGCAAGTCAAGTCAAGTCAAACAAACTTTATTGTCATTTAGAAATACATTGATATATGCAGTTCCAAACAAAATTACGTTGCATTTGGCTCCCCGTGCAACACGATAAATTAACAGAAGGATAGACATGGATAAAATGGAGAAAAAGGATAAAAGGATAAATAGACATGGAAACAAGCCCTTCAGCCCGACTTGCCCACACGAGCCAACGTCCCAAATACCCTAATCCCACCTGCCTGCATTTGGCACTTATCCCTCTAAACCTGTCCTGTCCATGTACCTAAATGTTTCTTAAACATTGGGATAGTCCCAGCCTCAACTACCTCCTATGGCAGCTCGTTCCATACACCCGCCACTGTTTGTGTGTAAAGGTTACCCCTCAGGTTCCTATTAAATCTTTCGCCCCTCACCTTAAACCTATGTCCTCTGGCTCTCGATTGCCCTACACTGGGCAAGAGGCTCTGTGCATCTACCCGATCTATCCCTCTCTTGGTTTCCTACACGAGCTGTTTAATTATTGTGAAAATGTGCATCATTCTTGTGAACTCCAGCCTGTGGTGTTGTCTGACTGACTGTGGTATTCGCACGGGCTTGCATCATGTACTAACATTAGCACGGAGCTCCCATGATGTAGCTTGTGGCTTCAGTATGTTTATTTACCATGTCAATCTTGTGTTGTGCTCCAAGTTACCTCCCTGCTTACTGATCCAAGTAAGATTCTGTCACGCCATTGCCGATGGCTTCAGAATGTCTTCTTATTTTCACATTATCATGATATCCCCCGGATTTGATACATCTTAAATCATTGATTTATTGATGTGATCTTCCCTAAAGCGTTGGCAGATTTACACAGCATATTTATGTGTGATTTATCAGTACAGGGCCTGAAGCATGGCAGTGATTTGTGTTGTAGATGGATTACAGTTAATGTCAAGAGCAAAACGTTTCTGACACTGACCAGAGTTCTCTCCACCGATACTGCCCGACATGTTGAGTATTTATGGAGCTTGCTGAAAATCAAAACACTGAATCTTTCAGAACATCTCAAGTGAAAACCGAAAATGCTAGCGACACTCAACAGGCCAGGCAGTGTTTGCGGGGATGGAAATCAAATGGACGTTTCATGTCGATAACCCTTCATCAAAACTGGGGAAAAAAAATTGTTTCTCTTTCCCAACCTGACACAGGGTCATCAACCTAAAATTTAGCTTAGTTTAATTTAACGATACAGCATGGAAACAGGCCCTTCAGCCCACTGAATCTGCTCCGACCAGCGATCCCTGCACACTAACACTTTCCTACACGCACTAGGGACAATTTACATTTGTACCAAGCCAATTAGCCGACAAACCTGTACGTATTTGGAGTGTGGGAGGAAGCTGGAGATCCTGGAGAAAACCCACGCAGGTCACAGGGAGAACGTACAAACTCTTCACAGGCAGCACCCGTGGTCAGGATCAAACCTGGGTCTCTGGTGCTGTAAGGCATTAACTCCACCACTGCGCCACCGTGCCGCGCATGTGATGCCTCCAATGTCTTCTTCCTCTTCTTCTTCTTCTTGCGTATGGCGTGCACAGTCTAAAGTTGCAAGTTAACTTGGTCGAATTGATCTATTTGTTTGTGCACGTCGGGTTGATTGCATTCGTCGAAACAGGGTGGGCCACGTGAAGGTCGCAATCTCCCACCCCGCCTCCAATGTCTGAAGAAGGGTCCCGACCCGAAACGTCACCCTTCCATTCCCACAGCAGATTCTGCCTGAGCCGCTGAGTTGCTCCAGCACTTTGTGTTTTACTCGTGATTCCAGCATCTGCAGTTAGTTCCTTGTGTCCCCTCTGATGTTTCCTATTTTATTTCACATTTCAAGCATCTGCAGCATTTTGCTTCTGGCTTCAATTCATTGGATTGCTGCACTCATGACATGACACAATAGCATCAGCATGTTGCTATAATGGATCCACATCCGTGGAATGTGTGCATAATATTTATGTTACAATAAAGCATACAACTATCCACAGTGCGTCTATCGATTAAAAAAAGTTGCTGCCAACACTCAGTGTATTGATCTGGTCTCCTATTACCATAATGAACTTCAGTAAAATGTAATCACATTTTGTAATTGTTCTACCCTGATTGTCATTCTTTATCCAGGTTGGGAAGGGGTCCATTTTATGTTCTGCTGCACATTGTTGCATTGAGGAGCCATGCATGCTGTGAGAATGCAGGGTGAATTGGACAGGTTGGGGGAGTGGGCAGATGCAATGGCAGATGAAGTTTAATGCGGATAAATGTGAGGTTATTCACTTTGGTAGCAAAATCAGGAAGGCAGATTACTATCTAAATGGCATCAAGTTGGGAAATGGGGAAGTACAATGGGATCTGGGGGTCCTTGTACATCAGTCAAAAATAAAATTAAAAAAACAATAATAAATAAATATTCACACCCCAACCTCTGTCATTCTGCAACCCTGTCTCCACGATGACTATAAAACCAAACATTAGTTTTATGTCTGTGCCCACAGTTCATCAGTTTCCATTTGAATGCTGTGTGTGTTCAAATACAAGCCTTAAGATCATTGTATCTGCTGCTTTCCTCTGAAGTCTGCATTCCCGATCCCTGTGCCTTGTTATCCATATTCATACTTTCTCTCTCGCCATATCTTTACCACATCTTCTCACCTTTGTTCCTTTGTTCCCAATATTTGGTCTTAAATCCTCTGCACGTCCCAAGATATGCCGTTCACTGGAATACCGGTCCCAGCACAGATCGGGCAGAGATTGTCCAAACAAGGGTTTCAAGGGTGCAGGAAGGAACTGCAGATGCTGGTTTAAACCGAAGATAGACACAAAAAGCTGGAGTCACTCAGCAGGACAGGCAGCATCTCTGGAGAGAAGGAATGGATTGAGTGCATCAGTCTGAAGAAGGGTCTCGACACGAAACGGCACCCATTCCTTCTCTCCAGAGATGCTGCCCGTCCCGCTGAGTTACTCCAGCTTTTTGTGTCCATCAAGGGTTTCAAGGGATATGGGCAGAAGGCAGGAGAATGGGGTTAGGAGGGAAAGATAGATCAGCCAATGGATATATTTAAGGCAGAGATAGATAGATTCTTGATTATTACGGGTGTCAGTGGTTATGGGGAGAAGGCAGGAGAATGGGGTTAGGCGGGAGAGATAGATCAGCCTTGATTGAATGGCAGGGTAGATTCGATGGGCCGAATGACCTAATTCTGCTCCTATGAACCGTGGGGTCATCCCTAGCGACCTCTGTTGGAGACGAAATGGCCAAACGTGACCTGGCACGGATTCAGGATGCTCTTAAATGTAATCCCATGGACCATGTAGAAGGAATGATCAACAGCGATGCTCAGCAAGCCTGATGGCCTTGGAGAAGATGGCTAATTCTGTTCCCATCACTTAAAACCTTATGAAGTCAAGTCAAGTCAAGTTTATTTGTCCCATACACATTCGGGATGTGCAGTGAAATGCAAAGTGGCGATGCTCGCGGACTTTGTGCAAAAAACAAACAAACAAACTACAAACAGAATAGAACAGAATCACATATTATTTTACATATTAAATATTGTGGGCGGAAGGAAAAAGGGAAAAAAACCCCAGCAATTTTTAAATAAACAGTAAAGTTAGTCCCTGGTGGGATAGGAGTTTACAGGCCGAATGGCCTCTTGGAGGAAACTCCTTCTCAACCTCTCCGTTCTCACAGCACGGCAACGGAGGCGTTTGCCCGACCGTAGCAGCTGGAACAGTCCGTTGCCGGGGTGGAAGGGGTCTCCCATGATCTTGTTGGCTCTGGAGTTGCACCTTCTGATGTATAGTTCCTGCAGAGGGGCGAGAGAAGTTCCCACAGTGCGTTCGACCGAACGCACTACTCTCTGCAGAGCCTTCTTGTCCTGGGCAGAGCAGTTCCCAAACCAGATTGAACATCCAATCGACGCAGATCCCAACTTTCCTCTTAGTGCCAGTGCCCCAAGGATCACAACCCACTTCCATCACTCCAGCATTTGACTTACACAATAATCTCTCTCATCTTATTTCCCTTATTTGTTGCAATTGATGATCTTTAACCACTCGCCAATGATTATGTGCAGTAATTACATTTAATCCAGTTTCCTAATCTATCGCAACCAATTTATTTTGCATTCCTTTGTAGTGCCGCCTTCGTAGAGCTAAGATGTCGCTTTTATATTATTAACTCTTTCCTCTAAAAGCACCCTTCGAAAAATAATTAATTCATCAATCCGAGGAAGGATCCCGACCCGAAATGTTGCCTATTCACGTGTAGGAAAGAACTGCAGACGCTGGTTTAAACCGAAGATCGACACAAAATGCTGGGGTAACTCAGCGGGACAGGCAGCATCTCTGGAGAGAAGGAATGGGTGACGTTTCGGGTCGAGACTGAAGAAAGGTCTCAACCCAAAATGTCACCCATTCCTTCTCTCCAGAGATGCTGCCTGACCCGCTGAGTTACTCCAGCATTTTGTGTCTATCACCTGAGATGCTGGCTGACTGGCTGAGTTACCCCGTGTCTTCGTTTGCAAAGCAGCATCTGCAGTTCCTTGTTTCCAGAATTATCCCCTCTGTTGCATGATCTGCAGTGCATGGTGCATCAGTCAGTCGTGATGCAGCGGCAGATATTGACGGGGATGTGTGGAGAATACATAAGTAGATAAATTCCAAAAAGTAGGAAACATTCCAAGATGAGGGTGTGCCATCTGTGATAAACTAAAATAGCCTGTTCCCTCAGCACACCGATACATAGATACATGGACAGCATGCAAAACAAAGTTTTTCACTATATCTCGGGACCCATGACAATCATAAACTAATACCACTCCAATCTCCAGTCACCTAATTTTATCAACACATTTCCTCAATCACCCTCTCCTCATACCCAATCCAACTCCTGCACAGAACCCTCATTACAATTCTCTGGTCATCATCTTCATAAGTTATGGGAGCAGAGTTTGGCCATTCGCCCCATGAAGCCCACTCCATCATTCAATCATGGCTGATCTAATATCTAATTTATTATCTAAATGGTGGCCGACTAGGAAAAGGGGAGATGCAGCACGACCTGGGTGTCATGGTACACCAGTCATTGCAAGTAGGCATGCAGGTGCAGCAGGCAGTGAAGAAAGCGAATGGTATGTTAGCTTTCATAGCAAAAGGATTTGAGTATAGGAGCAGGGAGGTTCTACTTCAGTTGTATAGGGTCTTGGTGAGACCACACCTGGAGTATTGCGTACAGTTCTGATCTCCAAATCTGAGGAAGGACATTATTGCCATAGAGGGAGTGCAGAGAAGGTTCACCAGATTGATTCCTGGGATGTCAGGACTGTCTTATGAAGAAAGACTGGATAGACTCGGTTTATACTCTCTAGAATTTAGGAAATTCAGAGGGGATCTTAGAGAAACTTACAAAATTCTTAGGGGGTTGGACAGGCTAGATGCAGGAAGATTGTTCCCGATGTTGGGGAAGTCCAGGACAAGGGGTCACAGTTTAAGGATAAAGGGGAAATCCTTTAGGACCGAGATGAGAAGGACTTTTTTCACACAGAGGGTGGTGAGTCTCTGGAACTCTCTGCCACAGAGGGTAGTTGAGGCCAGTTCATTGGCTATATTTAAGAGGGAGTTAGATGTGGCCCTTGTGGCTAAGGGGATCAGAGGGTATGGAGAAAAGGCAGGTACGGGATACTGAGTTGGATGATCAGCCATGATCATATTGAATGGCGGTGCTGGCTCGAAGGGCTGAATGGCCTACTCCTGCACCTAATTTCTATGTTTCTATGTTTCTACCTTTGCCTCTCAACCCCATCCCCTGCCTTCTCCCCATAACCCTTGACATCCTCTCTAATCAAGGCCAACCCCCAGCGCGCACGCTCTCTCTCTCTCTCTCTCTCTCTCTCTCTCTCTCTCTCTCTCTCTCTCTCTCTCTCTCTCTCTCTCTCTCTCTCTCTCTCTCTCTCTAAATACATAAATTCTGCAAGACAGTAAAACAGAACAAAAAAACGACTGTAATAAAACAAGAAATGAGTGCAAATCACAATTAGGAGAAACAAAACTAGTCCAAGGACTGCGATGAAGATCGACACAAAGTGCTGGAGTAACTTGGCGGGTCAGGCAGCATCTCTGGAGTAATGGAATAGGTGACGTTTCGGGTCGAGACTCTTCTTCACTCTGGAGTCAGTCCATGGAGTCCAACACTTCCTCCTTTACATCTTCATTGTCCATATTCTTCATCTTCTGAAAAATTCCAACTCCTTTGTGCTGTTCACTTCACTTTCGCCACCGTCTTTGGAACAGAGTTCCAAACGACCTTGAGATAAAAATATATCGTCTCACCTCTGTCTCTTCCCCTGCTGCCTTCAGCTGTTGCATATTATCGATGTGCCTGGCGTGACCAGCAAGTGAATTAGGGTCTGACACCTTCCCAGTGGAGTTTTATGACCTGCTCCCATTTGTCCACTTGGTCAGGCAGAACTACAAGAGAGGAACTCTGGGGCACAGAGCTCCTTTAATAATCTTCTAAAAAGTTGATTTTTCGGAATCTGTCTTCACCAGCATTTGTTGGTGAAATTGTGGCTTGCTGGGCCATTTCAATGCCAACCACCCTGGTTGATCGAGGGTCATGTGAAGGCTGTGTTTGATAAGGACTGCAGTGTGCTTCACTGAAGAGGTCAGGCAAACTCATTGTGTTTGACCTCAACACTAATGACTGCTTAGTATTCCAGGTTATTTATCTTGATTTGAATTCCACAGCTGCCGTTATGGGATTTGAACTCAGACATCAATGGAGGACCTCTTGATCACTAAACCACAGAGCCTCACAAATTAAAGGATGTTCCTTTAGGAAGGAGATGAGGAGGAATTTCTTTAGTCGAGGGTGGTGAATCTATGGAATTCATTGCCACAGAAGGCTGTGGAGGCCAAGTCAATGGGTGTGTTTAAGACAGAGATTGATAGATAGATAGATAGATAGATAGATAGATAGATAGATAGATAGATAGATAGATAGATAGATAGATAGATAGATAGATAGATAGATAGATAGATAGATAGATTCTTGAGTTTTCGGGTGTCAGGGATTATGGGGAGAAGGTAGTAGAATGGGGTTAGGAGGGAGAGATGGATCAGCCATGATTGAATGGCGGAGTAGACTTGATGGGCCGAATGGTCTAATTCTGCTCCTGTTGCTTATAAAGTCAACCACTGTTCTACCTCAAGAACACCTGATGTGAGGTTACGATGCAAGTCTTCCCGGGTGCATATTGCAGCTCCCAGGATGTTGAAGAAGGAATTTTAATCGCAGAGTACAGGAGATAGTTCCACAGCACATAGCTTCATCAAGCGCTCCATCCTTCATTTTTATGCATAAGGTGCGTTTGCTTGAGTTGATGCAGTTTAATACAATTATATTAAACATGCCCTTCCAAATCAGTCCCCAGAACGGGACCATTTAGGCCTTTAGTTCAATATCCTCCCGTCTTTGTTGGCTATGTGCCGAGATGTCGTTTCATTCCATTCTATGTCATTGGAAAACCATTCACAGAATCCACCTTTTCATTTCTGGATCTGTAATTATTCTCTTTTTTCCCTCCGTATCAGCGCCAACATCAATATCTTAATTGCATCAAAGAGTCTAATTCAATTTTTTTGTGGCATAACGATGCCTGGATTTGATTCATGTGAAACATTATCTCATTCAGCTAAAGCACACGGCAAACTCACCCTCTAGAAACCGATGTTACCATCTGCACTGCTTATTAAAATAAAGGCAGCAAGGTTAACGGCTTGGTAAATTGCCAGTGGAATTTCAACAGAAGAGCTCTTCGAAAGATTTTACATATATACATAGAAAATAGGTGCAGGAGTAGGCCATTCGGCCCTTCGAGCCAGCACCGCCATTCAATGTGATCATAGCTGATCATCCACAATCAGTACCCCGTTCCTGCCTTCTCCCCATATCCCTTGATTCCGCTAGCCCTAAGAGCTCTATCTAACTCTCTTTTGAAAGCATCCAGTGAATCGGCCTCCACTGCCCTTTGAGGCAGAGAATTCCACAAATTCACAACTCTGTGTGAAAAGGTTTTTCCCTAACTCAGTTCTAAATGACCTACCCTTTATTCTTAAACTGTGGCCTCTGGTTCTGGACTCCCTCAACATAGGGAACATGTTTCCTGCATCTAGCGTGTCCAATCCCTTAATAATTTAATATGTTTCTATAAGATCCCCTCTCAGCCTTCTAAATCCCAGTGTATACAAGCCCAGTCCTTCCATTCTTTCATCATTAGACAGTCCTGCCATCCCGAGAATTAACCTGGTGAACCTACGCTGCACTCCCTCAATAGCAAGAAAATCCTTCCTCAAATTACGAGAACAAAACTGCCCACAGTACTCCAGTTGTGGTCTCACCAGGGCCCTGTCCAACTGCAGAAGGACCTCTTTGCCCCTATACTCAAATCTTCTCGCTATGCAGGCCAACATGCCATTAGCTTTCTGCACTGCCTGCTGTACCTGCATGCTTACTTTCAGTGATTGATGTACCAAGGACACCCAGGTCTCGTTGCCCATCCCCTTTTGAGATGAGGAAAAACCTTTTCACCCCGAGAGTTGTGAATCTGTGCAATTCTCTGCCTCACAGATGGCAGTGGAGGTCAATTCACTGGATATTTTCAAGAGCGAGTTAGATTTAGCTCTTAGGGCTAACGGAATCAAAGGATATTTGTGTGACTGTTATTTGGACACTTAGGCAATTTAAAAAAAGTTTATCTTTTCTTAAGAAATGGATAGATGTTTAGATCTACTCATTGAATTTTGTAATTAGCTATAATTAGATAACTAACTAATTATATGCTTTAATTTCAGGCCATCCAAGTAAGATTGTTTAATATTTGTTTCAGAATGCTTCAATCTATAATAACTGAAAATTTCATTGAGTTCTCTTAATTTTTAAGAAAGTTATGGGCTTTTAACGGTTCTAGATCACAGCTTTTGAGTTAAGTCAATTGAAAGGCAATGGGGAACAAGATGCTAATTTCCGAGTATGAAAATGGTCATAACTTTCTTAATACTGAAGATATGAAAGTAAATTAGGTGTCAAATTAAACTTATTTTTATGCTTTATCTGATGGGATAAATTGCAGACTTGATTTTTAAAATCGCAAAATTTTGTAACATTGCTAGATCAGCCATAATCATATTGAATGGCGGTGCTAGGTCGAAGGGCCGAATGGCCTACTCCTGCATTTATTTTCTATGTTTCTATTACCCTGGTTCACCCTCCTAATGGCCCTTGCTCCTCGCGCCCTGCGTCTCCAGCTCCCTCCCGATCCCACTGTCCGACCAGCCTGCGGACAGGTTCCCGATCCACAAGTATTTCCACTGTGTGAGCACTGGATGTGCACTCATCAAAGGTATACTCCCAAACAAGGTTCCTCAAAGTTGTCAGTAAGCTTTGCACTGTGGCAGCCCAGAAGTCAGTGGACCTGCACACACACTTAATCATGCCAAAGCTTAGGTATATTGTTACCACAATCAGTGAACATATTGAGACAGGGGAATGTTTCATTACTTCATTCAGGAGCAGCACGTTATTCCAATAAGCAAACTAGATGACGGCTGCCGGCACTTTCATGAAATCATATTATTGAAATAGGTAAACGTACCAAGAGTAGCAACTGTGTTGCATTAATCATGAAAATGCTTTATCATCCAAGTTAAAATGGCCAGTCTAGAAGATGGATTATAGCAGGACATGAATGGATAAAGATACCAGCACCTACTCTGTGAGAGAGAGAGAGAATGGATACAGGGTGCACTGTAACAATACTTTACTGATGATAGACACAAAATGCTGGAGTAACTCAGCGGGTCAGGCAGCATCCCTGGGGAAAAGGAATATAGGAATATTTCGGGTCGGGATTCCTCTTCAGGCTTTGAGTCTGTGCCCCAAGTTCGTCTGTTTTTCGATTCGAATGCTGTGCGTGCCGTGTGCCAAAGAAGGGTCTCAACCCGAAACGTCACCCTTTCCTTCTCTCCAAAGACGCTACCTGACCCACTTAGTTACTCCAGTTTCTTGTGTCTGTCTTTTTCACACAGAGAGTGGTGGGTCTCTGGAACTCTCTGCCACAGAGGGTAGTTGAGGCCAGTTCATTGGCTATATTTAAGAGGGAGTTAGATGTGGCCCTTGTGGCTAAGGGGATCAGAGGGTATGGTGAGAAGGCAGGTACGGGATACTGAGTTGGATGATCAGCCATGATCATATTGAATGGCGGTGCAGGCTCGAAGGGCCGAATGGCCTACTCCTGCACCTAATTTCTATGTTTCTATGTTTCTATGTCATTGGTTTAAATCAGCATCTGCAGTTCATTCCTACACAATATAGAAACGTAGAAACATAGAAATTAGGTGCAGGAGTAGGCCATTCAGCCCTTCGAGCCTGCACCGCCATTCAATATGATCATGGCTGATCATCCAACTCAGTATCATGGGGGATGAAAAACTATGGAGTTGGTGGATTCCTTCTGCGTGATGTATATAACATAATAACTGGCTTTTTTTTCCCTTTCTTTTTCCTTTCTTTTTTTAGGGTCCATCTTTTAACCCCCTTTTCTAATTCTTTGACCAAGGGTTTCTTCTCCCCTTTGGCACGCTCTTTCACTCTCACAACTCTTTTCACATTTCACTCTCTTTCTCTCTATTCTTTTTCTTTAAAAGCCATAAAATTATGGGGTAATTTTTTTTTTTTTTTAATTTAAATTTTAAATTAAAAAAAAAAAAAATCCAACTCAGTATCCTGTACCTGCCTTCTCTCCATACCCTCTGATCCCCTTAGCCACAAGGGCCACATCTAACTCCCTCTTAAATATAGCCAATGAACTGGCCTCAACTACCCTCTGTGGCAGAGAGTTCCAGAGACCCACCACTCTCTGTGTGAAAAAAGTATTTCTCATCTCGGTCTTAAAGGATTGCCCCCTTGTCCTTAAACTGTGACCCCTTGTCCTGGACTTCCCCAACATCGGGAACAATCTTCCTGCATCTAGCCTGTCCAGCTCCTTAAGTATTTTGTAAGTTTCTATAAGATCCACTCTCAATCTCCTAAATTCTAGAGAGTATAAACCGAGTCTATCCATTCTTTCTTCATAAGACAGTCCTGACATTCCAGGTAACAGTCAGGAATCAATATGATACTGATACACATACTGGTGTTACTCTGTGATGTTAATAGCAAAGTTTTACTGACGTTAATAGCAACACTCTGACACACCATAATGAAATTTGCAGCACTGTATTATTAGCTCACTCGTTTTTATTTTTCCTTACTTTTTCTATCCTTTCTTCCTGACCCGCTAGACTTGTCCTTCCCCTCTACATTTTGCAACTTCCACCATCCTTCCTCTAACTTCTTTTCTCCCTGTTTTCACCCTCCATCTACATGCAATGACTCACTCATTGACCAAATAGATGCCCTTCTTGTGTAGGAAGGAACTGTAGATCCTGGTGTACACAAACTGCTGGAGTAACTCAGCGGGTCTTGCAGCACCTCTGGAGAGAAGGAATGGGTGACGTTTCAGGTCGAAGACCTTTCTTCAAACTGAGAGTCAGGGGAGAGGGGGGAGCTAGAGATATGGAAGGGTAAGGTGTGAAAGGGGCTGATCAAAGTAGATGATGCTCAAGGAAATGTATGGCTCATAAATTAGCTGAGGGGATGCCTCGTTGTCATCTTCCCGTCAGCTAACCATGAACCATTGTACATTTCCTGGATTGTCGTCGGCAAATCTGTGAATTTAAAGACGATCATGTGGATTTGAAAGCAGACCTGGGTAAAGTGATCAAGAAGGAACTGCAGATGCTGGAAAATCGAAGGTAGACAAAATTGCTGGAGAAACTCAGCGGAAGAAGGAAGGAGAGGAGGAGCCAGAGGGCTGAGGGAGAACTGAGAAAGGGGAGGAGACAGCAAGGGCTACCGGAACTTGGAGAAGTCAATGTTCAGGCCACCAGGGTGCAGACTGCCCAAGCGGAATATGAGGTGCTGTTCCTCCAGCACCTCATAAAGTGAGCTCACAACTGAAGTTAAAAGATGCTGTGGCTGAGATTTGTGGTGATCTTTCAGCGTACAGAATGGATACGTCTCATCAAGAAAGAAAACTTCCAAGGGAGACCCACTCTTCACAGTTAAATGAAAAGGTTGCATTTATAGCATCCAATTGAAAAAAAAACATGGATTTGCTTGAAGACTGGTGGCAGGGAGTAAAATATGAACAGAATTTGAAAAATGCCAAGGAATGACGAAAATATTAATAAGGAAAGTAAATTAGTGTGTGTGTGTGTGTGTGTGTAGCTGGGAGATGTGATAATTATAGATATTAAAATAAAGAGTTAGCAAAGCGAGCGTTGGTCCTCAAGAAAGTAGTTCTAGGAAATTAACAATTGAAATGACATGGCTCATGTGCTTCAGAACCTCGTGTAGTGCAGGATCAGACTCATTGAGCGGCACGGTGGCGCAGCGGTAGAGGCTACAAAGGGATTATGGATAAGTTACGAGAGTGGACAAAGATCTGACAAATGAAATATAACATGGAAAAAAATTGAAATTATCCATTTTAGATTAAAAAATCGTAATTTTTTTAACTAAAATGGATAATTTCAAATTTCAAAAACAGGCATTGTATCCGAATGGTGAGTGATTGCAGAACTCTGAGATGCAAAGATATTTGTGTCTCCTCGTTCATGATTTGAAAAAGACATTTGCAGGTACTGGAAGTGATCAGGAAAGTTATTGGGATCTTCTTGTTTATTGCCAATGGATTTTAGTATAGAGAGGCATGTTTTGGTTGTGTGTAGGAAGGAACTGCACATGCTGGTGTACTGAAGGTAGACACAAAATGCTGGAGCAACTCAGCTGGGACAGGCAGCTATCTCTGGAGAGAAGGAAGAAGTGACGTCTCGGAATAGATGGATATGGATCATTTGCTGGGGGGATCTTATAGAAACATAAAATTATAAAAGGACTGGACAAGCTAAATGCAGCTAAAATGTTCCCAATGTGGGGCGAGTCCAGAATCAGGGGCCACAGTCTTTGAATAAAGGGGAGGTCATTTAAGACTGAGGTGGGAAAAAACTTTTTCACCCAGAGAGTTACACAAAAAGCTGGAGAAACTCAGCGGGTGCAGCAGCATCTAAGGAGCGAAGGAGATAGGCGACGTTTCGGGTCGAGACCCTTCTTCAGACTGGTCAGGGATCAGGGAAACGAGAGATATAAGCAGTGATGTGGAGAGATAAGGAACAATGAGTGAAAGATATGCAAAAAAGTATTGGTGATAAAGGAAGCAGGCCATTGTAAGCTGTTTGTGGTGTGAAAATGAGAAGCTAGTGCGACTGGGGGGGGGGGGGGGGGGGGGGGGGGAGATGGAGAAGGAATGTCAGGGCCAGAGGGCTGAGGGAGAGGTGGGGGGGAGGCAGTCTGGGTTAACAGAATTGAGAAAATTCAATGTTTAAGCCCAGAGGATGCAGACTCCCCAAGCGGAATATGAGGTGCTGTTCCTCCAATTTGCGGTGTTGATCACTCTGGCCGTGGAGGAGGCCCAGGACCGAGAGGTCGGATACACAGTGGGAGGGGGAGTTGAAGTGCTGAGCCACCGGGAGGTCGGGTTGGTTATTGCGGACCGAGCTGAGGTGTTCGGCGAAACGATCGCCCAGCCTCCGCTTGGTCTCACCGATGTAGATCAGCTGGCATCTGGAGCAACGGATGCAGTAGATGAGGTTGGAGGAGGTGCAGGTGAACCTCTGTCGGACTTGGAATGACTGCTTGGGTCCCTGAAAGGAGTGGATGGGGGAGGTGAAGGGACAAGTGTAGCATCTCTTGCGGTTGCAAGGGAAAGTGCCCGGGGAAGGAGTGGAGCGGGAGGGAAGGGAAGAATTGACGAAGGAGTTGCGGAGGGAGCGGTCTTTGCGGAAGGCAGACAGGGGGGGAGATGGGAAGATGTGGCGAGTGGAGGGGTCACGTTGGAGGTGACGAAACTGGCGGAGGACTATCTGTTGTATGCGCTGGCTGGTGGGGTGAAAGGTGAGGACCAGGGGGACTCGGCCCTTGTTGTGAGTGGGGGAATGGGGAGAGAGGGCAGTGTTGCGGGGTATGGAGGAGACCCTGGTGCGAGCCTCATCTATAGTGGGGGAGGGGAAACCCCGTTCTCTGAAGAACGAGGACATTTGCGATGACCTGGTGTGGAACACGTCATCCTGGGAGCAGATGCGGCATAGACGGAGGAATTGGGAATAGGGGATGGAGTCCTTACAGGAAGCAGGGTGGGAGGAAGAGTAGTCCAGGTAGCTGTGGGAGTCAGTTGGTTTGTAGTGGATGTCAGTCAGGAGTGTATCACCTGCAATAGAGATGGTGAGGTCAAGGAATGGTAGGGAAATGTCGGAAATGGTCCAAGTATATTTGAGTGCCGGATGGAAGTTGGTGGTGAAATGGATGAAGTCAGTCAGTTCTGCGTGGGTGCAGGAGGTGACACCAAAGCAGTCGTCAATGTAACGGAGGTAAAGCTCTGGTTTTCACCCAGAGAGTTGTGCATTTATGGAATTCCCTGCCACAGAGGGCAGTGGAGGCCAAGTCACTGGATGGATTTAAGAGAGTTAGATAGAGCTCTAGGGGCTAGTGGAGTCATGGGATATGGGGAGAAGGCAGGCATGGGTTATTGATAGGGGACGATCAGCCATGATCACAATGAATGACGGTGCTGGCTCGAAGGGCCGAATGGCCTCCTCCTACACCTATTTTCTATGTTTCTATATTTCTATGTCTCGGGTCGAGACTCTTCTTCAGACTGAGAGATTCTGCCTGACCCGTTGAGTTACTCCAGCATTTTGTGTCTATGATTTAGTTATATCAGGCATTGGCGAGAACTGTAGAGTACCATGGAGAAGGGGTTGGAGTACTGTGGACACTAAAGCGCTCCTTAATTAAAGAAGGACCTGAAATAGTTCAAGGATTTACTGCACAGATAACTGGAACAGGCAGGTTGACTTGAGAAAAGGTTCCCCTGATTGCACTGGAGTTAATAGAGCGAAGGGTGACTTGACAGAACGTTCAATATCTTGAGGGCCATTGGCAGGTTGAATGTAAAGGGAATATTTCCTCTCGTGGGGGAATCTCGAAATAATTTAAGAGAGGTGATTTTTTCCCTCTAGGGGAGGTCATGTATCTTCGGAACGCTCTTCCTCAAAAGGTCGTAGGAGTAGATTCATTGAATATTTTGAAGGCAGTGGTAGGTATATCTTGCTATGTAAGACGGTGAGAGGTGTCTGAGGGTTGGCTGAAAAGAAAGTGAAAGGTACTGTAGGCTCAGCTGTGTTTTAGTTTAGTTTAGAAATATAGCACAGAAACTGGCCCTGTCCGCGCCGACCAACGATCCCTGCACACTATAGACAATAGACAATAGGTGCAGGAGTAGGCCATTCGGCCCTTCGAGCCAGTACCACCATTCAATGTGATCATGGCTGATCATCCCCAATCAGTACCTTCCTTCCTTCTCCCCATACCCCTGACTCCACTATTTTTAAGAGCTCTCTCTTGAAAGCATCCAGAGAACCTGCCTCCACCGCCCTCTGAGGCAGAGAATTCCACAGACTCACCACTCTCTGTGAGAAAAAGTGCTTCCTCGTCTCCGTTCTAAATGGCTTACTCCTTATTCTTAAACACTGACACTATCTTGAGACAATTTACAATTTTACAGAAGCAAATTTACTCACAAACCTGTACGTCTTTGGAGCGTGGGAGGAAACTGGAGTACCCAGCGAAAACCCACACAGGTCACTGGGAGAATGTGCAAACTCTGTGCCGACAGTCGGGATCGAACCCGGCTCTCTGAACCCGGGTTGCTGTAAGGCAGCAACTCTACCGCTGCGCCACCGTGCCAAGATCTTATAGAATGACGGAGCAGCCTTGAAGGCCCGTGTGGCCAACTCCTGCTGCCGATTCATATATTTGCGCATTTGTGAATATAAATCTCTTCAAGGCAAAAATCCCCATGGGAAACATGGTCCAGCTGTCGCTGACATAGGAAGTTAAGGACAGTCTTGGATCACAGTAAAAATCTTCCGATGCTGCCAAGCAGAACAGTGAGCCTGAGTAATAGGGACAGTGCAGAAGGACCAAGACAGTGATGTGAAAAGGGAAAGGCGAGTATGAAAGTAATCTGGCAAGAAACATTAAAAGACCGACTGCAAGTGCTTCCATTGATATGTACAAAAAGAAATTAGCGAAAATTAACACAAATTCCTTTCAGACGGAGACAGGAACATTTTCAGTGGGAAATTTAGAAGGATGAGAGGGGATCTCATTGAAACATATAAGATTTTTAAGGGCTTGGACACGCTAGAGACAGGAAACATGTTCCCGATGTTGGGGGAGTCCAGAACCAGGGGCCACACAGTTTAAGAATAAGGAGTAAGCCATTTAGAACGGAGACGAGGAAACACTTTTTCTCACAGAGAGTTGGTGAGTCTGTGGAATTCTCTGCCTCAGAGGGTGGTGGAGGCAGGTTCTCTGGATGCTTTCAAGAGAGAGCTAGATAGGGCTCTTAAAAATAGCGGAGTCAGGGGATGTGGGGAGAAGGCAGGAACGGGGTACTGATTGGGAATGATCAGCCATGGTCACATTGAATGGCGGTGCTGGCTCTAAGGGCCAAATGGCCTACTCCTGCACCTATTGTCTATTGTCTGTTGTCTATTGAAATAAGGAAAGCGAGGAGAAGTTAATCAATGATTTTGCTTGTGTCTTCAGGGAAGAAGACTCAGATAACCTCCTTGAAACTGGCAGAGAGCAGCAGCCCTAGACCGAGTGAGAAACTGACAGAAATTAACAATTGTTAAAAATAGTCATTCTCTGGCACTTGATAATCTGAAAGAGATCATCGTCAGAAATGTCTTGGATTCTGGAGCGGTTTTGACAGGTTGCAAGTGTTGCACAATTAAAGGAAAGAAGGGAGAGAAAATGAAGAACTTCAGACCAATTAGGTTGACATTAAAGAAATGCCATTATCCGGGGCACCAGACCGAATAATGAAAGGCTTGGATAGAGTGGATGTGGAGAGGATGTTTCCACTAGTGGGAGCGTCTAGGACTAGAGGTCATAGCCTCAGAATTAAAGGACGTTCTTTTAGGAAGGAGATGAGAAGGAATTTCTTTAATCAGAGGATGGTGAATCAGTGGAATTCTTTGGAGGCCACGTCAATGGATGTTTTTAAAGCAGTGATAGATAGATTCAGTACACAAAGTGTTCGAGAAGGAACTGCAGATGCTGGAAAATCGATGGTAGACCAAAGTGTTGGAGAAACTCAGCGGGTGCGGCAGCATCTGTGGAACGAAGGAAATAGGCAACGTTTCGGGGCCGAAACCCTTCTTTGGACTGATGTAGGGTGGGGGGCGGGAAGAAGAAAGGAAGAGGAGGAACCAGAGGGCTGAGGGAGAGCTGAGAAGGGGAGGAGACAGCAAGGGCTTCCGGAAATTGGAGAAGTCAATGTTCAAGCCGCTAGGGTGCAGGCTGCCCAAGCGGAATATGAGGTGCTGCTCCTCCAGTTTCCGATGGTGCTCACTCTGGCCGTGGAGGAGGCCCAGGACAGAGAGGTCGGATTCGGAATGGGAGGGGGAGTTGAAGTGCTGAGCCACCGGGAGATCAGGTTGGTTATTGCGGACCGAGCGGAGGTGTTCGGCGAAACGATCGCCAAGCCTACGCTTGGTCTCACCGATGTGGACATGTACCTTCAGTACACAAAGAATAGCAATGTTACCAGCGCCAACTTGCATCCTTCAAGTTTCAACGTTCAAGAACAAGTCAATGGATATTTTTAAGGCAGAGACAGATAGATTCTTGATCACTAGGGTGATTGCTAGTAATTCTCGATTACTAGGGTGTCAGGGGTTATCTGGAGGAAGCTGGAAAATGGGGTTATCTGGAGAAAGCTGACCAGCGATCCCCACACATTAACGCTCCTGTACACACTAGGGACAATGTTTACACTTACACCAAGCCAATGTACTTACAAATCTGTAAATCTTTCGATTGCGGGATCTCGGAGAAAACCCGCGCAGGTCACGGGGAGAACGTACAAGCAACGTACAGACAGCACCCGTAGTCGGGATTGAAGCCGGGTCTCCGGTGCCTGCAAGCGCTGCAAGGCAGCAACTCTGCCGCTGCGTCACGGTGGCTGCCCAAACTCGCGCCAACATGCCGCTTCCTATTCATCAACTTGTTCACACATTCCTGTTCTCTACATTGCACAGGCATTGCTCAAGTCTAAATGGGGCATAAATCCACACTCTTCAGTCTGAGGATTGAGAAAGCTACCAACTGTTCTAAGCGACAATTTAAGACCTAATAACATGCATAATTAATGGAAACTATTTGATCTGATACAGTATTACAATTCACATATTGATTTAATGGGATTAGCACTCCGCTACAATTACAGACCAAATTTACACTTCATTCTGAACTGCAAAAGGTCAGCTTTTTGCATTCTATAATTTGAGTCATAAATTGGGTAAACATTTTCAAAGACCTTAAAATAAATAATAACGCATCAATTTCACTTCCAATTGGAAAATAATATGTCAGCAAGAGTTGATGTTGCTGACTCATTAAATATATTCAGAAGGCAGGCAGATAGACGCAAAATGCTGGAGTAACTCTGCGGGACAGGCAGCGTCTCTGGAGAGAAGGAATGGGTGACGTTTTGGGTCTTCAGTCTGAAGAAGGGTCTCGACCCAAAACGACACCCATTCCTTCTCTCCAGAGACGATGCCTGTCCAGCTGAGTTACTCCAGCTTTTTGTGTCTATAGAACATAGAAAATAGGTGCAGGAGGAGGTCATTCGGCCCCTTCAAGCCAGCACAAGTCTATCTCCGGTTTAAACCAGCGAACTAAACAAATATATTTAGAAAGCCAGTCGGCTGACTCCAGGAGTAGTTAAGATATATCTAGGCTTGAAGCTGATGACTTGATACCTGTTTGTTCAACGATGTACCCCTCGGACTATCCATGTTCTCTCACCATAGGAACTAACGGCCATACTGCATTTTTCTCTTTGCTCCCCCATACACACTAATTGTGTATGGAAGATTCCAAAGCCAATTAACGTACAAACCTGCACGTCTTTGGGGTGTGGGAGGAAAGCGGACCATCTGGGGAAAGCCCACGGGGAGATGGTACAAACTCTGTCCAAGCAGCACCCGTAGTCAGGATCGAACTCGGGACTCTGGCGCTGCAAGGCAGCAACTCGACCGCTGTGCAGCTGTGACAGTGTGGCACTCGCAGCCACAGAATATTTGTGACATTTCGGAAGATATTGCCATCATGCTCCTTTCGTTTCAGAATGTTTCTTGTGTAAATGCGGCATGATACAGCCTGAGGCACTGGTGTGTACTGCAATGAAGTCTCAGGCCTCTAGACAGGCGTATATTCCTGATTTGCCCCTAAAGCTTCATTGTGTTTCAGTCTCATAGTGTTGTTACCCTTGAAGCATCATGCAATCTTAATCCGTTCCCCGCGTACTGAACTACACACCTTTGATGCACAATGCAGCATGGCATGTTTACTCATCTGGCAATATTCCGTCACGTTTTGCATCCTGACAGATGAACCTATTACTTTAACGTGTGGCTGTAAACCAGTGCATGACTTCCTGTTCGTTGCACAGTACAACTTTCCACTGCTTTTACCCACTGTGGCAGCCATGGTATTTACAACAGACAATAGGTGCAGGAGTTGGCCACTTGGCCCTTCGAGCCAACACCGCCATTCAATGTGATCATGGCTGATCATCCCCAATCAGTACCCCGTTCCTCCCCTCTCCCCATATCCCCCGACTCCGCTATTTTTAAGAGCCCTCTCCCCTGACTCTCAGTCTGAAGAAGGGTCTCAACCCGAAACGTCACCCATTCCTTCTCTCCAGAGATGCTGCCTGTCCCACTGAGTTACTCCAGCATTTTGTGTCTGCCTCTGAGGTATCTAGCTCTCTCTTGAAAGCATTTGACAATTGATAATTTACACTATGTATATATACACACACATGTGCACACACATAAATACACACACACATATATATCTATAGGAAGGAACTGCAGATGCTGGTTTAAACTGAAGATAAACACAAAATGCTGGAGTAACTCTGCGGGACAGGCAGCATCTCTGGAGAGAAGGATTGGGTGACATTTGGGGCATGACTCTTCTTCAGACCCTGCCTGATTTTGTGCCTATCTAAATATCTATATAATGTGTGTGCGCATATGTGAGTATTGGGGGAGTCCAGAACCAGAGGCCACAGTTTAAGAATAGGGGTGGGACGTTTAGAACTGAGATGAGGAAACACTTTTTCACACAGAGTTGTGAATCTGTGGAATTCTCTGCCTCAGAGGGCAGTGGAGGCCAATTCACTGGATGCATTCAAGAGAGAGTTAGATAGAGCTCTTGGGGCTGGTGGAATCAAGGGATATGGGGAGGAGGCAGGAACGGGGTACTGATTGTGGATGATCAGCCATGATCACATTGAATGGCAGTGCTGAATCGAAGGGCTGAATGGCCTACTCCTGCATCTACTGTCTATGTATCTATGTATCTATGAGTATGTGTATACACACACATTGATTTTTTCCCCCTGTTTATTATAGTTTACAGTGTACTATGTTTGCATATTCTGTTGTGCTGCTGCAAGTAAGAATTTAAATGTTCTATCTGCGACATATGACAATATAACGCTCTTGTCTCTTGCATTTTTATAATGCCCTACATTCATCAGCTTCAGTTCCTTTACCTTTGTGTTGCCACCAAACCCAAATCCATTTTCTCTCCCCTCAATTGGGAATATTGTGACCAAACGTTGCCTGTCTAAGGCCAGCGGTATTATAAAGAACCCCACACATCTCCATCACGGACTGTTCACTCTGCTGCCCTCAGGCAAAAGATATCGTCGCATAAAGAGCCTGTCCTACAAGCATGCAACTCCATGCGATGAGCGCGATCAAACTAGAAGCGGGGGCCGCGCGGAGGTCGGGTGATCCCCTGTACAGGGCCGTTCCCACCAGCATGCGCCTGACTGCGGCAAGCGCGACCAAACCGGCAGCAGGGGCCGCGCGGAGGTCGGGTGAGTGGCGCAACGCGGCACAAAGTGAGGTGAACTTGGAGCGAAGTCTTAAGGTAAGTTCGCCAGGACAGAGAGGGGCACACAGAGAGGGGCACAGAGGCACACACACACAGAGGGCCACGGAGCCACACACATAGAGGGTCACGGAGGCACCTACAGATAGGTTCACGGAGGCACGATGTCGAGGCGGTGTGTCATGCGTCGAGGCGACTGCGAGCCGACAAGCCGTTGCCGCGTGGAATTTTTGAGCATAGTCAGTTTTTCGCAGCCCCGCACGATGTTGGGATGAACTCCGAACAATTCCGCGCGGCTCTGGCGATCGAAGTGCGACCGACCACGTTAGGTCGCGCTCATCGCATGGAGTTGCATGCTTGTAGGACAGGCCCTTAAGGAGCAGAACATCAAGGTTCTGCAACAGCTTCTTCCCACGAGCCATCAGACTCCTGAATGCCATGTAATGGGCTGCCACCAATGTCTATTTTATCCTTTTATCCATTTTATCTTTCTATCCATTTCATCTATTTTATCCTTCTGTTTATTATCTTGTTGCTGGGGCAGCCAAATGCAACGGAATTTTGTTTGGAATTGCATATATCGATGTATTTCTAAACGACAATAACGTTTCATTGATTGATTGATTTAGTTACCTTGGTACTATGTTCCATAATGCACCCTCTGTTTCTTTTCACGCTGCAGTGATGTGTAATTACTTGGCACTCTGTTACCTTGGTGTCAACATGTTATTTTTCCTTCATAGTTTTACATTTTGTGCACTGGAATCTTGGCATTTTTCTGTTGCTATTTAAGTGCCTCATTATGCTGATCCCTGCTACTCTGTGTGGTCCACAGTTGCAGTATTGTGCATCTGTGATGCATCTTTTGGCCTCAGTCTGTCCCTGGTGTGTTGCCGTTTATGCCCCTGTCCCACTTAGGAAACCTGAACGGAAACCTCTGGAGACTTTGCGCCCCACCCAAGGTTTCCGTGCGGTTCCCGGAGGTTTTTGTCAGTCTCCCTAATGGTCGAAAGTGGTTTCCGTTTTAAAAATCGGTAATTTTTTAAGTCGAAGCCGGTTGCGATGCTAGTTGAAGGTGGTTGCCGGAGGACGAAAACCTCCAGGAACCGCACAGAAACCTTGGGTGGGGCGCAAAGTCTCCAGGGGTTTCCGTTCAGGTTTCCTAAGTGGGACAGGGGCATAAATATATGCTTTAGCCTCGAGTGTATTCCTTCAATCCATGTTGTAAAATGACATCATATTGATCCATCTCATGCTGTCCATGACACCATGCTAGCACAATGCACCCTGATCTGTTGCCCCAAGTTACACTCTATTCTCAATGGGTTATATCACCCGTGCCTAAAGCATCCTATAATGTACCAGTTGTGGATGTAGCCCAGTCCGTCACACACACCAGACTCCCCACCACTGATGCCATCTATACTTCATGCTGCCTTGGGAAAATCGTATTGTACCAGACAACTGATCGATTCCTACCACAACCAAAGCACTATCTACCTCATAGGAACCCCTCGGGCAATCGGATTTTACTGGCTTTATCTTGCACTAAATATTATTCACCTTATTCCCTTTATCATATATTTGATACAATGATAACCATATAACCATATAACCGTATAACAATTACAGCACAGAAACAGGCCTTCTCGGCCCTTCCAGTCCGTGCCGACCATTTATTTTCCCCTAGTCCCATCTACCTGCACTCAGACCATACCCCTCCATTCCCTTCCCGTCCATATACCTATCCACTTTACTTTTAAATGTTAAAATCGATCCTGCCTCCACCACTTCTGCAGGAAGATCATTCCACACAGCCACCACTCTCTGAGTAAAGAAGTTCCCCCTCATGTTACCCCTAAACTTCTGTCCCTTAATTCTCATGTCATGCCCTCTTGTTTGAATCTTCCCTACCCTCAATGGGAAAAGCTTATCCACGTCAACTCTGTCTATCCCTCAATCAAGTCCCCCCTTAACCTTCTGCGCTCCAAAGAATAGATACAATTTATTTGTTGTCATTTGAACCTCATTGAAGTTCAAACAAAATTTGGTTTCTGCCGTCATACAAACAATAAAAAGAACCAAGACACAACACAATTTACACAAACATCCATCACAGCGAATCTCCTCCTCACTGTGATGGAAGGCAAAGTCTTATCTCTCCCCTGCTCTCCCCATTCTCCTCCCGGTCAAAGTCAAAGCCCCCGGCGGGCGATGGTAAGTAAGTCCCGCGACCATTTGTACACTGTAAATGGCTCGATTGTGAACATGTATTGTCTTTCTGCAGGCTGGTTAGCACGCGTCAAAGGTTTTTCACTGTACGCGTGACAATAAACTAAACTGAAATATCCAACATAATCAAAGTCAGGACTTGTCCCATCTTGGTCATTCCATCTTTTCCCCTCTCCAGTCGGGAAGAAGATACAGAAGCTAGAAAGCGAGCAGCACCAGACCCAGCAACAACTTCTTCCCGACTGTTATCAGATAGTTCCATAAGCTAGGGATAACTGTCTGATTCACCTCTGCCCTGTGGCAGACATTGGATTTTGTCACTGGAATTGAAGGTAGATATAAAATGCTGGAGTAACTCAGCGGGACAGGCGGCATCTCTGGAGAGAAGGGATGGGTGATGTTTCGGGTCGAGACCCTTCTTCAGGCTCCGTCACTGGAACTGTTGCCCTACAAGTTCAAGTTCAAGTCCAAGAGAGTTTATTGTCATGTGTCCCTGATAGGACAATGAAATTCTTGCTTTGCTTCAGCACAACAGAACATAGTAGGCATTGACTACAAAACAGATCAGTGTGTCCATATAGCATTATATAAATATATGCACACATGAATAAATAAGCTGATGAAGTGCAAGAAACAGATAATGGGTTATTAATAATCAGAGTTTCGTCCGAGCCAAGTTTAATACACTGATGGCTGTGGGGAAGTAGCTATTCCTGAACCTGGACGTTGCAGTCTTCAGGCTCCTGTACCTTCTACCTGAAGGTAGCGGGGAGATGAGTGTGTGGCCAGGGTGGTGTGGGTCCTTGATGATGCTGCCAGCCTTTTTGTGGCAGCGACTGCGATAGATCCCCTCGATGGAAGGAAGGTCAGAGCCAATGATGGACTGGGCAGTGTTTACTACTTCTTGTGGTCTTTTCCTCTCCAGGGCCTCAAGTTGCCGAACTACAATGCTGAGAACTATATTCTACACTCTGTACCTTCCCCCTTGGCTCTACATATTGATTTGCCTTGATTGTATTCACGTATCGTATTCTCTGATTTGATTAGCATGCAAAACACAGCTTTTCCCTGCACCTCGTCACATGTGATAATGACAACAAACCTAACCCACTGTAGCAATGCGTTTCCATGGTCCAGGTTCTAACCTCAGCATTCAATTTTCCGAAGGTGGACAAAAATGCTGGAGAAACTCAGCGGGTGAGGCAGCATCTATGGAGCGAAGGAATAGGCGACGTTTCGGGCCGAAACTCTTCTTCAGACCCGTTTCGGCCCGAAACTTCACCTATTTCCTTCGCCCCATAGACGCTGCTTCACCCGCTGAGTTTCTCCAGCATTTTGGTCTACCTTCGATTTTCCAGCATCTGCAGTTCCTTCTTCAACACTTAATTTTCAGATTAATGTTTGCTCGTGCTGCACCCTAAAGCGTTAATATTCTTGTAGTAATGGGCTGCAGTGAAGCTCTTTACAGCCCTGTGTATTCCATTATTACATTAATCTGTTGTGCATTGCTCCACACTATGTTCCCGTTGGGCAAGGAAGTGTTGTGTTAGGACTAGAGGAATATTAGCAGGATGCAGTCTCGCCTTAATAGCCTTACTTATCGTAAGAACATATTGCCTAAAGCGTCCTATAATGTAAATATTTTCCTTTACTGTGGAGATCTTTTGCAATGATGCCTGCTAATGCCTCATTATCGCCTTTGTTACAGTATCAGTACTTTTAGTAAAGTCTGGTAAACATTCATCGTATTGCTTCAGTATCATTACTTTAGGCATTGTCATGATGAGCTTTGGAATCTCAATCTGTTTATCCTTCATGGCAGAGTGTTGCCCTGTTGTGTTCTGAGCGGTGAATATTGTAGGCATGTAGGGCGGCAACGTGGCGCAGTTGGTCGAGTTGCTGCCTCGAAGCGCCGGAGACCCAGGTTCGATCCCAACCACGGGTGTTGTGTGGAGTTTGCACGTTCTCCCCGTGACCGCGCGAGTTCTTTCCGGGCGCTGCCGGGTTCCTCCCGTAACAAGAGGCGATAGTCAGAAGGGTAGGGAAGATTCAAACAAGAGGGCATGACATGAGAATTAAGGAACAGAAGTTTAGGGGTAACATGAGGGGGAACTTCTTTACTCAGAGAGTGGTGGCTGTGTGGAATGATCTTCCAGCAGAAGTGGTGGAGGCAGGATCGATTTTAACATTTAAAAGTAAAGTGGATAGGTATATGGACGGGAAGGGAATGGAGGGGTATGGTCTGAGTGCAGGTAGATGGGACTAGGGGAAAATAAATGGTCGGCACAGACTAAAAGGGCCGAGAAGGCCTGTTTCCGTGCTGTAATTGTTATATGGTTATATGGTTAGTGTTTTATTGTCACATGCCCCAGGTCGAACAATTAAATGCTTACTTGCAGCAACACAACAGGATATGTAAACATAGTACGATATAATAGACCAGAGAATAAAAAGTTCAGCGGACAGGAAGGCATCTCTGGAGAGAAGGAATGGGTGACGTTTCGGGTCGAGACCCTCCTTGACAAATTCTTACTTGCAGCAGCACAACGGAATATGTGAACATCAGAGGAAGATGGCTGACTTGGTGCCTTCCCTCACACCTTTGATCCTCCTGTGTGGGGATGTTTTATGTTGAATGTTGTGTTCTATATTTTATTGCGTGGCTGTTTGGTGACCACATTTCACTGTGCCAACTGGCACATGCGACACATAAAGGTATCTTGTGTCTTGTAAACGTAGTACACTGTAAATAATATAACAAATGAGAAAAAAAGTTAATTGTATGCATATATACACATTCTCACATATGCATGTACAGATCTTTATATATGTATAAATATGTATATATATACATGCACTCGCACACATACGTACATATACGATACAAACAATAACAGTGCAATAAGAACAATAATAGTCCAGAGCTTATATGAGGTTGTAGTGTTTAATGGCTGTAGGGACTAAACTGATCCTGAACCTAGGCGTTACATTTTCAGGCTCCTGTACCTTCGTTCCGATGGCAGGAGTGAAATGAGAGCGTGGCCAGGGTGGTGTTGGGTCTCTGATGATGCTGGCTGCTTTTTTGAGCCAGCGACTCCTGTAATGTATTCCTGGTTGGAGCATCTCATCTTGACCTCCTTATTTATTTCATTAGTGCGTTGCCCTGATAACTCTACCACTTCACCGCGATGCAGTTTTCGGTAATGTGCGGTATTCAGTAGCATCACTGTGCACGGCGACTGATTGTGTGGCATATTGAGGAGTCAAGGGTTACCAAGCAAACTATCCAACTCAATCCCCAACTGGTCATTGCAACTGCTGGTTGCCTGGGAACCACATGATGAAAAGTATGACAGAACATGACTAAACGGCTGCCGTTCCTTTAAAATACAAAGGAGCTGGGGACTAGAATAAGCAGTGACCGAGTGTTTACTGTTGAATAATGCACGACTGTGGTCCATGGATGAAATAAACTGACAATTTAACCCTCGTTTGCCAGGCACCATGCAACTGGGGGCGGAAAGAGTTGCTGTGCATCAAATCCCACAAGTAGCGGCAAATGACCCAAGCAAGAACGAGAGAGATATCAGAAATATGGAATATATGCTTCAATCATTTCATCTGCATATGTGAAGTATGGTGGTATACTGATCCACATCATGTTACTTGATCCATCGAGGGAGCTTGATTAACAGCTGGTTTGCTCTCTCCGGCAACCACCTTCAACTAGCATCGCAACCGGCTTCGACTAAAGAAATTACCGATTTTTAAAACGGAAACCACTTTTGACAAAAAACCTCCGGGAACCGCACGGAAACCTTGGATGGGGCACAAAGTCTCCAGAGGTTTCCATTCAGGTTTCCTAAGTGGGACAGGGGCATTACGTTAACTTGCATTTACGTAAGCAAGTTGTGATGCCTACCAAAGAACCTATAGCGGAGCAAGATAGACCACTTCTTCTAAATGCTATCGGCTGACGGGTAGTACGTAATGGAGTGGAACGTGGGCCTTTTTTTCATCCATTTCAGTAACCCGACCCGACCCGACCAGACCTGACCCGACTCGCAGTGTAATCAAT